>OX352774.1:179544622-180239706 GCA_947095535.1 Poecilobothrus nobilitatus
AATTTCAAATTTCTTTTATCACAATAAATATAGTAACATTACATTTTAAGCTTAAATGCCTAATTTATTTCTTAGATTTATTATTAAATGAATTAGATCATTTCTTAAAAGGGACGAAAACATAATATTTTTTCACTTCAAATCCCAGTTTTCTTTTTATATTGTCTATTTTTCTTCCTCAAATACTTTTCTGTACTTTCTTTTTTTACACAGTAGGAATTGATTTCTTCTTTTAAACAGTAGGAATTGATTTCTTAAATGGCCAAATGGGAAATAGAATAAGATAGAGATAAATAGGATATTAAATTATAGAATTGGAGCTATAGAAAGTTTATATTTAAATTGTTGCAATTTGTAGAATGGAAAATTATTGACAAAAGGGAACAGATTTGATGTAAGGTTATATAACATCCCAGCAGTTCTCAAAACAAATGAGTAGTTTCATAACCAGTTTTGAGCCAACTAGGATCATTTTTTACTATGTAGAAATTAGCACTTGCTGCCTCTCTCGTTGTACGTTGGAATTTTTTTAATTGCGGTATAATCGATTTTAGTTTAATAGAGCAAGTGTCGTTACCTACAAAATATTCTAAAAAAAATGAAATTGCTTTAATATTTCGACGAAATTTAAGAGGACTTAGTGTTACAGAGTAGTGTTTTTTTTTGTGCCGGTTTCACTACCATAAGTAAAACCGGCGGACATCCACAAAGTTAATATTTATTAATAGTAGATTTAGCTTTATTATTTTCACTCAAATTATTTTCACTAACCTGTTAGATATTTAAAAAAAACCGATTGTCGGTAATGAATAATAATATATACATACGACTTATGTATAGACATAAGTATAGACATACGACTTGATTTAGTGGAAAAAGTGCTCGAAAATTGGGTTCATCGAATTCGTTCCTGCAAAAGAATTCGTGGAGGCCATTTGAATGACGTTTTATTGAGAACTTAATTGTATCGATTGTAATTCACATTAAATAAAAAACAATTTGAATTTCCTTAACAATTAGTGTGTTTTTTTTTTGAAAAGAAATCATATCACTCAAATTGGAAAACCCTTTAAATGGATAAAATTTTTAAAAGTACCAGATCATAATAGTTCAAGTTTTTTTTGGACCAGGTAACATTTAAATCAAAAATGTTAGTTATAGTTTTATCATTTGTCAATACTTTGTGTCTAACCCAGATATTTAAACTCTTTAAAGGGGAAGTAGTTAAAAAAAAATTAGAAAAATAAAATTTGCAAGCTTTTCAACACCCTGAATGGTATTTTATTTTCATACAAATATTATAGTTCCCAAGGGGAATCGGTGCCCTAGTGGGTAAGAACGTATAAAATACGCTGTAATAACCGAGGAAATGTGGGGTCAAATCCCACACACGTCGTAAGAGTTATCCCCCCTTACGATATTTACAACCCCGCCTGAACAGGAAAGGCTGTGTAATTTCCTCTCCACATTTTTGTCGCATAGAAATGCATTAAGAAAAAAAAATTATAGTTATAATTGAGTCTCAAGTTACAACATTTATTTCAATGGTGACATTTGGAAATTGGGATATACATATTAAGAATATAAAATTTGCAAAAGAAATCAGTCTTTTCCAAATCCAAACATTTTAATTTAAGTATGTAAGGTTTAAATTAAGAATATAATATGCATATTATAAAACCAAATATATTATATATATCTACTGGAAAAAGCATATAATAATCCTGATTTTCTAACCAACCTTAAAACCTTTCTAATTTTTCTTTCGTACTTACATATAAAAATATTTTTAAGTAAATATATTAGTGCAAATGACATTCTCTGTTGAAAATGCGTGTTAATGCAAAGTATTTTATATGAAATTTTTATAAATTTATGGTGTTTTATTATTAGTAATCTTAGAAAAGGTAAAAAACTAAATTGTTGTCTAAGAAATTTCACGTTTCTTAGTTTTAACTAAACTATTTGCACTTTTTCAACCAAGTACATATTTTTAGAAAAGAACTCTTGAGAGTTTTCAGATGAGCATAAAATATTGTCAATAGTTTTCTTAGTTCAAAAGATAAATTAAAAAAATAGAAGGGCTATTTGACCCTCTTAATGACCTACATCGTACCAAACCGCACCACGGCAGAACATGTTTATGGTAAATTTGAAAAAAAATCGATAACTAAAGTAAAGTTTAGCCAAAATATCCCACTGCATTTAAGATATCTCCTTTGGACATTTAAATTTCGTTGGATCATAAGAATTTACAAAATAAGATTTTTCTAAAAATAAATTTCGATACAAATCCTTAAATAATTCTTTAGCGTTACTTCCTTATTATCATATAATAAGATTTAAAAATAATCCACATCAAAATATATCTACTATATCTCCTACACTTACATATTAGTAGACAATAACAAATCATTATTTTGTTATAATCTTTTAAATCATTATTATAATACAGAAATTCTGTGCTTCATAAATCAAATGAATATATTTAAAAGCGGAAATTGAAATTCTAAAATTTTCAATTCTAATTAGAGAACTACAGGACAAGTGTAATAAAAGTAAATTTTTTTTTTTTTTACAATACAGTTTATGTGTATAAAATTAAAATATCCTATTTAAGTTTAGAAATTTATATACATATACCTATACGATCTTATCTATGAATAAAAAATATACACACATTTTCTATATATATATATATATATATATATATATATATATATATATATATTTAAAACATAAAACAGTCTCAAATTATAAAATATGTAATTATTCATCCTAATATCTTTTAAATTTAGTATGAAAATTGTCATTACAAATCATTTAATAATAACTTTATATCACCATATATAAATTAAACACACACATCACACAAACATATAATATTTAAATCATAAATTACATACTATACAAAATATGAAATTATAATAATTTATAAAAAAAAAAAAAAAAAAATTTTCATTCAGCATAATTAGTATATTTTCTGTCAGGACATGGACACTAAAAAACTATACATACTTTATTTTATAAAATAAACTCTTGTTATCTCATTATTGAAAGGGTGTTAGTTTCAAAGTATTTTAAATAAAATTTGTGTGTGTGTATGTGCATTGAATTGATTATGTATAATCATTATAATTTTATATTAAGCTTTTCAATCAATTTTATATACATACCTACTATGGCTGTATACGTATAGGCGGTATAATATAAATAGAATTTATAAAATTTCGATACGCGTAAATTGCTTAAAACCAAACAAATTATTTAGGTAAAATAATACATTTAATAAAATATCCTTACACTTCCTTTTGCATTATAATACCTATGCGTATATATTTTAAAATATAAAAAAACAAAAAAACACAAGTCTTAGTTTTTTAAGTTATTTTTATTACCCAGTTTTTTAACTGTTATATTTTCTAAATCAATCTTAAATCATTATAAGGACTAAATTTGAGTATTTTAAATTTAAGCTAAACTTATTATAGATTTGCATAAAATATTTTTGATTATCAAAATCAATTAAATTTTTGCCATTCTAGTTTTAGAATTTTTTTTTATTGTGACCTTGGAGTTTTCTTTAGTTCACATAAAAATGTTTCTTCAAATAAATTTTAGACAAATTTTAAGTGAAATTAAAGTCAATTAAAAAGAGGACTTATCCGATTTACAGTGCCTTGTAATTAACTGCTTATGGTTTAATTATAAATAAAAAAAATTTGAAGGAAACCTGATTTAGGGTATCACAAATTCACAACAAGCATGAACAGTCTTAAATATGCATCGGTGAATTAAAAAGAGGACTTAACCGATTTACAGTGCCTTGTAATTAACTCCTCATGGTTTAATTATAAATGAAAAATTTAAAATAAAGCCACAACTTAGGATAAGTTCACATGGGATGCATGCATCCGGATGCAAACATTTGATTGGTTAAAAAAATATATCGTATTCATGATATGCTCTCCCTTTCGCTCATTTTATGTCCAACATTTTTTGCATCCTCCATAAGAAGCATACAAGATGCAAATTTCTTTTAACGTCAAATACAGACGTAAAACCAAACATCAAAAATTTTAAACTTTAAATATTTTGAAATATTTTGAAGATGGAAATAAAAAAAAAATAAAAAATTACAATTTTATATGTGTATAAATGTAATAAATGTAATAAATTATATTTAGTTTATAATTACATTTTTTTCTTACATAGAATAACAATTTTCTCTGGTTTAATCATTTTGTATTTTGTAAATAAAAAATTTTTTCATCAAATGTCAAAACAATATATACATACTAGCCTAGGTACTTTCAAATAAAACTTTCAAAATAAAAATGTCGCCGTTTTGCATCTCGTGAACGAGTGGATGCATTATGGATACAAAATATTCGTTAATATTACTGAAGAGTACACAAAATGTAATCGGAATAACTTTTGCATCTGGATGCATGCATCCCATGTGAACTTACCCTTACTCTACAAAATGCATTTTTTTAACTCTCTATAGCAAGCCGTTCAAAAGTTATAGATTTTTTTATAAAAAGTCGCTAAAAAATCTTTAACCCCTCATATCTCGAAAAGTGTCCAGAATAAGCCCCCCTCCAATACAATTGTTTGTTCGTCTCGATAAGCCCGATCACCCATTTTAAGGAAGACCATTTAGTCGGAAACACCCTGTATATTATTCAAAAAATTTATATTATTTTTTATTAATATATATGACCTAGCTGGAGTTTGAACCCAAGAACTTTTAAATAATCTTATCAACTTTGAATGATGACTGATCTTAACCACTACACTACTGGCTGGATTAAAAATCTTCCTAGTTAAACTTAAATTTTGCTCTAGAATATTTTCGATACGAACTGTCTAAAACTCTTGATTTAATTTTTCAATTTAATTTTAAAATATTTGAGTATTTAGCAAATATTTTCCGCTCAAAAAGTTCCACTCAAAGGGTGTTCTAAAAATCTTATTAAATAAAACAGTATTTTAGTAATTAACCATTATTTAAATTTGTGTAAATTTAATGTTAAAACGAATCCTTGTTAAAATTTATCCTAAAATAAAAATTCCATATATTAAAATGTATAAAATTCAAAATCCCACTCCCCTCCCCTCCTCCAAACAATAAAAATCAAATTAAATTTTGGGAATAAATAAATTTTAATAATTGGGGGAAAATATTTTTTTTATAGCTATTTAAAAATAAAAAAAAATTAATTCATTATTCCTCTAAAATTATGTACAGTGAGATTTATATAAAACACCATTTGGATGATTTATAAATTCATAATAGATTTATTTTCTAGTTAATAATCACAATATATCCTTAAAAAAAAAAAAAAAAAAACATTTTATTTATGTGCATGCGTGTGTATTTTGCAAAATTTTTACTCCAGTTACGTTTTAATTTATTTTTTTGTTTTTTTTTTGTTTACTTTGTTTTAATTTTTCCTGGACATGATTTATGAAAATAATTTAAATTGACCGACAATTATTATATTATGTACATAATATGCATAACATAAATATTTGTAAAACATGGCACCAATCTAATGAATCTATAATATAAGTAAAAATTTTTTTTTTTTTTAATTTTTTTTTTACAAGTTTTATGTATTTTGAGTGCATGAAGCAAAAAAAAAAACAAACAACATCTACATGCTAGTAATAGTAATTATATATACATTTTAGAGATACATATATATTATAACATACATATATAAAATGATTGAATATTACTATTATATAATGTATCTATAGTTTGTTTTTGTTAAATTGTAAATGGCAGAAATGATTTATAATAAAAAACAAAAAAATAACAAAAAAAAAAAAACAAAAATTAATTTTCCATATTTTTGTTCGAAATGACTAAAATATGATAGAAAAATATTTTTGGTTAATTATTTTATTTTTAGATAAATTATTTATGTAAATAAATTATCAAAAAAAGTCAATATTATGAATAAAATATAATATAATTCATTAAAAGTACCTATAGATAACTAATTAATTAGAAGTTTATTTGCTATAGATACCTTTTAAAATTTTTAAAACAATAATTCATTTGTCAATTTTCAGAGTATTTCGTCCTACAACATTACTTGAACTCTTCAAGTAGGATTTTTAATGTTGTATTGTCTAGACAACTCCTGGTTTAAAATTTTTGATTAGTCTTATACTTTAATAATTGATTGAATTTATTTTATTTTTAAAGTTAAGTTTTCCTTTTAAAAACCAAATATTTCCTTCTTGCTTCTTGAAATAGTTGCTATCAAAAAGAAAAACTTGTATTTAAAAAAAAAACATACTTGCAATTGAAGGGGGATTCCTTCTTATTAAAATAACGTATATTGATTTTTCATATAACTTAAGGGTTATAAAATAATCATACATTGAATGTAAAAGGTAATTATAGTTAAGAGCTTCCAAAATATTATTTAAAAAAAAATTTCTTTAAATATTATACAAAAAAAAAAAACTTATTAATGAAATTTATCAAACAGTATTAAATGTACTATAACAACATCTGACATTGAAATCCCAAATGAGAAGAACCTTAAATGAGGACTACTGAGAATATTTATCCGAAATAAGAGCCCTTGACTAGGGGAAGTCATTAAAAATCTCCAAAGTATTATTGAAAAGAAACCTTGTTAAAATACTATGCAAAAAAAAAACCTATTCATCAAATTTATTGAAGGGTATTAAATGGACTTTACAAATTCCTTAGAAGAATCTTGGGACAGGTCTACTGAGAGGGTTACTGAAGATCTGTCCAAAGTGAGGATGATTGACCAAAAGACCATTGTTTCCAAATTGACCAAAATACCACGATTCTTTAGAGGCATTGAGTGACTCAATGAGCCTTTGTCACAAATGAGCGTCTCATGGAGATGGAGTGCACAGCCTAGCCTAGGTTTCGCAGAGCCTAGGTTTAGAAATAATTGTTTCTCCCCCCTATCAAACAAAAACAACAGTCAAATTTATGCAAAAAATATTGCTAAGATCTACAAAATCCTTGTAATGAACTATTTCCATTTAAACTACTTTTCTTAGACAACAACAACATATATATATATACATATATATGTTACGGTAAATATAATAAATCCGCATTTTATTAATAATAACTATTAACTAACTAATAACTAACTAACTAACTAACTAATTATATTTACCGGTAAGTATTAATAATTACCTGTATGGATTGGTAAATGTAATAAATACTATTTCTTTTCTTGGTATACTTTGTCTGTGCTGTGACTAAAGCGGGAATTTCCATTTGTTTATATGAATTATTTTTTTAATTCTTCAATAATAATATGTTTAATTTAGGAAAGAAAAATATTTTCTTAATTAAATATTTTTATTTAGATATATTAAAATATTACATTTACCTAAGATGGGTGGGAATTATTAATAATTATCGGCTTATGTGATAAATTTAATAAATTCTGTTCAAATTAATCACTTTGACCTTTCTATATTGATTATTATTAATAATATCCGGTTATTATTAATAATAACCAATTCATTACTTAAACCGTAACATATACATGTATAATAAAAACAAACGTTATCAAATCTTTTCAATGCTACTTAAAATTATTACATTTTACTAAATCGATTTAATATTAAGAGAAACTTTATTGTTTTTTTTTTTTATTTTTTTTTGTGGTATTAAAAAGTCATTTTATAAAGTTTAAATTTTTTTTTTTACTTGATTCAAATTTACAAAACTCTTATAATATTTTCTTTAACTTTCATCAATACACATTTAATTTACATAATATCACCTGCCATTTTCTTTATATCATCATTATCAACATAATATTATTAATACATATATATGTAAAGGAATATAATAAGTATATATATAGGAAGGAATGTATAAAATAAGAGTATCAACAAACCTCTTATTTTGGTGGAAAATTGAAATCCTAAGAAAAAAAAAAAAACCATTGACTCGAAAATAATATATGTATAAAGAAAATGTAAAATTTTCCAAAAAAATTTTATGATCCTTTTAATATTACATTTTACATTTTACTTTTGTTTTTATTTTTTATTTTCTTTTATTTTAAATTTAATTTTTCATTTTATTTATTTTTATTTCCATACACATTTATTCACTAGCAAAATATGTTAAATATATAAATGTATATATATATATATATATATGTATATATAGAGACTTATATACTTATAAATATACAATATATAATAAGTATTATTATCTTCATCTTAGATTATCCTTAATTTAATCACATAACCTGTCAAATTATATACACACGACGTATAATTTACATGATTTTTCATATTATTATTATTATTATCATCATCATCATCATCATCATTATCAATATCATTTTTATTTTATCATTTTACTTTCATCAACTTCTAAAATCATTCACATCATTATCATTAGTATCTGTATCATCAATATTATCATAATCATTATTATAATGATTCTAAGTATCATGTATAATATTTATACAGTAGATATGTATTATTATGTATATTTATTGTATACATATATGTATAATGTATATAAATATTTCAAATAAAAATAAAAAAATAACAATAATTGTAATATTTTATTATTATAAACATGCGATTCACATATGTTAACAAAATGTTATACATACATACATATGTAAAAAAAAAAATTGGGAAATTTTACAATTTTGATGTTTATAAATTCTTTTTGAAAGACATTTAATCGATTTTTAATTGATCGAATTTATAAATAATAAATTTAATATAGAAAATCTGTAAAGAAGCTAAGAAAGAAATATTTATTACAGTTTACAGTTATAATTCGGAAGGCAATGTAAAATATAAATGGTTAAAATCGAACATTACTCAGAGAAATCTCGTACAGTTTCTTTGAGTGACTGTGGATGTTTTCCATCGTTCCACCGTAAAAAAATAAGTTTTTAAGTAAACTTATAAGGTGATTAAAAACACTTAAAAAGATAGTAATTAATTGAAAAGTTAATTTATACAATAAAATAATAATAAAATATTTCTTGTGTCAGATAACAGATGGAGTAGAAATAAAAAAATATTTTCATACAGCCGAGCTACAGCCGAGTAATTAATGGTTTTGTGAAATTAATGAATAATCAATCAGATATGAATAATAAATGACTTAGTGAATGCCTTTATGTTCCTTATAGGAGTTGGAAGGTGAAAAAAAAATCATTTAAACACAGTTAATCATTTGTTTAGGTTTTTTCATTTCGTGCAATAATTTTTTTTCAGATATAATCATATTTTTCTTAAATTTTTAATTCGTGTTCTCAACTTGTAGCTCTGAAATTAACATGATTTAAAAATTTAAATTAAAAAGTTCTGAATTTCATAATTTGTTCGATTTTTTCTATGCTATTCAATATTAGATACTATTTTATTAGTAATCAATTTAACCCAAGCTAATAAATTTCGACACAAAAATACTTATATTCGAAACACATGCAGTTTATAAAAACATAAGCTAGCACGAAAAATAATAATGTCAATATTTATTGGAGAAAATATGAAATCATTTTTTCATTATTTTTTAAAACCTTAAACAGTCAATAAAATTAACAGTATTTGAATATTGATGTAAATATTGACAGAATTTATACATTTACAGTGGTATTCAAACATTTAGTGTAGAAAGAGCAACTGAAAAAGTATGTTTTGTAATTCTTTTCGCTGCGGCTTTTAAAAAACAAAACAAAAACTAAATAAAAGGAAAATATGGATAAAAAATGGGGCTAAAAAAGAAATAAATTGACTGCTATGAATCTTTTGAAAGAAATTCGACTTACATATCAGGATGATTACCGAAACAATTTCTGCATGCATAAACAGCTTTTACTACTATATATTTACAAAAGGTTCCTCATTTCGTACAAAAATAAAATATAAATATAAGGAGGGGCCTCGGTGGCCCAGTGGTATAAAATACGCTGTAAACATCGAGGTAGTGTGGGTTCGAATCCCACACACGTCGTAAGAGTTATTCCTCCTTACGACATTTAGAGCCACGCCTGAACAGTAAAGGCTGTGCAATTTCCTGTCCACACTTATATGGCAGAGAAATGCAATAAAAAAAAAATCAGCTGTCTCCACCACAGGACCGACCGCCACTACACAAAAAGTACAATGCCAAAATTTATAGATTTTTTACATAATAATTTATATCAAAGCAAAATAACTTCTAATAATTTAATAACATTTTGTTTTATTCAATAAAAATATTTATATGCAATGAAATCGTAAAAATATATGTACATTCATTCATACATCCATTTATTATTATTATTGTAATGTTGATACATGATTTTTTTTTCATTCAAAAAATAATATTAAAAGTAAAAAATAATAAAAACTGTAAACAAATACAAAACAAACATAAGATTAATATTAAATCTGCTAACAAAAATTTTACCGTTTTAATTTTATGTCATCAACAAAGATATAAGTACATACATATGTATGTATAAAAATTTTTAGAGATATAAAAAAAAAACAAAAAAAATTGTTCATATAAATTCATATGGAGTGTTACGTATGAAATTTGGACTTAGAAAAAAAATTAAATAAAAGTTAAAGTTAGTCGGATCAAAAAATGTTCTATGGCAAAGTTGTTCCTCTTTACTTGTGTAACAACTTTTTCTTACTAATTTTTCTCACAAAATTTTTCTGTTACGAAATATTCGTAAAAAACTTAAAAAGTACACTAGTAAACTACCACTTGCGGTTGTCCGATTTGCTCCAAAAGCTTATCAATCCGAGATATTTACGTCAAAACCTTAAATATTAAATTTCAAAAAATTCCGCGAAAACCTCGGGTACAAATTTTTAGTATGAAAACAATACCTACCTTATACATTAATGTATATGCGGTCGGTAAATATATATATATATATATATATATATATATATATATATATATATATATATATATATATATATATATATATATATATATATAGTTGAAGTAAAGTGGATCCTTCCTATAATTCTTCCTTCCTATAATTTGAACGAAGTGTATTTATCTTTTTCCTACATATCATCTATTATAGTTGCATATGGTTGATTTATTTTTTTTTTTTTAATAAAATTTCTATCCTTTTATATATACGTATGTATAAAAAAAGTCTGACATTCGAAAATTCTGGCAATTCTTTCAGCTTTTCTAAAAATTTTTCTTAAATTTTTTTTTCATCGTAAATAACTATTTTTATTACTTTGATTCTTTTTTGTATATAAAAATATTTTACTATTTATTATCATTTAAAATAAAAAAACGCGCCTAAAAATGATCACATTAAAATTTTCTGAAAAATACTGAAATTCATATGTACTCATACTATCAAATATTAATAATGACAAGTATATTGAAGTAATAATGAAATTTCTGTGATTACTTTAGTATTACCCTTCAATAGTATTAGTATTTCCATTAAACAAAATTGAAGTTTAAAATTTCTAACGTGATCAATTAATATTTTGTTACATGAAAAGATATATTTAAATATCATCTCAACTTATTTTTTTTTCGAAATAATGTTTTCTTTACAATTTTATTCAATTATTTTAGAATACATCTATATATAATATTATAATACAAATACATAAATATGTTATATGTATATATGTATTTTGAAAAGTAAAATAAGAATATAAGAACTCAATGACTCAAATATTTTTTTTTTATTATAAATATTCAGTTTTATGCTAATTTTTATTTAATTTTTTTTCTATGGTTTATGTTTTTTTTGGCACCCTTTTCATTTTAAATTCAAGTAGACATATTTGACATAAGATGGTTTATGTCTATGCTGATTAAATTCATTTGTCATAATTTACTTTTACTCTTGATATCTATCATATAATAAATAGTAGGCATATAATATTGTAATGTAACCTATACCTATATATTAGTCCTTATATATAATAATACATGTTAGTATCTATGTCAAAATATTGTCTGGATGTCTTATAATCATTAACATTTTATGAAATTGTAATTTTTTATTTGGGGTTTTTGGTTTTCAAATTCAAAAAAACCAAAAAAAATAAAAAACAAAAAAAAACTTTTGCATATTTTTAGGTAGGTATTAAAGTTTCAAGAGATTATTTTAATTTATTTAAAGACTTGTAGTTACATATTTGATTTTCTAAAAAATATTTATTTAAATTTTTTTTGAAATATTTTTGACAGTACCTAAATATTTTCAAAAACTTTTACTAAATTTAAGAAAATGATAAAAATGTAAAAAAAAAAAACTTTAAAATTTAATATAAGTATACATAATAGATTTATTTTAATTCTTTTTCTTTGTTTAATTGTTTGAATTTGCTGTAAAATAAATTTTAAATTAATTTATAAATTTTTATGATTTTTAATGTATAATAATTTAATTTTTATTTAAATTATTTTAAATTCATGTTAAATATTACCAAATAAATTTTCTCCAAATTTAATAATTTGTTTAAAATTTCCAAAGTAATGTTAATTTAGTTTCAACCATAACGAAACTTACCCAACTGTTAAGATTGATTTAAAATTTGTTTCCTAACTTAAAACAAAAAAATTTGGTATAGGAAAATCTGTTTCAGAGTATGTACAACAAAAGAAGCGAATAGATTTATAAAGTCAAAAATATTCACTGCTAATGAATGAAATACAAATGAAATCACTAAGTTTAGAATGTAAAATAAATCATTTAACACCCACTAAGAGTTTTTTTTTTACCTAGGGCATCCACAAAGCCTCTATATCTAACTCTATTTTGTGCTAGTATTTTTACTTCAAACCAGTTTTTCCCTGCTACCTCTATCTCCTTCATTACTGTCCTCCTGCACGTAATTCTGGGTCTTCCCACTTTTCTTCTTCCTTTAGGATTCCAATCAAGGAGCTCTTTAGCTATCGAAAAATCTTTTCTAAGTGCGTGGCGAATCCACTTGTATTTCAACTACCTGATGACCAAGTTTATGGGTTTTTAATTGGTCATACTAAGAGTACGAAACAAAAATCTCTTAGAATTAATTTGACTGAATGAAAAGATTAGACTTTCACAAAAAAAAAAAAAAATCTAGAAAAGATTTAGAGATCTAAAAAAGAAAAAGAAATCTAGTAAAGGTACCTTCTCATACTTTGAACTCAGTTTTTTAATTTAAATATACATTTTTTTTTTATATTATATTTTTTTAACTGTTATATAAAGTTTTAAAATCATTAAAGTTAACATTCTATCAATTTATAAAATACAATCTTATTATTTTAGAGATCTAAAAAAGAAAAAGAAATCTAGTAAAGGTACCTTCTCATACTTTGAACTCAGTTTTTTAATTTAAATATACATTTTTTTTTTATATTATATTTTTTTAACTGTTATATAAAGTTTTAAAATCATTAAAGTTAACATTCTATCAATTTATAAAATACAATCTTATTATTTTGGATGTTCCATTTCTTTTTTGTTTTTCATTTTTATAATTATGTCAGTTTAACGAACTTAATTTGAACCAAAATGAAACAATTATAATTTTATGCAATTCTCGTTATTTTCCCTCAATTTGAATATTTTTAATTTATTTGATTACTGAAATCAGACGTTTTGTTTCAAATCATCATTATGACTTTAAATTGTAGTTTTTTTTTGTGTACTATAAGTTTAAATATAGAGAAAATTTTAATCACATTTTCACATTAAAATGATAACAGCTTCTTTTTTTTTTACTATTTTTTTTTCCCACCCTTTTTAATAACTAACCTCATCTCAGCTACCTCAAACTTAAATAAATGATGGAGGAACAATTAAAATGGAAAATTTATTTTCCTTGAATGCAATTTTTACGTGTCCTGAATTTTCTAAATTATTACTTTTATTTTACACCCAGGAAACTGAGTAAAAATAATTTTTATAAAAAAAAAAAATAAAAATAATAGACAATTATGTGACTTGCATTCTGAATAATAAAAAAAGAATAACCAAATATAACACATAGAACTCACATTTCCGTAAATAAGTCCTATCCCATAAAAACAAAAACAAAATAATAATAAATTCAATGATAATGTTAAGTCAAGAGAAGAAAAATAATAGCCCACATGAGATTATTGTCACCACTTTTATTTATATGTACGTTCATTATTATAAATAAATAAGTAAAATAATAAAATGGCATCAAGTCCAGCCTATTCTCTTTCAATACCTTAGTCAGAGTGAAAAAAAAAAAAGGAAAATTATAGTGTTTTAATTTATATGAACACCATTAAATTAAAAATTTTCCAGGTGCAACCAAAAAAAAATCAACAAAAACAAAAAACAAAATAAATAGAAAAACAACAAGAATGAAAAACATAACGGAAAAACTAAACGGAAACCAAGCATTTGTTATCTAACTATTCACATCATTTCCCGGATGTCAATTAAATTATTCAAAAATAGGGTTAAATTTTTTTTATTTTTTTTTTTAAATATAGTTTTTGCTGTTCAAGTCAATTTTTTGATTCCTTTCACTCATCAGACAAAAAAAGATTTCATTTTTGATTACTATCCTGTAGGAACCCACATAAAGTGTAGAAACTGTGCGGTTAAAAAAAAGTCATTTTAATTATCTTCCATGCTACTTGAATATTTAAATTGTATAGTGGAGGAGGAGAAAATAAATGAAATACATATAAGTATTTATTTTTATAGAATTTAAATTAAAATTTTATGCTGGTCACTATAGTCTATTTTTGAGGATATAAAACGTTTATGAATAACTAACTATTTTAAAATAAGTAGGTTTAAAATAGAAATGGTATTAAATGAATAATTGTATAAAATTTAATTGCTATTCTACGATTAAGTAATTTGAAAAATTTTCTTTAGAGGCTTTCAAAGATTAAAGCTTTAATTTTGAGATTGAAACTTTAATAATTATGATGATGTTCTTCGAAGGTTTCATATTGTTTTTTAGCTATTGAATTCAATTTCATCAAAAATTTGATGTTACTTTATTGCAATTTCTCAGCTATGTTGATTTTCAGTTTATTCTAGATTACTTAGTTAGGCTGACATACTGGTGATACGGTTCAGCTTTGATTTGTGATATCTACTTTATTTTGTATTTTGTAAAAATAAAAAACAGTATTCTTCATTTTTAAAAAACTTGTACTCATTTATCATTATTATTAATAAGAAAATTATATATAAATTCCAACCCGTTTTGTCAAGAAAAAGACAGATATATCACTATTATTGCTTTTTCCCAAGATTTATGTGAACTTTTTCATATTGAAGTGTGAAGCCTTCAAAGCTTCTTCCATCAGAGTAGTATATCATCATGACATAAATCTAGGAAAACTTAAAACAAACTCTGGCCGAATAAATCTTATTACGTTTTTAAAGGGTCACTATGGACCTGCAGTTTAGTGATTACTTATGCATTAACTCACCCTCCATAAAAAAAAAAAAATAAAAATTTTCTAATCAAATTAAACTTTTAGGCTGCAATCTTACTAAAAATTATGGTAGAATTTCATTTCAATTTTTCTTTTCAATTCTGTTTAACTATACAGTCTACAGTAAACTTAAACAGAATACTGACTGTAAATTTAAACAGAATTTAAAAAAAAAAATTGAAACGAAAATTAACACCATCATGCTGTTTAGGCTTAATTCTACCACCATTCTAATATATGGTAATGTGTACATTTAATGGCGGAAAAGCGTTTTTCTTCAATTCTGTTGACGAAGGAGGGGATTGTTTTATTTCTGATTTTGTTTCCATTTAGCTTACATTTTTTCAAATTAAGAAATGTATACATGGCAGATTTGTTGTTGTTGATTTTGACAAATTCATAAAAAAATATTTATTTAGAAATTTTTATGCGGCTGAATTCTAATCAACTCTGTTCAATATATAAACGGAATGAAATGGTAAGTAAAAGACTTTCGATCATTTATTCCGTTAAAAATTTTACCTAGTTTATGCTCCCAACATTAATGCCTCTTTTGATTGTCCAATATGACTCCAGCCTTTATGTCTCTCTTGGTTGATCAAAATACCTGCCTGTCTTTTGGATCTTTCGAATATGGTGTGTCAATTTTAAATAAATTAAAAACATGTCTTTAGTTTTCAATTATTTGTATATTCACATTATTATTATAATATTTCAACTTGTTGATTTTAATTTATGCTTCAGTACTTTCAAAATAATCTTAGATTTAATATTCAAAAAAAAACAAAAAAAAGTTTAACCCAATAAATTTTAACAAAAAAAAAAAAAAACATTTTTTTTTTAATTTTCATGTCATCAAGTTAGAAATTAGAAATCCATTTTCTTGTCAACCCCTATAATTTTTTTTTTTTTTAATTTTTCTTTCTAAATCTAAAACGAAACATAAAATATAAAACAATAATTTAAATGTTATCTGTAGCAATTTATCACACATCCCACTCCTTTTTCCTTCCAGCTATGGAATATTTTTATATACGGTTTTTTTTTTTTTTTGGTTTTTTTTATTACTTACTGCTACAAAATGATTCCCTTTCCAAACGTCTTTAACAAAATTATCAAGTTTTTTTCATCGTTTTCTCTTCTTTTAAACGGTCAAATTAATGTCATTAAATGACAAAAAAAAAAAATAAACCGAAAAATAAATAAAGACCATTTTTATGTGTTTTAATTTTTTATTGCGAAAGTATGCTTACTCCTGCTGCCGAATATTTCTTTATAACTACACCCACACATATAAAAATATTAAGTGCTTTTACTTAGTATCATTAACATCATCAGTCCTTTTTTTTTTTTTTTTTTTTAGTTATTATTATAGACCGCAATCATGTTGTTTTGTTTTCGTAATGTTTTTTGTATAAAAATTAATAATAACGGTAACAGGAAAAATAAAAAAAAGGACTTTCATTAACTTCTATCTCAAAACAGACATAAACGCAAAATCTATTATCCCTGTTGCTGCAAAAAATTATTAATGAGATCAGTATTCAGTGTTTACTGGTATTATTAAATATATTTTAAGAATTAGCACAAAATTTTTTCTCCAAAAGGAGTTTTTTTTTTTTTTACCCATAACTTGAAAAAGTTGCATCATAAAGTAATAAAAAAGGAATTCCATAATCAAAAAAGAAATCATATCTAGGCTAGAATTGAATGCTTGAATTATGAAAAAAAAAGTGGGAAAGAAATTGTAGATTTAAATTTAAGGCAAAGATAACTAAAAAACAAAAAAAAAAAAGAAAATCAAATGCCTAAAAATATTTAATAAATTTAAGATATAAAATTAGAAATCTACAAAGTATAATTCTATTAAAGTGAGTATATAATAAAAAGAGTGATATCAGAAAAGCATAGAACAAATCATTTTGACAAGTAATAAAAAAAAAAAATTATCCTGCTCCCTACTTTTTTTTTATTTACAGCATACGAAACAGTGTTAATATTAATCGTAATTAGTTATGATTATTATGACTATTTATATTTTGATGAAAACAAAAAAGTTCATGGAAGAAAAATTTCAATAAGACAAGGAAAAATTTAATCAAAATAATGCAAAATATTTTTTACCCCCATTGAAAGGATTTGTTTTTTATCTCGCTTTTTTTTTTTTTTTTGTTTTTGTTTAGATGGGTTCACTTTTCAAAAGATTAACGTAATGAGAAAAAAAAATTAATTATTTCAATTTTATTTTATTAATGTACCCTTTTAATACAAAATAATTATTTTATATTAATCTTTGTATTTTTTATAAACACTTTTCACATTTTTTTTTTTTTGCCAACTCTTTTTAAAAAGTGCGATTATTATAAAAAAAAAAATTACAGATAATTTTTTAAGAAAAATATGATGTATTAAAGATATATTCTAATAATAAGTAAAAATTTAAAAGTTAATTTTATAATCAGTTTTCCCGTAAATGTAATATGTAGGAACATTCAATTTATTTAAAATTATATGATTTTCTAAGTAGTTTTTACTGATTCATTAATATCTTGTCCCCCCTTGATTTTTGCGGTTATTTTGCCACGCTACTCATTACATATAAGAGAATTAACTGATTTGTTTTTTATATTTATTTCATATCGTTTTTTTTACATGCTACCCAAACTGTAAGAAAGAATTCCTTTATACAACTGTACTGTAGGTTTAAATAATGTAGGTTTTACTGTAGGTTTAAATAATGAAGAGAAGAATTGGCGAGACAAAGCATAAGGGAAAATAAGTTGGAAAGTAAATTGAAAGTGAACCTAGGTATATGTTCTTTTTGAAATTTACATAGGTAATTGAAATTTATCTTTTTTTGCAATTTATATAATGGACCATATCTATAAAACGGATTAATGGAAGTATTTTACACATTTTATAGATTCTGACAATAAATGAATTTTTATAAACAATTTTAAATCACCAAAAAATTATCACTGGTAGCTCCCGTAGTATTGCATTGAAATTATTTAAAGAGAAAGGCATCAATTGGTTTCAGTTCAATAGAAAAACAATCATTTTACCTAGAAGATATCTATCTATAAAACGAAATAATACTCCAATGTTTGCATTCTTTTCCCAGAGTAAACTACTCTTTTCTACTCCCTACCTTTTGAGATAGAGTAAATCATAGGATTCCATTTACCTTTGAGATAGAATAAATCATAGGATTCCATTTACCAATTTCTCCCAAGAGTAGGTGATAGAATTCCCAAGAGTAGGTGATATTATTATATTGAGAAAATTACTACCAACAACTCTTAACTTCGTCTAAACAGAACGCAAACATTATTACCACGTACATTAAGAGAAGTAAAGCTGTTACCTAAATAATTAGATCCCCAATTAAATGTTATTTTGTTTTTACTCAGATAATCTAATGGAGTTTGAGAGGTGCCAGTCCATATGTTAGAGTTGTACTTCATCTTAGATCGAATATATATGCTTTATAAATATTAAGCAAACTTCTAAAAGAAAAATAAACTACAACGAGAAAAAAAAAACTCAAATATTCTTCAAATAGCTTCTCTAATACATCAAAAATATGCTTATCATTTAGCATGCCTTAATTATTTAAATTTTACTGGACACTTTTGTTTAGTACCTTACTTTATAAAATTTTTTGAAAACTGCAAAAAAAGTTTGGCTTTTAACCCTTGCATGTAGTTATGTTTTGGTTTAAAATTATATTTGTACGAACGTAAAATTTCCTTTAAAATTAATTATATAAAGTTTAATAAGTCAACTTTCGATTGTTTTGATATTTTAAACTGTATCATCAATTTACATCAATTTTCCTACTTCGTAATACATAAAAAAAAAAAACATTTTAAATTTTAATTAAAAGAAAAAGCAAATAATAAATATACGCCTATATTTCACCTTTGCATTTTCCTATTGCATTTTAATGTAATAATAATTAACTTAGACTTTTAATATGTATTTCACAGGTTAAAAAAAAAAAAAATTCTAACTACAATTCCAATTAAAAATTATTAATATGAATTCCACAAATAAATTAAATTGTATTGTTTTAAGTTACCTTTTAATTTATAAACGACAATGAAATTTAATTTAATTAGCAAGGAAATTTAATTATAACCTTTGACTTCAATTTTATTATTTACACACAAAATGTGTATAATATGACTCCAGGCAAGAGCTCCGCAAAAAATAAATAGATAAATGAAATAACGTCGAAAAATTGGACAATTATTTCATTGTGAAATAATACCTCAAATTCAATAAAGTGAAATAACCTCAAAAATGAAATTGAAATAAGTGAAATAAAGTAAAATCACCTCAATAAAGTGAAATAACCTCCAAATTAAAATGAATTAATTCCCCAAATTCTTTTATACTATCATCTACTAAGAAAAGTTACATAACATATATTAATTAGGAAATAATTACATTTGCCAGACAACACAATTCCAAAATTCAAAATTTCGAAAAAAAAAACTAAAAATCTCTTGAAATTTCAAAAAGCCCAAAAAAAAATAGTAGTAGAAAAATAGTAGTTATAGATGTATATGTGTATGTGTATGTACATGTGCCGATAATTTATAAATCTGAATTAGAATGGAGTTTTTTTTTAAAAACATATATGTGGACAGGAAGTTACACAGCCTTTTCTGTTCAGGCTTGGCTGTAAATGTCGTAAGGAGGAATAACTCTTACGATGTGTGTGGGATTCGAACCCACACTCCTTCGGTGTTTGCAACGTATTTTATACGCTCTTAGCCACTAGGCCACCGAGGTCCCAGAATGGAGTTTAGAGTTGGTTATAAAATGAAGGGTTTAATAATTTGTTTAGCGAGGATTTGTAGGCCGCAACCATTATATCCTGCACTTCATTAAATCCTTTGATGTTTATATTTTTTTTTGGTTTTTAGTTTATTCCCCTGGCACATAAATGTGACAAGGAAATTATACAGCCTTTTCTTTTTCAGGCGTGGCTCTAAATGCCGTAAAGTTGAATTATTCTAAGAACGTGTGTGGGATTCGAACCCACACTACCTCGGTGTTTACAGCGTATAAATATTTTATACGATTTTACCCATTATGCCGCCCTTTGATGTTGAAAAATGTATATCAAAAATATATAAATATGTATACAAAATAACAAAATGTTTAAATTTAACTTTTGGCGGGTTATTTCATTTTTTGAAGGATTATTTCTTGCGGTGATATTTCCGGAAGTCGAATAATATGTATTTAACATTATGTAAATCCCACAATATAAACTTTAATTGTCATTCGATTTCTAAAGTATATTTGTTTTTATTATATTAAACTTTAAAGGTTTATTAAAGGTTAAAGTTTAATTAAATTTTCTAATTAATATGTCACAAAATATATACACTTTTATATTAAATTAGAGATGTAAAAGAAACATGCCTTAAATTAATTTTACCCCAGTTTTTTTTTAAAGTAAAAATTTGAAAACATATAACATAAAAAATTACAATATTGAATTTTAATTTTTTAAATAAATATTTTCATTTTTCTTAGTTGAATTTTAAAATTATGACGTCAACCAGCCCATTTTTTTTTTTTTTTAGAGAATTTTTTATAAATTTTTTATTATTTCATAAAAAACGACCCAAAAACAAAAAGAATAACACCAAAAAAAAATTGTTTTTAAAATACCATTTTCTAAAGTAAATGCACTGTCCTTGACTCAAATAAGGTTAAAAATTACAAACAAAATTTTTCATGTGAAAAAAATAATTTTTTTTTTTTATTTAAATATTTTCTGAATTTATATACAAAATATCTCTAGGTGTATCTGCACATGAAAAACATTTTCACACTTTTTATATTATTTCAATCCTAAAAATTTCTTTTAACATAACCATATACCCATTTTCTCTTGCATTTTATTAAAAAAAAAAAAAAAAACAAAATATAACCTTTAATTTTCTTTTCATTTTAATTTAGATTTGCAATTTTTCAACCCATACTGCAAAAACGTATATTAGTTACAGTTTTTAATTTTGCGTGCATTCATAAGATTTACGGCCATTGAATTTACCTTAAATTTTTTTTTTTCAAAAATTTGAATATGATGATTTTGTTTTGGAACAAAAATGATGTTGATGATGATACTGATGATGAGACACTGATTTGTTAATACAAATTGATTTAATGTGATTCCATTATAAGTCATGTGGGAAAAAAAAAATTTTGTAAGAAAAATTTACAATGTTCACACATGAATACATTAAAAACTGCATGTCATCAAAATACAGAACGAAAAATATTTAAACCCCGTAAAGTTGGACATTACTTATATATTATTTTGTTATATTAAAAAAATGTTGAAATAAAAAATTAAAAAAAATTAAAATAAAAATAAAAATTTAAGCACACAAAAATGAAAAAACTTAACTAATCCGATAATATATAAAAAAGTTCATCATTAATGGAATATTATTTTATTCATCCCACTATTTAACACCTTAAAATATGCAATGTTATTACTTTTGTTTTTGTAGTATTTTATATGATAACATTATGATATTTTCATTGCATTATCCTATGTGATTTGTGTAATACTATTATAAATAAATAAATAAATAATGTTGTTTTTAAAAGCATTTTTACTTAAATAAAACCTTCACGGTTTACTGATATTTTAATTAAAAGTTAAAATAAAAAATTCAACTTCAAAATTAAAAGTAAGAAATTCAACTTGAACTTCAGAAAAAGTAGAAAACTACGTTATGAAATTGAATTCCACTAAAATATCATGTAAGAACATCGTGAAAACGTAATACCGTAACGACACTGTCAGACGTACCGACGACGATAGTGACGACGATTCATACGATACTGACTTCAGACGTGACAGCGACCAATTTTTGTAAATTCGTCATAAATTTTTTTCTAAAATAATATTATATCGATGTTGTCGTCACGTTGTGATCATGTTGTCCTTGTCACTACGACATGATTTTGATTTTATTTTTAATTTTTGATTTTTATGAACAATATGCATTTCTTATTAATATATTCACATTATACCGGTAAAGATGGCGTGATGACGTTTGACGTTGAAAACAATATTTTAAATCATGGTATGGAGTCGCTATTTCGTTTTCGTTGTCGTTTTGGTTGAATGAGAAATGCATAATGTCGCTACGACATCATCACATATCGTTGTAGTCGGTGACCTCTGCACTATATCAACTCTGATTAAATTCTCAAAGGATTGGACTGATATCCTGTTTTATTTTCCGATATAATAAATTTTAGACATTATAAGTAAAAAATGTTTAAATTTTTTCTGAGTGTATTTATTATATGGTGGAAATGATTAATAAAATACATATTTTAATGAAAATTTTCTTGGTTAATTTCAAATTAACTTCATTTAGAAATTTTCAAGTGCAAAATTAAATTAATTTTATAATTTTTTTTTTTTTTATTTTTGTTTCTCTTATTTTCAACATAACTCAAACTTTAGAATTTTATTCATATTAAAATAAAATTTTGTATGTTTATTAAATTAATTTTTAGTCCCATATGAAATTTTAGATTTTTATTTGGTTTTTTTTTTTTTGCAACATATTCCAAATTGAATTTAAAAAAGTTTTTTCTTAGTTATATATTTTGCATATGTATAGAATGGATAATTTATTCTATTTTAAAATTTAGAATATGGTATTGGTTATTTTTATAATAAATTTTTCAAATTGCAACGTAAACAAATGCATTTTTCAAATAATTTAAAATTTTGTATTATATTCGCTTTAAAATTCTTAAACTAAATCATATATTAAATTTTCATTTTGTTTTTTATTTTTTTGTTATTAATAAATTATTTAAAATGAAAAATAAAATTAAGAAAAACTGATTTAAAATTGAATTTCAATTATTAGTTTAATATTCAAATCGTTTAGAAAATTTTAAATTAAACAGTAGGGAATAAAATTATGATAATTGAATTAATTTAAAGTTTTAAAGAGCATAAGTTACTATTCATTTAAAAAAAAAAAAACAAAAATATTTGATTTTAGAGATTTGAATGATTTTAAATATAATCTGTATAGCTTGATTTGAAATATAGCTTGTTTTTGTTAAGTCTATTTAATAAATCGCAAACTGAATAAATTTTAATTTAGCTTATTTAATATTTGAGGTAGCCAAAGAACGATAGCGTTTCGTTACAAATTACAGTGCAACAATGTGCCCGAATTTGAGTAAAAAAGACCCCAATGTATAAACTCTCTCTCTCTCTCTCTCTCACTTTCTAACTGAAATAACATAATTGATCGGTGTTATTACGGTCATTGTTCTATCGATAGGCATAGCAGAATATAAAACATGCATCCGGATCCTAATTAAATTTTGCAAAGGAATTGTTGCATAAAGAGCTTAAAGCTATTTCTGTGCTCATGTTCTAGTCTGTCAGGAAAAAGGCGTTTATATCACCATAGCTTTCGTTTCAAGATTGAGTACTGCAAAGCGTTCCAAACTTCTTCCGTCAGAATATGATACCGTGTCATAAATTGATAAATTTAACTTAACTTAACACTAATTTTGGTCGAATAGCTAATTCTACTTTTTGAAGATACACAACGAAAGTAGAGTCTAATGATTACTGACGCTTTAGTTCAGTCTTCACCAACAAAAAAACGAAAAATTACTTACTTAAAGCTGGTATCTCTATTTTGAACCTCACAAATAAAATATGTATATGTATAACAAAAAAAACATTTATATGCCTATACTTACCTAATTTTTATTTAATATATTTCTATAACATTATGATTCTTATATAACAAAAACTACTGTTAAAATACTTTAATTTAATAAGCAAAAATATTCCACAATGAATTTATTCAAAACAAATTTCTGAAAATTCATTTAAAATTATTTTATTTTTAATTATTTTTAACACAAAAAATTCTAACTTTTTTCGTTTTTCATTATTTACACCATTGATTCTCTGGAGATTCCCTTTGTTTCAGTTTTATTTTTGTTTTGTTTGCTTTTAAATTCATTATTATAAGTTATAACATATCATTTTTTTTTTTGGATTCCTTAGAGATCTTTTTCCCACTATTTCGAACGCCTACTATCTCAAATGCATCTAATATTCAAATCAAAACAGAAATGGTAAAAAATAAAATGAATAAAAATTTGTATGTAAAATAGTAATGCATGGAAAATTAAAAGAATTATGAAAAAATGCATGCAACATAATTTCATTAAAAATAAAAATAAATAACTTTAATGAGTGAACTTTCATATGAGTGGAATTTAATATTATTGTAATATTAATGAGTACATTTTATGAGTGGAATTTAATATTATTGAATTTTAATTTTATACTCCATACGAAAAATACAATTAGCTAATATAAAATCAATTTGACCTGAGCTAATGTTTTGTATCAAATAATTCCCGGAATTTAAATATTTCCAATTAGTAAAAGGATCTCAAGTAATCCTATATAATAAATTTTTATCCTTTATAAATCCTTTCGAATAAATCTTCACTTCAAAAATCATATCGATGAACTGAGATAATGTTTTGTTGTAATTTAAAAATTAACAAATTGTAATATTTTCTTTTTTTTTTTTTAAATATTCACTTAAACAGAAAAATAATGAAAGATTAGACAGACAAACAAACATGTAATTAAAATTAATATGTATTTTAAAAATCTAAATTAAATTTATGTGCCAGATTATGTAAATAATAAAAATAATATACAGAAAAAAATATAAATAACTAATTAGTTAAAATCAAAAAAAAAAAAAAAATAACAAAGCAGAATAAAAACCAACGGTTTTTAAAGCCCACATTTTCCAAAAAGTAAAATATATCAAGAGACACTTTCTTCAAATTTAAGGAAACCCTATATAATTAACACATTTATAAATATAATTTTGATACTTTAATTTCTGCATTTTAATTTGGCCCACATTCGAGACGAAAGGAGCCATTAAATTTGTTTATAATATTTACTGTTATAAACAAAATTTTTCTTAAATATAAATCTAAAAACCTTTTTGCATTTTAGTTTAAAAAAATTTGTAAAAATGCCTAAATTACAGGTACAATTTAAAACTAGAAAATTTTTAATTTTGGCTCCATAATAGCTCTTAAGCAAAGATTTTTGAAGTTATTTGTACTATAATTCTGAAAGATCTTTCTTTTCTCTATTCAAGACTTCTATCTAAAGAAAATTTTTTTCAGTGTTATATATAATAAAGCGTACTGGAGTTATGAAGCAAAATATATTCGTGCAAAATTTTGTGTTTATACATAACGGTTTTAACGGTGTTTAACATAACGGTAAATGTAAACAGTAAATTTTAAAAAATTGTATAATTTTGATATTAATTTATAAGGATGAAAAAAATCCTGTTGTTTGGCTTTTTTAAATTAAAAACAATATCAAGCAGAAGCCAACACTGAACATTGAGGAACAGCAAACCGATGGGGGTTACATAAAAAAAAGTTGTTCTACAATATTAATAAATTTAAGAAATTTCTATCCATGGTTAAAATTTCATTGTTTGATCTTGGACGATGTAGAAGTTTTGTAAACAGACGAACGGACAATCAATAATTTTTTAAAAAATTTGCTAAAAAATGAAAAATTACATAGTATTTTATAACTTAATAAAATTAAAGATATAATATATATATATTTTTTTTTTTCTTCTTTGTCGAATTTTCATTTTCTCTCTTTCTTATGTTACATTTCATTACAGTAACTTGAGGTTTGATTTACATTTTCTTCCTGACTTATATTTTTGATTTTTGTTTGACAATTATTATGATGTCATACTATATTATATATACTAAGTACTAAGTAAGTAAGTAAGTAAACAAAAAGAAAATAAGAATATTAAAAAACAAAGAGAACCAAAAAAAAAAAAAAAAAACAAAATAAAATAAAATAAAATCAAACAATTCATATAGAAAATCAAAAGTTAAATCCTTTAATTTGTAAACACAATTTTCTTTGATAATTAGAACAAAAAAAAAAAAAATAATAATAATAAATGTACATAATATAATATGTATGTATATGAATATGATATGGAAGTGTAATTAAGAGCTAATATGTTATATACATTATACACATATATAAAATTATATTTAATATACACATACTTTTATGTTTATATTGTGCAAATATGCACATTATAAAGCCTAATTATTCATTCATGCTAAATGAGTATTTTTTTTTTTTTGTTCTTTATTGCTTTTTCTTTTTTGTTTGCATAAGTTTAGGCGTAACTGCAAAACCATAAGTAAATAATGTCGAAAGTATTCTCTACTTTTAGTTAATTAAAATAATGAAAAAAAAAGAAAAAAATTAAAACTAAAACATAACAGAAAGAATAAGTAAATAAAAATAAAGTAATTTATAATGATTATAATAACTCTTAAGGATATCATTTGAAATACATATATATATAGATGTATATTATGTAATTATAATTGGGGGAATTAAAAAAAAAATAAATATTACGTATACATAAAATATAATATTTAAATATGAATTTCTTAAAATTTGTTTGCGTTTCCCTCGATTTAAGAGAATATATCCATGGTCAAGCAATTCTAAATTTGATATTTTTAGATATTTTAATTGGATAACGGTACTTATTTTGTGCATATAAAATTAAAGAAAGTAAATTTCCATAATTTAAAAAAAAAAAACTGAAAGAAAAAAATATACATAATTGCAATTCAAAAATGATTTATATTAATGTTTTTGAAATATCCGTTTTCGAAAAGATAAATTGTTTGCAATATTTTACGCATAAGCAATTTTTACTTTTGATTCAATATTTAATATTACAAATTAAACTGATAGATTGATTATCAACCTGTTACAAAAATAAAAAATCGTATTTAATTTTAATTTATTTGATTATTTTTTACTAAAAAAAAAAATTCGATAGATATGTAATATAGAATATAAAAAGACAACTTAATTTAGATAATAATAAAAGAGAAAAGAAAACCTCAGTTCAAAAAAAAAAAAAAAATCAAAATAAAAAAAAACAGAAAAAATTATTTTCTAAAAGCATAAATTTATTAAAATTATTATTTTCTATTAAAACTCATTAAATTTCTTGCATTTAATATTTATACTAATTACTAACGTAAATTCTAATAAAAAGAAAACCTTATAATATTGAAATTTATTTTTTAACATGAAAACAAAATTGTGTTCATTATTTTGGCTTTTAAGAAAATAGGAACAAACTAAAATGTATACTTGGAGAAAAATTTTAAAACTACACATACTACCAAAATTATTTGTATTCTGTACAACTTTAAACAATAAAAATTTAATTCAATTCAGATCTCATTTTTATTTATTGTTAATTGATATTTTATAGATATGAAACGATTTAATTGATTTTACATTTGTTTGTATGGTGATATGTATACCCAGTTTTTGGATGTATAAATTGAATATATTTTCAAATAACAATTAAAAATAAAATTTCGAAATTTAAAAACTGGTCTTCTCTTTAATACATGGTTGTAAAAAATCGGAAACACCTAGTAAAAACTCAAATAACGTTCAAATAAAATTTTGGTCCGTTCACAATTAAAAAGCAATGTACTTGCCCTCAACCTATCAAAATATAACTAAAACCGCTCAAAATATGAGTAACCCCTCATAAATATAAGTTCACTCAATCTGTAATACTAAACAGTTAAGTTAATTTAACATTTTAATCCACTCAACTTACAGGTTGAGCCAGTATTTGCGAACAACTGTAAAGTTTGAGCGATATTGGAGATTTTTACAACCTATCCTGTATCTAATCTATCGGTAAATATTATATAAGTCAAAAACAATTAAATTTATTAGATCTATGCCACTACGCCTTAGCCTTAGTGACATAGATATTGGAATAAGGTAAATAATAATGTATGAAAGAGGAAGAAAAAAAGTAAAGTAAAATTTTTAAAAATGTAAAAGTAACAATTTATTATCTTTGCTGAACTAAAAAAAGAATAATATTAATTTAATCTTCAACGTATTTTTAAACTACAGGAGTTAAGTTAACACAAAATTAAATTTATAAAATATTTATTTCTTATGAAAATGCATCCATAGCAAAGATGAATCAGTCTATTATAATGTATATATAGAAGGCGCAATTGTACTCCTAACTAAATCGAGTTACATGTTATCTAAAATCATATTTAATTAAAAGATCTTAACTGTATAACTGTAATAACCCAGAGTACTGCAAATCAAAAAAAAAATCTATATAATTTAATAGAATTTTTTTCATATACTTTTGTAAAAATATAAATTATTTATGTATGTAATATTATAGAAAATGAATTTATTAAAAAATATCCGTATTATTTTTCACAAAACAAAAAAAAAAAAGATGAAAGGATTTAGATAATAATATATAAATTATATTTTCAAATAAAATAAAATCAACCATTTCTAAACTAAAACATTCCATATTCTAATAATTTGTATTGAATATTATATATGTATAAATGAGGAAGAGTGCAGTAGAGTAGATTATGTCAACTCTGGGATACCTGTTGCTGTTTTCATAAAACTTCATCATATTTTACAAAATTTCAGATACCTAGCTTAATTAAGATTCAAGATGTACAAGAAGCCTGAGCCTGCTAAGCTAGAGCAACCAAACTTCATAAGAATTATTGCCCTTAAATTTGATAATTTTTTAGAAAATTTCAGATGTCCAGATTTCCACTAAATAAATACAAAGTTATGATTATATGAAATGATATATAAATTATATGATTATATGAAAAAACGAGTCTGATCCTGCTGCTCTAGCCCAATCAAATTTTACAGAAGTTGTTCGCATTCGGAAAGACATATCTAGCTAGAGTACTTTAAGATGTCACAAACGTAATAGTAAATTTATTATACTGTTGAACATACGTTCACACGGGTATAAAAAAGTGAAATTTTATCATAATGTAATTTAACTTTTCAAAATATTATAAAATTTTGATATTTTTTTTCTTTATTTTACCTAATAATAAATAACAAAAAAAAATTTTTTTTTTTTTTTGTTTGAAAATTTTTCGGAGGGGTGAAATAAAGTCGAATCGATTTTATTACCAAAAACAATGGAAATAAAGTCGAATTAACCATTCTATCTATTTCCAATGAAAAATGTCCAAAAATAAAGTTGAATGCAACAAAAGGAAATAAAGTCATCTCGAAACTCTTATTATTAAATATTATTGTTATTAGTTTTGTTAAGAAAACAGGTGCTGCTTTCATTCTAAAAACAACTGTTAGTTTTCAAACTCAAAAATGTAATGTTGCCCATACACGGCAGACTAGGTTGTAAACTTGTTAAGCGGACAGGTTTAAGAACCATACCACACACTTATCCAACCTATCATCCAACCGTTGTAATTATGTATTTTATATTTTTATTATTTTCTCAAATCAAAAAATCTCAATGTTAAAATGACATTTAAGTTGTACAACTAGCCCATACACGATACAACTCAACTACAAACCAAAGACTTCGCCCACAAAAATCAAAATTTTTGGATATCCTTCCAACCAACTTTTCAACCATCAAAATGGTTTTACAACTTGCCCATACACGATACAACTTATCAAGTCCACGTACCAAGTTTTCAACCTAGTCCGCGCGTGTATGGTCAGCATAATGAATAGTAAATAACAATTCTTACATTTAAAGGAATTTTATTCTATTGATAACAAATTGAAACTGGTTTAATTTTTTTATTTAGAATTAAATATTGGGTTTTATTAAATACACAACAACAAAAACATCGTTGATTGCAAAATTAGGGTTGTCTCCTTTTCCGGAATATGTATTTGTAATCTCTCTTTTCATGAATATCAGTCTAAGCTCTAAACTGGCAGGATGTTTCAGCTAAAAAATGCAACTCTATTTGGACTCCATTTAGATAGAAAAAATGTATGTTTTATTTTTTACTTTTTAGTTCTTGGATTTGGATGGATTTTTAAGTCCGTTAAATAGATACTAATTTTTGTTTTAGCCTCATTCTGCAATAATTTTCTCTTAAAGAAATGTGATCTAAGCTTATGCCACCGAATCAAGCAAAATTGTATAAATTCCGGAAAAGAGGCCAAACTTTTTTTTGTAACCATCTATGAAATTCTTCCTAATTCCGAATCTGAAATGTACATTATTATCTTCTCTTATATAAAGAAGAAAGTTTTTTAGTTTGTTTGTTCGCTTATAACTTCAGAACCACTTTCATGGAACTTATGACTGTAGAAATTATGTGATATTACTGTGATATTAATGTTTGTACACGTAATAAAAAATATAAAAATATAAATGTTTTCAAACTTTATTTTTTCGACTTTATTTCATTTATTTTATTTTTTGAACATTTTTTTTGGAAATAAGATCGAATTGCTAATTCGACTCTACTTCCATTGTTTTTGGTAATAAACTCGAATCGGCTATATTTTGTTTTTTTGCTTTCAACTTTATTTTTGCCAATTTTTAATAGAAATAAAATAGGATGGTTAATTCGACTGCACTTCCATTGTTTTTGATGGTAATAAAATCACCATAATTGACTTTATTTCGTTCGACTTTATTTCATCCCCCCAATTTTTCTATAACTAACCTTTGTTTATTTTTTTTAATTAACTTTTAATTTTTTTTTGTTTTTTCATAATCTGATTCTCCAACTATTTAAAATTTATTTCTTTCAATTTATTTTAATTGTATATCACAACACTAAAATATTATTTCAGATAGGTCCAGTCAAATTTTAATGTAGTGCTTAGCTTATTGACATTTTCATTGTCTAATATGAATATGTTTAAAATAATATAAAGACAGAAGAAAAGAATATAAAAGTTCATATTGTTTAGTGTATGTCATTTACCAGACCGTTATTTAGGTACCATAAAACTGCACTAAAACAATAATACATATTATACTATACATAGTAAAATATTCTTATATAGGTTTTATATTATGCTTATGTACATGAAATCAATAAAACATCGTTATATATTAAATAAAATAAAATATAATTTAATAAATTTGAAAATAACTGAATGAATTTTTCTATTGTTTTATTTTGGTTGTGTGCGTAATAGATTTGAATTTTTTTTTTTTTAGATGCTTCATGGTGGATTGTAACAAAAATATGCTGACATTTTTATAAAATGGTTCAGTTTTTTTGTTGTTGTTAAGTTGTGTTGTTACTTTTGATTTATTACAGACAATAATTTCGTTGTCACAATATTGTTTTGTTGGTTGTTTTTAATAATAATTTTTTATTTTTTTTTTCTGTATCCTTTTTTTGTTGTTATATCCGTTAACTTCAATCTTTTTTTTTTGTTTTTAGAGTTTCACTGTTTAAATTTTTTGTTTTTTTTTTTTTTTTGTTTATTTTTTTGTGTATTTTCATGATTTTTAGAAATTACAAATGGAATTTTTTTGAAATTTATTGCATTTTTTTAATTTATTTTAATTTTATCAGTTATATTCGAAAAAAAAAAAAAACAAAAATAAAAAAGTTGAATTAATTTCAAATATATTGCGAATAAAAAATTCATTAAAAAAATTCATTTTTTTTTTTAGTTTTTGACTATTTTTTAATAAAAAATTTTTTTTTCATTTGTTTTTTCTTTTTCCTCCGTTAATAAATTTCAAAAAAAAAAACATTAAAAACAGTAAAAACATTTGATTATAAGATTTGACATAAAATTGACCATGACAAACCATGACTTAATTATAAAAATATAGACTAAAAATTTTATTAACTTTTGTAAGTACCTATTAGGAGTATTATAGAGGAATTTTTTGTATAAAATATGAAGAAAATAATAATAAATTGTGAAATGTATTATAAAATTTAGAATATTGATGAATTTTAAAATTAAAACAATCATATGCATATTTGATTATTTTGAAAAATTTTTTTTTTGATATCAGGTATTTAAAATTAAGTTTTAAAAAATTAATTTTTAAATTTTTGAATGATGATTTATTTGATGAAAATTAAACTTTGCGTATAGATGTCTTTTGCACAACTTTTTAAAAATTTTTTTTGAAATAAAATATGTTTAATAGTTTTTTTCTGTTCGTTAATTCATTTGTTTACAAAACTTATAAACCCTTTAAGATGAAGCAATGCAATTTTAATTATGGTTATAAAATGTCAATAAAAAATTAATATTGTAGAATAATTTGTTTTAAATAGCCTCATCAGTTATCGAGATAAAAATGGAAAAAGGATCTGATTTTGAATGTTAACATTTAAATTTCAAGTGACAGGAATGGGTTTTATGCAAATTGATATAAAAATTAAATATTTTATTAGAATTCGGTATTTTTAATTAATTGTCAACTATTATATGAAACGAAAATTTTAGTACCTTCGTATCTCCAGAACACTGTTAATCAATAGTAATTTGAAAAAGGGAAAGTTCTTTGAGAATAGTTTAAATTTTCTCAGAAAAAAATGTTGTACTTCACCCTATTTAAGAGCTATATTAGGGTTCAAAATATGAAAATTTGTTATTTTTGGATACCTGTAACTTAGAGACCTATGCATATTTGTTTAAATAAAAGTAGAAGAATTAAAGGTTCAACATTATATACTTATTTACATTAACATCTTTTTCTTAATTATCATTTAGGAGTAGAATATAGAAAAATGGGATTTCTTTAAAATTGAAGAAAGTATTTCTTGAATTTACACATTTTTTTCTTTGATAAAAAATTATAAATTTTAATCCAAAAATAGTTCATTATCACAAAATCTTCTTATTACGTTGGTTATTTTTCTCTCAATAACTTAACGTTTCACAAAATTAGATACGATTAGATATGATTTTGATAGATTAAGTATTAGACAATATAAAAGATTTTTCAGTTGTTTGATGGATTTTTGAGCATATGAACCCTTTAAATTAATTTTACTGATTTAAATTAACATTTAATTAACATTAATTTTCTTCAAACAGTAAGTTAACTTCAACTAACAACATAAAACTTCAAAATGTCTATAAAATGTCGGCCACTTGATTTGAAATAATCAATACCGTGTAAATGAAATAACATAAATTAAATCGAAAAAATATATTTTTTTTATTGATGAAACCTAATCTAACGCGATATACAGTAATCACTAGTTAGCTGAGCTAACAATAATCACTAAACTCAAAATTCGTACCGCATTTTAAAAAACGTACAAGAAAATATTTTTCCAGAGTAGGTGTTAAGTTTCTTTAGTTTTTCAATGACGATAATATCACTCTGATGGCAGAAGCTTTGAAGGCTTCCAGGATCTATGTCAAACAATTGACGTTAATCTTGGAAAAAGAAACTACCGATTGAAATAATATAAAAATTGATTTTTTTTATCAATAACTCTTAATTGTTTTATCGTAATTATAATTTTATAATTTCATTCCTTTTCTAATCCCGAAAATTTTGGAAAAACATTTTTTTTATATATACAAATAAAAATAATTATTTCCTTAAAATATACTTTAATGTCTATTAAATGTATATTTTTACATCTGAAAATCTTCATCTGATTTCTCTTGTTAAATTCTATAATAATATTTTTCAAATCCCGTTAATGAAAATGAGTCTTAAAACATAAAAAAAAATATTTAAATTTAAATGATCCTGTTATAATTTATACATTTGTATGTGTAAATTACAAACCATAGGTTGGTCTAAACATTATAATCTTTAATACAATAAATCTCATCAAATGTTTACTCATGCTAAGTTCCAACTACAAAATTTTCTTCTTTCATCTCCTTCTCTCTTATCCTAAAACAATTCTCTCTTATTCTAAAACAATTTCTTCATTTATAGGTTAAAATAAATTGATCAAAAGAAAAAAAAAAAAATTATTCTTCATTTGTATGATTTTAATATAACAAAAAAATTACAATAATTTTCCAGTATATTTTTTATTTATACTGTTATTGTTGTTATATCTGCTATCCCTTTCTAATCATTTCCTTTAAAGAATTTTACTTAAACAAAATATACTTTTAATGTAAAATTTAAAAACACAAATTGAATTCAATAAAAATTTTTGTATTTATTTGTAATAAGAGAAACAGAAAGAGGGGAAAAAATTTGAACGTGATTGTCTCGTGACAATAATAACAATTTGTCATTACTCTCCCTCATTATACGTAAGTTGTTGTTGTTTTTCTTTTTTTTTTTGTAGAGGATGTTATATATACTTTTATTATTATATTTCTTGTATTTATTTTTATATATAATTCTAATAATATTTCCTTGTTCCTTATCTTTTTTTCTCTCCCCGCTTAAATGTAGAATGATCATAATATATGTCTTTAACGTGTCTTACATCAGGACTCTTTGGTTATACTTTAAATATAGCAATTATTTATTAGAATTGATAAATTCACTAAAGTTTTTCTGGAAGCAATATTGTTATATTATATAATATGTTATTATATATATATATGTATATATATATATATATATATATATATATATGACCTACAAAATACTTTAAGATATTAATATTACTATATTGTTTTATTTGAGTTTTAAAATTTTCATGACATTTTAATTTCTAGGTTATCTAGGTTTCCCATTATAAATTCAAAATCCTTAATATAAAACAAAAGCAAACAAATTTATTTAAAAATTCGATTCAATACAATATTTTCATTTTATAAAATTCTTTAAACATACTCAACACTGTAAATCACGTAATATACATTATTACATACTTTTCTTTTATTGATGAGGCTGAGCTAACGCGTCAGTAATCACTAGAATTTAGGCCTGGCGTCTATCTTTAATATATAGGAGAACCTAGTCCACCAGAGTTCTTGTTAAATTTTCTGTACATTTATGTCACAATGATCCCACTCTGACGAAAGAAACTTCGAAAGTTCAAAATCTGAAGATCCACATGCATGCCATATCTAATAATCTAATATGTTTCCTTATAAAACCAACCAATTGTCTTATTTCAGGTTTAGAGTGATAAAGTATATATGTATTTGGATTTTTTAAACTTAATTCTGGTCACATTGCTGCCGTTGTACTGCAAGTTGTATCTGCAAGCGATTTGTACAAGTACGTAAACAACTCCTCAACACTTAGCTCTGCTTTATTAATTCATTCGCCTATTCGTTTCCTGTAATAACTTTGTGACATGGGAACCCAAATCAAGTTGATATTGTTCTCTGTTAGTAGCATTTTCAATATCTTTTGTCAGTCCTCTACCACTTCAGTTTTGGTAACTCTCGTCCTTACAATCATAAAAATGTTAAAAGAACCTTTTAAAAAATTTCCTACGCAAGAAATACGGCAATGAATAATTGTTATTTTAAAACATTTTAATCTAACCTTTTATATATCATTAAATGTCTTTTATTGTGTACCTTTTAACATTAAACCAATTCCACATTAAACATTTTTTTAATATTTCTAAAATAACCAAGAATATGACAGTAATCCTTAATTTTCAACAATAGCAATAAACAAATTGGAACGTCCGTTTACAAGAACTTAAAAAACAAAAGGAAAGCAAAGGGTGGGGGGGACTTAACAATTTCACGTAAGACAAAAATATAATAATTTGCATAATGAAATTTCTTAGTTAACGAAGCTTTATCTCATTAGTGGGTATCAATTTTGATGATGATGATGATGATGACGATGATAAAAAAGATATAAAAAACAAAACAAAATGTCTGTCATTTAAAATGGTGATTACAAGGTAAAAAAAAAAAATAAAATAAATCTAAAGATTTATTGGTACGTGCTATTTTTTTTTTTTGTGAGTACTTCGATTTTTTGTTTCATTATTACTGTACCTCATCTCTTTTGTTCTTATTTTGTATTACAAATTTTATTTTGATTTTTTTTCAAATATTTATTAGAGATGAATAAAAATACAAAAAAATTTAAGAATTTTTCAAAATTTAGAATAAAATTTAAATAAAATAAATTTTAAATTGTATCTCTTAAGTAGAAAATAATATTGTTGGAAAAATTTAAAAAACTCCCTAAACTCAAATCTTTTTTTTTTTTTTTTGTTTTTTTGCCAGAATTGATCATAAATTTTATTTCGTAGGAGTTTTATAGAGCTGAAAATATATACTTTTTTTATATGCAAAGTAATCACCTTTAAAATCTAAGGTAATATTTGTTTTTTGTTTATTATTATAGGTAATATTTTAAATACGAATATTGAAGGAGAATTGGGGTCAAATATAAAAAGTAAATTTAAAGATCGTGTTCGGGTATCTATCTAATAAATAAATGATACCTATTAAAATAGAAGTTATATTACCTATTAGTTACAAATTAATGAGATCGTGTAGAAATTTTCGCTGTTTGATTGTCGGGGTTCATTAAATCTCTAATAAAAATTGTATTTAGAATACCTATTTTTATTTTACATTTCGATGGTTTGATTTTTTCATATTGTCTTTGTTCAGAGTATCCTATTTGAAAATCGAAAAGGAAATTTTGTTTCAATTCAGATATTTTAAGATACATTATATCTATTTAGGTGGTCTCTTATGAATACTCTACGACAAATTAAGACATTATTTTTCTCTTAAAACATAGGACTGGATGCTGCTTTTATTTTTATCTGGTTTTTATCTGGTTTGTAAGAACTTAAATTTTTTACGTCACTAAAAAATTATTTTAACTATGAAATTAATATTATAACTTTTATATTGTAACGTTAATGAATGTACATTTTAATTAATTATAATATTTTAACAATGTTATATTCCCTATTTTTTTTTTTTCAAATTTTCACCGCTTTAAAATGCATTGAAGAAAACTCTTCCTTAAATATAGGATTATTTCGTATGAGGCGATATATTACCTAGTTAGGAAAACAAAAAGAAAACCTATCTTGCCTGGTATACGAAACTTTAGAATATTGCTTGAGTTAAAATTGAGGATAAAAAAAACTCATGATAACAAAGAAGGGTGACCTACATATTATATTTTTCATTGCATCCAAAAAGTACTGCTAATACATGAAATCAACTTTTAATAAGGAGAAACAACATTTTTTTTTAGTTTTGAATAAACCGTTGATTCATATATAGTCGTCAGATTCATCGTAATACCTTACTACAGACACATTCAAAAATAATATAATATTCTTTTAAAAAATACTGTGTTCCTTTCCCTAAGGATATTTTATCTAAAGTACAATCATTAAAGTAAACACATGTCATATATTATTAAAAGCAGTTTCTTTTTTTTTTTTGTTTGTTAATTGTTTCATTGCGTACACGTAAATTTTATTTTAACCATAAGATTATGAACAACATAATGATAATTCTGTCGGTGATGATGCTCATCAAATTATAAGATTATACAGCAGTGACATATCCTTTAACAGGATATATTCTTCTTACATGTATACATATTGTGTGTATATATAATATAACATTATTTTTGCTATATTCTTGTAACGTATTTAAATAAGAAACAAATTATGTAAAATAAACTCATGAATATTAATAAGAAAAAAAAAAAATTAAGATTCTTTCTTGCCTTGTTTTTTTTTAAGAAATTTCAACACTAACCGGTACACATTTTTACATAACTAAATTTTTTTTTGTTCTTTCTTTATTTGTTTTGTTTTTTTTTTTTTTTTTTGAATTTCCCACCGTTAAGAATTTTAATGTAAGCATATTAAAAGTGTAATAAAACAATTATTTTCCTCATATTTGAGTAATTAACAGTCATCATATTATCTGCAATCATCGTAACCATCTTCAATAAACAGTCAACCGTTGTAATTAAAATGAATTAAAATTAACGTGATATATCGTTATTATATAGTCCCAGTTCTGTGAATTTAAAAAAAATATTTTAAAATATATAAGATCTACATTTAAAAAAAAATTGGCTTCGTAAGTTTATTGGTGCCAGTTAGTAAACTGTTTAAATTATTTTCCTTGGTTTATTCTTTTTCGCACAAATAGGTATTGCATAGCATATACATAGATAGAACATAAATTGTTTTTTAAGTTTGCCTTTGTGGTAAGCCTTTCAAAAGTACTACTTTAGGAGTGAAACAAGTACAAATTGTATATGAATGTCTGCTTTAACTTTACCCCAACAAACAAAAGATTAGAAGACCTTTAGTTTTAATACACAGTTTGGACAAAACAAAACTAATGTTAATAAATGAATATGAAAATTATTGATTGGTATGACGAAAAATATTTTACCCAAATCTCCTAAAATGTCCGAAAATGTACCGTAATAGAATTTCCGCCATTTTAAAATTTTGTAATTTTCGTTTTTTTTGTAAATCACTGAAATTAAAATATTTTCTACAAAAGTTAACGGAAATAAACAAAATTGATCTTATTGGAAAAACCTTCACACAGTACCACCTTTTAACCCGGTTCGGGTTTATGTGTACAATAAAATATAAAAACAAATTAGTGATTTTTTTGAGAAAATTTAGGTTTTACTTAAAATTGTTCACATTTTTTTTAGATTTTTTGACTTCGTACATTTATTTTTCGAACACTCACTCAGTGGTACGAGTATAAATAAGGACGATTGAACTAAACCGATGAATATACATCACAAATCTGAAATATTAACTGATTTCAAACTCCCTATATACTTACAAATGCGCTTAAATGGGTGCTTAAATTTAGATGCTTAAATTTCATTTATTTCAGAGTTATCGATTTTTTATTCATATCTAAACAAAATTATCCTTAGATAATATAAAAACAAACCGTTAGAATTATAATAATAGAGAAAAAAAGTAAAAAAATTAGAACATTTATTTTGTATTGTTATGTACTTTAACAACTTTTTTTATTTGGTTCTTTTCACTTTTTCCATTCTTATCACTTTTTATTTCTTAATTAAGTTTAATTTTAATATTATTTTGGTGTATACGCATCCATTATTAAAGAAAATGAATAAAACAATAATAATTAAATAACTTCATTATTAACAAAAAAAAAAAGGATAACGATAATATAATTTTATTATTTGCGCAATTTAAAAAAAGGAAAACAAAAAAATTAAAACAATATTTGAAAATTAAATATGTACAAGAATTCTTTGATAGATGTAATATGATTCTATTTTATAAAAAGGACATAAATAATATCTGCGTAAAATGTTCATTACATTCATTTATAATTAGAACAAGAATTAACCAGATCTTTTCTTTTTTAAATTCTGAAAATTTTTTTTTTTGAAATGTCAGTTAAATTTTTCGAATTATAACTATTTACGATTAATTAAAACCCTTTGAGTTTGTCATTTTAGTATCACTACTCGAATTTGATGTAATCGAACCAGTTTTCCTATGACCATTATTTTATGTTGGAGTTCTTATGATTCTCATTATTATAATTATTATTATTATTTTGTTTTTTTAATTGTTCTATACAGCTGGTTCTAATTGATATGATAGGGCATATGAGCTACATTTCTATCTTAGATAAGCATGGATGCATTGGTGTACTTTTAAAATATATTTCTTGATATTTTTGACTGAATCTGAGACAGGATTTTGAAACAACTATAAAATATACATACATATATAATCTTAGTATTTTTTCTTTTTTAGTTAGACTTATGAAAGAATTAAAAAACCGTTTAATCTTTCATTAAATCTTAGAATCTTAGGGACAAATTATATGATCTATATCGTATTTTATTTATTATTTTTTTAACATTAGAATGACCTTTAATTTCTTCATAATTCACATTGAAATAAAAATTAATTTCAAAAAAATATCAAAATACTTTTTATACTTTTAAAAATTACATAATATTAATTTAACTTTTTTTGTTTTTTTTTTTTGCTTCAGGTAAGTCATCAACCTAAAGATATATTTTTCTTTTTTTTAAATTTCAACATTTCGGTGAGTCATTATATAAATTATATAAAAATTTTGATTTGCCTTTAAAAATTTATTTTTTGTTATTACTGAAAATTGTATAGTCACCCACTCGGTTATAATAATCATTCATATGAACAAATTAAAAGTTGGATTATATTTTTGAAAAGGTCATCAAAAATTATTTTATTACGATTTGAATTCTCTACTAAAAAATGCCAAATTTCAAGTATTCAAGTAATGAAATCAAGATTTTTTATTTCTATTTTTATTTATTTTATTTTTTTTTTTAGTTTAGTTTCAGTTCAGTTCTTGATGATGACCACATCATATGTTACCATAAAACCAAAAATATCATCTGGAAAATTTCTAATCCAAAAATTTATCTGTTAGACATTCAATTGAAAATTCATTGAAAAATTTCCAGTAACGTATCAGGAAGAAAAAGAAAAATTGTTTAACAGTCGTGTTTATTTTTTTGTTTTTTTACTATTTTTGCAATATATCTGTCTAATTTTGTTTTTTTTTTTTTCGTGAAATGTTTCTATAGGAGGTACGAAGAAACAAAAAACAAAAAAATGAATTCCACTTAAATTATTGTAAACTTTTCATTTTCACTCCAATTCGATTTATTTATTTATTTTTTTTTTTTTGTTGTTGCTCCCGTCCAATATAAGAATGACAATAAATTAGAACTAATTTTCTTTGACATATAAACACATGCATATACCTACATAAATACACTTCATATATTTATTTCTTATGTATATTATATACAGATTCAAACTATTTCAAGCATTTTATTTTTCATCACAATCTGCGCTCTAAAATACCATATACATTCATATAATATGCAACACTTATATACAATTATGTTTGTATATGGCATTGTAATTGACGATGGTTAAATCTAAAATGAAAATCCTTCTATTTTTATTTTTCTTTTCTATCCATTTTCTATTTCTATCTCAATGTTTCTCTTTTTTTCACTTTCTTGGTACAACAAAAACAATGATTACTTTTGTCTTATAGGACTTTTAAAATGTCACAGAGCTAAAATTGCAATAAAAAAAAAAAAACAACAAAAACAAAAAAAAAATTTAATAAAATCAAAATGAATTATTGTATGTTTTAATGTCCTTTTTATCTATATTTATATCATAGTTTGTGTTTTTATTCATATACGTATACTCGATTATCCCTAAAAAAAAAAAAAAAAAAAAATTAAAACAAAGCACCAGTTAAATTGGGTTTAAAAGAAACGTTGACTAACTTGTTATGGCATCTAAAGTACAGAACCATATATATATATATATGTACATATATATCTTTATAATATATATGTTTAATAAAAAGAAAACATATAACTATTGTTTTTATTATTGTATTATTAGAATGATCGAGCAAAAAAGGACATTAGATTATATTTTTCGTTATTATATCAAATTTATCCTTACATACATGTATAGCTGTTATTATTATTAGAATTAACTTTTCTTTTTTTGTTTTTACTTGATTCAAAAACGGGATGAACAAATTTAAATTTTTATTGATGGTTTTTGGGCAATTGTCCAAATGTTTTTGCTACTGTGAGATCACACATTCATACATACATATTTATTATATACATACAAATATAAATGATTATTTTTGTAAGTAGATATTATGAGAAAAGAAGTTTTTACTATATATATATATAAAAGGATATAAGAATTTTTGTAATAAAACCATAAAAACCAATGAAATATTTGAAAGTGTTTTATTTTGTGTTTTAGACAATATTTTGTGCATTATAATTCTTCATCACCTTTTAATCAATGTCAATTTCATAAAATTGGCTTTAAAATGGTCATTAGTTTTGTAATATTTTTCATTTTTAAATAGTAAGGTTTTATATATATATATTGTTTTTTTGTCCTAAATAGCAGATAATCCTTAAAATAAGAAATATTTTCTAATTTTTAAAATTTCTGCAAAATTGTATTTAAATTCTTAATAGACATTGTTAGAACACTTTTATACTTTTTACAGTAGCATTGGGCAAAAAATATTTTTGTAAATTGTAAAATATCGACTTCGAACAATTGCAATCCTTAAAACATTAATAGTTTAAAAAAAAAAAAAAAAAACTGGTCCTGCGATTTTAATGAATTTAGATTTTTTTCTTTTCGCAAGGGTGGGTGGAAATTTCAAAGGAAATCAATGAAATCAATGTGTAATTTACTCTTTAGTTGTGTTGGACATCAAACAATTAAACTTCACCTCCCTTAAAAAAACTAAGCATTAGGTTAGAATCCATGGTAAAATGTACAATTTGGTTTGAGGATTGGAAAAATAAGAATAAATGAAATGGGAAGTCCAATTTTTTGTCAATTAAAACATTTAATATATTTCTGAAACTATATTAAATGAGACATGGGTGAGTTAAAATTTTTCTTATCAGAATAAATAATGCAAGTAAAAACAATAGTGTTATTAAATTGTCTTTCATTTCCTTAAAAAATTGTAGGTGTATAGAAAAGAAATAAAAAATTTTAATAGTAATTTCAATTTTCATATATTTTCACAATTCAAGTTTTATAAAAGTCGAAACCAAATTGTTGCCTTTACATTATAATAATGCATTTCTATATTAGTTCCAAACTGCATATTTTATTTTAAAACTTTGACTTTTTTCCCTCACACAAGTAGTATAAATTCTTAATAATTTATTGACAATTTTTTTTTTTTATTTTAGTATTAAATGGACAATGAATTACACATTTTACTTAAATTATAAATTATATATATATATAAATAAATATCTTGGTAAATAATATCATTATACAATACATTTATACATTTTTATATAATGAATAGGCCCAACAATTCATAATTTTTAATTCGTAATATACTAAATTTGTACAGGTAACTTTTAGAATTACAAAGCAAGGTTAGAATTAAGGTAGAAATCCGAAATTCGTAGTTAATTAAAAGTGATTGGCAAAAAATTTAAAAAATATTTAATAGTAGCATAAAAAGATGGAAAAAATAATTTATTTGTAAGATTAAAAAATCATTTCGTATTTAAAAGTCTTAAATAGTTCTCTAAATTAGATCTTATAGTTTTTCTATTGTATCTTATTTTCTTTAACGATAAATCTTTTCTATGCCAGTAATAATATTGAAAAACCAGTTCAATACGGTCTAGATTTATTTTTATTACTAACCAAATGGAAAATAAGTTATCCTTAGCTTAATTTATAATCTGTCTTTGAAATACTTTAAAAGGATCAATTAACCTAATCAAAAATATTTATTTTTTATTTCGATTTTGACTACTTTCTTTAATATTTTAAATATTAAAATGGCTGTATCGCATAAACAAAATTAACCACTTTAATTATATTAATCTTTAATTAGTTCTAACGTTTGTCTTTAAATAAAAACCATAATATCTACTCTCCACGTTGAAAAATTTTTAAAGATTCTCTAATCAGAATTGAATCAAGATTGTAGAATCTTTAAATAGTTTTAGATATATATATCTTTAAACATTTTTATAAACATCCTTTTAATACATCGCAAGCAGAAAAATATTTTTTTTTTTTTTTTTGGTATTTTGGTATTAAAATAGAAACCATTTAAGAATAAATGAAAAGTAAAAATCTGAAATTGTTTTTTCTAGCAATTTGGATGTTCCTCTCTTTTTTTCCTGTTACCATAAACGGAAAATAATAAAAAAAGAAAAAGTCTTTTGTAACCTCTTGTTTTATTATTAATATAGACATAAAGAGAATACATATAAAATAAATTATAAAAAAGATATTATAATTTTTTTTTCTTTTCTTTACTAGTAGTATTTTCTTTCCTTTCTACTCATCTTTTAATTTGTTCCAAGAACTATAATATTTAGTAGTTCTAAGTCTTTAGTTCTTATCATATATTTTCAGTTATAAATGTACATTTTTTTAGCGATTTATTACGAATGTTTATACGATAAACATTAGTGTTGGCAGTATTGTCTGTAATATGAAAGACTATTATAGTTTCTGCTGTAAAATGAAAATGTTGTTCCACTCAAAAAAAAAAAATTGTTTTTATATAGAACTTGTATATAGCCATAGAAGGTACTGCGTCGAAAAAATTATATATAAAACCATTAAAAAAAACAATAAAGGAAGAAAAAATGTCATACATAAAAATATAATGTAGATAAGAATTAAGAACAAAATGAAAAAATTAGATTTAACATATTTTCATTATCCTTCTTTACTATTGAGTATTCTACACTTCATTAAAATCTTTAATTTTTTTAACTAATGTTAGCTTTATTGTTTAACATGTATATTATTTTCTATTTATTTATTTATTTATTTCTATTAATATTACAAATCACAAAGGATAATGCAATATTATTGAACCATCGGCTATTAAAAGTCTTATAGGTTCAATACTATTATTAATTTATATAGTAGTATTATTTATTTTATTAAATATATTTTGATAATACTTGCTACTGACTTGCTTAATCATTAGGTAACTGAGACCCCTGTTTATATTTTGTATTATTTATTTGCACTATATTTGGTAGCAACAAGAATTTCTTAAGAAAAACTACTTTTTCAGTAATTTTTCTTACAATTAAAACCGTTAGCTATCTGTGTAGTATTTGAACCCGCACTCCCTCGGTTAATAATATACTTGCTTAACCATTAGGTCATCGAGTCCCACCATATAATCTTATTTATTTATTTATTTATATTAATATTACATACATAAATGTAATGCAATATTATTGAACCATCGGCTACTAAAGCCATTATAGGTTTATACTATTATTAAATTATATACTAATATTATTTATTTTGTTTATATTATATACTATATATATTTACATTATATTTGGTCGTAAGGGGGTATGTAAAGAAAAAAAACACTTACGACCTGTGCAGGGATTGAACCAACACTCCTTCGGTTAATACACCACACGCCTACCCACTAGGCTACCGAAGCCCCCATATAAATCTTAAAATTACATATAATGATATTATTTTACATGTAAAATTGCATATTTTCAGGAGCAGTTTTGTATTCATTTAAATAACTTCATTTTATTAAATGATTTTCATCTCTACTCACTTAATTTTTAATTAAAATATCTTAACAGAGTATTACATAAATAAATGAAAAAGAATTTACCATTATCATTTACCAATTGTTAAATTTTGATCTTTAAAAAGCGCAATAGGTACTTTTCATTCAAAAATCAATATACTTTCTAATTCATTTTCCGATTAGTTTTTTTATTTTACGATCAACTTTATATAAACTAATAATTTATATTCTAATAACCTATTATGAAATACTAACCATCTTCAAAAAGTTTTATTCAAAATTCCTTCTTCTTTAAGTGTGGAAATTTTTGAAAGATCGGAACTTTAAACATAGCTTATAGATTTAATTATAGGAAAATTCTTTTTAAAATTTAGATAAAAGCGATTGCCAATTTTATTTTAATACTTTTTTAGATAAATTTTTATTTTAACTAAAAATAAAGCGAGAAGAGAAAAAAAAATACAATATTTTTTCTCTCCCTTGTGTTTTATTTACTTTCTGTTTTTGTTTTTCAGTTAATCCTTATAAAAATATTAAAACTTTATTAAAAGGAAATATTTGGTAACAACGGAAATATTACGAAGTGTAATTTATTAATATAATTGCAGTGATTTTAAGAATTATTTTTACTTTTATATAGTACAAATATAATCATAAATTTATATACATATACATATATACTATATAGATATTTATAAAAAATATGTAACATTATGTTTATCCTTTATATAATATTTAGTGGTAGTGTTATAAAAAAGAAAAAGAACAAAATATTTTATTTTTTCTATTTTTATGTTATTTTATATATAATTTTTTAACAAATTCTCAAGATAAATAAATGAAAAACGTTGTTAAAGTAATATTAAAAAAAAAAAAGCAAAAACAAAAGAACATCCTTTCTGTTTAATATTGTTAATATCTATAATTTTTATATCCGTACGAACGTAATTTTTAGGTTATAATAAATGTGCCATTACTTTTGTGGCAACTTAAAGGAAACGAAATAGGTAGAAAAAAGTATAAATGTTCTTGCTTAGGATCGAACTCTGAATTGATAAGGTGATGTAATTTCGACTTTCCGTCCATCTAGATGAAAATTAGGAAAAGGAGCTAGGATTCTGAAATTTTTACCATTTCACTTTTGTAAAAATGTTAGTTTCGCTATTGAAATTCAGTAAGTTCGATCGGAGGCTTCGAGTAACTGGCATACAACTTCTTTCGTTATATAAAAATAATTCATTGTCTATTGAATATAGTTATCTGAACTTCTATGAAAAGAAGCCAAGTTTCATTCCAACAACTTCTGGAAAATTTAGTTGGACTAGAACAGCAGGTTCAGATAGCTTGCACGCTTTAGAAGTTAATGAAGCTAGGCAACTGAAATTGTGTAAAAAATGATCAAGCTTTATGACAATAACTTCTGTAAGATTTGGTTGGTTGAAAAAGTTCGAGTAGCTGTGATACAGCTCCAAAATTTACATATAAGTATATAATGATACTTAATTAAATCTGATAATCTGAAATTTTATAAAAGAATGATTAAATTTTATTGTAACAGAATGATTAATTGTTGCACGGGTATCCTAGAGTTGACACAAACAAATATATATTCTCCCTCGTTTGTATAAGTATTTATAGATAAAATATTTACATTTTATAGGAAATTTGTTTTAATTTATTTTATTTCAGTTTTTCTTTTTCTCACAATTTTCTTTTAGTCTAAAGTATTTATATATTAGTGGTAAAATTTCTCTTTTGGGAATATTTTAAAACTATATTTCTTAATTTTTATAGTTTCATTTTCAGGAAATTTCTACTCATTTATTTTGTAATACAATGTATAAAATTCAGTTTGAATAGGTATATTTTTTACTATAGGTACGTAAAATTTGATAAACTATAGTCATTAATAAATACTTATTCGAAATGAAATTTATTTTGTTTTTGTGTTTGTTTTTTTGCTTTTGGAAGGAGCAATAGAAAATGGCTAAATATATTTTTTTTACCCAAACGAAGAAAAATAAATTTTACTGATAATTTTCTGGAATTATAAACTTGTTCTTTAAAGTTTTAAATTGTTGTAACTACTGGTGAAATATAATAATTTATAGATTAATTTCGTTTTTATAATAATTATATTGGAACATTTTATGGTTGGCGGGATTGTCTATTATTTTTAAAACATAAAATTGTTTTTTTTTTTAGTAGACTTAATAAATTTTCAGTAATTCTAACATCTTGTTTTTTTTTATTTACTTGGTAGCCAAACTTTAGTAAAGGGTTCTTTTTTACATTGTTGACCTAGAGTTGACTAAAATCTGAGGGCAAATAATAAGTAATATGTATTCAGTATAGTTTTTAGCTCAGAAAATTTATTTAAATCTAAGTTTATTCAAGAACTTCTACCTAAGCATTAACTGGCAAGCCATATTATACGGATAAAATGATGGGTTCTTAAGATTATAAGATTCTTAAGATTAAAATTATGGATTCTGGATAAAATCTTAAGTTTAGATTTTTTTTTATATCCTATAAGAAGCATAGAGTAAGAGGCATTAAGTCATTTAAAATTCATATTTGATTTGTGGAATCATTAGTTTCGTTAAACCATTGATTACTCGGCTGTAGTCTATTAAAGTCTATATAATGAGTCATTAGTCTGTAATCAGTCTATTAAATCCAAATAAATATTTTTACTTGTGCGTCAATTATCGTCATCTTACACAGGATTTGTATAATATTCTATTTTTTATTTAATTAAAGAATATTAATTTATATGACACCAGTCAGAGTGGTTTGAAACTAACACCTTTCAAATGAAGGGCTAATGTTTTCAAAAATTGAATTAAAAAGGATGGGATTCGAATGAAAGGCTGATGTTACACAATTGAGTATGAATGAATTTAGGAATTAATTTATTCTAAAATCAAACAAAACCAAAAAGAAAATTAAGTTCATGATTTATATTTTGAATTGAGCTTTAATTCAATAAATTAAATTTTTAACTTAAGAATAATCGGTCTCAAGGGATAACAATGGTACGATTCATTTCTTAGGCTTGTTGAAAATTATTATTTTTTGACTTTGCTTTTTTACAAAGTGAAATTTTATTTTTGAAAAACACAAGCACAAACAAAATTTTATAATTGAGTTATTTTATAATAATAACTGTGCAAAGAAAAGTGCTGTTGTACCTTTCCGCATAAAAACAAAAAAAAAAAAACTATTGTAAAATAGGAAAAATTTTAAAACAAAAATAAAAGTAATTATAAAATATTAACTTAGGTTTTATGTTAACATTAATAGATACGCCGAGGTAAAATTGTAAAAGCTATTATCCTTCCTTACTTTTAGAGAAAAGTTTTCTTGGAAAAATTTATTTACTATATCTTACAAATAAAAAGTTAAAAACTATATAAAAAAAACTAAATTGAATTAAGATGTGTATTACAAACAATTAAAAAGGCATGGGATTAAAGCGATGAGAAAATTATTACAAAATAATAGTGATTGTACTGGGATTATGCATCAAATAATTTTATAATTTGCAGCTTTTTAAATTTTTTACATTTTATATTTTAATGAAAAATCTTTCATTTTCAATAATTGAGTACTTCAAGTCTAGAACTGTATTTTTGAATACATTAAATAATAATTTGAAGAACGATAATTAATGTTTGGATAGCATTTTTATTTAAAAGTATAATTAGAGTAAGTGGCGTCGTTTGCCTAGTGGAGAAGAACTTATTACGTACGTTGTAAATACCGAGGCAGTATGTGTTCGAATCCCACTCACGTCGTAATAATAATTCCCCCTTACAACATTTAACAGCTACGCCGGAAAAAAAGCAACACTGTATAATTTCCTTGTCACCTTTATGTGGCAGGGGAATAAACTAAAAAACAAAAAAAAATATGTCTGACTTCTTCACAATTTAACGAAATAATTTTTATAGGTAAAGAAATGAAATTTCAAATTTTATAATACTAAAGGATTGTAATGTGTTTAATATTAATTTTTATCTAGTCCCACACATTTGTTAGTCACGGCCATTCAATCTCAGAAAGATCTGATCAATGGTGCTTTGTGTAAGTCGCCGATCTTTCAGACGAAAAGTCTTAGGTTTATCAATCTCAGAAAGATCTGATCAATGATGCTATGTATGTCAGTCGCCGATATTTCAGGCGAAAGTTCTCAGGTTCAAACCACGATTAGGTGAAAATAATTTATCAAATATAGTAAGATAGAATGAATAAAAAATAAATATGTAATATAATAATTATAATGAAATACTTGTACCGCAACCACTCCGGAAAGTATTATAATCGTATTTTTTTAAATTTAAGATTTCTAAAATTTATTATATAAATTTCTCATAATAGAAAATGAATTTCAATAAAAAAATTGATAAGTCATATCTGCTAGACACTTTAAACTGACTCTTATTATTTTTAAAGCATTTTATAATTTGACGCTTTGAAAATAAGTTACATATAAGTTAACTCAATGCAAAATTTTTAATATTCCTTTCTTTCTATCGGAACTTTGTGAAGTTGATAAATAAAATTGTGATTCTTATAAATCACAAGAGGAGCTGAGAATTATTTTATTATCGAACATGAAAACTTCTTTCTATAAAATTACATTTTAATTTAAGAATATAATTTGAGTAAGAAGCTTCGGTGGCCTAGTGGACAAGAACGTATAAAGTACGCTGTATGTGTATAAATACGCTTGTATGTGTTCGAATCCCACATCCGTCGTAATAATAATTTTCCTTACGACATTCAAAGCCATGTCTGAAAAAAAGGAAAGGCTGTATAATATCCTTGTCACTTTTATTGTTCTTTTGATGTATAATTTATTTGATTTTAAAGAACTACTTCGAATATTGCTGAATTTATCAATATCACAGTACACAGTTCTACAATGCATTTTCTGATGATGATATTCCTCTTGCAACGTGCATTTTTTTTCTTACCTAGAAATTTCCATCAGATTTAAAACAAACTTCATACAAAATTTTTATCATGTGTATTATAAATTCTTTATAATCTTAATAGCTTTTATAATGTACAAGATTATATTGTTTTGTACATAATGTATCTTTTATAATCTACCATCTTGAAAAAAAAAAAAATCTTAAATGAACAAAATCTCGAATTTTATGTTGAACCTACCTTTTCTAAGAATGTATTTATGAGATTGTAACAGGTTTAACTGCAATCACCAAATAATTTGTCAATGCAAACAAAACAATATTTTAAAATTGAAAAATATTTAATTGATATGAATTACCACCAATCATTTAATTTAAATCTTTAAAAATTTATTTATTAAAAATTTTTAATTGTTTTTTTGGGTTTAATTAAAAAATTCATTAAATGATTTTTTTACTTTAATTTTTCCATTTTTTTTTAATAATATATAATAAAATGCAATTATAATATTATATTCATTATGAAATAAAAATAAAAATTATATTTAAGCCATATCTAGGATATACATGTTAATTTTAATTTAATTATTTTCTTGGGATATTTATTCATTTAATTTTATTTATGTTTGTTTTTTTTTTTTTTTTATTACAAATAATCAATTGTTAATCACAAAATTTTTTATAATATATTACAATATATGTGTAAATTTTTAATTTATATGAAATGGATAAAAATATATTTTATGGTAGGGTGTAATAAAGCCTAAAGCAATAAAACCTAATAGAACTTAATTCCAAATTGAATTGAGAAATAAGACCTAATTCGCGAATTTCCGTGTTAGATCCTATAACCTGTAATTCCAATTACAAAACTATTATTCTGGAAAAAAAATCTGGGATGTGTATGTGCATATGTATATGCGAGATTATAAATATGAAAGTATAACCTTAATTTTGTAGGCGATTGTAAAATTCGAATATTTTCAAGAGGTTTCAAATAATTATATTCTGGTTAACCCCGCAGCGCACAGGTAACAGCCTCCACTTCTTCTAAACTAATTTTCTCCATAAAAATGTCTAAATTTCACTATGAAATATGATCGAGTAATTAAAATGAAATAACTTCGAAAAGAAATTAGTTAAATTAGAAGAGATTTTAAAGTTGGCTTCAAAATCAGAGAACTATAAAATCTTTTTTGATTCAGAGTTCCGCATATTCATTCAGGGGGCAATGCTGATTTTAGAACAAACTTTTTTTTTTTCTTAATGCATTTCTCTGCCACATAAATGTGGACAGGAAATTACATAGCCTTTCCTTTTCAGGCGTGGCTGTAAATGTCGTAAGGGGAAATAAGTCTTACAACGTGTATGGGATTCGAACTCACATTCCCTTTGCGTTTACAGCGTATTTTATACGCTCTAACCCAATAGCCACCGAGGTCCTTAAATTATTAAATTAAAAAGTGAAATAAGTTCAAATGTTATTTATGTAACACAGTTATTTAATTGAATTTAATCGAAATTATTTCATTTTCAACTTGTCGAATTTATTTCATTATGGAAAAATGGTGCCTAACGGACGTACAGAGTGAAATGTGTCAAAAAATAAGAGAAGTAATTTTTTACTTAAATAAGCTGAAATATGGAGATTAAATTATTAAAGAAAAATATTAAAAAATTTTATTATTGGAATAATAAATTACAATTAGGCTTTATTTCGATTATTTAAAAAAAATAATTCGGCCTTATTTCCATTTGGAACGAGAAATAATGCCTATTCGTGAAATATCGCGAATAAGGCTTTATTTCTCATTCCAAATGAAAATAAGGTCAATTACGCCTTATTGATACAGCTTTTATTGCACCCTGCCATATTTAATACATATATAATATTACAATATAATGGAAAATTTAATAATATTACTCATTTTCATAGATTAATTTATATTAAATGACTTAAATTATATATTATTATCATTAACTTTTAAGTATTTATAATAACGATAAACAACAACATAAAATAATTAATTGAAACAAATTTTATATTTTACCGGTAAATTAAGTGTAATCTACTTGACTTTCTATAATACTGAAATTTTAAAAGTAAATAAAAATATTAATATAAATATTTATTTTACAATATATTATAAAATAAATAATTTTAGGAGTCTATAGTAAAGTTAAAAAGACGGAAAATACTGATGAGTCCAGTAATATTTTATTTTTTTCAACATTACAATTGCCTATACAACTAACTGCTGTATATATTTCTGATTTGTCCTAATACCTTTCTTTTATCCTAAAATAAATATTTATATTGAGACAAAGACCCTTATTCTAAATTCCACTGTAGAGCTAAGCCGTAGAGAATCTACGAAAAAGCGATTCTTAATTCCTAAAAAAAAAATCTTTCTAAGTTGTTTTTCGAAGTTTCGTAATATAGCAATTCTCGATACCAGTGTAATGTAAAATAATTGTCAAAAGTCTACGACAGAAATATTCATTAGTAAAATCGTAGCAGTGCCTTTGTTTAGTTTTGTTTAAAATTTTATTTAAACTATTCGTTTTTTTTAATAAAAATTTTTTTATTTACTAACAACTACTACTTTGAATAAAATATTTGAAATCTTTTGTATAATTTTTTAAATTTCGAAAGAAAGTTGCCATTAAAAATTAAAATTCATTTACGATGAAATTTAGAATAGTTAAAAATAGTACGTCGTATTGTAGCTAATTTTTTGTAAACACTTCACGATGGAATTTAGAATAAGAGTGAAAATAACCGCGATGATATTATGGAAATGAAATCAATTTTCTTTTTTCAGCCACTGAAATCGATTATCACTTCAATATACACATTTAAATAAAATTTTATTTCTTAGCTGACTTATTTTAAAAAATGCTGCAAATTGCACTTCACAAAACAGAAAACACTTCAAGACTTGGTATTAAGAACCTAAAAAAAGTAAATTATTAATTAATTATATCAATATATTATTAATTTTATTTTTATTGTACTCTAATTTAAGAAGTAAAAAAAGAGTTTATTTAAACTTTTATTTACGTACTATGCATCATCACCCATCCAGCCATTCTAAATGTCTCGCGGCTTTAACAGATTACAAGCCTTTGTTTATTTTAGTCTCTTAATAAAGTTTTGATTGTCCATGAATCGCTTGCTTTTACATTGACGTAGTAGACCAACCGAATTTTATACTTGATTGCACTGTTTAAGAATTAAGATTTTACCTCAAATAATAAAAATTTTAACATCCCTATGAATATCAGTATTGTGAATCTGTCCAGGAAGTATAAACTGTATTTCGCAATAATAATTGTATTATAAAGCTGTTCAGCACAATCCTGTAACTGAATACTGAAGACTTAGGCTAGAGCAGCTTTAAAATTTGATTAAATATCAAAACTTGGATCGTAAGTTGAATAATAATTGACTTATTGGATGCTTTATGTTTCTTATAGCAAATGAAAAGTAGAAAAAAAAACTGCTATATTAAATTTGAAGAAAACTATAAAATAGCAACATTTAGCAAAATTATGATGATAAAAAATTTTCCACATTTTTTCCAAATTTTCCACATCCACATTTATTTAAACGTATTTAAACCTGAAAAAAAATAAAAAACACTGAATTAATTAAATCAATTTAAAGGAATTAATATAAATTTTTACAAATAATTCTCGTAAGTAATTTATTATAATATTAACAAAAAAATAATTACTATATATTTTTTTTTTATCATTCTTGCACCACACATTTATTTAACACAGCTGTATATACACACATTTTAAATAATATTATTTAAATAAAATTTTTATTGATTTCTTAATTACACTCTATGGTCATTAAAAATTATAATGATATATACATATATTATATACAAACGAACCAATTATTAATAAATTACTTTCACTTATTCTGAATATCTCTTCTCTTGTTTCTCATGGTTCTTCCTTTTTTTTTTTTTTTTTCTTTTTGGAATCCTTGAATAATAGGGATATGGATAAACAATATAAAAATAAAACAAGTATAATAAAAAAAAAAAAAACCCAGACCATCAACATTCCTTAGTGACAAATTAAACAATTCACTTAACATAATCCCTAACAATAAAAAATAAAAAAACAAAAAACAAAAAAAAATTGGACAAAAAAAAAAATAAAAAAGAGAAGAGAGAGAATGAATGGCTTTTAATATCAGCCACAACATTTTGTCCGTTAAAAAAAAAAACAAAACAAAAGAGAAAATGTTGCCAGCACCATTAACAAACCAGTAAACATATTCATATTCAGAGCAACATTTAAGTATCCCTTCAGACAAATTAAGTCCCTATTTATTAATTTTATATTTTTTGTTTTAGTTTTTCTTGTTTTTATTTTAAAGGTTCACCCTGGTTTCACCCTTATAAGTAAATTAAAAATTCATTGAAAAGACTATGCAATTTTTTCTTTTTTTTTTTTTGTTTAAAAGGGTAAATAAAAACAAAATATCGAGAAAAAAAAAATTTTAAAACCTAAAGCATCCACTGGTATATGTAAATATATATGGGAATTAACGAAAAAAAAAAACAAAAAACAAAAATAAAATAAAAGGTGGTAAAACAGAAAATAATGTATTCTAATACAAATATTATATCCCTATGATATTTTTACACCATTTAGTTTTAATTATTGTTAAAAATATTCACCTAAATTTTATTTTCTTTTTTTTTTACTTTTTTTAATACACCTTATTGTTGTCATCCTTATTGTATATCAGATACGGTTTATTTAAATATTGTTGTTGTTACTGTTTTATTTTACAAATTTATTTACACTGTTATTTTATGTCATTATTAAAATATTATATTTTAATTAAATTTTATTATTTATATGTACTCCAATGTTCTCTAAATAGAAATTAGAAAAAATAAAGTAAGTATTTTAATGTTCTCGATTAAAATTTCATTTATATTCTTGAAGAAAATTTTTAAAATTCAAAATGAAAATAAAATACATAATTTTAATCAAAAACCGAGGAAGAGTGCAGTAGAGTAGGCTGTGTCAACTCTGGGATACCCGTATGAACGTAATATATCCTGTTTCTATAAAACTTGATGATCTTTTAAAAACATTCAGATGTTTTAGTACCGAACTACAGAGATATATTTATGTAAATTGTGAAGTTGTATGACAGCTATCCGAATCTATTGCGCCTAGCTTCATTAAGTTCCAAGAAATGCAAGAAGCCTAAACCGGCTGCTTTAGACCAATCAAATTTTACAAAAGTTTTTGGCATGCAACTCGAAACTTTTTCACTAGATTTCAGATAGCTAGCTTCAATAGACACTGAGTTATTTTCATTCAAAAAGTGAAGTTGTATGGCAACTATCCGAACCTGTCATATCATCAAAACCAAATTTTACAGAAGTTGTTGCCATAAAACTCGATCATCATTTGCAAAATTTCAGATACCTAGATTGAATAGACACTGGGTTATTTCCATTTAAAGAAAGAAGTTGTATGGCAGCTACTCGAACCCGGCGGCCGAAAATGCTGGAGTTAAATAGCAAAACTAACAATTTTGTAAAAGTGACGTAAAAGAAATTTCAGCCTCCTAGCTCTTTTATTTTTTGAGTAATCGTGCGGACGGACACTGAGTTATTTTCATTTAAAAAGAGAAGTTGTATGGCAGTTAAATTTTACAAAAATTGTTGGCCTGTAACTCGACACCTCTTTAGTAAATTTCAGGTTCCTAGCTTCAATAGACACTGAGTTATTCTCATTTAAACGGAGAAGTTGTATGGCAGCTACCCGAACCCGTCGCACCACCAGAACCAAAATTTGCAAAAGTGGTTGCCATAAAACTTGATCATAATTTGCAAGATTTCAGACGCCTATCTTCATTAAGTTCGAAGAGGTGCAAGAAGTCTGAACCGGCTGCTCTAGCCTAACCAAATTTTACAAAAGTTGTTGGCCTGTAACTCGACACCTCTTTACTAAATTTCAGGTTCCTAGCTTCAATAGACCCTGAGTTAATCTCATTTAAACGGAGAAGTTGTATGGCAGCTACCCGAACCCGCCGCACCACAACAACCAAATTTTACAGAAGTTGTTGCCATGAAACTTGATCATCATTTGCAAAATTTCAGAAACCTAGCTTGAATGGATACCGAGTTATTTCTATATAAAGATAGGAGCTGTATGGCAGCTACTCGAACCCGCCGACCGAAAATGTTGGATTTAAATGTTGGATTAATAACTAACAATTTTGCAAAAGTGACGTAAGAAAAATTTCAGCCTCCTAGCTCCTTTATTTTTTGAGTTATCGTGCGGACGGACGGACGGACGTACATGGCTTAATCGACTCAGAATTCGATTCTGAGCCGATCCATACCTTTGACACTATATCTAGCTCGACTCCTTTAAGGTGTCACAAACGTAATGGCAAATTTATTATACCCTTGAACATAGTTCATACGCGTATAATGAAAGGACATTTTTACAAACTGATTTAAATTGTAAAAAAAATATATTAGAAATATTAAAATATTTTGAACTCTATAAATTTTATATATACTGTACATTCTTTTATGTTTAGATTTATGACTTTTCACATTTATATGATCTGATATCTAGCAAAAATAATTAATAAGGTGTTATGTATTAAATATTACATAAGGTAAAGCTGCCTATTACAGACATATTAAAATTTTCGCCAATGTATATACATGTAATCACATGTAATGTATAAGATAATAGATGGCGTATAGAAATAAAAGAAACGTCTCATAGTTATGTACAGTAGTTATAGCCGAGTAGTTACAGTAGTTACAGCGGCTTAGTGAAATTAATGATTCCGGAAACTGAAACTTAGTCAAATACGAATAATAAATGGCTTAGTGGGTACCTTATAGGAGTGGCAAGAAAAAAAAAAGAACATGTTATAAGGAAAATATTGTAACGGCACCAAAAATTTCAAACAGTTTTTTGCATATATACATTTCTCCCATATGCGTTTGCCTAACTTTTTGTTTGTCTGTCTGTAGACAAATGTACAGCCCAAATATCTGAACAGAATTCGTTAAAATTTCATATTTAAGATTTTGAGATAAATTGTCTCGAATTGAAAAGATTTTGGTAGAAATGCTTCAGTCCCAAGTAGCCATTTTCTCATATTTAAGATTTTGACATAGATTATCTTGAGTTCAAAAAGTTTCGATAGAAATGCTCCAGTTCCAAGTGACTATTATTAGGTCCATTTTTACATTTTTTATGAATATTTTGAAGCAGAAAAATATTAAGGAAAAGTTGTTACACAAGTAAAGAGCAACAACTATTTCATTGAATATTTTTTGATCCGACAAAGGTCCTCATAGGTTCATCCCTATTTTCACAACAATTTTTTTTCAAGCCAGTTTTACTAATTCAAAATTTATTTTGTGTGAAAACCAATTCTGAATTTACGGATAAATACATTAGGCTCGTAAATACATTAGGCATAGATCTACTACACTTTTCAATAAATTTTTATATTTTTTATTTTGCTACTCCTTTTTTATTTTGCCTTTGAATTTGAACAATTTTTTATGTCAAAAAAAAATATAATAATGTGTTTCGAAATGTGAAAATCTTCTTTAGAATTAAATCTGACACTAGCAATAATAAATTGTTCTGCTGAAAGGTAATTTTCTTGTTTAAAAAGAATTAAAACTTATCTTCCTTCACAAATGACAGAGGCCAAATTGAATGACGTTTCAATTATGCACATTGAACACGACATGTTAGAAAAAATTAAATTTGAAGACCTAGGAGCTTGGAGGACCTTGAAGACCTAGGAGCTAATAATTAATAAGGCCTATAGGAGCGGCATATTCTTAAACCCGCCACTGACTGAAAACTTTTGTTCTTTTGTTTTCTAAATTTAATAATTTTGTGCATGAAATGTAGATATATATTAAGACCTTTTCTACACCAAAATTTGATCATCAGTTTCATTGGATCATTCACACATAATATTTCTTTTGACATTATTTGCATTCCTCTTTTTAATAAAGGCGTTTCTGCTAATACTAAGTCTTATAAGAATCTTAAAATACCAATATAATGAACTATAAATACTCTAAATGTATCAATATTTTTAAATATAAAAAAAAAATTTTTGATATTGTATCTTTCAGATTGATTTATTTATATTTTAAATTGTAATACATCAATTTTCCTTCAATATATACTGAAAAAGAAACCTTTACAAATTAATTAAATTGTAAAAAATATTGTATTGTTCCGAAATTTAATCAAATAATTTTTATTTAGAAATTTAAAACATTTTAAATATTCAATTTATTTCAAATTGAATTTTTTTGATTGTATTTTAAATTACTTTAAAACCTTTCATTTACAAAATAATGATTTTTCAATAGGTATATAGGTACTGTACTATATATACAATCATCACTTCCTTGTGAAAATTTACACAAATGTTATCACGAATCTTTTAAGCATAAGAAAACAATATATAAACAAACAAAAATAATAAATAAACAAGATTATATAACAAAACATGTGTATTATATATTATATAATATGTATATGTATATGTAAAAAATATGTATAGACGCAAGTTGTCAGCTTAATAAAATTTGATATATTTATGTACATGTTCTTTCTGTAATAACACACAAAAAACCACAAAATTTTTCATTAATTTGCAATTTACATGAGCACTTGTATTTACATATTATTATTACATATATATATATATATATATATATATATATATATGGATATTGAATTTTATATTATACATACATATGAAATACATGATAATAGGTATACGTATTCTCTTAACAATGATTAAGGTGATTGTCTAGAGTTACATGCAAGATACTGTGCGTACACCAAAAATATAGAAAATTTAATTCCTCGTATTTCATTTCATTTTCAAACAATCAACAATTTTCCAACATATTAGTATCTACATTAGTATCTACTAATATGTTTCCACTTACATTAGTATCTACTTAAGTAAATATAAATATTCGTATACAGTCAACGACAAAATACATATGATTGCATTTTTTTAAAGTGAAAAAATACTTTTTGTTTTTAGTTAAACTAAAGAACAGTTATTTCCTTAAAAAATATTTAATTTTTAAAAAAATTATAAAATTTCTGTACAGGTTGTTTTGTGATTTGTTGTTTTTAAAGCTCTTCTGTTAATTTTTCTTATTTTTTAAAATTCAAAAACGAAGTGTTCTTTGAAAGTACAAATTATTTTTTAAGGTATATTTTTTTAAATTTTATATTTGAATGTTTTTTTTTAACCACTAGTGTAAATTCACTTATTCATTTCTAGAGTTTATTGTTACTTGTTGTTTTTGTTTTTGTTTTATTTAACTTTCCGTCTCCCTTTAAAATATTTCTTTTATATTTTTTCAGAAATTCAACCACTTCCGTTCTATTTTCTAGAAATTTCCATAAATTAAACTTCTTCCATCTCTTTCTTTTATAATCTTCATTAAAATGATTCCTATGCTATGTTTATTTCAAGAATTTTTAAACCAACTTTGTGGTAACAAACATAACAAAGAAAATACAAACATTATTGTTCTTCTTCTATATTATATTTACATATAAGAATTTTCATATAAAAATTTTATAATGTAGTGGCAGTAAGAAAAAGAAAGAAAATAAAGAGTTGAAATAGTAGAAAACATGTAGATACAGATTCAATGCCTCGATATGCATCGACCAAAAAATAAAAATAAAAAAAAACAAAATTGTTTTAATTGTTTACAATGCAATCAGTTAGAGTGTAATTTCTGTTTTTGTGTAAAAGAAATCCTGATTTAACAAAAACAAAAAGGAAATAAAGCTTAAAAAAATTATTGTTATGAGTTTTAATTTTCTTTTAAATACTTAATTTTTCTAAGCTAAAACTAAGAATAGGGTTATATTAAAATAAATTATCAATTAAAAATAACATAATATTAAACCTTATTATAAATCAGTGAAGCAATACCTAACTCAGAAAACCAATCATTTTATATAAACAAGTAATGAAATACTTCTCATCTGTATCACAGGATATGCAGAGATCAAGGAAAATAAAATGGTTGACAAACTGGTAAAGAAAGTCTCTACCAATGAGCTAGACTTGGTTTTTAGACCTTAACACCGGGATTTTATGAAACTCAAAAATAGAAACATATCGGGGGAAAACTACATTAGATTGGACAACGAGCCTGCCTCAAGTAAGTTGAAAGGAATCAAACCGAAAATCTTTAAATTAGAAACCATGAACAGGATTAGCCATAAAGCGACAATCGTCCTCAAGCGGCTCATAATTAGCCATTCCAGACTTAGCCATATCTATCTCTTCGAAAGGCAATTTGCTTTCAAAAGCCATATTTATAAGCCATTTTGAATGTAAAACAAATTATTATATATTAAATTTTGAAAAAATCATAGTACCTTTTAAAGGTTTTGGTCCATTTTATAAAACTGTGATAGATAAAATAAGATTAAAAATTAATTAAAAAAAAAAAACATAAAATTAAAATTCTAAAAAATGTTCAATATATAAAATTAGATCTATGGTTGAACGTCATATCTAAAATATAACAAATTACTTGTATTAAAATTTTTATACAAGGTTGCAGTAAACAGTAAAATCTGAATTACCTACCAAAGAAGATAATATGATTATTTATAAAAAAGAAGATATTTTTAATACTTTTCTAGTACATATGAGAATTAGTTCCGACATACATTGTTACCTCATTGTATCATCAAACCACTTAAAAGAAAATTAGGATGTTTATATAAGTGTTAACTTAATTAAAAAATGTCATTATGAAAAAAAATAGATGTAAAATTTATTATAGAAAATCTTTAACCAATTTCATAAAATCCTTATAAACGTATTTTCTATGTACGTATATGATTGAAATTCAAATATGAATTTTTTACTTTATGGTAATTTTTTGTTTGTTTATTTATGTACTAATTTTTTTTTTTTCAAAGACAAGGTATTCAAGAATTTTTCAACCTTTTTATTATTTCTTCTCTAACTTTAATACTTTATTTAATGTGCACCTAAACCACATTCTGTTGGTGAATAAAGTGTAGGATGAAGTATCCATAAACAAACATATACGACTTCCTTAAAAAAAAAACAAAAAAACAAAAACATTTTTTTTTTTATTTTAATTAAGAACAATTTCAGGATTTTTAACAATATGTTTTTGGTTATCCTTGAAAGATTTTTCTACCAAAAAAAAAAAAATAACTGATTCTAACAATGCTCTTAACATATTTGAGATTTTTTTTTTCTAATTATTTTATGTGTTCCATCCAACAAAGAAGCTTTCAATAAACGACTACAAACGATTATAAATGTTTTTTGATTCTTAGAAACAAAAAATAAGGCAGAATGTAAAACCAAAATAATTTTTTAAAGATGCAGTTTTCAAAAGACAATGAAAACTGTTTAAAATATTATGATGTGCACCAAAATTTTTAAAGTTTCTTATTTTATATAGGTATGTATGTATGTAAAAAGTAAAAACTGTAAAAAATTAAGAGACATCTTTCTTCAATTTCAAGGAAGCTATATAATTAAGAAAAGCTATTTAACACCTGTAAAATTATATTGTTAAAACTTTACCTTTTACGTTTTGCTTTGAAAAAATATTTAGAGGTGCCTAAATTACAACAGGGGTCTAAAATACCAATATTTCAATTTTAGTCAGCTAATAGCTCTTGAACAGGGGGAGATATAAAAAAGTTATATTAAAAATCTTATACTAATTCTAAAAAATCTTTCTTCTCTTGAAATTTTAAGGTTCTAAATAAAAGGGGGCTGGAGTTCTAAAGTAATCAAAATCTTGAAAAATTTGACGTTTTTAAATTGAAAATATATTGAGCAGAAGCTGCGATATACATAATATATATTTATGACTTAATATGACTTTTTTGAAGTGCTTTTGGCCCTTTAATGGATGTGGCAACATAAAAATATTGAGTTCTATAACATTAATTTTTTTGAAACCTATCCAAACCTATAGTCATCTTAAACCGAAGTTTTATAAACATAGACAAACGGATGAGGAAGGTGAAAATAATAAGTAAATTTTCAAATTGTTTATAATGTACTAAAAATGTATATGACCATTCAGGATATTTTCTAAAAAATGCAGTTATAGCTGTACATATTCATTTTAGATGAATGTTCTTTTTTTTTGAAATTTAAATATTTTTTAATTATGTACAATTTAATTCAAGAAAGAGTCAAACATTTTTTTAAAGAAAAGCTAAGTTTGACTATTTGAACATTACTTTCAAATTTTAATTTACTTTTAAATTTCCCTTACATGGTGATTTTGATGTTTTTTGGTTCAGTATCTTTATTTTGTATTAAATTTAATTTGAATTCTTTTTAAAAGAGTAGGTGTTTATGAATTTCTGTTGTACTATAATTCAAATTAGATTACATATAAGTTATCTTCTTGAAACTTTTAAAGAATAGGAGGATAGGATAAAAGAATAGGAACTCGTAAAAATATTAAAGTTTATTACTTATAACTACAATCCTATAGAATTTTCAAATTAAGTATATGACATTATTATTGTCTAAAACTTTTGCGACACTGTAAAGAACACGAAATAGATATGGAAAAAGAATATATTTTCTTACTCTGAACTGAATTTTAATTTGATTTAGTTGTGTGCATCTGTTGTCGCTCGCATGATTCCCAAAATTTTTACCATTTCATTTTTATCAATTGAAGTCATCTTTGCTAATTGAACAAATTCGGTAGGCGGGTTCCAGTAGTTACCATACAATTTATTTTTTATATAAGCATATATAACGGGGGGATATAAGCATATAAATAAACTAAGTAACTGAAATTTTGTTAAAAGAAGTTTATTTTTTATGTTAATGATCTCAATTTGATTATTATAGCACAACAGATTGATATATCTATCATACAACTGTAAAATTTATAACCTCAAAGTCATAATATCTTGGTAGGTACATAATTAAGTCAAATATCTGAAATTATTAAAAAGATATGATTGATTTTGATTGAAAGAGCATAAATAATATTACAAAACATTTCCATGTATTTTAGAGTTGACACAGTCTCCACTCTTTTTCGTTTTTATTTTACTTTATAATGTTTGAGTTAGATTTGTGCAAAAAATAAAAAAAAAATCTTAATAACATTTAGATGGAATATAAATTAAAATAAAAAATAAAAAATAAAAAAGAACAAAGAGCGAGGCGATAATAATTAAACAAAAAATAGAAAAATGGAAGGAAATCAAATATAAAATCATGTTTTAAAAATAATTCTTTCTTTACTCACATTTTTTTCTCTTTATTATACTTTACATTTGTTACTTTTTATTTTACTCTTAGTTTTTTTTTTTTTTATTTTCTGTCCTATTCCAATCATTGCCTGTGAAATTATTTCTCTTCTTTTTTTTTTCTCCACTATTAAATATTTGTATTGTAATGAAAATTATGATAAAAACAAAAAAAAAATTAAAAGAAAATTTCTTCATTGTTTCATTTATAACAGTGAAGTTAATTTTCAACCAATGAGAAAATGAGAAAGAGATAGATAGATGCAAACTATAAACAAATAAAAATTTAAAAGTATAAATGACTTAAGGACTATATTTGAAGTCTTACAGAATTTTTAAATAAAATACACAAAAGTTGAAGGATTAGAAGAATAGTCGAACGAAAAGAAATTAAGCAAATTTCATTAATAAAATTTTATATTGTAATTAAAAATAGTATTGTACTATATATACAGTATATTGCATATTATGTAAGTGAAATAGAAATATTTTATTTCTTTCATTCTTCTTGATGTAATTAAAAAAAAAAAAGTTGACATTTGAAAATTTAATTTTTTGTTTTTTTTTTTCCAATTTGTAATTATACTATTAAAATTTTTATATTCAAGGTATTATTTACTTAATATACATTTAATTTAATGATTAAAATTTTTTTTATATACTTTTCTATAGATACTTTTGTATAGAAAATTTTTGTTCTGTATAGATACTTTAGTTATTTAAATTTTAAAAAGGAATAAAAAAATTGTAAGAAAAAATAGGAATCAGTTAACTATACTGATAAATCTATAAATAATTAGACAATTACCAACGTTCTGTATGCAGAATACATTCGCGAATACATCGGGCTGTCAAAACACATAGTAATGATGATAAATTCTACATCTGCTTTTGATCAATAATTCAATCTTAAAAAAAAAAAAAAATTCGTAATTTAAAAAGTTATTGAAATTTTAACAGCTATTTCCTAGTACGAAAATTTCAAAATTACTAAAGAATAATTACCGGAAATGACGTATTTAATGTTCACATATCTACTGAGACTGAAATATTTAATTCAAAATATGAATTAAATTACAAAAACACTTTATTATGATGATACAGGGTAGTTCGCATCATATTATACAGGATATTTCGCATAAGACTGTAAATATTTAAGGATTGAGTACTGAGGCTAAAACTGTAAAAAAAATTGTATGGGATGAGAAAGGGTTGAGGAGAAAAATCGTATGATTCTCCATTATTTTCGAGATATTCGTAATTTTATGTTTTTTTTTTTTTATTTTACATTAATAATAACCGTTTAACTTTTCATTCATATTCTCTCACATTCTCTACAGAAACACGTAGAGAATGTGAGAGAATGTATACTCTACTCTAAACGACTCAACTGACTCCTACTGACTGAAACTAACTTAGTCTTGTTTGAAAGATAAATACTTCAACGTTTCATATTCTGAAAAATTTTTTTCCCTGGAATAATTACTTTTTAAATTTGTCCATTTCAATCCCAATCACCCCCTGAAATATTTCCTTTCTTATGTAAAACACCCTATATATAATTTAATTTATTGTTTTTTATTCTTTTTTCGGTATTAAAAGTACCATGTCTTCTTTCATTCAAATTATTTCTATTAATATAAAATTATATCCATTAAATCTTTAGCACAATAATTATCCTGAAAATTCGTTATCTTTTAAAATACTGATGTATGCTTTCAATATTCATAATATTATATAATAATATAATATAATAATATATTATTATGTAATATTATTTTAAAATTTTGACATTTTACTAAGTAAAATAATTAAGTAATTCTTTGTAATTAAAATTTATACTCTTTAGATAGTTATAAAATAAAGTTTTATTCCTTTTTTGTATATTAAATTTTATTCAATAATTATATTGTAAATATATATTTGTATCTATAAATTTAACTAGATAATATGTATATAATATAAAATTTTATAGTATAACATAGGTACATACATTATGTAATTTTATTTATTTAAAAGACATCCTTATAATATAACAATAAAGTCATATTAATAAATACAATAGAAAGGATTTTTTAAGAGCATAACTTTAAAGTTTAAACTTTTCAATAAGTTTCTAAACTTAAATATCGATTTAAGTAAAAATAACATTTGTTTGACTTTTTAATATATAGGGTTTTCCAATTTAAGTGTTATGATTTCTTTTCAAACAAAATCACACTAATTGTTAAGGAAATTCAAATGTTTTTTATTTAATGTGAAGTACAATCGATACAATTAAGTTCTGAATAAAACGTCATTCAAATAGCCTCCACGACTTCTTTTGCAGGAACGAATTCGATGAACCAATCCAATTTTCGAGCACTTTTTCAAGTCGTATATCATGAATAGCACGTTCAATATTGACTTCTAAAGCTTGAAGAGAGTGTGGTTTATTGCTAAAGACCAATGACTTCAAATAACCTCACAAGAAATAGTCTAATGATGTTAAATCACAACTTCTTGGAGCCCATTCAATGTCACAATTTCTTAAAATAATCGAATCTGCAAACTTTTCTCGCAATAATTCGGTTGTTGCACGTGCTGTGTGGCACGTAGCCCCGTCTTTTTGGAACCAGATGTTGTCAAGATCAATTTCTTCCAATTTCGGCCATAAAAAGTTGTTTATCATCGATCTATACCGCTCTCCATTGACAGTAACGGTGTTACCAGCTTCATTTCGAAAGAAGTACGGGCCGATGATTCCACCAGACCAAAAACCATACCAAACTGTCAATTTAGGTGAATGTAATTGTTGTTCATGAATAATTTGTGGATTTTCTTTGCACCAGAATCGACAGTTTTGTTTATTTAGCACATGACATACGACTTGATTTAGTGGAAAAAGTGCTCGAAAATTGGGTTCATCGGATTCATTCCTGTAAAAGAAGTCATGGAGGTCATTTGAATGACGTTTTTTTCAGAACTTAATTGTATCGATTGTACTTCACATTAAATAAAAAACATTTGAATTTCCTTAACAATTAGTGTGTTTTTTTTTGAAAAGAAATCATATCACTCAAATTGGAAAACCCTGTAGGTTTATTTTTTTGATTTTTTTGTTGTTGACTTTTCATTTTTTTTAAATGTAACACTCTATATTTTCAAAAAATACATTATTAAGAAAAAAAACCTTAAGGTTGGTTTCCACTGCAACGGCACATGACCACATGTATTTCTTATGAATAAATTCACAATGGACGACAACGACATCAACTACAACATACGAATCCTGTATTGTGATTTGATGTATCAATTTTTCTTAGCCTGGCAGAATTCCGTTACGTTATTGTTACCGCTTTATAAATAATTATAAGAAATGCATACTATGAATTAAAATTATAAATTAGGTAGAAAATAAAATCAAATTCACATTGATGTTATTTTTGAATAGGATAAATACTGACAACAACATAAATTAAATTTAGAAATTTATATTTAAAAATACGTTACCGCCGTTTCCTCGTCGTAACGTCACGTTAGAGTGAGAGTTGACCTGAAAATTGATAATTTATAAAAAGAAAAGGCAATGAAAATAAAAAAAAATATTTAAAATAAAGTATGGTCGAAATTAAGATAGGTACTCAAAGAAAATTAGGATCTGTATAAGATGTCTGGCTAGCAGTTCATCTTCGGCGAAGCAATATACTTCTATTGACAGGTTTCCTGACACGTTTTTTTTTAACAACAGGTTACGACAGGTTTTCTTTTAAATAATCAATTAAATAACCTTTAAGGTAAAATTTGAGGAGTTATAAATTAAAATCGAAACCCCATTTCCTAGTTTAATACGTCATGTGTTTCACTCCTCAATTATTGATGTACTCGAACTTTTAATTTAAAATTATTATCTAAAAATATGTGATATAGATTAAGTATATAAGTATTTTAGATACTTTATTTTTATATATTCGCAAAAATTGTTTTAGATAGGTGTAACTATTACCTGTAATAAAAAAAAATATATATATAATTTTAAAATAAAAAATAATATAAAAAAAAATCTTAAAATAAACGTAAATTTCCTAAATTAAATATTACTTTTATTGTGAAAAATACATTAAATGTTTTTTATTTTAAAAAAAGATTAAAATATTCATCTACATTCATACCTACATATGTGTTAATAAATTATATTTTAATTAAATATATATATATGTATCTATACACACCTATAAGTATATAATATTCTACATAATATAATACTTATATTAATTTTAGTAAATTATTGTTTATTATTTAATATAAATAGTAATTAAATTTATTATACTCGTACATACATTACTATCAGTATATATAAATCTTTTTTCATATATTTATATATTTTTCTATACATACATATATATGTGTATATATGCATATATATATATATATATAGTATATATTTATTTAGTTTTTACTAAACAAAAAAAAAAAAAGAAAACTTAAAATAGGAAATTGAATGATATAATATAAAAGGATATAAAAGGATATAGAAGGATATATTAATATAAATATTTAAAACAGGAAATGGAATTAATTTTAGGCAAAATAGTTTTTACATATGGTTCTTATTTACATAACATGTATCTTTATGTAAAATTTATATTTATATTTATAAATACATTTGTATATACATACATATTTACATTATTTTACACAGAATATGAAAAATATTTAAAGTGAAAATATATTTCAATGTTATCAATTTTATAATAAAATAAAAAAAAAAATTTTTTTTCAATATTAGAAATGAATATAATGAATATATTTTCAATAATAATTATTTAAATTACATTTTAAACACTTAAATTATTTTTTTATATATTAATATCAATTGATTTCCTATTTTAAATTAATGTTATCATAATCATGATAACAGAATATTAAGATATTGTAAGAATATTATAATATTAATAAAGTTTAAAATTGAGTTACCCTTCTATGGTTATATTTGGATTTGTATTTATTTATTTTGAGATCTTATACAACATTTTTTAAAATTATTCACACACACACAAGATAATTCTTATGCACGAATTTGAGATACCAAAGGCGAAGATCTTTGGAGGAAGAACATTGGGAAAGCTTTTTTGAAGTGAGAATGCTCAATAAGGGAGACATAATACGTTTCGTGAAGGAAATAGAGTGGCTTGATGAGATGCTGCTTGAAGGTGAGCGGATCATTGAGTATGGGAGCACAACGGGTTGGCGGTCCTAGATGTAAGAGCAGTTACACGTCCCCCCCCCCCCCCTTCGTATGAATAAGAACACAAGCTATTCATCTCTTTTTAATTTAAATTATACATTCAATATTCACAAAAAATTAAAATTTCTTAAATTCATACATTTATTGGAAGACCTCTTTAAAATATTTATAAACGATATTTCGTATCTAAATTTAAACGGTACCATACAATTATAATCTGATAATGCCGTCTTAATGTATCAATCAACCAATGAAAACGATATTAAAAGAGATATTAATGATGAATTTAAGATTAGTACGGAATGCCTGTTACTAAATCTTAAAAAAAAAAATAATAATATCATTTTATTCCAAAACAAAAAAATTTGTAAAATCAATTTTCAATTTAATAATGAAACGATTTAATTATCTAGATTTAATTTTGGATGATAGTTCATTAAATTGGTGCAAAACATGTGCAACATGTCTTAAAAAAAATCACAAAAATCACAACAATATACTAAGAAAAATGCGCAAATATCTCAATAAGGAAACACCATATATTATATAATCTTCATATTTACTTTTAAATATTGTTTATCAAAATCGAATTTGGAGCAATGCACAACAAAAATACGCTTAAAACTCTACAAAAAATGAATACAAATAATTCACTTCTAACCAATTTAGTAGTCAACGAAGTTACTATATATATATAACAATAAATGAACTTTTCTGATATAACCAAGTATTAACTGTACGTGACGGCTTCCAGCCTAAAAATCCTGCACCCTAAAAATCCACCTACAACAAAATCTTGCTTCTTTTTTTTTATCGTGCATTACAAAATCTATCTTCCTAAAATCTTGCAAAATATTTTTTAAAGGAAATAGATTGTTGCTTTGTTTTTAAACAATGTATGTAAACACAAACAAATAGTTAACCCTTATGGCAAACCCTTGGTAGAAATGTAACAATTTTAAGTTTAAATTGCTATATCTCCCACACTTTTTGAAGTGCAAATCTGTAACTTCGTGACATCTTCAATTAAAAACATACTAAAAATATGTATAGTTTGGTAGAGACAATCAGGATTTGGGGGACTTAAACAATGCCAACTACGTTGCTGTGCTTTGCTAAATATTGCTTTGATTGTAATGCTTCTCAAAATTAAAATTGTTTTTATTTAATTTCTTTTTAATTTTTTGTTTATTTTTTTTGTATTCATTTTATTCTTTTCTTATTTAAATAAAATTATAAAATATTTTGTTAAAGTTAAGTTATAAATTAAAGTTATAAAAAAACATATATATTTTATTTTTTACATGTCATTTCTTATACAAAATTTATGAAAAACATTATTGGTATAAATGTACCAATGATTTGATTAAAAACGGGTTCAACAAGGATTTGACATAAGAATTAAGGAAGATTTTAGAGTTAGTTTCAAAATCACTTGACAAATTTTTTGCAGAATATTTATATATATATGTATATGTGAGATTCTGAATTAGGAGAGATTTTTGAGTTTGTTTCAAAATCAGGGTTGCCGCTTTTTCCAGAATATTTATATGCTGTGGTTAACAAAACAAAATTAAATTAAAATAAAGATATTAAAGTTTTTCTCAAACCGGTCTTTTTCTAGGATATGTAAAATTTTTTTTTTTTTTTTTAGTCATTTTCTGCCACATAAATGTGGACAGGAAATCCACACTCCTTTGGTGTTTACGTCGTATTTTATACGCTCTTACCCACAAGGCCACCGAGGCCCCAATATGTAAAATAAAAATTGTTTTTGATTAACACGAAGGTTAATTTAAAAAAAATCTATGATACCGTTTTTCCAAAGTTTTTAAAAAATGTACTATTCCTATAAATTATTATTAACATAAAATATGCATGTAAAAAAAAATAATTAGGATAGATTTTATAGTCCGTTTCAAAATCATGATTTCAATATTTTGTTTAGCACGGGTTTGTGAGCCCGTGCTAATTTTTTAACTACTTTGTTGTAACATATTTAATATGTAACATGTAAGATTTTGTCCTTGTAGATTTTGGAAAAAATATTTTGTTATGAGAAATATTCCGAAAGCAAGATTTTATATGTAAGATTTTGTCAAATTAGATTTTGTCGTATATTACAAACCCGAGTAATAGATATTCATCCACAACACAAGAAATAAATGAAATTTTTACTTGAATTCTTTCAGAAAAACTCCCAAAAATAAAAAAAAAAGCATTATCCTTTCAAAAATCTTTATAACTTATATAATAATGTATCTATAAATTATAGTTAATTCAGTTTGAATGAAGAAACAAAACAAAAAAAGAACTAATAATAATGCTTTGATCCTTTTAAATTTTCTTCTCGAATTATCAAAATTATATCTTTTATCAATTTATTCATGTTTTGGACACTTATACTTTTGGGTATAGATATATATGTATAACAAATTAAACTTATTAAATAAAAATTTCCCCTATAATAATTAAAAATCTTTAATAAAATAAGTTTTATCCAAAGACTACATACATAATACAATTGAGAGTTTATTTACTTTTTGTTTGATAAAAGTTGAAAATGTAATTTAGTAAGTAAAAGTAGTGGCTTTTTTAAAGTGACTTTAAATAATTTCTATATCTACCCATATTGTTAAAAAACAAAGTAAAACACAAAATCAAGCATGATATGTAAAAGCTTACGTTTTTCAAAAATAGAATTATGTAAGATGGATAAGAAAATATAGGATTATGTGAGATGGGTAAGAAAATTTGGAGGAAGCAAGATATTAATGTTCTTCTTAAACTTTATTAAATCGTACAGATATATGAGTTAACAACTTTAGAGAACATATACGATGAGATCCTATTCCATAAACTCGACATGAGCATGACTAAAATAATTTATCTTATTTGTTTAAAGAATCTTTAAGATATAAGATTATTTAAAAAAAAACAATAAAAATATTTAAATATTTCCACCAATTCGTTGCACCAATTTCAAATAAAAAAAAAAAAAAAACGCAAAAAAAAAAAATAAATAAACCAATAAAATAACCATTTATTTTTATTTAATCCTTCGAAATTTATGATTAAATTATTTTATAAGAAAGAAGATAATAAAATCTGTAACAATGATGATAAAAAAAAAAAAAAAACTCTTTTCATAATTTTATCCCTTGACAGTGTACCAAAACTTCATTCAAAAAAAAAAAAAAAAAACACCGACAAGGTTAAATTTCTGTAATCCATCAATTTATACTGGATTTACATTAATTTTAAAAATCATTTTTAATTTTTCCGTAAAAACAAACCGTTATTGCTGTTTTTTTTTTTGTGTTCTTTTTTTTTTTTTGTTCTCTTTCACATTTCAAATAAATTATATTGTAAGCAATTTAATCTTATTTTATTCACAGTCTTATTATCCGTATATATATAAAAGTTATTTATTGCTTATTGTAAAAGTATACATATAGGTAACAAGCAGTAAATCTAGAAAAAAAATTAAAATTAAAACCCAATCCGAAACACGCAATACGCAACAAAATACGTGAAAACCTGCAATGGTATATGATGGTTCATTATTACTTATATTATAATACTCTTATTTACAGGTTGTAATAAATCGGATTAAAACAAATTTGGTAAACATTTGGGATCTATTAGTTGGTAAAATTTATGCATTTTTTTTTTTTTAATAGAATTCTTTAGGTAGTTATGGTTCGTTATATTCTGACCCACCTATTTTCCTTATAAATGTCAAATCTTAATCACCAAACCAATATTTTATATCAGATTCTTTTTAAAGTTCAAGAAATTCCAATATTAAACATACATATATCCATATGTATATGTATATATAATAATTCTATAACAAGTGAATAATTTATATAACTTTACAATTTAATAAATTCTACAATAACAGTTCCAAAATTATTGTAATAATTTTCTGTTTTATGACGATTTTTCTATAGATTCACCACAGCATACTTTCAATTCACAGAAAAAAAAGGGGGGGGGAAAAAAAACCAGAAGTAAATAAAAAAAAATATTAAAATTTTCTGTTTTTTTTTTTCCTTTTTGGAAAAAAATTTAACAATGCATCGTTAAGTACCGTAACGCATCATAATTTCGTTTATTTATTTCAATTTACATAATGTAAAAAAAAAAATAAAATAAAAAGTTGAACGCCATTAAACTATAAATATATATGTATATGTAAATGATTTTGTATACAGTGAGTACATTGAAGAGCACTTCAAAAAAACAAGGATTTGAATTGAAAGCGAAAAGAAAAAAAAAAGTATGTAAAATAAAAAAAAATAACATGTAAAACAAAGTATGTAGTATGTAAAATTAACGGTTTTTAAAGATGCACATTTCAAAAATGGATTCCTTGTGGAACAGAGCTAAAGACCTCTGCAACAAAATTTTTTATTGCACTTTCTTCAGTTTTAAACCCTATGTATGTAACCCTAACAATTAATAAAAACTGTTAATATACATATAAAAGTATAATATTGTATCTTTAATCTGTACATCTTACTTATGGTTAATTTCAACTGGTGTTCAAGTTACAGTTACCTAAAAATAGGGAATTTTCAATTTTTGGTCCCTAACAATTCTTAAATACAGACATATGGAAAAAAATTTTTTCTGAGATACTAAAAAATAGCAAAAAATGATATACAAAAAAATATAAAAATTTAAAAAAATGTCCTGTTGTTTGACATTTTTAGATTGAAAAAATCTTAAGCAGAACTTGAGATATAACCATTTGAAAATATAAGCTTTTTTCAATTTTAAGACACTGTAACCTCGTATCGGGTGGATGCTACATAAAAAAGTTGTTTCACAACATTATGTTTTTTATAAGATCCATGATTAAAATTCATTTTAAAATTCATTTTAAACGATGTAGTATCTATACGACGAACGAACGAACACAATCAAACTAAACTGAAACAAAATTTTAAAAAATTTGTTGGAATGTTAAAAATAGAAATATTTTACTTTACAGTTTTTTGACTTGCCTTTAAAATGCTTTAATAATATAAATTTTAATTATCGTTTTAAGATCTGATACGAAGAATTGATAATACATACATATATACATATATATACATTTTCTTTTAGCCAAAATAAAACAAATTGTACTTGTACGTGTCCTCTTACAAAGTAGCCATACAAGGGTACTTGTACTCATACAAGGTTGTACTTGTGTAGTACAAGGTATACCGCTAATAGTAGTTATACTCCTTTAGTACTACATCTAAATGCAATTTAGATCCAGCATTCTTCTTTTCTCTTTTTCAAAATTTGCTTAAAAATTTTTTTTTTTTTTGCTCTATAAAATTAGATTTTATTTTTTTAAATTAACTATTTTACTATATACAGAAGTTTTGTTCTGATTCATAATTGAGTATATAATTGAACAGAATCAATACAGTATGGATTAGTACTTAGTAAAATCCCACTATAAAATTGTGAACTGATTCAAGACAGTTATTCCCGTAAAAATGTAACAACCAAAAATGTAACAGTTTAAAATATCGCATTGAAAAAATGTCATCGCACAAAGTAAAATATAGCGGACAAAAAATGACACAAAGAGTGATTTTATAGTTGTATTCAAAATCAGGGTTATACGCTTTTTACAGAATATTTGAAAAAATTTAAAATTGGACTCAAAATCAGGGTATTCCCTTTTTCCAAAATATTTCTAATTAAATTTAAATTAATTATCGCGATATTTTGTCTGTCTACATTTTATCTGGTGACATTTTTTCAATGCTATATTTTTACGATGACAATATTTCTTTTGAACTTTTTACTTACAACATTATTACCCGAAATCAGTTATTCCATACACATGGTAACATTCCACAATAAAATTTGAACGGATTCATGACACTCCGGATTAATTTTAAGTTGGATTTGAACAAAACCGTTTTAATTGAAGAGTTTATAATTTTATTTTACATATTTGATTCTGATTCTGAATAATCTGACTTGAATCTCACTTTTTTAATGAAAAATTTAACAAGTAAAATTTACAAAAATAACAATAAGTTAAAAAGAAATTAATAAAAATTTTTTTTTTTCATTATTAAGAGTAAAAGGACAAAAAAAAAAATGAAAACATTTTTTCATGTGCATTTAAGAGAGTGGTTGTTTTTTTTCTTCATTCTTATTTCGAATATTTGAAAAAAAAGTAAAAATAAAAAAACAAATTTAGTGACACCTAAATATTCATAAAAAAATAAAAATATAAAAAAAACTGAAAAAAAAAGAATAATTCTAAATGTAAGAAACAGAAAAAAACTGAAAGGAAAAAAAATTTAACGAATCCATTTAAAAAATTATTTTTCTTCTTAAATGTTGAAAAGAATTCTTGAAAAAAAAAAAATAAAAAAAAATAGAAAATGAAAAGAAAAAAAAGTTCCATTTTATTTTTTGGTTTTTTTTTTTTTTTTTTTGCTATTTCTGTCTTTTACATGTTTTTCTTGTTAATCCAAATATCTCTTTTGTAAAAACAACACTTTATTTTTAAAACGAACTTTTATTTTTCATTTTTCCTCGAAACTTCTCAAAATATTTTCTTTAACGTAAGTAAAACTTTTAGAAATACTTCATTCGTTCAGTGAAAAAAAAAAAAAAATAAACCAAAGTTTTTGTTAATAGAGTGAAATGCTTTAACATTTAAGAGACTTAAATTTAATATGAATAATGTAAAGGACAACACAGTAAATAATGTTAAAAATGCATTTAAATTCTAATTATTATTTTTTGTTTTCTATTTTATTAAAAATTTTTAAATCTATAAAAATCTTGTATACATATAAAGCACAAAATATCTAATGTAATATTATATTTTAAATAATACCCATTGGCTATCCGGCGTTAAGTAAGAATAATTATTATTTGTTTGAAGTACAGCCATCAAAATAACGATTAGTTGCGGCGCTACGCTTTGATTTAAAAAAAAATACAAAATCAATTAGAGTGAATAAATACATATATATTTTAAAATGACTATACGCATTTGTTCCCTTTTAAATTTGAATCTTTTTAGTAACTTGCAAACCATTAGTATTTGTACCAAAACAGGTATTTGTTGTAAGACGCCAAAAGTTTTTTTTAATTCTAAACTAATTTTCATTTCCCTCTTCTCTTCATTTTTTTCTTTCTTTTAAAGATTGTCATTTCATTTTTTTCCTTTCCATAATTTTCTTCATTTATGACAACTAAACGCAGACAAAAAAAATAACTATAAAAATTTTAATACTCAAATAAAGGTACATATATCTTAAAAATGTACGTTTAATCGAAATAAGTAAAGATTAGTTCTTCGTCAGTTAAAAGTTCGCCTTTTCAAAGTTCAAAATTTTTGAATGCGATTTTCGTTTAACGAAAGTAGCATTACGCGGTAAGGCACCTGGGATTAAATAAACAAGGCAGAATGTAAATCAATGGCTTTTAAAAGCTTACATTTCCAAAAGATAATACAAACTGGAATTGTGACTTGCACCAAAATTTGAAAATTTCATATATGTACTAAGAAAAATTTGAAAATAAGACTTTTTTGAAATTTTTATGGGCTGTCCGGAACCCTATATAACTAAGAAAAATCGTTAACAGACATAAAACTATATTAGCGAAGCTTTAATTTTTATATCTTGCAGAAGAAAAATTTGTACAGTTCCCTAAGTTACAGGTGCCTAAAAATAGTAAATTTTCAATTTTTGAGCTAGAATAGCTCTTAAACAATCGGTGATATAAAAAAAAAATTCTGTGAAGACTTATTCTAGTTATAAAAGTTCTTTCTTGTCTCAAAATTTCAAGTTCCTATCTAAAAGCGTGCCGGAGTTATGAAAAAAGAAATTTCATGCAAAATGTGGTAATGTGGTTTTCACATAACAGTAAATTTAAATAGTAAATTACAAAATATTTCATGATTTTGATATTGTTTTATAGAGATAATAAAATTTCCAGTCTTCCAGAGTTTTTAGATGTTAAAACTGCAACGCAGAACCTGAGATATATATATTTGAAAATAAGGCTTTTTTGCAATTTTCAGGGGCTGTAATTCTGGAACCCTATACAACTAAAAAAAATTATAGGGTATAGGGACGTATAAGATATAGCTTTAATTTGTATGTCTTGTCGAACAAAAATTTGTATAGGTGCCTAAGTTACAACAGGTGTTTAAAAATAGCAAATTAAAATTTTGGAGCCCTATAGCTCATAAACAGGAGGTGGTACAAAAAAAATTTCTAAAGAAACTTATACTAATTCTAAAAGTTCTTTCTTATCTCAAAATTTTCAGTCCCTATTTATAAGTGTGCCGGAGTTATGAAGATAGAAAAATCATGCAAAATTTGATTTTCACATAGGTAACGGTAAATGTAAATTCCAAATTTAAAAAAATGATATAGTTTTGATAATGATTTTTAAAGGTAAAAAATAATCCTGTCGAGACCTACACATGATTACAATTTTTTTTTCTCTATCTGTAATAGTGTAGAAGTTTTATAAGCAGACGGATGTACAGAGTGAAACTAATCGGTACATTTTTCAAAATTTTTTTGGAGATATGCTAAAAATGCACTGTATAACCAATGATTATAGCTAAAAAAAACAATATCTAAACAATATCTAGAAAACTTTAAAATATCCTTTAACTTTTGTTTATTATATCAATTTTTATTTTGACAAGTGAGTAGCTTAACTATTTACAACACTCCAGGATAGTTTAAAATAGTTGACTATGTAATTAACTATCAACAAAAATGAAAGGAAAATACCTAGTTATTTTAGTTGAGTATTACACAACGAATGACACAATATATGGGGTAGTGCTTAAGTTGCCAATGATTCAGTTAAAAGATCTCGGGTTATTATTCTGCTGTGGTTATATACATATAACTAAATACAACTACATTTGTAAAAATTTAATAATAATATTAATTATGTCCACATTCTTCTTTTTTAAGTTGTTCCGATAACAGCCCAAAATGTAGCGACAAATAGATCGTATTGAAAAGATGTCATCTGATAGAATGTGGCAGACAGGATTCAAAATCAGAGTATTTTTAGAAATGGGTATTTTTAGAGTTAGATTCAAAATCAGGCTATTTCCTTTTATCAAAATATTGCTAATTAAAATTAAATTAATGATGTCCACTTTTATACTCATTAATATCCCACAGTTTTTAAGTTCAGTTTAAAACTGAACTGATTCAAGACATTTATTCAGGGGCTATGTAATGTAATTAACATTTTAATTAACTCTCTTTTTAAACTTTTAACTTATTTATATTTTTATTAGTAATATTATATGATTCTATATTTAGATACATACATTTTAAGGGACTTCGATAGGCTAGTGGGTAGGCGTGTGCCGTATTAACGAAGGTGTATGGGTTCGATCTCTGCACAGGTCGTTTTTTTTCTTTACATACCCCCCTTACGACCAAATATATTGTAAATATATATATAGTAAATATAAACAAAATAAATAATATCTATAATATAATACACAAGATGTTGGCGAGACCTTGCCAACATGTAAAAAAAATATTTTATATCTATAATAAAACACTCACACTGAATGTAAACTAAACTGGCAATGATGATATTTCTGTATATCTAAATATAATAAAAGACAAGTTGCTGCTGCTGAGTAGCGTGCCCTCCTGTTATGTTAAATGTTAATTTAACAAATGTTATACTATGAAAAGAAAGAAACGTACATCTGATATTTACCCATATAAAAGATAGAAAACAATAAATATTATAATGTTATGCTATGAAATGAAAGAAAAAACAAGGCAGTGTATATATAAATCAAAGTTTTTAGAGGGTCGTATTTTTAAGTAGAACATTATAAAATTGCAATAATATTTTTATTTAAATTTTGCTAAGTGACACTTTCTTAATTTTTTAAAAATTTTGCCATAATATAGTACAATTTTAGAATCAGAAGTTTAGCCCATAATATAGATATATGAATAAAAATATGGGTATACATATATTAGATTTATTATAGATTTATTATTTTTTATATAGGCAACAGTTATTTATATGAATGAATGGACGGTAAACATAAACGAACAAAAAAAAATTCAAAATGTTCTATAGGTTATAATTTATATTTTTTAAATAGACTGTATGTATAAATTTAATATTTAAAAAAAATAAAAGAAATACTTAGCGTACGTAAATAAAAGAAAACAAAAAAAAATAAATGTAATACTGCGAAGAAAAATAAAAACGAATAGAAAAAAAAGAGAACAAAAAATGTTACTTTGATTGTTTTTAAATACTTTTAAAGAAAAAAAGAACTATTAAAATGTTATGATTTTAAAAGAAAAAAACATACGTCTGATATTTACGTACCTACATAACAGATAGAAAAAGGAAAAAAAAAAATGTTATGCTATGAAAAGAACGAAAAGGCCATCTGATATTGAGGTACATAACAGATAGAAAAAAAGAAATATCAAAATGTTATGCTATGAAAAGAAAGAAAAAACAAGGCAGTGTATAAATCAAAGTTTTTAAAGGTTCGGATTTTTAAGTAGAACATTATAAAATTGCAATAATATTTTTATTTAAATTTTGCTAAGTAACATTTTCTTAATTTTTTAAAAATTTTGCCATAATATAGTACAATTTTAGAATCAGAAGTTTAGCCCATAATATAGAGATATATGAATAAAAATATGGGTATACATATATTAGATTTATTATAGATTTATTAATTTTTATATAGGCAACAGTTATTTATATGAATGAATGGACGGTAAACATAAACGAACAAAAAAAAAATTCAGAATGTTCTATAGGTTATAATTTATATTTTTTAAATATACTGATGTATAAATTTAATACTTAAAAAAAATAACAGAAAACAAAAAAAAAAAAGTAAAATGTAATACTGCGAAGAAAAATAAAAACGAATAGAAAAAAAAGAGAACAAAAATGTTACTTTGATTGTTTTTAAATATTTTTAAAGAAAAAAAGAACTATTAAAATGTTATGATTTTAAAAGAAAAAAAACATACGTCTGATATTTACGTACCTACATAACAGATAGAAAAAGGAAAAAAAAAATGTTATGCTATGAAAAGAACGAAAAGTCCATCTGATATTGAGGTACATAACAGATAGAAAAAAAGAAATATCAAAATGTTATGCTATGAAATGAAAGAAAAAACAAGGCAGTGTATAAATCAAAGTTTTTAGAGGGTCGTATTTTTAAGTAGAAAATTATAAAATTGCAATAATATTTTTATTTAAATTTTGCTAAGTAACATTTTCTTAATTTTTTAAAAATTTTGCCATAATATAGTACAATTTTAGAATCAGAAGTTTAGCCCATAATATAGAGATATATGAATAAAAATATGGGTATACATATATTAGATTTATTATAGATTTATTAATTTTTATATAGGCAACAGTTATTAATATGAATGAATGGACGGTAAACATAAACGAACAAAAAAAAATTCAAAATGTTCTATAGGTTATAATTTATATTTTTTAAATAGACTGTATGTATAAATTTAATATTTAAAAAAAATAAAAGAAATACTTAGCGTACGTAAATAAAAGAAAACAAAAAAAAATAAATGTAATACTGCGAAGAAAAATAAAAACGAATAGAAAAAAAAGAGAACAAAAAATGTTACTTTGACTGTTTTTAAATATTTTTAAAGAAAAAAAGAACTATTAAAATGTTATGATTTTAAATGAAAAAACATACCTCTGATATTTACGTACATAACAGATAGAAAAAGAAATATTAAATGCTATGCTATGAAAAGAAAGAAACGTACATCTGATATTTAGGTACATAATAGATAGAAAAAAAGAATTAAAATGTTATGCTATAAAAAGAATGAAAAAACAAGACAGTGCATAAATCAAAGTTTTTAAAGAGTTGCATTTTTAAGTAGAAATTATAAAAAAATAAAGCGGTGCGTAAAACCAAAGCTTTTAAAGGAGCGCAATTTAAATTATAAAATCACAATTTTCAATTAAATTTTGAATGTGTAACATTTTCTTAATTTTATGCTTCTTTTATGATTTTTATTTTCTAAAACTTCAACATTATATGCACAGCCAATTTTTATTGTTTTACATAAAAGGTGCGTAAAACTTACGGTGTGAAGATTTTGTAGAGAAAGCGATAGATAAAGAGACAGAATATTATTACGGATAGAGTAAAAATTTGTTTGAAAAATATAACAAAGAAAGTTTTGAAGCATTTGCTATGGCAACCATAGAAAAATATAACAAGTGTACTATATATTATAATTAGGCAAATGCATCAGATCAGTGTAGTTTAGTTTCAAAATTATAAAGTTTGATACTGTATTTTTTCGAAGCGAAAATTTTTGATACTATTGGCAAAAATTTATTTACCATTGGTTTTTAATCCAACCTTTGGTTTTTTAATCCAAAGCTTGACAAAGAAATTTACAAGAGATGAGATTTATTAAATAATCATTTTTATTACATTTTTGAAAGAAACTACTTCACAGCATCATTGAGGTTTTTCATTATTTAAAACACTTTAGCAATAAATTTTACATTTATCAATATCTAAATATAATACATATAAGTATTTGAATAAATTTACTAAAATTAAATTGTTCATAAAACTGAGGAAACTTTCACAAAAGCTTTATTTTTCTACTTATACCCTTTAATAAGGCTTTTTTACTATTTATTTAATAATTTAAAGTTTTATTACCAGAGATACGAATCTTTAACTCAAAGTATTATCAAGAGACACAAACCGTTAATTAAAAATATAAATAAATTTAGTAAATATTATTACCAGAGACTAAATTTTCCACTAGAATTATTGTCAGAGACACAAACCGTTCATTAAAAGTGAGTACAGTCAAAAAAGGAAAAGTACATACATACTTAAAAAACACATTTTCAATCAAAATAAATTCAGCAAATTTTTAATTTTTAAATTTGACCGCTACGTCCATTATGAACTGGTCGCAGCGGTAAATTAAAAATAAATTATTAATCTTCTGTTGGCGTTTTCAATCTTTGTTTTGGAAAAAAAAAATAAAAATAGGTACTCTTAATAAAATTAAAGCGCCTGAAAGTGAAAAAGTGAGAGTGAGCAAAGTTTATAGTAAACCTCATATTTATTAGAAAAAAATAATAGGCCGATTTTATTCTTGATTTTGTTTTCATTAGTATAAAAGCTGGTGCTTCGTAACAGACTTTAAAATAGTTTTGTTTATTTAGGTTGAAATTTAGATTTTTAAGCTAAATTTTCGGTAGAACTGGTATAACATAAAATATTCGAAATTTTTTTATTAATATAAAATTAGGCAGACTTAAATAATTATATTTCATAACAGAAGTCAGAAACTTACTAAATATTATAGAAACGGATATTTTTCTTAAAAAAAAAAAGAAAAAAATTACATAGAAAATGTCATTTTAGACGCCTTCTCTCACAAAAGATTCATAATTTTGTACTAATTTATTATTAGACCATTAATAATATTGTTAGCCATGGAAAAAAATAAGATTTGTTAATCAGATCAGATAATATAATACCTGAAATTAATGATTGAATTTCTGATAATATACACAATATAATGATTATGGTTTAATTCACAAAGATAAAAAAATTTTGTAAATGCATAAAATATATGAATGATAATTTTTACATTTTACACCAGATTTTACAGAAGATTCTGGTTTTCACTAAATTCTTTTAGCTATGACACAAATCAAATATTTCTGTGCTTTAAAATTTTTAAAACTAGCCAGTTTTAGCTGGCCCGTTTGAAAAAAAATTAGTACAAATTTTTGTATGAATTTGTACATCTCTATGTAGTCTCTGATAATACCAATTCACACAAGATATTAAATATCATATAGATATTAATACCAGACACACAAGATGTAAAAAAAAATATTTTATTTCTATAATAAACCACTCACACTGAATGTAAACTAAACTGGCAAAGATGATATTTCTGTATCTATAATATAATACACAAGATGTTGGCGAGACCTTGCCAACATGTAAAAAAAAATATTTTATATCTATAATAAAACACTCACACTGAATGTAAACTAAACTGGCAATGATGATATTTCTGTATATCTAAATATAATAAAAGACAAGTTGCTGCTGCTGAGTAGCGTGCCCTCCTGTTATGTTAAATGTTAATTTAACAAATGTTATACTATGAAAAGAAAGAAACGTACATCTGATATTTACCCATATAAAAGATAGAAAACAATAAATATTATAATGTTATGCTATGAAATGAAAGAAAAAACAAGGCAGTGTATAAATCAAAGTTTTTAGAGGGTCGTATTTTTAAGTAGAACATTATAAAATTGCAATAATATTTTTATTTAAATTTTGCTAAGTAACATTTTCTTAATTTTTTAAAAATTTTGCCATAATATAGTACAATTTTAGAATCAGAAGTTTAGCCCATAATATAGAGATATATGAATAAAAATATGGGTATACGTATATTAGATTTATTATAGATTTATTATTTTTTATATAGGCAACAGTTATTTATATGAATGAATGGACGGTAAACATAAACGAACACAAAAAAAAATTCAGAATGTTCTATAGGTTATAATTTATATTTTTTAAATAGACTGATGTATAAATTTAATACTTAAAAAAAAGAACAGAAAACAAAAAAAAAAGTAAAATGTAATACTGCGAAGAAAAATAAAAACGAATAGAAAAAAAAGAGAACAAAAATGTTACTTTGATTGTTTTTAAATACTTTTAAAGAAAAAAAGAACTATTAAAATGTTATGATTTTAAAAGAAAAAAAACATACGTCTGATATTTACGTACCTACATAACAGATAGAAAAAGGAAAAACAAAATGTTATGCTATGAAAAGAACGAAAAGGCCATCTGCTATTGAGGTACATAACAGATAGAAAAAAAGAAATATCAAAATGTTATGCTATGAAAAGAAAGAAAAAACAAGGCAGTGTATAAATCAAAGTTTTTAAAGGTTCGGATTTTTAAGTAGAACATTATAAAATTGCAATAATATTTTTATTTAAATTTTGCTAAGTAACATTTTCTTAATTTTTTAAAAATTTTGCCATAATATAGTACAATTTTAGAATCAGAAGTTTAGCCCATAGTATAGATATATGAATAAAAATATGGGTATACATATATTAGATTTATTATAGATTTATTAATTTTTATATAGGCAACAGTTATTAATATGAATGAATGGACGGTAAACATAAACGAACAAAAAAAAATTCAAAATGTTCTATAGGTTATAATTTATATTTTTTAAATAGACTGTATGTATAAATTTAATATTTAAAAAAAATAAAAGAAATACTTAGCGTACGTAAATAACAGAAAACAAAAAAAAATAAATGTAATACTGCGAAGAAAAATAAAAACGAATAGAAAAAAAAGAGAACAAAAATGTTACTTTTATTGTTTTTAAATATTTTTAAAGAAAAAAAGAACTATTAAAATGTTATGATTTTAAATGAAAAAACATACCTCTGATATTTACGTACATAACAGATAGAAAAAGAAATATTAAATGCTATGCTATGAAAAGAAAGAAACGTACATCTGATATTTAGGTACATAACAGATAGAAAAAAAGAATTAAAATGTTATGCTATAAAAAGAATGAAAAAACAAGACAGTGCATAAATCAAAGTTTTTAAAGAGTTGCATTTTTAAGTAGAAATTATAAAAAAATAAAGCGGTGCGTAAAACCAAAGCTTTTAAAGGAGCGCAATTTAAATTATAAAATCACAATTTTCAATTAAATTTTGAATGTGTAACATTTTCTTAATTTTATGCTTCTTTTATGATTTTTATTTTCTAAAACTTCAACATTATATGCACAGCCAATTTTTATTGTTTTACATAAAAGGTGCGTAAAACTTACGGTGTGAAGATTTTGTAGAGAAAGCGATAGATAAAGAGACAGAATATTATTACGTACTGTATTACGTACTGATTATTACGTACTGATACTGTATTTTTTCGAAGCGAAAATTTTTGATACTATTGGCAAAAATTTATTTACCATTGGTTTTTAATCCAACCTTTGGTTTTTTAATCCAAAGCTTGACAAAGAAATTTACAAGAGATGAGATTTATTAAATAATCATTTTTATTACATTTTTGAAAGAAACTACTTCACAGCATCATTGAGGTTTTTCATTATTTAAAACACTTTAGCAATAAATTTTACATTTATCAATATCTAAATATAATACATATAAGTATTTGAATAAATTTACTAAAATTAAATTGTTCATAAAACTGAGGAAACTTTCACAAAAGCTTTATTTTTCTACTTATACCCTTTAATAAGGCTTTTTTACTATTTATTTAATAATTTAAAGTTTTATTACCAGAGATACGAATCTTTAACTCAAAGTATTATCAAGAGACGCAAACCGTTAATTAAAAATATAAATAAATTTAGTAAATATTATTACCAGAGACTAAATTTTCCACTAGAATTATTGTCAGAGACACAAACCGTTCATTAAAAGTGAGTACAGTCAAAAAAGGAAAAGTACATACATACTTAAAAAACACATTTTCAATCAAAATAAATTCAGCAAATTTTTAATTTTTAAATTTGACCGCTACGTCCATTATGAACTGGTCGCAGCGGTAAATTAAAAATAAATTATTAATCTTCTGTTGGCGTTTTCAATCTTTGTTTTGAAAAAAAAAAATAAAAATAGGTACTCTTAATAAAATTAAAGCGCCTGAAAGTGAAAAAGTGAGAGTGAGCAAAGTTTATAGTAAACCTCATATTTATTAGAAAAAAATAATAGGCCGATTTTATTCTTGATTTTGTTTTCATTAGTATAAAAGCTGGTGCTTCGTAACAGACTTTAAAATAGTTTTGTTTATTTAGGTTGAAATTTAGATTTTTAAGCTAAATTTTCGGTAGAACTGGTATAACATAAAATATTCGAAATTTTTTTATTAATATAAAATTAGGCAGACTTAAATAATTATATTTCATAACAGAAGTCAGAAACTTACTAAATATTATAGAAACAGATATTTTTCTTAAAAAAAAAAGAAAAAAATAACATAGAAAATATCATTTTAGAAGCCTTCTCTCACAAAAGATTCATAATTTTGTACTAATTTATTATTAGACCATTAATAATATTGTTAGCCATGGAAAAAAATAAGATTTGTTAATCAGATCAGATAATATAATACCTGAAATTAATGATTGAATTTCTGATAATATACACAATATAATGATTATGGTTTAATTCACAAAGATAAAAAAATTTTGTAAATGCATAAAATATATGAATGATAATTTTTACATTTTACACCAGATTTTACAGAAGATTCTGGTTTTCACTAAATTCTTTTAGCTATGACACAAATCAAATATTTCTGTGCTTTAAAATTTTTAAAACTAGCCAGTTTTAGCTGGCCCGTTTGAAAAAAAATTAGTACAAATTTTTGTATGAATTTGTACATCTCTATGTAGTCTCTGATAATACCAATTCACACAAGATATTAAATATCATATAGATATTAATACCAGACACACAAGATGTAAAAAAAAAATATTTTATTTCTATAATAAACCACTCACACTGAATGTAAACTAAACTGGCAAAGATGATATTTCTGTATATTTATTTAATAATTTAAAATTTTATTATCAGAGACACAAATCTTGGACTAAAAGTCTTATCAGAGACACAAATGTTTACTTTTTAAAAAGTACTTTCGACACAAAATTTAAAGCAAATTTTTAATTTTTAAATTTGACCGCCACATCCATTATGAACTGGTCGCAGCGGTAAATTAAAAATAAATTATTAATCTTCTGCTGGCAGTTTTCAAATGACTCTTTGTTTTGAAAAAAATAAAAATACTCTTAATAAAATTAAAAGACCTGAAAGTGAAAAGAGCAAAGTTTATAGTAAGCCTTATATTTATAAGAAAAAAAATAATAGGCCGATTTTATTCTTGATTTTATTTTCACTATTATAAAAGCTGGTAAAAGTTTCGCAACAGACTTTAAAGTAGTTTTGTTTATTTAGGTTGGAATTTTGATTTTTTAAGCTGAATTTTTGATATAACATAAAATATTCGAATTTTTTTTATTAATATAAAATTCGGCAGACTTAGCTAATTATATTTCATAACAGAAATCAGAAACTTACTAAATATTTTAGAAATGGATATTTTTCTTAAAAAAAAGAGAAAAAATAACATAGGAAATATCATTTTAGATGCCTTCTCTCAAAATAGATTCATATTTTGTACTAATTTATTATTAGACCATTAAATTAAAAAGCTGTCGAAAACGACCCACACAAAAAAAAAGGCCCCGAAAATTTATGAAATTACATTATCAGAGACATGAATCTTTTATTAAATATACTAAAGACCTCTTCCAAAGTACATTTAAATAAAATAAATTCAGCAAATTTTTTTCAAGCAAAAAAAAAAATAAACGCAAAAGACTTGAAAGTAGTTTTGGTAATTAAAGTAATTCGCGAAGAAAACAACTGTTTTTATCGACATAAAAATTTTTTTTTTAAACTAAAGAAAAATAGAGAGTCTGGTAAAATTTTAACAAATATTAAAATTATTTCGATTATTGGGATTATTTTAAATGTAACAAAAATAAAAATGTCGTAGCGGTTGGTGTTGGTTGGCTTTTCGCCGGTTTTTATTGTGCACTTTATACATGTGTTTCAAACAATTTTTGAGATATCGGCACGAACTTTTACCCTGAATGTGTTTTTAGCTTGGACCATTTTTTCTCAATGATTAAAAAACTGTCAAAAATTACCGCCACGAAAAAACGGCGTGAAAAAATTAATAAACTGTTCCTAACATTTTTAATTTTATGTGTTCAGATTTGTTTTATGTTTTTTTCTATTACATCAAGTAAGTAAGTGATACCAAAGTTTTTTTAATGGTGCTGATGTAAAAATGAAATTTTTAGGTAGTTTATTAAGGGAGTCAGTATGATACCGCAAATGTTTTTGAATCTATAGAAATTGTGCAATTGCACAGGGGATTTTCTAGTATTTATTTAATAATTTAAAATTTTATTATCAGAGACACAAATCTTGGACTAAAAGTCTTATCAGAGACACAAATGTTTACTTTTTAAAAAGTACTTTCGACACAAAATTTAAAGCAAATTTTTAATTTTTAAATTTGACCGCCACATCCATTATGAACTGGTCGCAGCGGTAAATTAAAAATAAATTATTAATCTTCTGCTGGCAGTTTTCAAATGACTCTTTGTTTTGAAAAAAATAAAAATACTCTTAATAAAATTAAAAGACCTGAAAGTGAAAAGAGCAAAGTTTATAGTAAGCCTTATATTTATAAGAAAAAAAATAATAGGCCGATTTTATTCTTGATTTTGTTTTCACTATTATAAAAGCTGGTAAAAGTTTCGCAACAGACTTTAAAGTAGTTTTGTTTATTTAGGTTGGAATTTTGATTTTTTAAGCTGAATTTTTGATATAACATAAAATATTCGAATTTTTTTTATTAATATAAAATTCGGCAGACTTAGCTAATTATATTTCATAACAGAAATCAGAAACTTACTAAATATTTTAGAAATGGATAGTTTTCTTAAAAAAAAGAGAAAAATAACATAGGAAATATCATTTTAGATGCCTTCTCTCAAAATAGATTCATAATTTTGTACTAATTTATTATTAGACCATTAAATTAAAAAGCTGTCGAAAACGACCCACACAAAAAAAAAAGGCCCCGAAAATTTATGAAATTACATTATCAGAGACATGAATCTTTTATTAAATATACTAAAGACCTCTTCCAAAGTACATTTAAATAAAATAAATTCAGCAAATTTTTTTCAAGCAAAAAAAAAAAATAAACGCAAAAGACTTGAAAGTAGTTTGGTAATTAAAGTAATTCGCGAAGAAAACAACTGTTTTTATCGACATAAAAATTTTTTTTTTAAACTAAAGAAAAATAGAGAGTCTGGTAAAATTTTAACAAATATTAAAATTATTTCGATTATTGGGATTATTTTAAATGTAACAAAAATAAAAATGTCGTAGCGGTTGGTGTTGTTTGGCTTTTCGCCGGTTTTTATTGTGCACTTTATACATGTGTTTCAAACAATTTTTGAGATATCGGCACGAACTTTTACCCTGAATGTGTTTTTAGCTTGGACCATTTTTTCTCAATGATTAAAAAACTGTCAAAAATTACCGCCACGAAAAAACGGCGTGAAAAAATTAATAAACTGTTCCTAACATTTTTAATTTTATGTGTTCAGATTTGTTTTATGTTTTTTTCTATTACATCAAGTAAGTAAGTGATACCAAAGTTTTTTTAATGGTGCTGATGTAAAAATGAAATTTTTAGGTAGTTTATTAAGGGAGTCAGTATGATACCGCAAATGTTTTTGAATCTATAGAAATTGTGCAATTGCACAGGGGATTTTCTAGTTAGTATATAATTTAATAATAGTATAAAAAAAAAATAATGGCCTTAGTACCGGATGGTTAAATAATATTGCATTACATTTATGTATGTAATATTAATATAAATAAATAAATAAATAAATACATTTTAATTACATATATACATATATATGTATATAAAAACAAAAAAAAAAAAACCAAACATAATAATGTTCTATTTTGTAAAAATCATAAATAAATGATATTTTTTTTTTTTTTCTTACCAACTAATCATTTAGAAAATCTCTTAAAATTAAATTCTACTATTTAATTTTTCTATACCAATTTAATTTTCTCGACATTAAAATATTCAACTAATTTGTATTAAAAACTTAAAACTGAAAAATTTCCATAATTAAATTAAAATTTAATAGTTTTACATTTTTTTTTTTTTTTTCTCAAAAATTTTTTAAAAATTTATTTTCTAATTAAATAAATCTTTCAATCATTTGCTGTTTTTGTATGACATTTAACTTTCAAATTTGGTTTATTGCATAAAATTGCATAAAATGTAAAAGCAAAAAAAAAAAAACAATTAAAAAACCACCCGAAAACAAAATTTGTTTTTTATTCGTTTAAAAATGTTTAAAACATACTCCATACAATTTTAATAATAATATATTTTCTGCGAAATATATTTTTCAAATACCATATAAATATTCTATACATTATATATAAAAATTTTATTGAATATATATCTACATTTATAGAGACAGACAGATATATATATATATATATGAATTCTTAATACATAATATTTCCATAAAATTAAATTAGAAAAAAAAAAACTTGTTAGAATCCCAAAAAAAAAAAAAAAAATCGCAAATTTAAAAAATAAAAACTCTTCGCTGTGCAACATTTTAACATTTGCATATTTCGTGTTACCATTGCCAATCCCTTCAATTTTACCATACTACAACGAATAAACGTATAGCAAGAACTGTTTATTTATTTTTTTTTTTTTTTTTACATAAAAAAAAAAAATGCAGAACATTTGCAATCAAATCACTTTTTCACACAACTTTATCATTATAAATAGTTTTACACGATTTTTATATTATAGGGTGTTTCAAATTAAAAATTCATATCAAATGCATTTTATAACGGGAACAGATTATTGATACCATATTTTCTTTTTTATTACCTATATTTAAAAAATTTCGGCACATATAAAGGCTGGTTTTTATGAGAAAAAAATGTCCACGAAAATGTTAGAGCATAGACAGAAGATACAAAAATGATATGTGTTTAAAAGAGAAAACTCTATAAAAATATCGTTCAACGATTTTTTATTTTGCTGAATACCTATCGTCTATAAATTCTTTCGAGAACCATTTTATCAACGATATTTCTGAGTACATATATATTTTTTCACCATCTTTACCATTCGCACAATACACTATATTTTTTTCTCTTTCTAAAATTGCGATAATATCCACGAAATTTCTAATGAAAAACAGTCTTAAACTTCTAATAAGCTTTCGAGATTTTATGTATTTTATCAGCATTGCTTTTTTTTTTTGTTTTTATGTTTTGTGTTTCTCACCTACCTTGTGCAGGGGTAGGTGAGAATTATCGAAAGATACTATAGAGGAGTTGAACAATCATGCTCTATGAGTGTTCCAGTGGACTTTAACGTATTAAACACCACTTATCTTTTAATATCAAAGAAAAGTTTATATTATATTTGCTAATGTTAATGTACTAGCTTTGGTTAAGTGGAATAAATATCTACATCTGAATTTCTTCACATTTTAAATGTGCTAACATGTGCAATGTGCTTAAAATAATTTAGCAATTATGTAATAACGGTTTAAGAAATTTTTGAATTATAGATTGAAAATGTGAACAAAATAATCGTATTAAGGATTATTATATAGTTATTTTTCTTTTTACACAAAGTCCTTAAAAACATTTTGTATCTAAACACACATATGTACATAATATTGTAATAATTAAAGAAATATTAAAATTTTTAGATACAGATACACCAATATTCACCTTATATTCTGATTTCTGAATTCTAATAAACAGTATTAACTTTTGTTTGAAAAAAAAAAACAAAAGATAAAATAAAAAGAGATGGCAATAGAAAAAAAATTGAAAAATTTAACTGAGTAAAAGAGAACATATTATAATATTACATAGAGAGAAAGAATAAACAAAAAACTAAACATTTATTAAAGGAAATATAACAAGGAAGAAGACGTGATGCAATTATGCAGATTGAATAGTAAATTATAAATAAAATAATAATATAACAATAGTATAACAACAAAAATAATCAACATTTTAAAACAAATACATATACAAACAACAATAGAAAGTAATATTACTACACACAAAAAAACATACATACATATGTATATGATATTGAAAAATTCACTATAAAAATACTTATACTTACATAAAAAAATTATTACAAATACTTGAATTCATTGAACTATTAAAAATTGTATGAAAAATAGTGTGTAAAAGAGATAGAGATAACAATTGAATACTATTATAACAATAATTGTTAACTCACTATAGTTACTCTTGTTACAAAAAAAAGAAAATTTGTTTACACAATAGAAACATGGATTTTTTTTTTTTTTTTATACACGAATTTTATAAATAGAAAAAAAACCAGACTTCTAAAAAATAACAAAAAAAAAAATTTTTTTTTAATTTGAAGGACCAATTGGAAAACCTTTCATTGCTCTTTGACTTTGTATATGATATTTTTAATGTATGTAATACCAAAGTGTGATAAAACAATTAAGAAAGAAAAGTTAGTTTTTAATTTAATTTTATTATAAAGTTATTTTTATTTTACGCAAACGTTAAAATACTGGAGGACTATTTTACAAACTTGAATATAATCTATATATGATATTAACAGTAATGTAGTATGTCAAATTAACGGTGTTTAAAAGCTGACATTTTACAAAAGATAATAAACCGTTTATAGTACTATGGGCTTGCACCAAAATTTTTATTTTTTTTAAATTTTATGTAGTTGTATATAAAAGAAAACAAGGTAGAATGTAAACCAACGGTTTTTCCAATTTAAACCAATTGTTTTATATAGATAATAAAATTTTCGATCTTCTGGCTGTCTTAGATTGCAAAACTATTACGCAGAGCCTGAGATTTATACATCTGAAAATGGGGCTTTTTCGCAATTTTGAAGAGCTGCAACTTTGGAGCCCTTTACAACTAAAATAAACCTTTAACACACGTAAAAATATAATACTGTAACTTTAATTTTTATATCTTGCAGATGTAAAATGTGTACAGGTTCCTAAATTACAGGTGTTTAAAAACAGCAAATTTTCAATTTTTGAGCCCTAATAGCTCATAAACAAAGGTGGTCCAAAAAAATTTTCTGAACAAACTTATACTAATTCTAAAAGTTCTTTCTTGTCTCAAAATTACAAGAGCCTATCTAAAAGCGTGCCGGAGTTATAAAGATAGAAAATTCATGCCAAATTTTGTTTTCACATAACGGTGAATTTAAATACTAAATTTAAAAAATATTAAAATTTTGATATTGATTTATAAAGGTAAATAAAATTCCTGTCGAGTGGCGTTTTCAGATTGAAAAAATGCTAAGCTGAACATGAAATATACGCGTTTAAAAATAGGACTTTTTCAAAGTTTAAGGGGCTGTAGTTTTCTGATGGACGGAGCTACATAAAAAAGTTGTTGCACAAAATTAATTTTTTACGTATGAGACCTACCCATGGTTAAAATTTTTTTTCTCTATCTTTAACGGTGTAGAAGTTTTGTAAACAGACGGACTAACGGACGGAAAGAGTGAAACTAATAGGTGGTACATTTTTCAAATTTTTTTTGGAAATGTGCTAAAAATGGGAAAAATCAACAGACACCTCTCTTTAGTTTTAAGGAAACCCTACCATAATTAAGAAAAGCTGATAACACGTTAAATATAATGTTAAAACTTTAATTTTTGCACCTTACTTTGAAAAGTTTTGAAATTTTCAATTTTTAACCCCTACATTGGTGATAGTACAAAAAAAAATTTAATAACTTATTCTTATTCTATTCGGAAAATTTCTAATTAAAAGGGTGTAAGAGATACGAAGCAAAAATCTTGTAAAATTTTATCCTCACATGACAGCAGTAAATTTAAACATTAAATTACAAAAAAAAAACTGTATAATTTTGATATTGATTTATAAAGCTAAAAAAATGTCCTGCAGTATGGGGTTTTTCAATTGAAAAAATCTTAAGCAAAATCTGAGATATACACATTTGAAAGTAACGATTTTTCAAACGTTAAGGAGCTGTAGCATCTTAATAGGTGGGGCTATATATAAATGGAGCTATAGAAACCTATCCATTGTTAAAATTTTCTTTGGCCTATTTTAAATGTTGTATAACAGTTTTGTAAACAGACAAATGTACGATCAAACAGACGGACATAGTTAAAGTAATTAGCACACTTTTTTTAAATATTTTTGAAAATGTGCTAAAACGAAAACATTTTTTATAAGAGACAAAATATTAATCAAAAACTAAGGTTAGGTACACAAATATACTAGAAATCATAAATGCTCCTAAAATTAATTAAATGAATTTATTTTTAGAAATGTTCAAAAATTTAATTAATTAATTGGAGGCTTATACTCGCACTATAGATCTAAATTTACATTGAGAATGCAAGGTATTAGTACCAGTAAGAAATTAGTAATTTTTATTTTTATCTTATTAATTAAATGTTTATTTTAGGGTTCGAAACACAATTAAAAAATACACAGCGAAATAAAATCTCCGTGGGTTTTATTTCATATTTAATAAGAATAATATCCCAAGGTCTTATTTCTCATATATAGTAATTGAAAAATAAAACAGCAAAATACAAGGATCCGGGGGCTTATTTTTTTCTCAATTTAATTTAATAAAAGAGAATAGCGAAAATAGAAAATAATCAGCTTTTTTCAAGGTCACACATTTTATAAAAGAATCTATTTATTTAAATTTTAATACAACACCATATGACGTATATTCTGGAAAAGGGGCAATATACTATTTTTATAATACAGTCTGGTTATCCTTTTTAGCACATTTCCAAAAAAAAAATTTGAAAAAATGTGCCTATTAGTTTCACTCTGTCCGTCCGTCCGCCTGTTTACAAAACTTCTACACCGTTAAAGATAACGAAAAAAAACTTTAACAATGGGTAGGTCTCATAAAAAAAAATAATTTTGTGGAACAACCTTTTCATGTAGTCCCATCCATTACGGAGCTGCGGGACGTCCAACTTTAAAAAAGCCTTATTTTGAAATGCTTATATCTCATGTTTTACTTAAAATTTTTTCAATCGGAAAACGCCATTGGACAAGTGCTTTTTTTACCTTTTTAAATTTACCGTTATGTGAAAACAAAATTTTGCATGATTTTTCTATCCTTATAACTCCAGAACGCTTTCAAATAGGGACTTGCAATTTTGAGGGCAGAAATAACTTTTAGAATTAGTATAAGTTTCTTTAGAAAATATGTTTTTGTACCACCCCTTGTTTAAGAGCTATTAGGGCTGAAAAATTGAAAATTTGCTATTTTTAGGCACCTGTGACTTAAGCACCTGTACAAATTTTTCTTAACATAAAAATTAAAGCTCCAGTAATGTGTTTTCACGTGTGTTAACAGTTTTCTTAGTTGTATAGGATTTTGGACTTACAGCCACTCAAAATTTCAGAACAGTCGTATTTTCACATTTTTTCTTATTTACATAAAATTTTAAAATTTTTGTGCAAGTCACAATTCTAAACAGTTTGTATTGTCTTTTGGAAATGTAGGCTTTTAACAGCCTGGAGCTTTCTTTTTCAATAACTATGAAAAATTAAACCCCACGGGTGTTATTTCTTATTAAATGCGAAATAACATATACGGGGTTTTATTTCGCAGGGCCTTATTTCACGTCATATGAAAAAACCAAATACAATTCCGTTTCAATTCTCAAAAAAATAATGACAGAACAAGATTTCATTTTCAAAAATTCCTTTTATAGTGCAAATGCATATCGTATGGTGGAACACCAATTTTCACAATCTTGTGTCAAATTGGCATTTTTCAAATGCTGGAATATTGAATGAATTGAAAAATTTATTTTTAAATAAAATTTATAAATAAATTTCAATTATTTCATAATTTTAAATTAAAATGTTTTGATTTAAAATTATATTATCAATAATTAATACTTAATTTTATTAAAATCCAGTAGATGCATCTGTATTTTATTCAAAATATTTTTACAAATTATGAATACTGATAATTATTTAATTGTTTTATTATTAATGTTTATTATTAAATTACTTAATAATAAAAATAAGAAATAACTTTAATTAAATAAACAACAATTAATTAATACAATATAAGTGATAAGGAGAATAAAATAACGAAAATGATTAAATAACTAATTAAGAATTATTTATTTTTAAATTTTTTTTTTTTTAATAAAAAAAAATTGATTTAATAATTTGTATGCATTGTCATAGATAATTAATTTTAATCTGAATTTAATATTTATGAGCATAAGAATGATCTCTGTAGAAAGATTATCACCAGTTTTTAAATAAAAATAAAAGTGTAAGATTTCCTGGTTTTATGTCGTAAATCACCTATAATATTTTAGATGCTTAGTATTGGAATTAGAAAGTGGTTGTTTAGAGAAAATAAATTTTTTAAAATTGTTTTTTCATAAGAACTTGAAAAAAATAAGTCAAGATTATTTTATAAAAAAATAAAAAAACATTTTCAAATTAAGGATTGTGAAGAAATAGTGCATTACATTGTTTGTAACAATATATTTATTAAAGAAAATATAATTTCACAAGATCTACTTCAAATTTAGGGTTCCTTCTTGTAATACCCATATAATATTAGATTTGGGATACGTATACCCAAAAATTCTTACCAACTTTAGTTCTATTTTGACACAATAATCCATATTTATCATCAATATTTAACTTTTTATGTTCAAACAAAATTAAAAGCTCCATGTCTCGAATTCCATTTAAATGACAAAATTTTAGTGATACACAACTTCACAACTATAATATGATATGGTTATGGAGATTAAGCCATTTTAGATAAGCTAAACGACGATTTTCTTATTAAAAAATAATACTTTACCGTTAAATCAGGACAACAAAGAGAATATAAAAAAAAATTTTTAAACCGTCGTACCAAAACGGGTTAACGGAATTTAATAAAAATTAGTCACAAACTTTCTATAAGGCTATAAAGTCATTTTGTAAGATTAGATACAAATCATAAACAAAAGTTTTTGTGGCCGAAATGGGTTAATGCATTTTAAACAAATAAATTTGTTGAACTTCTTTACCAGAAAAGGAAGTAACATCTGTGCAAATTTTAAACTCAATCAGTCTAACCGTTATACTGGATTCATTGCTTCAGTACATTATTGTTCCAAACTATTTTTTTATTAAAAGAGAATTTTAACACCAACGATTCATTGCTTCAGAACATTATATTCCAAACTTAAACTGTTATTTACTTAAAAAAAAATATTACTGCGGAGCGTGTGTTTTCTAATAAATATTATTTTTAAATAGGTATGAGAAATGTCAAAAAAATTAAAAATAAAACCAAAAAAAAAAAAATAGTTCTGAACTAAAAAAAAGTTAAACTTAAATCAACTTTTGTTCCAGAGACAAAAAAAGGTCCGAACGTTTTTGAAAATTAAAAGAATTCAAATTTCCATATAAAAAACATGTGCGTACATGAGTTCGCAACAATTGTACTGAAGCAGTAAATCCAGAATTAAGGCATAATAACGAAAAAACAAAAAAAACATTAACAAGTCTGGAACGCGTTATTCGAAAGACTATAACAATTCTTGGATTCCATATAATGTTCATTTGGAAGTTGGTACCAATTTTATAGATACATTTTACTTAAATCCTAGGCAAACAAACAAATAATCTTTCTACTTTATTATATTAGATAATAAAATTTAACCTTAAATTGTATTTTATTTTCTAAAATTTCATTAAAATATGAAGTTTTTTTTTTTACTAACTTTTCCAAAACAAATCACAAAACAAAAAAAAAAAAACAAAAAAAAATTATTCACTCAATACTACAACAAAACTAATTATATTCAAAATAATAATAAAAAAGAACTAACTTAGATACTTACAGCATTGCAACTTAAATCTTGAAAATCAAAAAAGAATGCTTCAACAAACCTTGAGATTTTTACTACTCTACAGAGTAGTAATAATTCCTAAAAAAAAAAAAAAAAAAAAAAAACTTTTGTAAATCTCAAAACTTATAAATCCATGAGCCAATTTTACCATTTTCTTATGATAATTTGTAGTGCAGAAGTACCAGAACAGATAGGTAGATACTATAGTAATGGTGGAAAATTTAAACTACTTCAAAGTAATATAAATCAAAATAATGAGAGGGAAAAGTTAAAATCTTTGTTTGTACGAAGAATATAAGAATTTTTCTTGAAATTTTTTTTTTTTTTTACCATTTTGAAAAATTAAAATAAAAAACAAAAAAAAAACATTTTTTTAATAAAATAGATTTTCCGTATAAACACTTTATTATAAAAATAAAATTTTCTTCGTTTTTTTTTTCGTCTCATCTCAGACTTTTAAAATTTTTACTGTTATAATAACAGTAGTAATGATGATAAAAATTAAATTTTTATTATAAAATAGGAGAGTTGTTAAAAATTAAAATGAAATTTTTTATTACATTTACTAGTTAAGTAATAAAATAATAATTTATAAAAACAATTAAGTTCTTATAAAAAAAAAAAAAAACAAAATTTATTTTTAAGAGTAGGTATAGGTATGTTTATGCCAAAAATTAAATCTAAAGAATATTAAATTTTAATTCCTTTGAAAATTAAATTTTAATTCCTTTCTTTTTAGTTTTAATACGAATTTCATTTTATTTTTGAATAATTTAACATAAAAAAAAAACTGTATATCTGTAACTGTAAATCTTTAAAGATAGGCACCATAAATATGAAATACAAAATAATAGTTTTAGTAATACTTAAATTAAATTTAAAGTATTATAGTTCGCGTTAGTTTATTTAAAAATTTTGTCATTTATCTGATTCATGACGTAGTGATTAAAGTTAACAGTTTTTCAAGAGCAAGGTTTTGGGTTTAAACCCCGGTCAGATCATAAAAAACAATGCAGCAGTTTTATCAATATTAATAATAACTGGTACATTTCAGGTTCCTTTGGTTGCCTCATATGCAGAAAGGTATACTACTGTTATAATATTGCATTTTGTAACTGATTGATGACCCTAACTATTTGTAAATAGTAAATAATAACAATAATAAATAGCTGCTACAGTAAAGCTGACTTCGTTTATCACATATACTTTTATACATTACTTTGTGTTCTGACTGTTCCCTTACGACTAATTCTTTCGTCACTGATAATGTTAACTGATGGCTTCGTCACTGATAACGAAATAAAATTTTTGGCAATTCAAAGCTTTCGTCGATGTCGCAATCTATTTTCTAGCCGTTATTCTGCGTCAATCCATTATATTAGCTCAATACACTAGTAAGGTGGTATGCCTTGAAAATTTCCACCTTTCTTAAAAAAAAAAAAAAAACAATCTTATGATCCACTTTTATAAAGAAAATTATTGTATGAGTAAAAAAAAACATGTTGTCAATGATTATAAGAAAATCATAAATATTAATTTTAAACGATGATTAAAATTGACGATTTTATAGGAATAAAAACTTAAAAGACAACAAAATCTAAAAATATGAAAATTCAAAAATTCTCCAAAATTACAAATTAGTTTTTTTTGCTATAAATACGTTAAAGTACATATAATTTAAAATTTTCTTTATTTTTTTTTTCATATTAAGTACGTATATACTCGTACATATTTAATGAAAATTAATTTTAATAACATTTTGTTTTAAACTAAAAATGTATTTTTTTTTTTTTTCTTTTGCAAATGCTTTTAATTTAAACTTTTCTTAAGAAATTGAAAAGAAAATGTTTTGATTATAATTTTTAAAGTAAAAACAAAAAGTATATTTTCTCAATAAAAACGGAACTGTATATACCGATTTTTAGATTAGTTGAACATAAGATTTTAAAATTAAAGATTAGTTTTCTTTAAAAACTTTTCATAAAATGAAAATTTGTTACTCAAGGACAATATAAATATAAAGAATTTCTTTAAAAAATTAAGCCCTCTATTATATGACAGTCAACTATCAACTAGATAGTTGAAAAGTATCAATCAATTTCTTGAAATGGTATTGTCAATTGCAACTCTTCAACTATGTTAAAAAAATTGTGAATGAAGTTTGCAATTATCAACCATCGACTCAAAATTGGTATTATGAAATACAATATTAGTTGACTGTTGTTAAAATTTAAATCAATGAAAAAATTTTAGTTGTTAGATTTGAAAAGATAAGAAGTAAGGGTTGATTTCATGTTTGCAGTTCTAATATTATAGTTCTTAACAGTGGCGGATCGGGGTGTAAAATGTTAGGTAGGCTAGTTGGCCCAGGTGTTTTAAATGTGTAGGTAACCACATTCATTCGGAGGTATTACACCCGAAGTGTTACATACAAGTGTACACGTATATAGCAAGTGTACACGTATTTGATAAGGTTTATTTTTTACGTTACAATTTAAAAATTTAAGGTAGTTATATGATTATTTTTTATTAAAAAAGGTAAACTTTCTTTCTTTTTAAAAAAGTGTGTTGCGAAAGTTATTGTAGCTATATACAATAAGCGCATAAAAGATCAGAAATTTTCCATACCTTTCAAATATAATAGCAAAACATCATTTCTTCTTGCAAAATTATTCAGAAGATGGGTTTAAAATCATTTTTCTTAAAAAAAAAAAAATAAAATTGTGTTTGATTTTTCTTTAAATCTTCAACGGCAAATCATCTTAAATAAAAAAATAAATTATTGCTTAGCTAATTTTATTTCTAACAAAGTTTTAAACATTTCAATCAGACTCGTAGTTTTTGAGATATAGTTTTTGTAGTCAAAGTCTTTCTGAACTATAATTTTCTATTAGAAAATAAATTGTTCTTAGTTGGGTTAATCGAAATCTGCCCACCTTGTTACTTAGAAACACCAACACATTCTCAAAAAATATTTTTAAAATTATATGGTATATTTTATAGCCAAGCTGGGCTAAACAAAATTTACCCAACTTAATATACATAAAAACTGAATACATGTAAAAAATTTTTATTTTATGAATATTTTTTTGGGCATACATTTTTATGTGTGTATGTACACATGTTATAAAGTCCACTTGCCAATAGTATCAATATATTAATTATTAATGTATGTAATCTAAGAATTACAGTATTCGAGGATAACAAAGAATGATATTTGCTTGCGTTTTGTTAGCCCGACTTGCCCATTAGGAAGAATCGCCTCTAGTTCTTAATCATGCAGGTACAGAAAAAAGTGGTACATTCAAAAACGTTCCCCAAAAAACTAGACCTCAAAAACTAAGATGCCACTTTCCGGACTTTTTTTTTAATTTTTATTTATTTATTTATATACAGGTACCGTGGTACATAAATGTGCCAGGTAGCTATAACCCCTATTTCCTGGTAGGAATGTGGGGTGTACGAGATATTATGTGATATATTAAGTATTTATATATTGCGATATATGAATATTTTTTTTTTTATATTATAATTATTGTACCCAGCCGGGAATGGAACCCGAGACCTCTTATTCCCTTATGAATGAGAAGCGGTGCGTCAACCATTTTTTAATTTTTTTTTTTCTTTTTTAATTTTTATTAGGTTAGGTTTAGGTATCAGGTTTTTTAAATCGCATCTGCCAGACTTTTGGTTCCCAATATACGGGATCTTCTCCAAAATGACAACTGGAAAGATGGCAAAGAATATGACATTTTTGATTATTTTCTTATTTTTGTTAACAATTTTCTATTTCTATTTTTTATCACTCCAATTAAAATAACACAACCAAAGGTAAACAAAAATTTTATTTTGAAAATTTTACAAATGTCAAAAAAAATTAGTTAAATAGATAATGGAAAATTTATCAATATTCACAATAAAACTATCAATTAGGTGATAGTTGACTGTTATAATAGGGGCCTAATATACAAACTTCTAATTTTAATACTAAATAACAAAAGTTATAAAGCAATTGAAAGCTTCTGTTGGATGTTATAAACATAAAAATCATATTTTTGTTTTTTAACAAGAATTCGAATTTTAAAAAAAACTTCTAAGAGCGCTTATGTGTATAAATTTTTGTCTTCTGTTTTGTAAAATGAAAAAAATAAACAAAAAACCAAATAAGAAATAAAAAGAAAATAATTCAAAAAAAAAAACATTATTAATAATAATTTACAAATAATTTTTTTATTTTCAATTTTTCTTATTTATATTCTCCATTTTTTTTTTTTTTTTTCATATTTTCACATATTAAAAACTTTTAATTTACATTATATTTTCTTTTACAATAATAAAACAAAACCAACAAAAGAAAAACAAAAAACATTAAAGAAGAAAAACTTCATCCTTACATGATAAAAATATTTTTTTAGTATCCCTTCCTCGCCCATCCTAAAAAAAAAAAAAAACGAAACAGTCTACGATAACTATATACAACGATCTATAATTCAATATGGTCGTATAAAGAAAACAAAAAAACTAAAAATTGAAACGGGGATCATGAGGCTGGTCTTTTATCTTAATATGTGTCTTATGGTCGGACATTTATTGCTTGTAAAATAATAATTTATTTGTTTTTTTTTTTTTTTTCTTATTTAATAAAAAAAAAAAAAAATATGAATTAAAAGAAAAACAGAAAAACTTCGAAAATTAAGATTTTTCTTTTATCTTTGTTGTAAATGTTACCATTACTAGTATTTTGTAAAAGAAAATAATGTTTTTCAAATAATAATCATTTAGAAAATTTCTTTTTTTTTTGGTTTTTTCTGGTTTTTCTTTTATTTGTTATTCATTTGATCATAAAAAGTTCTATAGAAATCCATTTTTTTTTTTGTTTCTCCCATAATACGAAAATAAATGGCAGAAGAAAAGAAGGCGTATTATAGTAAAACTCAGTAGTTAAATCATACTTTACTTTTCATGTTTTTATTAAAAACACAAGAAAAAAAAAATAAAACAAATTTAAAGAAAACAAAAAATTAATCCAATTGAAAATTATTTGAATAAATTTTAATAGAAAGGAACATAGTAAATATTTTCCAATTAAAAAAAAGTAGAAAAAAGTGAAAGAATAGAAAAAAAACAATAGAAAGAATGAATAAGAAGCTGTTAGAGTGTTACCCTAAAAGAAATATAAAAATGCTAAAGATTTAAAGAGTTTGTATGGATTTTTTTAGATAAAATTTTGTAATAAAATTTGTGCAGAATGGAATTTTCATTTTCATTTTAAAAATTTTTATTTTAAAATGTCAATTTCATCACTTGATTTAAGGCGAGTTAAAGAAAAATATCTGTAAATTCTTGAAAAATTGTAGACAAGAATACAACATTTAATTTTATAAGAGACATTTACTTTTTTGTTTTTATATCTTAGAATATTAATAGAAAATATTCCTCTTTTTCTTCTTCCTCTTGTAATAAATAATTTGCATGTTTTTTTTTTTTCAGTTTTAAAGTATTTTTATTAAGATTGTAACATAATATTTTTACGACAGATTATTTTGCACCTTTCTCATTATATTTATTATTATTAGCAACATTATATCTTTTAATTCATAATTTATCTTTATAACGTCCTACTAAACGCTTTTTCTGTCTTATCATTTAGCAATATAATATAACTAAACTTTTTCATTTCGGTTGTACTAAAGACTTTTTAAAGTTTAAAACATTGGCAAGGAATTAAATTTGAATATTTTGTTTAGATTTTACTTAGATAAAAAGAGTTTGTAGGTGCACACTTGGGCCAGTTTAAGTGTATTGTGATACCTCCGACAAGTTTTTTCTGATAATTAAATCATTGGAAGCTTATTACAAACAAATCACTGTAAATCGATAAAGTTCAATTCCAACAAATCGGAAAAGTTTGTTTCCCCATTAACTTTCTTCTTTTTAAAGCAAGAACCGGACATTCACGAAATAGATTAAAGATTGTTTTCTCTTTCTATTCATCTTTATATGTTCTGAAAAAGTCATGTATAAAGGAAATCCTAACCTTCTGGTATATCTGCTAATCGGACAGTATCCTGTTAAAAACTGCTATTACGTTACCAATTTAGATTTATGGATAAAAGTGTAATTCATTATTTAAGATATAATATATAGAACACGTCTGTTTTGGCCTCAGCGGAAGTATTAATAGAAAATTGTTTGTGAGTATATATGCTTATTGTTGAAACCAATATTTGAAGGTTGTATTAAGAACTCCGAGATTCCCCTTTTATGGAAGAATTTAAAGGTTTGTGCCGCTTCTATTGAGTTCATTAAATCTTCATATTGCCTAAAAAGTCATTTAATCCGAGTATCCAGACAAGATGGTTATCGAAAACTTCACCTTGTTCATTTAAAAGTCATAGGTAGTTAGTGACAACCTCTGAGCTCACCGAGTAGGATTTCAAAGTCTTAATGGCAACTTGATTATCCGTAAAGATGTAAACTTTTCTAGTGTAGATCACGTTTCTTTTTAGTAAAACCACTGCTTCATTTATAGCAGTTACTTTAGCTTGAAAAACTAGCTATAATAATCCTACTCGTATATATTAACTTTTTCTTTTCGCATTAAAATATTTTTAGATATTTTGGTCTTATATTTATAGCCATGTTCAAAAATGTACAAAACAATTTGAATTTGTTAATAAATAAAAATCTGATCATAAGAAGAAAAAATAATGGTACAAATATATTTTATTTATCAAAATAGTTGAAAATTATTCTCTAATAATTGCACTTTAAATCCTAGATAGTCAATTATTAAAAAATATCCTTAGAAAAGTAACTCTATAGTGGATAGGCAAAATTAAGTACCAAAACAAATTTCTCAAACCAATAATTAATTCAAATATAAACAAGTTTTGTATATTTTTGTACTTATTTTTTATTTGTTTTTTATTTTATAAAAAATAAAAAAAAAATCTATGAAAACTTTGGGCAGGTTTTTTGGACAGGTTTTCAATGTGGTGTTTTTTTATAATTCATTTTATGGTTTATTTAACTTTTTGTTTTTTATTGTTAGTATTTAAAGTTTTACTATTATTTTGTTTTTTCCTAAATTTAAAAAACTTTTGCAATATTATAGTGTGAAATTTTACCAAAAGAAAAAAAAAACAAAATTTTTTATTATTATTATTATTATTATTGAATTTATTATTTTTTATATTAAAAAGAAAAACCCGGAAAAACATAATAATTCTAAATGTTATTATATTGAAAGTTACAAATTTTTATTTTTTTCGCACAATATTCACATTTTACAGGATATAGAAAATAAAATTTTCACACATATGTATATATGTATATAGTATATATACTTTTGTTCATAATTTTCTTTATATGACATTTATTATATATATATATATATATATATTATTGAATTTATGAATGTATATTATTTGTAATAATATTATGGACAGAGAAAGAAAAAAAAAAAAAATGGAAAATTTATATGGCAATTTTCAATTTTTAAACTTTTTTTTTATTATTATTATTTTTATTGTTACTTTTTAAGTCAAATTTTATATTAAAAGCAATAAATTTTCTGGTTCATAAAATATTGGAGAAATTATTTTGCCCAAAAAATAATAAAAAAAAAAAAAAAATTGGTTTTTGAGGTTTCATTTTCCAATAATATTTTGAGAAAAAGAAAAGAAGACAAACAAATAAACAATTTTGTTACGTTTTTTTTTTTTTTTTTTGTTATAATATCAATAGTAAGCTTTAAAGTTGTTCTTTTTTGATTCCAAGTCTTTAGACTAAATATTATGAACTATAATTTTGAAATATGAAGGGAAGTTGTCTACTTTATAGCTGTGCATTGAAATATCATTCTAGTTAAATGCATTATGTAATGTATCTTTTATTTCAACGGAAAATTCTCCTTACAGCCCGTACATTTTTTTACATTTGTGCAAAATTTGAACTCACAATGCAATGGTTAATATATACGATAGCTGCTTAATTATTTAATCACCATGCACTTCAGATTTCACATTACATATTATTTATTTATATTAATATTACAAATCACATAGGACAATGCAATATTACTAAACAATTGACTACTAAGAACATTGTAATCCGGCGTTGTGTATGTTTCTTTCAAATATTTAATTTTTATTTTTTATATTATCATATAAAAATTGTTTAGGGGCCTAGGTGGTCTAGTGGGTAAGAGCGTATAAACTACGTTGTAAAACACCGAGGGAGTGTGGGTTTGAATCTATTCCCCCTTACGATATTTACAGCCACGCCTGAACAGAAAAGGTTTTGTAATTTGCTGTCTACAATTATGTGGCGGAAATGTACATTAAAATGTGCACTCTTCGGCTTCTATGATCTTATAAACGCTGACACCGAAAATTTTATTGCTTAATAATAAAAAATTAAAATATTTTGTTTAGAATGAATAATATCCTATTATTAATTTATAAATAACGAAAAAAATACTGATTTTTTTTAATTTCGTTCAAAGTTAGTTGAAACTATCTGAAAATATAATTTTATTAATTAGAAACTTTGCGAAAGTTCTTAGCTTAATACGTTACTTGTCCATTACTTTATATTTGTGACGTTTTACTCCTTCAGTTTTTAAGATATGTAACCTGAATTGAAAAGTTTATATCACAATTACCTAAAGGCTTCATTTAAAATTTTGCAAAAGGACTTGCTCTAATAATCTACTTGCCCATTTTATTTTGCAGCCTTCCTCCGTTCTATTAGTTTTTAAGATATGCAGACTGGATCAGCTACCCGAAGAATTTATCCATATAACTTGAAAGTCACCTTCCTGAGTTCCAAAAAATAGTTTCACAAAAGTTTTTAATAAACGGATGTACGATTCAGCAATGATTATGATATAAGATAAAAAAGACAATTCTAGTTTATATAACAGATATATAACAGTTTATATAACAATTAAACACCCTGAGACTGATAGTAGAACAATCACCGAAATTGAAGTCTCTACTACAATACATAACATTTGTCGACTTCCAAAGGCCATTTGACATCATCAGACGTATCGCAATATGGGATGCATTAAGAAAAAGAGCAATACCAAGCAAAATAATTGAAAACATGTACGACAATGCGAAAAATATTGTTCCCAATATTGTTCAACTTCGTACTTGACGACGTAATTTAAGAAGCATTCTCAGCCACAAAAGAAATAAAATGGAGCATAACCAGTCGCCTGGAAGATCTAGACTATGCAGACGACATAGCCCTACTCGCTCACACACATAGGGATATGCAAGAAAACCTTCAAGTCCTGAACATCAAAGCGAAAGAAGTTGGGCTGAAGATAAACATAAGAGAAGGCCTCTCTCCCCTTTTTTTTTTTTTTATTTTTAGTTTTTATTTATTCCTTCTGTTTCTGTTTACATCCTTAAAAAGTTTACAAAATTAGATTAACTTAATGTTTAAATTGATTTACATGTAAAAATAATAATTTTTTATTTTGTAAATTTTGGTTTTCTTTTTTTAATTTACAAATAATATATAATAATATATAATAGTATTTAACAAATAATAATTTTATATGTATTTTTATTTCTTTTATATACTAATTGTAAAAAACATATCTAAAAACCAATTCATTTTTTTTTATGTGTTAAAAATGAAAGCTTAAAAACTAACATAACCTCGTACTTGACTAAAACTATGAAAAAAAAAAACAAAATAAATAAAACTTTAATATAAAACTATTACAGAGTCAATTTAATTTTTTAACCACCAGTAATCTTTATAGACACACATATCCCCTGAGTGTCGTATTTTAAACTGTCAACCAATGTCAACACTATTTGGATCAAACTCTATTTTAGTACATGTAGCCCTTCTAGCATAATCAAATAGTAGAGGAACATGGTTTTGATTTTGTATAAAACCTACTTTATCTAAATCTTTATTTTTTTCTTTCTTTTAGACCCTCTCCCCAAGGGATTTATTTATTTATTTATATTAATATTACATACATTAATGTAGTGCAATATTATTGAACCATCGGTTACTAAGGCCATTATAGGTTTTTGTACTATTATTATTTATTTATTTATTTATATTAATATTACATACATAAATGTACTGCAATATTATTGATACATCGGCTACTAAGGCCATTATAAGTTTTTATACTATTATTAAATTATATACTAATATTATTTATTTTGTTTATATTATATACTATATATTTACATTATATTTGGTCATAAGGGGGGTATGTAAAGAAAAAACACTTACGACCTGTGCAGGGATCGAACCCACACTCCTTCGGATAATATGCCACGCGCCTACACACTAGGCTACCAAAGCCCCCTACTATTATTATTAAATTATATACTAATATTATTTATTTTGTTTATATTATATACTATATATTTACATTATATTAGGTCGTAAGGCGGGTATGTAAAGAAAAAAACTTACTACCTATGCAGGGATCGAACCCACACTCCTTCGGTTAATACGCCACACGTCTACCCACTAGGCTACCAAAGCCCCTCCCCAAGGGATTAAAAGAAAGAAAAAAATAAATAAATAAAAAAAGCATACTTTTAGGGGAGTTGTAAATAAATACAAACAAATGAATCGGAAAAAAATGCGATAGAGTGCCAATCTTACTGACTGATAACAAAGTTACATGACTCCCAAAAACGATAAAAAAACATTAATTTGTTTTTTTTTTGTTAAAATATACATACGTATCCTATGTATTTACAAAAAAATTATAGAATGTTATACTTTCTTAATATATTATATGAAATACATATCCATATATTTAACTTAGGTATGTATATATTACGTATGATATTATTATGTTAAAAATAAAAAATTAAAATTTTTTTTTTTTTGTGAATAAAATATGGAAAGAGTAGGTACACTTTTTCTCTTATCACAATTTTTTTTGTTGTTATTCGCATTACATTTAAATAATATAAAAATAAAACCAATAAAATTTTTTTGATATGGGGTAATAAATTATTTAACAATTGATGGTATTTCCAATGCAAAAAATTAAAAAAAAAAAAAAAAAAAAACAAAAATATATTTACAATGAAAAGAAATAGGAAAGAAAAAAATGTTTAAAATATCAAAAATTAAAGTAAATGTTTGTTATAAGGAAAAAACGTAATTTATTTTGAAAGTTTTTCAATTTTTTTTTTTTTTTTATTTCATATTTACATAAAAAAACAAAAACTTACTTAAATGGACAAGCAATTGTGGTTTATAAAATTTTTATTAATTTTTCTAACAAAATGTGATCTTAATATTTATAAAAAATAATATTTAAATTATTTTATTAAATTTAAAATTGACAGAGTTGTTACTGACTGGTTAACCCCAGAAATTATTTAAATTATATAAGTAGTTGAATATCTACAGAAAATAAATTATTTAATTTTAATAAAATTAAATATTTTAAAGTATTTTTAAAAAGTTTTTTTGTTTAAAAAGAATATTTTTGTTAATAAGTATTTTATTTATAAACGAAGTGCCCCCTAATATTTATGATTTCCTTATCACTTCTCACTTATTTTTTTCATCAAAAAATATACTTTATATTACAAATAATTTACTTTAACATTTTATACTATATGATACCCAAATATCTATGCTCTATATTAAACATATGTAAAATAATATCGTTGTTTACTGTGGTGGTTAAAAAATGGAATTTATATTGAATATTAATAATAATTCCCGTTCCATTCAAAGTTTTTTCTACTGTAGATCTTTTAAGATACCGTAACACAACTTATGAAAATTCGTTTGTTATACGCACATTCCGTTTGGGGAATCAGATGCCAGCACATGTGTTCCCCAAAATCGGTAACTCATATATTATGTAATATTTTAGTAACATTAACATCTTTTTTCAAAATATTTCTTCAAATTTTTTTATCCCTCCTAAATAATGGTAACTTTCCTAAATTCTTTTTTCTCAAGAATCTGTTGTTGTTTTTTTTTTTTTTTATAGTGGATTTTTCTGCCACATAAATGTAACAAGGAAATTACAAGCCTTTCCTGTTCAGATGTGCCTGTACATATCGTAAGGGGGAATCACTCTTACGACGTGTGTCGGATTCGAATTCACACTAACTCGTTGTTTACAGCGTATTTTATACGCTCTTATCTACTAGGCCACCGAGGCCCCAAGAATTTTTCAAATGTCCTTATCCCATAAATCAAACTGGACATTTATGTTAAATATCTGAACCTAATGTTTGGATTAAAAGAGGCTGGTTTTTGTTGTTTAAAGTGCAATGCTTAATATCGGGCAGATTCAAGTATGATTCTGTGGGAGATTTTTGAAATTTTCCACGAATCCGTGTAACAAAAAAAAAAAATAAAAATAATTCTAGATAATTAAAATATTATTATATTATACTATGGAATTATATTTTATATTTATAGATTCCTATATTTAGAAATACAGATCACTGCTACAAAATATTAATATTTTATGAAGCTGATATTAGAATTTTACTATAAACGGCAATCCTCAAATACTTTTGCATTGTTTTAATGAATGCCAAAAAAGAAAACCAATTATCATCATTTTTTATGAGGGCAAAAAATTTGAGAAAGACTTACGTATTTCCAATTGTTTATTGTGATTTTTATTATATAAAATACAAAAAAAATTAAAAAAAAATTAAAATAAAAATATGAAAATATATAGGAACTGAAATATATGATTTAAATTTGTAGATAATATAAACTAACTTAAAAAAAAATGTAATTTTATAATTTTTAAAATTTCAATTAATTTTTATTGAAACTCAAAAATAGAGTTTTTTAATGGCGCACATTTTCAAAGATATAATAAAAACAGTTTAAAATATAATCACTTCGATTGAAAATTTTTAAGTTTTCATAGATTTTTTTATGGGGAAAAAAATTTCAAAAAATGGACACACACACTTCATTTTTAAGAGAACCCCATATAAATAAGAAAAATCATTAATCCATACAATATTGCGATTTTAGTTTTTATGTCTTACTTACGACAATGCAGGGGTTCAATTTACAAGTGTCTAAAAATGATGAGTTTTCAATTTTTGACCTTAATATTAAGCACGGGAGACAGAAAAACCTTTTTTTCTGAAGCGCATTATACTAATTCTTCTTCCTTCTTTGAAAATTTTAAGCCTCTGACTAAAAACGTTTCAGAAATAACCAAACCCGTCTTAACCAGTTTTGTATGAACCAAAATTTTCGAAAACTATAATTTTACATAAGTGTAAATTTAAATAAAAAAGTGTAAAAAAGTGTAAAAAATTATACATATAATTTTTATATTGGTTTGTAAAAATAATTAAGCAAAACTTGAGATATAAACTATTGAAAACGCCAAGTCTGAGTGGTTGTAAATCTGCAATTGGTGGGGGGACTACATAAAAAATTTGTTCCACAATATTAATTTTTTAATGAGATTAAAATTTCATTGCTTCATTTTATACGGTATAAAAGTTTTGTAAACAAATGTACGGACAAATGGACTGAAAAGAGTGAAATGAAAATTATTTATCAAAAAAATAAGAAAGGAAAATTGGATGGTATATATTTAAAAAAAATGATAAAAATTTTTGATGTTAATTAAAAATTTTGTTAAAATTCACTGAAAATCGAATAAATTAAATTTTCTAGTTATTTTCAGAAATTATCTTAACTTTTTTATTATAAAAACCTTTTCATTAACATTTAATGTAATGTACTACTAAGATTGCAACAGTAGTTAAACCTACTAAATCCATTATGGGTTGAATAATTATTAATAAGTTTAATAAGATTATTATAGTTACATTTTTGATGAAGCAAATAATGTTATACTTAGATAGATGATTTTTACACTTGACAGTAACAGGGATTTGTTAAGAAAAAACTTGCTGCCAGTGACTCTATATTGCCTCGATTAATACGTTATGTAATTAGCTTTTTGTTTTTTTATTGAACTTTTATTTTGTTGTTTGCTTACATACTTATAATAACTTAACCTACAAAAATAGTTAACAAAACAGGTTTTTCGTGCTTTAAAAATTAACATGTAAAAATAAAATGTTTTTTTTTTATGTTAAATTGTTTGTCTTAATAATTATTATGAATGTTTACTGACTGTCTTAATCATACCTTTGAGTATGTATTAATTCCTTAATTTTAATTAATTGCAAAAAATTTAAAAAAGGCAATTTTTTTTACATTTTTTTTAAATAAAACCTTAACTAACTTATCCTATTCTTACAACTAATTAAGAAATTTATAACTAAAAATTATTATTTTAATACTAAAATAACACTAATCTAATAATTTAATGTACCAATGTACCAATTTTTTTGTTTATAACGTGCTTAACCACCAATAATTATTTTTTATTGATTTATCTTTATCTGATATCGACATGTCATATTTCATATTATCTTATCATTTTACATGTAGCCCGTCTACTATAATGAAATAGTATAGGGACATGATTTTGGTTTTGTATATAACCATATAAAGCCCGTGAGCAAAGTCTTCTTGATGTACTCCTCATTGTGGTAAAATATATGTGATATTAAACCATTTTCTGGAGTATTTAATGCTCTATCATAGTAGTTGCGAATTAATTTTATAATAAAATTATTGATTCTTATGATTTTTGATTCCTTGAACAAATATTTATTGGAGTAAAAATGTTTGTACTCGGATTCAGATTTTCTATGTTTATTGATGCAAACTTTTATGCACTTTCTTTCAAACTTGCGGATTTTTTCCATTAGGCTTGCACGGATTTTATGTAATTAGCCATTAGGCCACATTTTAATTGTAAGAAAACTAAAGGAAATTGCCTATTTTTAGGCTGACAAATAAGTTATTATTAGAAATGGAACAATTTTTATATTGTAGTTATGTTTATGATTTAATTTTTAACTTTTACTCAACCTATAAATTATTTTTATCATTATAACTGTTAATTTTACACTAACGTATTTTTTAAAAATTTAAATAAATAATAATAACAGTATATATAGTAACATAATAACAACAGTAACCAAAAAAATTAAAATTAAAAATAAAAATGTAAAATATTTAAAAGAGAAAATGAGAGAAAAATAACAACAATGAAATTCAATACAATAATGATAAATAAATTAAGCATTTTTCGCACCCATGTACCGGAATTGTGACAGGAAGTTAACAAATAAAACAAAACACAAAAATTGTACGGATAAGGCAAGAAACACAAACATAATGCTAGCCATTTCCTGTACATAAATTTTAACTGTTATATGTAATAAAAAATCGTATTTACATTAAACAAAAATTAAAGAACTAAAAAAAAGCAAAAAAAAAAATGGTGACAACGAAATATTCCGTTATTTAATCAATTTTTTATTTATTTTTTGTTTTATTTATGTTATGTATTTCTGTTTATTAAATTGTTTATTGTTTTTGTTTTTTTTTGTTTTTTTATTGTAATTCTCTTTCTTCATTTCTGTTTCTTTTTTTGGAATTTTTTTGTAGTTGTTGGTATTATTGTAGAATTTACCGTTTTGTTCCTATTCTTAAAGTAGTTTGTGTAATCAAATAAAAATTAAGTAAAGAAAATTTTATAAATGTCCAGAGACAAAATATGTAATGAAGATAAGAAAAAAAATTAAAGTTATTACTATAAATACATCGCCCCCTCTCCCCTCCCCATTTTTATTTGGCAAAATTTTGTATTCCTGTCAGTTTAAATTTGTGTTACAACCACAATTTAAATAATCAGAAATACAATTTATAAAAGGAAATGGAGAAAATGACAATAATTTTTTTTTTTTAAATAATTTATTGAAAATTAATGAAAATATGAAAAAAAAAAATTCCAAAAGAAAAACATGACTTGAATTGAATAACAATAAAAAAAAGAAATTTGGTTTCGTGAAAGATAAAAAACAATTTTTTTTTTGTTTTTGTACATATAAGAGCGGACCAAACTGATTTGTAAATTTAAATGCAGATGTTGCAATTTTTATATCTTTAATTTATTCTCATAATATGCAAGTGAAAAAAAAAAGTGTAGAATTCAAATGAATGCAATTAAAAAGGATTAAAAGAAATGTAAAAAATGCTGTAATATGGAATTATTGTTAAATGATTTATTTTTATCAACTTTAAAGTTGTTTTCTTAAGTGAAAATTCTTAATTTACACGATTTTTTTTTTATTTTAATTTTTAAAATTTACATTTCCAAAACTAAAACTAAAACGAGGAAGAGTGCAGTAGAGTAGACTGTGTCAACTCTGGGATACCCGTATGAACGTAATATATCCTGTTTCTATAAAACTTGATCATCTTTTAAAAACATTCAGATGTTTTAGTACCGAACTACAGAGATATATTTATGTAAATTGTGGAGTTGTATGACAGCTACCCGAATTTATTGCGCCTAGCTTCATTAAGTTCCAAGAAATGCAAGAAGCCTGAACCGGCTGCTTTAGACCAATCAAATTTTACAAAAGTTTTTGGCATGCAACTCGACACTTTTTCACTAAATTTAAGATAGCTAGCTTCAATAGACACTGAGTTATTTTCATTTAAAAAGAGAAATTGTATGGCAACTTTCCGAACCTGCCATATCATCATAACCAAATTTTACAGAAGTTGTTGCCATAAAACTGGATTATCATTTGCAAAATTTCAGATACCTAGATTGAATAGATACTGGGTTATTTCCATTTAAAGAAAGAAGTTGTATAGCATCTACTCGAACCCGGCGACCGAAAATGCTGAAGTTAAATAGCAAAACTAACAATTTTGTAAAAGTGATGTAAAAAAAGTTTCAGCCTCCTAGCTCCTTTATTTTTTGAGTTATCGTGCGGACGGACACTGAGTTATTTTCATTTAAAAAGAGAAGTTGTATGGCAACTACCCGAACCTGTCGCACCACCACAACCAAATTTTGCAGAAGTTGTTGCCATAAAACTTGATCATCATGCGCAAAATGTCAGGTTCCTAGCTTCAATAAACACTTAGTTATTCTCATTTAAACGGATAAGTTGTATGGAAGCTACTCGAACCCGTCACACCAGCATAACCAAATTTTGCAGAAGTTGTTGCCATAAAACTTGATCATTATTTGCAAAATTTCAGAACCGTAGCTTGAATAGATACTGACTTATTTATATATAATGATAGAAGTTGTATGGCAGCTACTCGATCCCGCCGACCGAAAATGTTGGATTTAAATAGCAAAACTAACAATTTTGCAAAAGTGACATAAAAAAAATTTCAGCCTCCTAGCTCTTTTATTTTTTGAGTTATCGTGCGGACGGACGTACATGGCTTAATCGACTCAGAATTCGATTCTGAGCCGATCCAGACCTTTGACACTATATCTAGCTCGACTCCTTTAAGGTGTCACAAACGTAATGGCAAATTTATTATACCCTTGAACATAGTTCATACAGGTATAAACAATTCTGTACAACAAATTCAATTGGAATGTACAAATTCTGTACATTCCAAATATTTTTTGTGATAAAAAAAAAAACTTCGAAAAAAACCTTAAATTCCTTCAAATTCAAAATGTTCGTGATGCTCCTAACATTTTGCCGAATTTAGATTTTAAATTTAAATGAAGATTTAATAAGGTTTGGGAATTTGATATTTCTGGATTTTGTAATTTGAAATTTTGTAATTGGGGATTTAAAGATACTCCCACTCATTCTATATTTTTGCACTAAGATGGGATATACATTTTTTAACAAATCCATATTTAATAGATACATTATGCTTACCAAATTGAATTTATTCTATGTAACATCATTAATATTTGATCTATTTAAATCGAATGTTTCATTTTTTTGTACAATGAATATCATGATACCGTATATAATGATACTGTAAACAAGTTTTATTGTTGTTTTCAATGCTATTGGAATAAAACCTGCTTCCAATGTATAAATTTTGAAAAAATGTGCGTATTAGTTTCACTTTGTCTGTCTGTTCGCCTGTCCGTCTGTTTAAAAAATTTTTACACCGTTAAAGATTGAGAAAAAAAATTTTAACCATGGGTAGGTCTCGTAAAAAAATTTATGTTGTGGAACAACTTTTTCGAGTAGCCAATTACGTATCCAATACAGAGCTACAGCCCCTCAAACATTGAATAAGTTCTATTTTTTTTAAATGCGTATATCTCATGTTTTACTTAACATTTTTACATTTTGAAAACGCAATTCGATAGGAATTTTTCTTTCAATATAAAAATTATACAATTTTTTTTAATTTAGTATTTAAATTTACCGTTATATAAAAACCAAATTCTGCATGATTTTTCTACTTTCATAACTCCGACAAGCTTTTAGATGAGGACTTGAAATTTTGAGGGAAGAAAAAATTTTTAGAATTAGTATAATTTCCTCAAAACAAATTTTTGGATTATCACCTGTTTATGTCTTTTTATGAGCTATTAGGGTTCAAAAATTGAAGATTTGCTATTTTTAAGCACGTGTGACTTAGACACCTGTACATATTTTTCTTCTGTAAGACATAAAACTTAAAGCTTCAATAATATATTTTTACGTATGTTAGCGTTTTTTTTTTAGTTGTATAGGGTTCCAGAGTTATAGCCCCTCAAAATTGCAAAAAAGCCTTATTTTCAAAGCCTCATGGGTGACTTATTTATGAGTTTTCTATCAGGTTTATTGGTTTTAAATTGGTTGGTCTATATGAATAATTTCGAATTAAACGAATTATAAAATTATTAATTATAATTATTATTTTAGGGTAGTGATAAATTGTCTTATTCGAGTAAAAACGCAATTTTTCGGTAGTTTAGACACAAATATTAAACCTTATTTAACATTCATATGTTACAAAAACGTATCTGGAGTCTTATGTAGTTTTTGTAGCATGGAAGTTTATTTTATTACAGAGAAGCTTCGAATATAAATTTTTTTTAGTGCCATAAAGCCTGCAAATGTCTTTTTACTTATTATTTCATTTATACGAGAAAAAAAGAAGGAATTTATGTTTTCTGATGGTGATGAATTAATGTATAAATAAAAATGCATATTAACTCTATTATGTATATCAAAATTAATAAAACTAACAAATCTAATTATTTTTTTAATTTTTTTCTTTTCAGGTGAGTGAATTTTACAAAAATAAAGATTCAAATTTTGAGACAAAGGTTACGTAAGTGTCTATTAAATTCCACCTAAAAATTTTTTTTAGTTATTTTTAATATTTTAGAATTTAATTAAATGAAGTCTAGATACTTGACTTTTTCCCTTTTAACCATAGTGAATCTTAAATTTAAATACCTGAGGCTATTTAAATACCTGTGTTTAGAGCTGGCAAAATTCCAGTATTTTGGTACTTAAATAAACAAACCAGTACCAGTACTATTGCTAAAAAAAATATTCAGTAAAAATTAAATATCCGTTACTGCTACTGGAAACTACCAATACTTTATCAGTACCTGCCAATATCAACCAGTACTTATCAGTACTTACCAGTACTACCAGTATCTAGCAGTATCAACCAGTACTTACCAGTACCAACCTGTATTTAACCAGTAATTATCAGCAATATTTTTTAGTAATATTTTGTTATTAACTTTTTTTATATTTTAACTTTTTATTAAATTTTTATAATAAGCAAATAATCAAAATCCATTGAAACTACGATATTTAAAAGAAATTACTTCAACTGCCATATTATCAAATCAACTGATAAAATATTATAAAAAATATTACTGATAATTACTGGTAAATATTAATACAGGTTGGTACTGCTAAGTACTGGTAGATACTGGCAGATACTGGTAGTACTCGTAAGTACTGGAAGACCGGTTGGTACTGGTAAGTACTGGTTGGCACTGGTAGTACTGGTAAGTACTGTAAGTACTGATAAAATACTAGGAGCTTCCAGTACCAGTTTTGTTACTGATACTTGTATTTTTTCGAATACCAATAACAGATATTTAAATTTTACTGAATATTTTTTCCAGTATCATCCAGTATACATGACTAGTACTGGTACTTGAAAATCACCAGCTCTGTATATGTTTGCATCAAAAATATAAAAATTATACCAAAACATTTTTTGAAAACTATGAATTTAAGAAATTTAATGTTATTCCTAAAGGATTTTATGTAATGTATAAAGTGTGTTTGTTTTGCTTTTAATAATTTTTCTTTGTAAACATTTATTACATCTTTTTATATTTGGATTTGAAAAAATAAACAAAAGGTTATCTTTAAACTTATAGAACACAGAAATTTCAAATTAAAACAAACAAAAAGTGTTTAATTATAAAAATTCTAAAAGTTTAATTAAATGGTTTAATTTATAATGAAAAACAAATAATAAGAAAGAGTTCAAAAGTTTATTTTTAAAAAAAACTTAAAAAAAAAAATTAATAGATAGCATTGGCTATTTTTTTATTAATTAATAATTAATAATAAAAAGCCTATCTAGTTTCTAATATATGAAAGAAAAAATTCCACTTAATTCTTCTGTCAACATGTATATTTATATACAACTTAGGGTCAACGCTTACTTAGAAAGTATATACCTTTATATTTTATATAGCAAAATTTAGTTCAATATATTTAAATCCGTATGAACGTAATTCAAGTGTATAATAAATGTGCCATTATATTTGTGATACCCTAAAAGAAGTCAATCTAGGCTGAAGTGTATAAATAGCATAAATAGCATTAGAATAGAAAATTAGTTGATTAAGCCATGTACGTCCATCCGAACGATAACTTAAAAAATAAAGGAACTTGGATTCAATACAACAAGTTTGACCAGTAAGTTCGAACACCACCTATACAACTAATAAATTTACATAAACATATCTTGGTACTTCATTAAGTGAAACATCAGATGTTTTGTAAAAGATGATCAAGTTTTATGGAAACAGCATATATTATGTTCACACGGGTACATTAGAATTGACCCAGTCTAATCGACACTCTTCCTCGCTTTTATATTAAAAGTTGGTATGTATTTAAATATTAAAGAACCTTTTTTTATTTTTGTTTTTTAATTTATTTATTAATAGATAATGAAATAAAGATTTTATTGAAAATAATAAAAACAAAAAAAAAAAACGAGTAAGAATGTATAGTTGACTGTGTCAAATCTATGATATTCGTACGAATATAAGTTATACTGTTACCATAAAATTTAATAGTCTTTCATAATCATTCAAATGAAAGTATAATTTTTAAGAAATTATTTTCTAGTCATGCGATTTATTTTCATAAAGTTTACAAGTTTATAAATTATTTTTCTTTTCTTGATTATATTTTCTATCTTGTATTGTATCCGAACCGATCTCCAATGAAATAACGTCACAATGAAATAACGTCACAATGAAATAACGTCCAAAATTTTATATGGGAAATAACTCCGCACAAAATCTAATATTTCATAAAGTGTAGTTTATTTTCCGCATGCATTTGTCTTGCAGCGTGCAAAAACAACATTTATTAAATCGGTAGTGGAGACTGTTAAACATTTTTTTCTAACTTATTTTAAATTTTTAAAATTACAATTCAGAGATTCAAAATTATTAAAATTATTCATATTTCATAAGGTAAGGCTTTACTTGCCGCACGTATTTTACTTAAAATACAAAATTGAAATAACACCGCAATGAAATGAAATAACGCCACAATATTATAAAATAATGTCGGACAAAATGACATAAAATTTGCGGTGTTATTTCATTTTTTTTTTTGCAGCATTATTTCATACCGCCGTTTTAGTATATTTAGTTGGAATAAAACAAAAAAAAAACATATATACAAATAATGTCTGATAACCCTAAAAATTTAAGTCATCCTTCAGATTAAAATTTAAATTATTTAAACAGACAAATTTAATAAGAAAAATATTTGTTTTTTTATTTATAAAGTTTATTTCAGTTTGTAAAGACGTTAGAACTAATTATTAAAATATTTACAAAATTTATTTTAAAAATGTTAACGAATCGGATATTTTTCGCAACATTTTTGCATACACTATTGATATTCGCTTTTAAAAATGTTTCTGGTGATGATGTACCAATTGATGAAATTAACCAACAGGATATAATTAATTATATTAATGAAGTTAAAGCAAATACTGACAAAACTGTAAATCCATGTGATGATTTTCTACAATATGCTTGTGGTGAAATAAAACCTAAAGAAAATAATAATATATACTCAGAAATGAAATATATTAATCATGCTTTTAATTTAGAGGAGCCTAAAACAAAAATTGAAAAAACTATTCAACAACAAATAATATTAGGTAAAAAATTAGAAGAAAATCTAGAAGATTATTCTTTTGCTGATGATCTTATTAAAGAACTTGATTTTTTGAAATCATTCGGACCATTTCCAATTCAACAGACTGGAGAATTGAGTAGTAAAACTGTGGCAGAATTAGAAGCACAATCGAACAGTATAATGTTGGGAAATTTTTTTGATATTTCACCAGGTGATAATAACACTTTTGGAATTAAATTTAAACGTGAAAAATTCCATAGTAATAAAATTAAAGAAATTTCTAATTTTTTAAAAAATCCAAATACAACAGAATCTGACAAAGAAATTGATAAGGTTATTGAATTTGAAAGTAATTTAATACAATTATATAACACACCAGTTTTTGGTGAAATAATCGAAATAGAAACTATTGAGGAATTTAATAAAATATTACCATCCAAAAATTTCAATTGGGAAACATACTTTCTAACAATGGACAAACTTTGGCCTTATAACAAACAAAACATAAAATATAAATATCGTATATCACATTCTGGCACTATAAAAAATCTTCTTAAAATTATTGATTCTACAGATATTCACACTTTAATTAATTATCAAGTTTATCAATATATTCGATATTGGCAACATGCAATATCTAGATTATTACCAATGCTAAATAATTTTGCTGCAATAAGAAAATTATTTGATGAAAATTTAAGTGCAACAACAATTAAAAAATATATAAATTTTCTAAATGAATTTGAGATTAATTTAAATAAAACTCTTGATTCAATTTCGAAATCTGATAGTTCTGAAATTGAAAATAATTTATATGTATTAAAATATCTAATGGCAAATCATACAAAAATGATACCACATGAAAAAATTGAAGAATTTTATGAAGATTATGATTTTAATACACCATATATAAGTGAAGTTAAATTTATGCAAAAAATTTTCAACTTTGCATTTTATGGATATGTTGGTGAAAATAAATTACATCATTTCTTCTACATAAATTTCATTGATGAATTTGTTAAACCAAATATTAAAAATAAACCATATTTATATTATTATAAAATTATAAATTTTAATTTCTGGTTAAAATATTATCTATACAATTTAGCAAATGAATCAAAGATGCCAATTGTTAAAAAATGTTTACAACAAATTGCTGGGAATCAAAGTCTTTATGACAGTGGAATTATTTTAGGTTTATACGCTTCACTTAAATCAACTATACATTTCAAAAGTTCAAATCCTATATTAGAAAATGAGATTAAATTTATTAAAAATTTAATAGAACCAGATCAATTATTTTTCATGAGTATGGCACAATTTACTTGTGAAAGAGACGAACATCACATATCAAAAGAAAGTTTAGTAACAGCTTTCTCATTTTCAGAAGAATTTTCTAAAGCATTTTCATGTCCTGAAAACTCAACAATGAATCGTTATAAGAAAATTCAATGTCATTTAGAAGTTTGCGAGAAATTCTTCCCATACAGGCAAGATTTAATTCCTTTTACCGTTACCGGATGTTCATAAAAATAGTCTTTATTATACATAATCTTGAATAAACTTTTACTATTTTGTTAAAAAAAATCTTGTAAAATATAATTGTTTTTTTTTTTTAGTTTTTTTTTTTAGTTAGTTCAGTTATTTTTATACCAGTACGATAAGGATCAAGTATATTAAAATTGCTCCTCCGTTTGTAACTCTTCGAAATAAGCTAGCTAAATATACCTTCAAAGGTATGGATCGGATCAGAATTAAATTCTAAGTCGATTGAGCTTTGTCCGTCCGTCCATCAGCAAGATAACTCAAAAACTAAGAAAGCTAGTATCCTGAAATTAACATAAAATATTCTTACAACAATTTGTAGATTCCCTATTTTTTTGGTTGAGATGCGACCAAAACTTCGGGTAGTTTTCGAACACCTAACTTTTAGATCCCCACATTTTTTTTGAAATAGAGCCATGAAATTTTAAATGCTGATAGATATCTCAAAAACATAAATTTTATTATTAACAACTTTTTTCTGTAGCGCCACCCGTTACGGAGCTACAGCTCCCCCATAGTTCGAAAAAGCTCTATATTTAAATTGTTATAACACAAGTTGTATAAGATATATCTTCAATTTGAAAACGCCAAACGATTACTGCTTTTATTAACTTTAAAAATATATACTTGTGCCATACGGTGTCTTAATTTAGCATTACGCAAAACTCAAATTTTGCAAAATTCTTGTTTCCTTCTATCTTCCAAACAGTTTAAGTTAGAAACTTGAAATTTTGAGAGAAGTTAAGTCTCTGAAAATAAGTATGAGTCATTTCAGAAAATATTTTTGTATCGCCCCCCGTTTCGGAGCTGTATGGCGTCAAAAACTAAAAATTTCTTATTTTTAAACACCTGTCCAAATTTTTTTGAAGTAATATACAAAAATTAAAGCACCAACATTATATTTTTATTTCTATTAACAACTTATTTTAATAATATAGGGTTACCTTAAAATTGACGAAAGTGTGACTTCATTGTGTACAAGCACAACCAAATTTTACAGTAGTTGTTGCCATAAAACTTGATCATCATTTGTAAGATGTCAGACCCCTAGCTTCATTAAGTTCCAAGTGGTACAAGAAGCCTGAACGGGCTACTCTAGGCCAACCAAATTTTACAAAAGTTGTTGGTATGTAACTCGACACATCTTTACTAAATTTCAGTTTCCTAGCTTCTGTAAACACTGAGTTATTTTCATTTAAAAAGAGAAGTTGTATGGCAGCTACCCGAACCTGTCACACCAGCCCAACCAAATTTTGCAAAAGTTTTTGCCATAAAACTTGATAATAGTTTGAAAAATTTGATTATATACTGAGTTATTTCAATATAAAGAAAGAAGTTGTGCAAAAGTGATGTAAAAAAAATTTCAGCCTTTTAGCTTCTTTATTTTTTGAGTTATCGTGCGGACGGACGGAGTTATTACATAGTTCATACGAGTATAAACACTGTAAACTACGAACTGACATTTTACAAAGTTCAATAAAAAAAAATACTTACTTTTTGATAGTAAGATTTCATTTCAGTCTCACCTATATTTTAAATAAATCCAATTCTATTCTTGGTTTTATAAAACGTTGGCCTAAAGACTTTAATCCTTATGTTCTAAAATTTCTCTACCCTTGCTTAATTAGACCTAACCTTGTATATGCAAACCAAGTTTGCAATAAATTTTACGGAATCCATATAAAACCAAATAGAATCGGTTTAAAAAAATTTGTTAGATTTGCTCTTCGTCATCTACCTTGATTTAATGTTAATGTTACTTCCTTAATGTTACCTCCTTATGAACACAGATTAAATTTGATTCATCTCAACACCTTGGAAAAGCGTCGTGAAGTGGCTGATTGCATATTCTTAAGTGAACTGATTAAAAGAAATATTTTGTTTTCTCAATTACATGACAATTTAAGTTTATGTTCCAATTCCAGATTCGGTAATATTTTTAATTTACAATTTGACCGAATCAATTATGATAAACATGAACCGCTCAATAAAATGATGTGTTTATACAATAAATATAAATCCCATATTAATTTTCTATTAGCAAAAGATTCTTTAAAGAACTGTATATACTGGTGTCATGCATATTTTATTTTTAATTGAAGTTCTTAACCTAAGGTTTATTTGATTATCAAAATATTTACTAATTTAATATTCTGTTATTTACCAATTTTCTAGAATATGTAAATTAATCTTTAAGTATTAAAAATTTATTGTTTTGAGCACATTTCCAAAAAAAATTTGAAAAACTGTGCCTATTAGTTTCTCGCTGTCCGTCCGTCCGGCCGTCTGTCCGTCTGTTTACAAAACTTCTACACCGTTAAAGATAGAGAAAAAAATTTTAACGATGGGTAGGTCTCACAAAAAAATTAATTTTGTGGAACAAATTTTTCATGTAGCCTTATCCAGCAGGGAACTACAGCCCCTCAAACTTTGAAAAAGCCTATTTTTAAACGCGTATATTTCATGTTTCGCTTAATTTTTTTTTCAATCTGAAAACACCGTTCGACTGGAATTTTTTTTACCTTTACAAAGCAATATTAAAATTATATATATTTTTTTATATTTAATATTAAAAGTTACCATTATGTGAAAACCAAATTTTGCATGATATTTCTTTTTTCATAACTCCGGCACAAGAAAGAACTTTTAGAATTAGTATAAGTTTCCTTAGAACATTTTTTTGTACCAGCCCCTATTTAAGAACTATTAGGGCTCAAAAATTGAAAATTTGCTATTTTTAGACACCTGTAACTTAAGCACCTGTACAAATTTTCTTCGGCAAGACATAAAAATTAAAGGTCCAGTAATATATTTCTACGTGTGTTAACGGTTTTTCTTAGTTATATAGGGTTCCGAAATTACAGCCTCTCCAAATTCCAAAAAAGTCCTATTTTCACGTTTTTTCTTATTACATGAAATTTTTGTGCAAGTCACAATTCTAAGCAGTTTGAATTGTCTTTTGGAAATGTGCGCTTTTGAAAACCGTTAGTTTACATTCTACCTTGTTTTTTTTTTGTTAATACAATTTTTTATTTCTAGTTTGTTAATTCAAAATTTAATTAATAATCTAAAGATTTAATTTTTTTTTTTTTTCTCTTCATATTGTTTATGGTAATTTTAAGTATTATTTTGATTATGTAACCTGCATTATCTAAGCATGAAATGAAATAAAATATGAAATATATTATTGAACGCTTTGAATGTGTAGGGAATGATTTTTTTTTTTAAATAAAATATGTAACACTGTAAATTTAGAAGATAAATGATGCAAAATTTTTTCAGAAGATATTTAATGAATAAAAATATTACTTCGGATATACGGTCGCATTACATTAACAAATTACTATGTGGACCAGCAAAAGGTATCATAATATTTAATCTGTAAATGACAGACATTTAAAACCCTTTTACTCAATGATTTACCAACAAACTTTCATTTTTTGCTTTTTAAATGATAAATATTCAGCACAGCCATCTTACAAGATCAATATTTTTGGAAAATTTTCTGATTTTCATTAATAATTTTCCATTTTTATAGAAAACCCATGTAAAGAATATACATATGTATCATATAGTATGTATAATCTATACCTATAATATAGATATTCAAATAAAACTGTCTTTTATTCCGCGAAATTTTTGATTTTATTTTTTCGATTAAAAATTTTAAAATATAGGTTGTATGGTAGGAGTAGGAATTTCACAATATAACTGAATATAAACGTGGAAAATACAGTTTAGTGTTTAGTGCAGTAGTAAAGTGTGCGGTTCTTATTAGGTGCTTTTTGTTTTTGCAAGTTCGATTCAGTTCAGTTCTGTTTTTTTTTTTTGGTTTTTTTTTTATATTTTAAACGAAATAAATTCTTACATATCATAATATTTAATCTGTTTAATCATTTTACTCAATGATTTACCATCATAGGCATTTTATAAAATGCATCTTATAATATCTAAATATAATAAAAGACAAGTTGCTGCTGCTGAGTAGCGTACCCTACTGTTATGTTAAATGTTAATTTAACAAATGTTATACTATGAAAAGAAAGAAACGTACATCTGATATTTACCCATATAAAAGATAGAAAACAATAAATATTATAATGTTATGCTATGAAATGAAAGAAAAAACAAGGCAGTGTATAAATCAAAGTTTTTAGAGGGTCGTATTTTTAAGTAGAACATTATAAAATTGCAATAATATTTTTATTTAAATTTTGCTAAGTAACATTTTCTTAATTTTTTAAAAATTTTGCCTTAATATAGTACAATTTTAGAATCAGAAGTTTAGCCCATAATATAGATATGAATAAAAATAGGAGTATACATATATTAGATTTATTATAGATTTATTATTTTTTATATAGGCAACAGTTATTTATATGAATGAATGGACGGTAAACATAAACGAAAAAAAAAAAAATTCAGAATGTTCTATAGGTTATAATTTATATTTTTTAAATAGACTGATGTATAAATTTAATATTAAAAAAAAATAACAGAAAACAAAAAAAAAAAAGTAAAATGTAATACTGCGAAGAAAAATAAAAACGAATAGAAAAAAAAGAGAACAAAAATGTTACTTTGACTGTTTTTAAATATTTTTAAAGAAAAAAAGAACTATTAAAATGTTATGATTTTAAAAGAAAAAAACATACGTCTGATATTTACGTACCTACATAACAGATAGAAAAAGGAAAAAAAAAAATGTTATGCTATGAAAAGAACGAAAAGTCCATCTGATATTGAGGTACATAACAGATAGAAAAAAAGAAATATCAAAATGTTATGCTATGAAAAGAAAGAAAAAACAAGGCAGTGTATAAATTAAAGTTTTTAAAGGTTCGGATTTTTAAGTAGAATATTATAAAATTGCAATAATATTTTTATTTAAATTTTGCTAAGTAACATTTTCTTAATTTTTTAAAAATTTTGCCATAATATAGTACAATTTTAGAATCAGAAGTTTAGCCCATAATATAGATATGAATAAAAATAGGAGTATACATATATTAGATTTATTATAGATTTATTATTTTTTGTATAGGCAACAGTTATTAATATGAATGAATGGACGGTAAACATAAACGAACAAAAAAAAATTCAAAATGTTCTATAGGTTATAATTTATATTTTTAAATAGACTGTATGTATAAATTTAATATTTAAAAAAAATAAAAGAAATATTTAGCGTACGTAAATAACAGAAAACAAAAAAAAATAAATGTAATACTGCGAAGAAAAATAAAAACGAATAGAAAAAAAAGAGAACAAAAAATGTTACTTTGACTGTTTTTAAATATTTTTAAAGAAAAAAAGAACTATTAAAATGTTATGATTTTAAATGAAAAAACATACCTCTGATATTTACGTACATAACAGATAGAAAAAGAAATATTAAATGCTATGCTATGAAAAGAAAGAAACGTACATCTGATATTTAGGTACATAACAGATAGAAAAAAAGAATTAAAATGTTATGCTATAAAAAGAATGAAAAAACAAGGCAGTGCATAAATCAAAGTTTTTAAAGAGTTGCATTTTTAAGTAGAAATTATAAAAAAATAAAGCGGTGCGTAAAACCAAAGCTTTTAAGGGAGCGCAATTTAAATTATAAAATCACAATTTTCAATTAAATTTTGAATGTGTAACATTTTCTTAATTTTATGCTTCTTTTATGATTTTTATTTTCTAAAACTTCAACATTATATGCACAGCCAATTTTTATTGTTTTACATAAAAGGTGCGTAAAACTTACGGTGTGAAGATTTTGTAGAGAAAGCGATAGATAAAGAGACAGAATATTATTACGGATAGAGTAAAAATTTGTTTGAAAAATATAACAAAGAAAGTTTTGAAGCATTTGCTATGGCAACCATAGAAAAATATAACAAGTGTACTATATATTATAATTAGGCAAATGCATCAGATCTGTGTAGTTTAGTTTCAAAATTATATTTTTGATACTATTGGCAAAAATTTATTTACCATTGGTTTTTAATCCAACCTTTGGTTTTTTAATCCAAAGCTTGACAAAGAAATTTACAAGAGATGAGATTTATTAAATAATCATTTTTATTACATTTTTGAAAGAAACTACTTCACAGCATCATTGAGGTTTTTCATTATTTAAAACACTTTAGCAATAAATTTTACATTTATCAATATCTAAATATAATACATATAAGTTTTTGAATAAATTTACTAAAATTAAATTGTTCATAAAACTGAGGAAACTTTCACAAAAGCTTTATTTTTCTACTTATACCCGTCGTATGACGGGCTTTTTTACTAGTACATATATAATAGGTATATATTGAGTTTCCAATACTTAATAAATCAAGGTCATCTTCTAAAAGATAATAATAACCGTGTTTTTACAAAAAATATGATTTGCAAAGAAATTTTAAATTCATAAACGCATTTATTATTTTAAATTGTATTTACTGTACATACTGTATATATAGTTTCTTTATGATAAAATAAAAAAATATAGCTTATTTCGTTTTTAACTCAAAATAGAGAATCTAAATCAAATATAAATAAAGCCCTTTGGAGGGCTACCAAATACTTAGAGTAAATTAAAAAAATTTTAGTTAGAATAAATTAAAAAAATTATAAATATTGGCTACGGATAATTGTGTTTAACCACAGTTATTTATCAAAAAATCTCAAATGTCGAGTTCAACGTATAAATAAAAAAAAACAATAATAATACAAAAATCCTATTCAGAAAACATATACATTTGATAGAGTAAATTTTAAAAATCCCGTTATTGATTGCGTGAATTGCAATTGCTTATTAAAACACCTCGAGTTTCGAGAGGCGGGCGAATACTAGTTATTATTTAATCCCAAAATTTATACTAAGAATATTTGTAAGTAACTTAGGTAATATCCAAATATTAAGATAAGACTGCAGAAAAATCTAATAAATTAGGAAGAAATTCTGTTTGTTTGTTTGTGTGTTTGTGCCCTTTTCACGTAAAAACCATCAGTCCGATTGCAAACAAATTTTGCAGGAACATTTCTACGACCCCGGAAGGAGTTATAGGCTATATAGCGTTTCGGTTCATTAAGTCATTGCGGCCCGAGAGCATTTTAAAGCTTTTTGCTTTTCATGTTTTGCTTTTTCGTTGTCCTGCCAAAAGTGCTAGACCGATTGAGTTGAAAATTTGCACAAATATTTTTCTTAGCTTTCCAGGTTTTCCAAAGAAATTTGGTTGCAATATGTTACCCGGATTCGACTCGATGGGCTTCCAAAAAATTTTTTGTTTCCGATTTATGTCCAATTTTGTATGGTGGTTTTATGGTCTGAAAAAAAGCCTGTGACAAATTTTTATGAAGTTTTGGGCACGAGAGCCGAACGAAGTTCATTAAATTTTGTTGTTGTCCTGCTTAAACGGCTTAATCAATTGATTTGAAAGTTCGTAAAATTCTTGCTCTTTATCAGAAAAGCTGACTGCGTTAATTTAATTATGATGCATTAACCCGTTGCGGCACCAGGGCTCAGTGAAGTTTTTTAATTTTCTTTGTTGTTGAGCTTAAACGGTTTGACCAATTGAGTTGAAAATTTACAAAAGTGTAGCTTTTTACCCCAGAACATCACTCAGTTGATTTGGCTACGATCCGTTAATCCGTTTCGGCAGCAGGGCCCAATAAAATTTTTTAATTTCTTTGTTGTCCCGGTTAAGCGGTTTTACCAATTGAGTTGAAAATTTGCAAAAGTGTAGTTCTTTACCACAGAAGCTCACTGAGTTGATTTGGTTACGATTCCTTAACCCGTTTCGGCATCAGGCTTCAGACCATGAAGTTTCACATTTTGTTGTTGTTGTGCTTAAACGATTTGACCAATTGAAAATTTGCACAAGTATTGCACTTTGGCACACAAACTCATGCAATAAATTTTTGTCGTGATACATAAACATATTTCGGCACGATAGACTGTCAAAAAAAGTGTTTGTTTCTAATTTGTGTCGAATTTGGCAAGATGAATTTATGGTTCTAAATAAAGCCTGTGACAAAATGTTATTTAATATTTGTTAACCTAAAATGTGATAAGCTGTCGGTGCTGTAGTGATTATATTTCATTGCGGTGATAGTGATAATATTTCATTGCGGTGATAATATTTCATTGCTCTTTATTAAACAGTATATAAATTTTGTAAACAGACGGAGGGACAGAGCGAACTTAAAATTTTTCAAAATTTGCTTAAAAGGATAATTCACAAAAACGTGAAGTGACATTACTTACGAAAAAAAATATATTAATTACATTATGGTCTTTGATAATTGAAATGCGATTATATGTTTCAGTATTAACGAACACATTGTTAAAACTCACTTCGCCGTAATTGTGTATTCAATAGATTATTGATTCCTTTTAAGATTTTTGTAGACGAATTGTCTCTAATTCTTCACTCTGTTTATTCAATTTAACTAAATGTAATAAAAATAGAATATTAACTACCAGCATCTGTAAATGCATAGTAATAAGTTAATTATATTAACGCAGAAACAAAAGTTAATAATTTTTATTTCATAACGCTATAAAATACTTCGAGCAACGCCGGGTACTCTGCTAGTATAAAATAAATTTGGTACGAATATTAAAACAAATCTTATAAATTATATATTCATTTACAAGATCAACTACATCTACAAGTCGTTTATAGGATATATAAAAAATTAAAAGATTTCTTGTAAGTAATTACGATCATTTCATATCATAAAGACGCGGATTTTAAAAAAATCCCGCGAGTAAACTCAAGTATCTGAAAATGTTGTGTTTACAAATATAGTATGGCAGAGAAATAGTGAGCGCTGCCATCTTCGAAAAGTTAAACTAGTTATAGTATCTATTATTAGTAAAATCTAAGTAGTTTTAATTTTTAATGATGTAAATGATCCAATATAATCTTTACCAATTAAAAGAACACACCAGGGAAATTCTTTTCAAAAACAATTGTATACCACTATTCTTATTACATATATTTTAATTATCTATTTTTAAAATATAATATTATAATACCTAATTTTAGTGAACTTGATGAATAGTAAAAATCGGAAAGAAAATTTTGAAGTTAAACAATTTTTTAGTGGAGTGTTTCACCATATAATGAACAATTAATTTTATTTATACTTGTCATTAATTCTTCAATTATTTTAATTTTGTCTCATGCAACTTTTTGATATTGCACAAATATTTCAATTCAATTTTTAAATAAATGTGTTTGATTGTATTTATAGATATATATGTACATATATAAATATATAATATATTTAAAATATATTTAAGACATAAAATATTTCATTTTCAACATTGGACATTGGACATTAAAAATGTATTAGATCTTTTTATTTTAATATACACGATCCGTCCCTGAACTGCATATATGTGTATTTATTATTAATACATAAACATACGGAATTATAAAAAAAAAGGCACATTTCAAATGAAATTTAACTATTTATAAGAGTTTTGTTTTGCAAAATAAAACACAAATTGCTAATAAGTCAAGATAACCTATAAAAACTTAAAGTCTTGAAAACCACTCTACTGATTACAATAAAATTTATTTAAAGTATAAATTTATTTAGTAAAGACTTTATTTTCAATCTTTCTTTCAATTAGTAAGGAATTATAACAAAAGAATTATTTTCACTATATGTAGTATTTTTTTAAAATTTAAATTAGTTTTATAAAAACATTAATAAAAATGTTAAAAACACAAATATTTACAGTATTTTTGCTGTTACTTTTGACATTAACTTTCAACAAAGTTTTTGCGGATCCAATTCCAAGCGATGACATTAATCAGCAGGATATAATTAATTTTATTAATGAAGTTAAAGGAAACACTGACACAACGGTAAGCCCATGTGATGATTTTCTGAAATATGCATGTGGTAAAATGAAACATGAAGAAAATAATGACAAGAGCAAAGAATTGAAAGTTATTAATAGAGTTTTCAATTTAGAAGAACCGAAAACGAAAATGGAAAAAGTTATTCAGGAACAATTACTGACAGGTAAAAAATTAGAGGAAAATCCAGACGATTTCTTATTTGCTCATGAACTTATTAAAGAAATTGATGTTTTGAAATCGCTCGGATCATTTCCAGTCCAACAAACCGCTGAATTAAGTAGTAAAACAGTTGCAGAATTCGAAGCTCAAGCCAACAGTTTATTGTTGGGAAGTTTTTTTATAGTGGCACTTTTTTATAATGAAACTATTGAAATTCATGTCAATTATAGAATTTTTGATGATAATAAAATTAAACAGATTTTATATATTTTAAAAGATCCAAATATGAATACTACAGAAGCAGATAAAGTAATTGATAATGTTATTGAATTTGAAAATAATTTAAAAGAATTAAATATTAGGCGTCCAACAGGTGAAACAATAGAAGTAGAATCTATTGAAGAATTTAAAAAATTGTTTCCATCAAAAAATTTCGATTGGGATATATTCTTTGAAACAATGGAAAAACTTTGGCCCCATAAAACTAATATTAAATATAAATATCGTGTCAGGAATGACGATTATATAGCAGACCTTATCAAAATTATTGATACTACAGATATTCAAACCATAATTAATTATCAAGTTTATTTGTATATACGTTATTGGAAAACAGAATTGAATAGATTGTTAATACCTTTGGCAAATCAGCTTCCTGCTTTTCGACACATATGGGATGAAAACCTATCTGAAATAACAGTTAGAAAATATACAAATTTCCTTAATGAATTTGAGGTCATTTTAAATAAAACTTTAATATCAATTCCTGATTCTGATAGTGATGATGTTGAAAATAATTTAGATTTAAGAAGAAATATTTTGGCAAACCATACGAAATTAATTCCACATGAAGAAATTGAAGAAATTTTTAAAGATTATGATTTTAATAAACCATATTTAAGTAAAGTTAAATTGTTTCAAAAATTGTTTGGTTTTCTATTTTATGGACCTTTTGATGGAAATGAAGATCTTTTTGTGAACGTATATAAAGAATTAATCGAATCAGATATTAAAAATAAACCATATTTCTATTATTATAAAATAATAAATTTTGATTTATGGACAAAATATTTTCTATACAATAATATATCAGAATCAAAAATATCAAAAATTGAGACATGTTTCAAACAAATCCCTGGAAATAAAGATCTCACAATTCACGATGTTGAAACAATTTTAGGTTTATACGCTTCACTTAAATCAACAATAAATTTCGAAAATTCAAATTCTAAACTAGAAAATGAAATTAAATTTATTAAAAATTTAATAGAACCAGATCAGTTATTTTTCACAAGTTTGACACAATATAATTGTGAAAGATACAACTATCGTATATCAAAAGAAAATTTATTAACTGCTTTTTCATTTTCAGAAGAATTTTCAAAAACCTTTTCATGTCCTATAAACTCAAAAATGAATCACTATAAGACTCAATGTGACTTGGATGTTTGCGACAAATTCTTCCCATACAGGCAAGATTTAATTCCGATTACCATTAGATGTACACAATAGTATTAAGTATAACAGCAAATAAATTAATTATTATTGGGGAAAAAATAGATTACAATTAATACTGTTAAAAAATATAATTGAATTGAAATACAAATTCAAATAGCTTTTATTATGTAGTTTAAATTATTTGTACTCGATTTTGTGCCGAATGCACATTATAATATATACAGATTTATTCATCAAAACTTCAGCAGAAAATAAATTTAACAACAAGAATTTGTACAATTTAATTTTATTACCACTACGTTTTTTGTTAATTCTTGTAGGATTTCTTAGTTGCTTGTTTACCATTGCAGCAAGGCATGTAATGTTTTACCTAGCGGATCCCTTTGTATTTAAGATTTCGTTTTTAAATTCTGCTGTCTTGGAAACTATTACAGATAGAAAAAAAAAATAAAATCAATACGCTCTTCTATTTCTATGTCAAGATCAAAAAAATTACCATGTTTTTAATATTCCTTAATTTTTTCGTGAATATCAAGTAAAAAAGTATTTGCTCTTTTCTTTAAGCTGTTAAGAAATTTTAATTTTACGTCCAGACATAACACGGACACTACAACAACATCATTTTCTTTGGACAATTCAAAATATTGTTTAAAACTTTTCAACAAACATTGATCTAAGTCCACTGTAAAATCTTTGAAAATAAATAATTTCTCATAAGAAGGTTTTATCAATTTTGTTTTCAGTGTTGCTAGCGATTCTACTAAGGAACTATAAAATATTGTTTTTCATTTTGCAGAAAATTACATCACATCGTAACTTTTATCATCCAGAAAAAATTTGTGCTTAAGTGTTATACAATTTATTTTCAAGATTTTCAAAATCGAATCATATAAAAATTGTAATAACAGGATATTTCAAACCTATATGCCAAGTACTTCATGAACAATCTCTTATGATTTAGAGCTACTTGATTTATTCCATAAAGCTGAACATTTTGTTATAACCTAAAAAATAAATTTGAGATGTACCAAATTAAAAAATACATATTACAAGCTTCTTACACTCAATTTACCAGAATAATTTTTAAAAAATCAGTTAGTAATAAATTTAAAGTATGGCTTGCACATTGCCATCGGAAGTTTTTGATATAAATTTCCTGTATTTTTATCAAAATCGAATAATTTTACAACTTGCTGGTCATAGCCATTGTCATCTAATGAAGCTGGATACATATTGTTTTACGGCTTCGAGAATATAACACATAATAAAACATAAACATAATATTTTTATTAGATGCTTGAAAAATTCTTTAAACGCTTTCACAAAATTAGATCTATTGTCAGTTGTTGTAGCCTTCACTTTATTATTCGTAATATTCAATTCATTATTAATTTCAGATATAAAATAACATCATAGTTTTTTTTTTAAAGAAAACAAAATAATGATTTTAATTTATTATATTTGGACATCTAGTAGTAACATAGTATATCAATATATGTATACCTATTTCATTCAAAAAATATTTCTATTAAGAATCTTCTAAGAGACGCATTGTCGTTTTATTGCAGGAATTCTCTTTGCTCATAAAAACAAATGTTAATTTCAAGTCAATACTCAATACATATTGAAATTTATGATTGTTATCTTTTTTTTTTTTAAACAAAACAAAATAATAACAATTGTTTTCTCTTTGCTCCTTATAACAATTAATAGAAATAAATTGAAATTAGATTTAAGAGAAAGGAAGGTTTACTTTTTATAATTTTATGTTTTTTTTTTTTTATTAGTATTTACTGTTTAATAATAATTATCAAAGTATATCTTTTGGTAAATGGTAATAAAAAAGTAATTAAACTCTTCATTTACGCAAACCTAATGCAATTTTTTACATATACCAACCCAAAAAAAATCCATTAGTTGAAAGGGGTAAAAACTACTGTACTTGCTTTAAGTTTAATTGATTCTGTAAATGAAAAAGTAAGAGAACTTACAATTCCTTACAAAGGCGATCTGATAACTTCGATCTTATTTTTTTCTCGATATAAAAGATATGAAAATTTATATAGGCGTCCTGATAATGTTTTAGTATACAGTGAGAAGAACGTTTGTGCAAATTTAAAGATTTTATATAGAATTTTTAAAACAAATATTTTTTTTTAATTTTATCTGATAATGTTTGGTAAATATATTTTTAAACTACATGAAAATTTAAAATATGATTTTAATAATAAATGCTGTGATAAATCAGACTTAACTTATTTTATGAAGTTATATATTAGAATAAGAATGTATTGTATAATAAAAAAATTTAACAAAACTGAAAAACAATTTGATGTAAAAACCAAAATTATTTAAGTACATAAAAAATTCATATAAAATTTTTATTATGAAACATTTAATTCTATTTTAATTTCACCTTACTACTTTCACCACATCTTTCTGCCTACGATTTTTCATCTCTTTCTTGAACATACAATTCTCATTACCATTTACTTCTATTAATTTTTTATCAAATATAAATATGCATTTGTGCGGTTAGCAAAATTTTTTAACTTAAGAGAGCGAGTTTCAAATTTTTATTACTATGCCTAATACCTATCCTTTGATAAATATTGTGTTGCTATTTACTAATAATATAGTATCATAAATGTACATTGTATTGTAATTTGTACATTATAATATTGTAGTTGGTATTGGTTGGTACATATTTAGGTATATAGTAGTGAATTAAAATCTAAAGAGTAAAGAGTTATTGTTTAAATATTTTTTTACCTCTTTTCTTGTTATAGTGTTAGTATTTAGTAAGAAATATTGTGATTGTGCAGTGTGCTCTGAAATTTAAACAAGACAGAAAACAAGACCAACGGTTTTTAAAAGCTCACATTTCTAAAACATAATACAAATTTTTTAGAATTGTGACTTGCACCAAATTTTGAAAATTTCATATAAGAAAACATGTGAAAATAGGACTTTTTTGAAATTTTGAGGGGCTGTAAATCCGGAACCTTATATAACTAAGAAAAATCATTAATACAAGTCAAAATATATTATTGGAGCTTTAATTTTTATATCTTGCCTAAGAAAACTTTGTACAGATGCCTAAGTTACAGGTGTCTATAAAAATAGCATATTTTCAATTTTTGAGCCCTAATAGATCTTAATATAGGTCACCCCCTGGTGATACAAAAAAATTTCCGAGGAAACTTATACTAATTCTAAAAGTTCTTTCTTCTCTCACGCCTGAAAAGGAAAGGCTGTGTAATTTTCTTATCACATTTTTGTGGCAAAGGAAAATGCACAAAAAAAAGAAAATATCAAGATTTTTAATAGTGAAAAAAAGTAAAATTTATAAAATTAAACGGTATTTTATTGTGATTTTGAATAGTGAGAAATAAGTGATTTATGATAAATTTAAACAAAATTAATTAATTAATTTATAAAGGAAAGATTTCTAATTAATAGTTGTTAAGATTATATTGATATACCAACAAATTATTATTCAAAACATTTGGAAAGTTTTAAAAATATCAAACAAGCTAAAAATTTCAAAAAAAAAAACAAAAAAAAAATTGATATGAAAGTGAAAACGAGCTAAATGATCATTTTAAACTTTAGTTCAGTTAACAGTCGTAAGATGGCCAGAAATGTCAGATGTAGAGTTGACCTTCTATTAGTTAGTACAAATATTCTATGATGTGTTTCCAGAATACATCAGTAAAATTCTTTTCCATACACTAAAAAAACAACCGTACACTATTCTTATTACAGATATTTTAATTATCTACTGTTTATTTAAATTTTAAAATAAATATAATATTATAAAAGCTAATTTTAGTGAACTTGATGAATAGTAAAAATCAGAAAACAAATTTTGTAGTTAAACAATTCTTTAGTGGAGATCAATTAATTTTATTTATAATACTTCTCACTAATTTTTCATATTTTAATTTTGTCTCATCCATCTCATCCAACATTTTGAGACAAAATATTACACAAATAGTTCAGCTCAATTTTTAAAGAAATGTGTTTGATTTTTTTTATAAATACATATCTATATTTATATAGATACATATGTACTAAATTTGTACATTTAAAATACAAGACATAAAATATTTCTTTTTAGGTCAAATTGTGTACTTAGACATTAAAAATGTATTTCAAAGATTTTTTTTATTTTAATATACACGATCCGTCCCTGAACTGCATATATATGTATTTATTATTAATACATAAACATACGGAATTATAAAAAAAGGCACATTTCAAATAAAATTTAACTATTTATAAGAATTTTGTTTTGCAAAATAAAACACAAATTGCAAATAAGTGAAGATAACCTATAAAAAAGTAAAGTCTTGAAAACCACTCTACTGATTACAATAAAATTTATTTAAAGTATAAATTTATTTAGTAAAGACTTTATTTTCAATCTTTCTTTTAATTAGTAAGGAAGTATAACAAAAGAATTATTTTCACTATATGTAGTATTTTTTTAAAATTTAAATTAGTTTTATAAAAACATTAATAAAAATGTTAAAAACACAAATATTTACAGTATTTTTGCTGTTACTTTTGACATTAACTTTCAACAAAGTTTTTGCGGATCCAATTCCAAGCGATGACATTAATCAGCAGGATATAATTAATTTTATTAATGAAGTTAAAGGAAACACTGACACAACGGTAAGCCCATGTGATGATTTTCTGAAATATGCATGTGGTAAAATGAAACATGAAGAAAATAATGACAAGAGCAAAGAATTGAAAGTTATTAATAGAGTTTTCAATTTAGAAGAACCGAAAACGAAAATGGAAAAAGTTATTCAGGAACAATTACTGACAGGTAAAAAATTAGAGGAAAATCCAGACGATTTCTTATTTGCTCATGATCTTATTAAAGAACTTGATTTCTTGAAATCACTCGGACCATTTCCCATTCAACAAACGAAAGAATTCAGTAGTAAAACAATTGCAGAATTAGAAGCTCAAGCCAACAGTTTAATGATGGGAAATTTTTTTAGAGTAGTACCTTTTTATAGTAAAACTATTGAAATTCATGCCAATTATAGAATTTTTGATGATAATAAAATCAAACAGATTTTACATATTTTAAAAGATCCAAATATGAATACTACAGAAACAGATAAAGAAATTAATAGTGTTATTGAATTTGAAAATAATTTAAAAGAATTAAATATTAGACGTCCAACAGGTGAAACAATAGAAGTAGGATCTATTGAAGAATATAAAAAATTGTTTCCATCAAAAAGTTTCGATTGGGATATATTCTTTGAAACAATGGAAAAACTTTGGCCCCATAAAACTAATATTAAATATAAATATCGTGTCAGGAATGTCGATTATATAACATACCTTATCAAAATTATTGATACTACAGATATTCAAACTATAATTAATTACCAAGTTTATTTGTATATACGTAATTGGAAAAAAGAATTAAATAGATTGTTAATACCTTTGGCAAATCAGCTTCCTGCTTTTCGACACATATGGGATGAAAACCTATCTGAAATAATAGTTAAAAAATATACAAATTTCCTTAACGAATTTGAGGTAAATTTGAATAAAACTTTAATATCAATTCCTGATTCTGATAGTAATGAAGTTGAAAATAATTTATATTTAAGAAGAAATATTTTGGCAAACCATACGAAATTAATTCCACATGAAGAAATTGAAGAAATTTTTAAAGATTATGATTTTAATAAACCATATTTAAGTAAAGTTAAATTGTTTCAAAAATTGTTTGATTTTGTATTTTATGGACCTTTTGATGGAAATGAAGAACTTTTTGTAAATGTATATACAGAATTAATCGAATCAGATATTAAAAATAAACCATATTTCTATTATTATAAAATAATAAATTATGATTTATGGTTAAAATATTTTCTAAGCAATAAAATATCAGAATCAATTTTATCAAAAATTGATATATGTTTAAAACAAATTCCGTCAAATAAAAATCTCACGATTCACGATATTGAAAGAATTATAGGTTTATACGCTTCACTTAAATCAACAATAAATTTCGAAAATTCAAATTCTAAACTAGAAAATGAAATTAAATTTATTAAAAATTTAATAGAACCAGATCAGTTATTTTTCACAAGTTTGACACAATATAATTGTGAAAGATACAACAATCGTATATCAAAAGAAAATTTAATAACTGTTCTTTCATTTTCAAAAGAATTTTCGAAGGCGTTTTTATGTCCTGTAGACTCGAAAATGAATCATTATACGAAAACTCATTGTGATTTGAACATTTGCGAAAAATTCTTCCCATACAGGCAAGATTTAATTCCGTTTACCATTAGATGTGCACAATAGTGTTAAGTATAACAGCAAATAAATTAATTATTATTGGAAAAAAATAGATTACAATTAATACTGTCTAAAATTCAACAATTTTAATGATTCATGTCCTTTTTTATAATATCAAAAATATAATCAAAATAAACATTCAAATAGCTTTTATTATTTAAATGTTTTTTATAGTAATAAAATTTATTTTTATAAAGTTTACAAGTTATTTTAGTTTTTTAAGGATATTTATAAGATCAAAGTTTGATGAATTAAATTACAATATGCATAGAACACGGCCAAGCACAACAACATTATAAATTAATGTTATAAATTCTTTCTTTTCCTTTTTAAATTTTGTAGATATTTTTAAAAATAAGTATCAATCTCTTATAGTTTTTTAACAGTTATCATTTGTACTCTGTTTTAAGTCAAACATATATTATATATGGATATTGATCACAACTCTAGGAGAAAATTCATTTATCTGGAAAATGGGCCCCATATTTACAACTTTAACTTTTTCATAGTTGATTACAGAACTCTTACTTAAAACAACAGAAAACAAAAACATAACATTTCATGTGGTTACATTTAATAAATGTGAACTGAAGCTAAACATATTTTCAGTATTAAGTAATCCTACAAAATTGTTTAATCAAATTTTCAATTCCGATTATTAGTAAACGCAATGAAATAACACCGCGAAATTTTGTATTTGAAATAAGCTACATATTTTGATTAATCTTATTTTTTTTCTTTTTTTTCAAATTATTTATTTTTGATAAAATGTAGTTTACTTGCCATATGCGTTTTCTTAACTTATATGTTTTACTTATCCGAAGCATTTAACTTGCCACGTACAAAAACAAGATTTACTAAACGAGAAGTGAGAAGCTGTGGAGAAGTGAGAAGGGTAAAGAAGCTGTTAAACATTTTATTCTATCTTATTTCAAATTTTAAAAATTATTTAAAAGATTCGTCATTGCTAAAATTATTCATATTTGATGATGTATCGTTGTAAATAAAATGTAATTTACTTGCCATATGCGTTTTCTTAGCGTATACTTGTAGTGACCCAGTTCACTAACCTTGTCACACTTTCACAAATTCTCAAATCACCCTATACATAATTTTTAATAAATAAATTAATGTTTCATTACTATACATATTAATTATTATTTTGCATCGCATGTTAATTATTACCGCATGTAATCACTATTGGTGAATAACAAGTACAGTTGAGAAACTCTCTCAATTTGGGTCTCTATTTGACCAACGGTTCTTTTCCAATAACAGGCGATGCTTTGGAATTAGAAGGAAATGAAAAAGATCAAAAAATTAAAAAAGAAGAATTATTCAGAAACACGTTGTCGCCCAGATCGGTTTATTTTATATTTAATAAAAAAGAAAATTAATTTATAAAACAAAAGCATTAAAAATAAAAAGAAAATAAAATTTAAAATTAATGAAAAATGAAATTGTATCAATTTAAATTATATTATTAAAATAGTAATGTTTAAGTGAATTGTATTAAAAAATAGAAATACCAAATTAAAACTTTTATATATAATAATTTATAAAATACATGTGTTTTTAATTCTACATACGTTCTACTTATCTTAACCGTTTTACTTGCCACGTGCAAAAAATATATTTACTAAACGAAAAGTGAGAAGAGTAAAGAAGCTGTTAAAACATTTTATTCTAGCTTATTTCAAATTTTAAAAATTATTTAAGAGATTCGGCATTGTTAAAATTATTCATATTTGATGAGGTATCGTTTTCTTGCCCTATGCGTTTTACTTAAAATAAAAAAAATGAAACAACGCGGTACTAAAATAACGCCACAATATGAAATAATGCTGCAACAAAATGAAATAAAATTTGCGGTGTTATTTAATTTTTTTTTGCGGCATTATTTCATGCCGTCGCTTTTACTTATTAATTAGAATAAAATATAAATGCACATATACAAATAATGTCTGATAACCCTAAAAATTTAAATCCATCTTCAGATTAAAATTGAAATTATTTAAACATACAAATTTAATTACAAAAATATTATTTTTTATTTATAAAGTTTATTTCGGTTTCTAAAGACGGTTAAACTTATTTATTAATTATACATCGAAAATTCACTTTAAACATGTTAACAAATCGAATGGTGAGTATTAAAAACAGAAAAAAAATCGCTAATATTGTTAATAATGAGGATGGTAATAGGTTCCACATTTTTGCTGTTCTGACAACGAATTACTATAACCAGTAGAGTACCATTTGGGAAGTTCCACATGTTTTGAGAGGTGGCATCAGCGATTTTACCTCATCTGAACAAGTCACATTACCCACAAAATATCTACAAAAAGAAAGAGCTTCAATATTACGACGAATGCTAAGAGAAGTGAGACAAGCAGTTTCAACGGAGTCGCCAATAAGACGAATGGCACGTTTTTGAATCCGTTTCGATTCAATGAAGTAAGTGAGGCGCCAGCGCATATATAAGAGTTATACTTAAAATCTAAGCATTTAGCAACACTTTTCGCTATATCAAAAATACAATCATTCCATATCATTTTTTGATTTAACTGCATGCCTAAAATGCTTAGGTTTCCTGATTGTTACACAATTTCATCCTGGAATCGCAGAATAGGGTTGGTATTCGTTTTTTTTTTATTTAGATCTGGCAACATTGAGTTTTGGTAGTGTTAAACTTCACTCTGTTGTTAGCACCCTAGCTAGTAATTATGGCTAAATCATGGTTGATCGCGTTGCATTGACAGCGTTGTTTGTGACATCTTATTTCCAAGAAAATGCGTAAGACGCCACAAGAGTGCTGCCGTCAACGAAACTGTAGATTGAAGGTTAGATAAGAGATCATTGATAAAAATCAAAAAGAGAGTAGGGGCAAGGACGGATCCTTGTGGAACACCAGCATTTATTTGAAATTTCTTAATCGTGTTGACTAGAACACGAATACAGCGCTTCGATAGAAAATCTTCAAACGATTTACCGATTCCTATAGTTCCAAAGGCTATTGCTTGACATTTACTCAAAAGAGCGCCATCCCAAACTCGATCAAAAGCTTTCGAAATATCAGGAGCAACAACCGTACAATCGCCAGAATAGTGAATGCTGCTGTTAACTTTTCCACAAAGATATGTCATAAGATCGCCAGGTACATCTAAAACCATATTGTCAATAATTTCAAATACCCTTACAACGAGATATTTCCTAAGCTTTTGGTTTATGATCTTTGGAAATAACCGAAATTATATCTGTATCTTTTAGATTTAGTTAGAGGGGTCGCTTTTGTCACCTTTTTTAGGGAATTGGTGAAACATGAGCAGCCTTTCATTCACGATGCACAAAAGTTCTGCTTGACATTTTTTGCAAATGTCCAAAAGGAACGATTGCAGTTGGGCTGGTGGAAGATTTTTTGTTATGCAAAAACTTCTGCTGATTGATCATTTTCTTGCAATTGTTTCTTAATATCCTATTATATTACTATATAATAAAATTTTCTAACAAAGGTTTTAATTTCTTAACTTATGACATTTACTGTTTAGAAGTTATGGGCTCATAAGCACCAAAAAAAAATTTTTAAATTTATTTTATTTTGAATTTGTTGAATTTATTATATTTAGATACGTTAGTAACTATATCAAATATCAATATTTGATACTTTTTTCATTAAAAAAATATTTTTATTAAAAATCCTCTAAGAGATTATAATAACATAATTGTCGTTTTATTGCACGAATTCTCATTACAAAATATTACAAAATATTATCAGATATTATGAAATTTATGATTGTTCTCTTTTTTTTTTTTTTGTCTATATTCTATAAAATTTTTAGTTGTCAAGTATAATTAGTGAGGCCTCAGTGGCCTAGTGGGTAAGAGCGTATAAGATACGCTGTAAACACCGAGGAAGTGTGGGTTCGAATCCCACACACGTCGTAAGTTATTCCCCCTTACGACATTTACAGCCACACCTGAAAAGGAAAGGCTGTGTAATTTCCTGTTCACATTTGTGTGGCAGAGAAATGCACAAAAAAAAAAAATAATAATAATAATTTTTTTCTATTTGTTCATAATAATAAATAGAAATTAAAATTAATATAATGGATGGTTTACTTTTTATGTTTTTTTACTTCTTTTTAGCACATTTCCAAAAAAATTTTGAAAAAATGTGCTTATTAGTTTAACCCTGTCCGTCCGTCCGTCTGTTTAAATAACTTCTACACCGTTAAAGATAGAGAAAAATTTTAACCATGGGTAAATTTTTTTAACTTTGTAAATTAATATCAAAATATTACAATTTTTTTAAATTTAGTATTTAAATTTACCGTTATGTGAAAACCAAATTTTGCATCCGATTGAAAAAATCTTAAGGATAACATAAGATATATGCATTTAAAAATAGGGCTTTTTCAAAGTTTGAGGAGCTCTAGCTCCGGCATGGATGGGGCTACATGAAAAAGTTGTTCTACAAAATTATTTTTTTTATGAGACGTACCCATGGTTAAAATTTTTTTTCTCTATCTTTAACGGTGTAGAAGTTTTGTAAACAGACGGACGGGTGGACCGAGTGAAATTAATAAGCACATTTTTCCAAAATGTTTTTGGAAATGTACTAAAAAGCAATAAAGTGCTTTATCTGCGAATAAAATATACATTAAATCTTTTCGATCCTGTAACAAAACTTTATTTTATTTTTGCAATTTGTGTTACCATAAATAATTTAAATAAACCTTTTCAGTCAGAAAACTCACAGTTGCCTAAATTGTATAGATGTATGAAGACCATTGTTTTAATATTTTTAGAATTTTACTTTGAAAATACTTGAAAAAAAATTATATAAGAACTCGCGTGTTGATTTAAAAAAGATTTTATACATCTTTATATTGAAGCTGAAAAATTTATTGAAAATATACAAAATATTGACGATAAGATGAATTCAAAAACCTGAAAATATAGAAAAGTTTTGGCTTGAAGTTTCTAGAATAAAAAAAGATAATAATCTGGCATTTCCGTTTTTAGCTTCATTTGTTTTTATTATATTAAGTCTTCCGCATTCATTTGCCAATGTGGAAGAATGTTCTCTTTGTATAACTTACAGAAGACTAAAATTATGAATAGTTTAAATGCCTCCTCTCAAAGGATTTCAAAGAGAAACAAGGAGAGCCTCTGCTGCCCATCCCTATGTAGTTCAAATTTCCAGATGGCATAATTCGGCTTATGGAAATTCGTTTGTTGTACGAAAATCGTGAATGTGGAACCATCTTCCACCTCATGTGTTCCCCAGAATTGGTACTGATAACATTTACAACGTGCAAAGATTCAAGGTGAATATTAACAACTTTGTTCACAATATGCCTGCCAATTTGAAATTTATTTTAATTCCTTAACTCAACTTCTTCTCTGACCAGACAGTACATTAGTGCTAAAGGTAGTATAACCTGTTGTTGGGTCAAAAAAGGGAGGTGGTGTTTAGTGGGTTAAAGTCCCACACTCTCAGAGGACTTGTGCTCGTTTTCACTACTCTATAGTATCTTTCGATGATTCCCACCTACCATCGAAAAAAAAAAAAATTTAGAGACTATTAAAAGGTGTTTATATACAGGAAACTTAATGAAAATGGAAAAAAACAACTTGTTTTAATTTCGAAGTAAAACAAGACATTTTGAAAAGGATGATTAAATCAATCTACAATTTTAAAAATATAAAGAGTAAAATTTTGAAATATACCATAAATGTTAATAATATAGAGTGGAACTTCTCTAACTCGTACCTTCCTAAACTTGAACTTTTACTGAACTCGAACTATTTTAATGCATTTTAAATTTTGTTTCAATTGTTTATATAAATTAGTTTCTCTTCCTCGAAAATCTCTTTAACTCGAACTTTTCTCTTACTCGAACTATTTAATGTCATTTTGAGTAAAAAAGTTTCCCTAACTCAAACTTTTTGTTGAATTAAATTGAAAACAAATTATAATTTTTGTTATTCTTTTTGTTTTTTTGTTATTATCCTCTCATTTCTGAAATTATAACTTTTGTTAAACTTTTTGTTTTTTTGTTATTATCCTTTCATTTCTGTTTTAGTTTTCATCATTATTTGTTAACATGATGTGCATGCAGTTGCATAGTTGTTCATGTCTACATAATTGACATTTATAAACATTCAGTTCAGGTAACTAACATATTTTTTGTGTTCGTTGTAAATTTAAAAATTCAAAATGCTCGGTAGAAAATTAAAATATTTATCTTTAAAAGAAAAACTTAATTTAATTATGCTTTGTGCAATTTTTTTTAAGTCTCTATTATTCGAATTTTAAAAAGTTCGAGTTATTGAAGTTTCACTGTGTAACGGAATAATTTGTTTTAATAAGATAATAATTTTTTTAATAGGAAGAATATTATTTTATGTTAATACTGTGACTTGTTTTATTGAATTTTTTTAAGTATTATTTTTTATTGTTATTTTTTTAAACCGATGCCGCTTGGTGGCCGAAAAATGCATTACAAAATTTTCTTAACAATATGTAGTATTTTACTTAAACCGTTATATTTTTCTTTTACGACAGTATATAGCATCAAAAATATATATGTAATATATTCAAGATATAACACATAAAATATTTCTTTTTAGGTTAAATTGTGTAATTTAATATTAAAATTGAATTTCAAAAATTTTTTATTTTAATTACATGATCCATCCCTGTATTGTATATATATTATGTTCTTATTATTAATACATAAATATACGAATTGCCCATTGAATATAAAAAAAAGACACATTTCAAATGATATTTTAACTGATTATGAGAATTTTGATTTGCAAAATAAAACACAAATTGCAAATAAGTCAAGATAACCTCTAAAAACTGAAAATCTTGAAAACCACTCTACTGATTACAATAAAATTTATTTAAAGTATAAATTTATTTACTAAATACTTTATTTTAAATCTTTCTTTCAATTAGTAAGGAATTATAACAAAAAAATTATTTTCGCTATATGTAGTATTTTTTTAAAATTTAAATTAGTTTTATAAAAACATTAATAAAAATGTTAAAAACACAAATATTTACAGTATTTTTGCTGTTACTTTTGACATTAACTTTCAACAAAGTTTTTGCGGATCCAATTCCAAGCGATGACATTAATCAGCAGGATATAATTAATTTTATTAATGGAGTTAAAGGAAACACTGACACAACGGTAAGCCCATGTGATGATTTTCTGAAATATGCATGTGGTAAAATGAAACATGAAGAAAATAATGACAAGAGCAAAGCATTGAAAGTTATTAATAGAGTTTTCAATTTAGAAGAACCGAAAACAAAAATTGAAAAAATTATTCAGGAACAAATATTGGCAGTTAAAAAATTAGAGGAAAATCCAGACGATTTCTTATTTGCTCATGAACTTATTAAAGAAATTGATTTTTTGAAATCGCTCGGACCATTTCCAGTCCAACAAACCACTGAATTGAGCAGTAAAACTGTTTCAGAATTAGAAGCATATTCCAATAGTATAATGATGGGTATTTTTTTTAGAATAGCACCAGTTTCTAATAAAACTATTGAAATTAATGCAAATTATAGAATTTTTGATGATAATAAAATTAAACAGATTTTTTATATTTTAAAAGATCCAAATATGAATACTACAGAAGCAGATAAAGTAATTGATAATGTTATTGAATTTGAAAATAATTTAAAAGAATTAAATATGAGATATAAAACAGGTGAAATGATAGAAGCAGAATCAACAGAAGAATTTAAAAAAATGTTTCCATCAAAAAATTTCGATTGGGATATATTTTTAGCAACAATGGAAAAACTTTGGCCTCATAAAACTCAAAATATTGAATATAAATATCGTGTCAAGCATATTGATTATATAACAGACTTTTTCAAAATTATTGATACTACAGATATTCAAACTATAATTAATTATCAAGTTTATTTGCATATACGTAATTGGAAAAAAGATGGAACTGAATTCTTTATACCTATGATAAATCAACTTGCTGCTTTTCGAAAAATATGGGATGAAAATTTATCAGAAATAACAGTTAAAAAATATACAAATTTCCTTAACGAATTTGAGGTAAATTTGAATAAAACTTTAATATCAATTCCTGATTCTGATAGTAATGAAGTCGAAGTTAATTTAGATTTAAGAAGAAATATTTTGGCAAACCATACGAAATTAATTCCACATGAAGAAATTGAAGAATTATATAAAGATTATGATTTTAATAAACCATATTTAAGTAAAGTTAAATTGTTTCAAAAATTTTTTGGTTTTGTATTTTATGGACCTTTTGATGGAAATGAAGATCTTTTTGTGAACATATATAAAGAATTAATTGATTCAGATATTAAAAATAAACCATATTTCTATTATTATAAAATAATAAATTTTGATTTATGGACAAAATATTTTATATACAATAATATACCAGAATCAAAATTATCAAAAATTGAGACATGTTTCAAACAAATTCCTGGAAATAAAAATCTCACGATTTATAATATTGAACCAATTTTATTGTTATACGCTTCACTTAAATCAACAATAAATTTCGAAAATTCAAATTCTAAACTGGAAACTGAAATGAAATTTATTGAAAATTTAATAGAACCAGATCAATTATTTTTCACAAGTTTGACACAACAAATTTGTGAAAGAGGCAACTATCGTATATCAAAAGAAAATTTATTAACTGCTCTTTCATTTTCAGAAGAATTTTCGAAGGCGTTTTCATGTTCTGTAGATTCAAAAATGAATCATTATAAAACTCAATGTGACTTGGATGTTTGCGACAAATTCTTCCCGTATAGGCAAGATTTAATTCCTTTTACAATTAGTGGATGTACATAATATATAGTGTTACCTGTAACATTGAATATATTTTCACTAGTAATATATGTATAATTTGTTAATATAGGTATTTTTACATTTAATAATTTTTATAATATACATATTCATGTATTTTATTAAAAAAATAAAAAATAAGTTAACTACATAAACAATATATCATCTAAAAAAATCTTTTCTTATTATTTTTATTATAATTGAGTTGTAAAATGTATATATACAAATTAAAGTTTCGAATTCAATTTATTTAGTTTTTTTAATTTTTAATCTAATATCAAAATATAAAAAATGAGATTAAATAAAGTCTTGTATACGAATATTAGAAATAATCCTTTTATTCCAACTCCAAATCAGATCTATTTTGAACAAATTTTGCACATCTGTACATCTGACTTAATATAATTAATTTTACACAGGTTGTTAGAAGTAAAAAAGCTGATGTTAAATATGATAATATCATAATATATTAAACCTATGATTCATAAAGCTACTTTGAAGACTGTATGTAGTAGAGTTATATACTGTTCTTAGATATTCGTCAAGATATTTCATTATTCTACCATTAAATATAAATTTCACAAAGAAAGGACTACAATCAAATCGAAAATGTTGTAAAATTTTCACCAGATATAAATTTCCACAACTTTACAAAATTACACTCTTTTTTTCTTGTTTTGTAAATTTATTCCTTCGACAATCATACTGTAAAAACAGAACAAAAGATATCTTTAAAATAAAATGAACAATAAGGATATTATAAATAAAGATTAATTAGAAATGTACAGTGAATATACACTTTATGATAACTATGTTTTATATACATGATATTATTAAGTTTATGATATTCAACAAAGATTTGTTGGATAACATCATAGACACAACAGAATATCTAGATAATAATATATACTGTATATATCAACAAAAAGCACAATACCATAAAAGCTTATTCTTATATTTATTTATTTATTCAACTTATACAATAACTAAAATTAATTACTTATTATACATAATAATTCTAGCACTAGCAACTGAGGCCTTCGGCTATTTTTATTTTTTTTTTTAATAAAGTACATTATTAGGGAACAAAAAATTGAACAAAAATTAAAATTGTTGAACCTAAGTTACATGTTATCTTTTTTTTATTTTTATAATTATTTTTTTTTTATTGTGTACTTTCTTTTTTGATAAAACTATTTTTTTTTTTATGTGGAACAGTACCCTACCCTTTTTTTTTTTATATTTTGCTTTTTATATTTTATTGTAAATGTTTAATCTTTTTAGAAAGTTTGCGAACGTTGTGACATTTTGCGCTGTGGTTTCCGACAAAAGTAAGTGTAGCGGTTTTATATTTTGCTGAATTCTTATGGCATCAATTTCTGTACATTCGATAATTATGTGCTCAGTTGTAATGACTTGATTATTACAAAATGTGCAAGTTGGAGCTGGTTCTTTGTTGAATAGGTGTTGGTGGGTGAGTATAGTGTGCCCAGTTCTAAATTTTGTGTACACCGTAAGGTCCCTTCTGCTCGCGTTTGCTGGAAAGGATGATGGTTCTTTCTTGGGGTTGATGTGTTTATAGAAGTGAGTAAAGTTTGCCCAGGTATGTAAGGATTCATGCTGCGTTATCTTTTTTATTTCTTCGACTAGGTCTGATTTATTTGTGAAGTTTAGTGATACAAGAGGGGAATTTGCCGCCTCTTTTGCTATTTTATCGGCAAACTCATTTCCTTCTATGCCCGCATGTCCTGGGACCCACATAAGTTTTAGAGATTTTTGTTTTTTTATTAGGGTGTCCCGTATTTCTTCTATGGTTTTTTCGGTGTTGTTAACATTGATGACCGCTTTCATTGTTGAAAGGGAGTCAGAACAAATTATGTATTTTTCTTTTGGATTTTTTTTTAATTTTACTGCTTCTAGTACCGCAAGTGCCTCAGCAGAGTAGGATGTTGAGTATGTGGGTAGGGCTCCTATTTTTAAAATATTTTTTTCTTCATCCACGATACTAAATGCTGTTGCAAAGGGGGATTTTGAACCGTCGGTGAATATGAGATTCCATTCAGCATATTTATTTCTTAAAGATCGAAATTCCTGTTGAAATAGGCTTGGGTTGGTTTGGCTTTTGTTCCAGTTGTTGAGATTTAGATTAACGCTATCCAGCTTCAGTTCCCAAGGAGAGAAACGCAACCTCGGGTTGCTGATGGGCTTGAAATTCATATTGTTCTTTTTGGCAAAGAGAATGACCTGAAGTAGTGTTGATGGTCTTTTTGGTATGCGTTTTCTTGCTATAACTCTTTTGCATTTGTCATATAGTTCAACTCCCTCTGAAAAAATAATTTTGGTTAATAGCTTCCTGGTAGAGAGCTTAATTTTTTCTTCTAAGGTCGCAAGTCCTGACTCTGCGAGGATAATAGGAATTGGCGTGGATCGAAAAACCCCAAGTGCTGAGCGTATTGATGCATGGTATATTGTTTTAAGTTTTTGTAGCTCCGTTTTTGCTGCTGTTCCATAAATGGGAAGTCCATATTCGATTTTGGAGAGAATAACTGCTTTAACTACATCAACCAAAGATTTTGTGTTACTTTCTAGATATTTGCTAGCTAAACATTTTATACAATTAAGTCTATTATTTAATGAACTACATAACATTTCTATATGACTGTTCCACAAGTATCTTGAGTTAAAAACAAGCCCTAATATTTTTAAATTTGAAACATTTTGTAAATTTAAGGAATTAGTGTTTATTACAAAGTTATTACAATTGTGTTTTTTACAAATGTGCAAATGTTTTGATTTTGTTATTGATATTTTTGAGCCACTGAAGTTTCCCCAATCTGTTAGTTCTGTTACTAGATCTTCAAGTTTGATTTTAAATTGTCCAAAGTTTTTAATGGTGGAATAAACTAAAAGATCGTCGGCGTATAGCACGTGCTTAAAAAATTTTTGATCATCTATAATTTTGCTGAGTTTATTATAGGCGATTAAAAATAATGGAACTGATAATGGAGATCCTTGAGGGATTCCATTGTTTAGTGGCCAAATGTTTGAATAGAATTCGTTATTTTTGACTCTTATTTTTCTATTCGACAAGAAGTTTTTTACGAAATTAATTATGTTCCCCCCGATTTTCCATTCAGTTAGTTGTTCGATAATTGAATGCATACCAACACGGTCAAAGGCTTTTTCTGCGTCGATTGATATGATTGAAATATGGTTTTTTGCATTTAGACTGTCCCGGATATTTTGATCTAATAGGAGTAGTGCATCCATAGTTCCTTTGCCAGATTTATAGGCCGTTTGCTTGTTTGTTACTAGATTTCCTTCCTTTAGCAACCAAAAGAGTCTTTTTGCTACAATTTTTTCTAAGACTTTGCTGGCGCATGGGAGTAGCGATATAGGGCGATAACTGGACGGACAGTGTTGATCTTTACCTTCTTTAGCTATGGGGACTATTGTTGCGATTTTCCACTGTTGTGGAATGGTACTTGTAAGGAAAATGATATTATATAATTCACATAGTTTAGATTTCGCTTCAATAGTAAGGTTTTTCAAAATAGGGTATGACAAGTTATCATAACCTGGAGTCTTGCCTTTTAGAGAGTTCAAGCAGGCTTGCAACTCTAATACTGTTATTGGTTGTTCGATCTGTTTAGCGCGCTTGTTTGGTGTGTACGGCGGAGCAATCCGGAGTGGAAGGGAGTTTCTCCCGTTTATAAATGAGTTAGAGAAGTTTTCATCCCTTGAATATTGTGACCAGAAATTGCCCAGTGTGTTGGCTATCTCTACTGGATCTTGGGTTAGCGTGTTATCGGACTTTTTTATATAGGAAATATTGTGGTATATAGTTTTGTTGGAAAGCGATCGAACTTTTGACCACAGGACTTTTGAAGGGGTGTTTGGATTTATGTCTTTTGTAAAGTTAACGAAGGATTGGCGTTTAGCAAGTTTGACTTCTCTTTTAAAATGTGCATTTGCTTTTTTATAGTTTATTATATTTTCGTTACTTGGGTGTCTCTTCAGGATTTTCCAGAGTTTTTGTTTCTCCATTTGTAGTAGAGATAACGAATTGTTCCACCAGCAAGTATATTTCCTAATTTTTTTGTTTTGTGCTCTTGGGATAGTTTCGTTAGCACTACTAATTATTAGTTTTTGAAATTGACTTACGGATTGGTTGATATTTTTGTTTATGTGTTGAAAATGTTTAAGTTTATTATTGATTGAAATTTGGAATTTTGACCAGTCTGCTTGGTCTATTTTGAATTTGGGTTTGAGTTTGGATTGCGTTGGGGGGTGGATGTTGTTGAAGAGTTTGATTGTTATTGGGAAGTGATCACTTCCATGTGGGAATTGATCGACATTCCATGAAGAAGATAGATTTAAAGGATGGGTGCAGAAAGCTAAATCGACATGAGTGAAAGTATTGTGAGTTGAAAAATGGGTTGGTGAATTTGTGTTTAAGTTTATTAAGTTACTGTTTTTTATAAAGTTAGAAATTATTTTGCCTTTTTTATTATATTTAGGGGATCCCCACATAGGGCTCCAGGCGTTGAAATCTCCGACGATTAAAATCGGTTGATTAAAGTTTGAGAGGAGACAGTGTAGGTCATTTTCGCTTATCGATTCGTTGGGGGCGCTGTAAATATTAATAACTGCAAATGGTAAATTAATATTGATTTCGATAGCTATTGCCAGGATATTTGTATTAAGGTTGAATATTTTGTGTTTAATATGGTTTGAAACTAAGAGAGCTATCCCCCGACTTGCTTTGTCGTTTGCAATGATATCGTTTTTATGATAGAATGAGAAGTTCCGTGGAATTTTTAACGTATTAGGGGGAGAAAGTAGGTGGGTTTCTTGTAAAGCAATAATATTTGGATTTTGATTTTTAATTATCAGTTGAAGCTCATCTAAGTTATTGTAGTACCCATTTAGATTCCATTGCAGGAGACTGATGGCCATTGAAATTAGCTAACTTTTATAAAATTTTTATTTATGTGGAAATGAAATGAAAAACGAAAAGGTATAGAGGCAGATGAGCGTGTTGAAAGTATGTTATAATGTTTATGAGAGGTTTCTAGATTCGTTTGTTTGTTATAATTGTCTTTATTATTCAAATTAAGAATAATATGCATTATGTAATATTTATTAAGAGTAAAGAAAAAAACAAAAACATGATATATAATCGAATATAAAGAATCGAGAAAAAGTAGTTGTTATTGATTAAATTTAAATATATATTTTAAGTATTTGTTCTTTTCTTCTTTTTTTTTAATGAAATAGTGAATAAGAAACCTTTTTTGTTAAAATTGAAGGAAACTTGAATTGTTATTTTATTATAAATAACAAGAAGTGCTTCAAATTAACAGTCGGAAGAATCTGAAATTTCTAGTAAATCTGTGTTTATTATGTTAGATAAAGCTGTAGTTTGATTGGATGTATTAATTATGTCAGCAGTTATGTTTGATTGCTTGGAATCTTGGTTTGAGTTAAAAAAATTGAGTGAAAAGTTGCTTTGGTTGGAAGAAGAAGTTTGATTGCTTGGAATATTTTTTGTTAAATTACGAGTATTGTTTTCTCTTTTAGTGTCAATAGCATTAACTGGTGGTTCTTTTTCATTTGTCTTTATGTTGTTGTTGTTGTATTTGGAAGGCGACAAGTCTATTGTGTTTGAAGTAGAGGTTAGATTATTATTGGCATTATTAGTTCGATTTGTGCGTTGTTCATTTTTAGGAGAAATTGAGGAAGAATTGTTGTTGTAATTAGAAGAGGACGGGTCTATTGTATTAGAAGTAGAGGTTATGTTATCATTAACTTTATTTTTTATATTAGTGTTTTGATCGTTGCTGGAAGAAATTGTGAAAAAATTATTGGATTTTAAAGTTTTTTCTTTTGGATTTTGTTTACTATTTTTTTCATTATCAGACGGTATTGAATTCTTGGCAATAGAAGAATAAGTTACGAAGTTATGTGGTGGTAGCGGATTATGTTGATTGTATAATTTACGGGCATCGGCGTAAGTGCATTTCTTTTGTGTTTTTATCTTTAAAATTTCTTTTTGTTGCATGTATTTTGGACATTTATTGGAAGAAGATGGGTGCTCTCCAAGGCAATTAGTACACATTGTTCTTGTACATTGATGTGGAGTGTGTGGGGGAAGATTGCAATTATCACACGTAGAGGAGTTTTTACAATTATTGCGTGTATGCCCTAGTTTTTGGCAAGTTTTGCATCTCATAGGATTTGGGTAATATTCTTTTACTTTTACCTGGTACCAAGCGATATCAATTTTTTCTGGCACTTTGTAGGAATTGAAAGTAAGAAGTATTAAGCCAGTATAACTTGTTTTGTTATCAATGAAACGACTAAATTTGTGTACTTTGATAACTCCTTGTTTTTTTAGGTCGTTTAGGATTTCTTCTTCACTGGTTGGAATGAGATTTTTATCGAAAATAGTGCCCTTTGTGGAGTTTAGTGTCTCGTGGAGTTTGGCTGAAATATTACATAAACCACCGAAATTTTTTGTTTTTTGAAATTTATATGCCACTTTGTCAGATTCAACCAGTATAAGAAGATTGCCATCTCGAAGGAGGCTGACAGATTGAATTTGTTTGCTTATGCTATCAAGAGCCTTTTTTTTAGCAAAGACGCTAAAGGAAGAAAGTGGTTTATCCTTATCCGTGGACTCTATGACAACAAATTTAGGACAGTTGTGCTTTATATTTACCTGTGGCAATTCTGGGAAAATGTCGTTGGTGATGTCTGTACCTCTTCCTCTCTTTGGTCTTGGACCTGGCTGACCGTTGGCGTCGGACTGACCGGTGTCATTGTCTGGCAACCCGGCAAACCGACTCCCCGAAGGGATCGGTCTGGCACCTAACATTTTTTCACTCACTTATACACTCAGGATTTAGTTACACTTGCACTATATGTTATTTGAGATATATTCTTATTATATTTATTTTTAGGTTATGTTTTTAAGCTTGATTGGCAAAAAATTAAATTACAATTTTCTAAAGAAAGGGATAGAAAAGAAAAAAGAAGAAAAAAAAAAAAAATTTTATTTTTAAAGGAAAAAAAAAGAGAAAACAAAAAATTAGTAGAAAAGGATGTCTACACTGAGCAGAGGTTAGTCGATGACTGTTCTTCTATTTTTTTTTTATGAAACGTCTTGCATAAAGTAAAAACAGAAAGAAAATATGAACAAGGTAGAATGTAAACCAACGGCTTGTAAAAGCTCACATTTCACATAAAAGACAATACAAACTGTTTAGAATTGTGACTTGCACAAAAATTTGAAAATTTAAGAAATAAAATTTAAAAAGTTTTTTGTAATAAGAAAATATGTGAAAATAGGACTTTTCTGGAATTTTGGGGGACTGTAAGTCTGGAACCCTATATAACTAAGAAAAACCGTTAACACACGTAAAAATATATTACTGGAGCTTTACTTTTTATGTCTTGCCGAAGAAAAATTTGTACAGGTGTTTCAATATAGCAAATTTTAAATTTTTGAGCCCTAATAGCTTATAAATAGGGGGTGGTCCAAAAAATTTTTTCGGGCAAACTTATACTAATTCTATAAGTTTTTTCTGCTTTCAAAATTTCAAGTCCCTATCTAAAAGCGTTCCGGAGTTATAAGGGTAGAAAAATCATGCAAAATTTGGTTTTCACATAACGGTAAATTTAAATACTAAATTTAAAAAAAATTGTATAATTTTGATATTAATTTAAAAATTTAAAAGAAATCGTTGTCTAATGACGTTTTTAGATTGAAAAAAGCTTATCTTAAGCAGAACATGAGATATATGCATTTAAAAATAGGGTCTTTTCAAAGTTTGAGGGGCTGTAGCTCCGTAATGGAGGGGGTTAATTCTTAAGCAATAATAGGTAGTTCAAATTACATGATGGTATAATTCGCCTTATGGAAATTCGTTTGTAGTACGTACGAACATCGCTAATATGAAACCATCTCCCTCATGTGTTCCTCAGAATTGGTAATGATTAGATTTATAACGTCCAAAGATTCAAGGTGAATATTAATAATTTTGTTCACAATTACCTGCCAATTTGAAATCAATTTTCATTCTCTAATTCAACTTCCTTTGAGCAGGCAGTATATGAGTACTATAAAAGGTCGGATAACCTATTGTTTGAACAAAAATGGGAGGTTGTGTTTAGTCAGTTAAAATCCCACACACTCATAGAAGACTCGTGGTCCTTTCACTCCTTTATTGCATCTTTTGATGATTTTCACCTATCCTCGCAAAAAAAATGAATTTTTGTACTTTTTTTGTAATAGAATTATGCTTCCCCTAGCAACATTTTGTTACTTCCTTTTAATTTTCCTACAATATTGAATAACTTTTATATTGCTGTTGCACAAATCTTTTTTGACTTAATATAGTATGGAGTATGGACTGTACGTTTCATCACCTCAATATATAGTTAAGTAGGGTCCGCCTCCTTGCTCTGTATATATACTATACTAATATTCTACCTTAATACTATTTTACGGTATCTATATAATAAAATATATTAATTTAAATAAAAATCTTTAAAAATAAAGTCAGCATTTCAAATCAAATTTAACTGATTAATAAAATTTCACTTTTTAAAATAAAAAAAAAAACAAAAAACAAAATGCAAATAATTAAAATATGATAACCTTTAAAACTTAAAAATATAAAAAATAATTCTACAGATTAAAATAAAAATCTATTTAAAGTGTACATTTATTAAATAATACTTTATTAATATTCTTTATATTAATTAGTTAAGACATACTGATATATATGTATGTATACAAAAACAAAAAAAAAAAACTTCAAAAATTAGCAATATTTTAAATTTTAATTAATTTTTAATAATTAAAAAAAAAAAATAATAATTACTGAAAATGTTAAAAACAAATTTTTTTTTCACGATATTTCTGGGATCACTTTTGATATTAACATTTAAAAAAGTTTTTGCTGATCCTATTCTAAATGATGACATTAATCAACAGGATATTATTAATTTTATTAATGAAGTGAAAGAAAACATTGACACAACCGTAAATCCATGCGATAATTTTCTAAAATATGCATGTGGTAAAATGAAAATAGAAAAAGATACTAATAATTTCGATAATATGAAAATTATTAATAAAGTTTTTAATTTAACAGAACCTAAAACAATAATTGAAAAAATTATTCAAGAACAAATCTTATCAATTAAAAAATTAGAAGAAAATCCAAATGATTATACGTTTGCTACTGATCTTATTAAAGAATTTGATTTTTTAAAAGTACTGGGACAGTTTCCAGTTCAACATACAATTGAATTGAATAAAAAAAATATTTCAGAAATCGAAGCACAATTCAATACAATAATTATGGGAAATATTATTAAAATAACTCCAGATTATAATAATACAATTGTAATTAATGCTGTACGTTCAACATTTAATAATACTAAAATTAAGGAAATATTTAATTTTTTTAAAGTTCCAAATACAACAGAAACCCACAAAGAAATTCATAATATTATTGAATTTGAAAATAATTTAAAACAAATAAATAAAAATGGTCTTTTGGGTGATACAATAAAATTACAATCAATTGAAGAAATTAAAATAATATTACCATCAAAAAATTTTGATTGGGATTATTTTTTTCAAACAATTGAAAAAATTTGGCCTTATTATTATAATCATAATAATAATTTTAAATATATTATCGAATATCCTGAAACATTAAAAAATTTATTAAAAATTATTGATTCTACAGATATTCATACAATAATTAATTATGAAATAAGTCAATATATACAATATTTAAAACAATATAGTAAATTTTTATTAACTCTTATTAATAATTTTATTGCAATTCGAAAATTATGGGATGAAAATTTAACTAAAAATACTATTGAAAAATATAAAATTTTTTTTAATGAATTTGAAATTAATTTAAATAAAATACAAAAATTAATTCCTAATTCTAATTATACTGAAATTAAAATGAATATAAATTTAAGAAAAAAAATTTTAACACATCATATGAAATTAATACCACATAATGAAATTGAAGAATTTTATAAAGATTATGATTTTAATAAACCATATTTAAGTAAATTAAAATTTTATCAAAAATTTTTTGGTTTTTTATTTAAAGGATATTTAAATGAAAATGAAAAAATATTTAAAAATTTTAATAATGAATTAATTGAATTTGATATTAATAATAAACCATATTTTTATTATTATAAAATAATTAATTTTAGATTATGGTTAAAATATTTTTTAGAAAATGAATATAAATTTAAAGAGCCATCAGTTATTGATAAATGTTTAAAACAATTTATTGAAAATGAAACACCATCCGCTTGTAATTTATTTTTAAGTTTATATGCTTCAATTAAAACAACAATAAATTTTGAAAGTTCAAATCTTAAATTACAAAATGAAATTAAATATATTGAAAATTTAATAGAACCAAATCAATTATTTTTTATCAGTTTAGGACAAATTTCATGTGAAAATAGATTTGATATATTATCAAAAGAAATTTTAGAATCAGCTTTTTCATATTCAGAAGAATTTTCTAAAGCATTTTCATGCCCAGAAAATTCAACAATGAACCGTTATAATGAAAAAATCGATATAAATTAGAATGTGTGATGTGAGATGCGATGTGAAATTATTTTCATATAGACAGGCATCATTTGATACTATTATTTGATATTTTAGTAATTCAAATATAAAGAAAATATAATGTAATAATTTTAATAAAATTTTTATACAATGTTTTTTTTTTTTTTAATAAATACAAATTGTTTACACATACATATATTTTTTTTTTTTCCTAAGGAAAGTGGAAATCTTCCAAAGACACCAATAATTCTCCCTTGGTAGTGTCAAATTCTTACTGACTAAACCCACCTCCCCCTTTAGCTAATATAATGGAATGAAACCCTTAAATGCTAACGCATGTATATTGGCTAGGGAGTAGGACTATGAAAGGATAGGAAATGGATGCGGAAACATTGAAGTGGGAGTAGGAATATAAGGAAACAATGAATCCGTCTATTATTATTACTATTTTGCTAACAGTGAATATATCCGTTACAACAGTTACGCTATGCAGTAGTATATAACACCTTACTGCATGAGGTAATTATTGATGGCTACCCTCACTGTCACTGTAGCAGCTATTATTATTGGTATTAGTATTTCTTATATTATATTATTATTTACCAGGGGCATCAGTGGATTACAACGTGCAGTAGTATATAAAACCTTCCTGCATGATATAACTAAAGATAGCTCCACTGTAGCAGCTATTATTATTATTATTATTACTATTAATTATACGATATACATTACTACATATTTTTTATTTATAACCTGACCCTCCCATTGAAAGGTTGGCACCTTAACCACTACGTCATGTGTCAGATACCTACTATATACATATTATAATTAAGTAGGTATATAATGTAGATATTTAATTCAAAATAAATGTATAGTAAAATTTCAATTAATATTTTTTAATTTTTAATCAGAGAGGAAAACAAAAAAAAAAACACTCTACAGAACTTGTGATATACTTTTCTCTAGGTGCATTGTGGATCTTTTTCAAAATTTGCTGAATCGCTATTAAAAAAAAGAAGGTAGAATGTAAACCAACGGTTTTTAAAAGCTCACATTTCCAAACTCAATACAAACTATTTAGAATTTTGACTTGCACAAAAATAAAAATAGCAAATTTTCAATTTTTGAGGCGTAATAACTCTTAAAGACGGGGTGCTACCAAAAAATTTTCTGAAGAAACTTATACTAATTGTAAAAGTTCTTTCTTGTCTCAAAATTTCTATCTAAAGACGTGCCGGAGTTATGAAAAAAGAAATTTCATGCAAAATATGGTTTTCACATAACGGTATATTTAAATAGTAAATTACAAAATATTGCATAGTTTTGATATTGTTTTATATAGATAATAAAATTTACGATCTTCTGGCGGTTTTAGATTGCAAAACTATTACGCAGGGCCTGAGATATATACATCTGAAAATGGGACTTTTTCGCAATTTTGAAGAGCTGCAACTTTGGAACTCTTTACAACTAAAACAAACCTTTAACACACATTAAAATATATTACTCTGGCTTTAAATTTTATATCTTGCAGAAGTAAAATGTGTACAGGTTCCTAAGTTACAGGTGTTTAAAAATAACAAATTTTCAATTTTTAAGCCCTAATATCTCATAAACAGGGGGTGGTCAAAAAAAATTTTCTGAGCAAACTTATACTAATTCTAAAAGTTCTGTCTTGTCTCAAAATTTCAAGCCTTTATCTAAAAGCGTGCCGGAGTTATGACAGTAGAAAAATCATGCAAAATTTGGTTTTCACATAACGGTAAATTCAAATACTAAATTTAAAAAAATTATATAATTTTGATATTAATTTACAAAAATAAAAGAAATACCTGTCGAATGACGTTTTCAGATTGAAAAAATCTTAAGTAGAACATAAGATATATGCATTTAAAAATAGGGCTTTTTCAAAGTTTTAGGGGGTGTAGCTCCGTAATGGGAGGGGCTACATGAAAAAGTTGTTCCACAAAATTAGTTTTTTTATGAGACCTATCCATGGTTAAAATTTTTTTTCTATATCATTAACGGTGTAGAAGTTTTGTAAACAGACGGACGGACGGACGAACGGACGGACAGAGTGAAACTAATTAGCACATATTTTCAAATTTTTTTTGGAAATGTGCTAAAAACAAAACTACATCGTTGAATTTTATATAACATTATACAGGTTTTTTGAAAGAAAACTTTCAGGGCTTTGTTTAAGTTTCCACAGTTTCACAAATATAGGTGTCCCAAGTAAGAATTAAAATGTCAGATAGCCTTACACAAGTTTTATAAATGTTTTATAATTTTTACCTAATGGTTTAATGATTAAAAAGTTTTATAATACGTTTTATAGAACAATTGAACACTTTATAATATTTGTATTTTTCTCATCAAACTATGATCTAAACTTGATCTAAACTTTGACTTTCAAACTGCTTTACAGTTTTATAGTACACTTGTGCTGCTATAAAACCTATGTTTATATCTAATTGTCTTAAGAATTTTCAGTCTTCCTTAAAACAATATTAAAATAAAAAAAAAATTCCATATTCATTAAGCTTTTTTTAAGACTACTTGGTTTTATTAATGTGAGCAGGGAAAAGTCCAAAAAAAACTTATTTTAATTACTAATTCGGTTTTAAGAGTTTTTGATCTTTTTTAAAACTAGATCAAAACCAGAAAAGCTTCAAAAGCGTTGCTTGGTTTTATTTATAGCCATTTTTATTGCTTTAGACGCTAAAATTTTTTTTTAGTATATATCATTTGTAAGTAATAACTTGTACATATTCAATTGATTTAAAATGTGGGATTTCAAATCAAAATTAAATGGCAAACAATGGAAACAAATCAAAATTAGTGGCGCTTTTAAAAGAAAAGTCAAAAAAAATTATAATAATATTATAAATAAAAGCTTCTAGTAAGCGTATTGTATTGTGAATTCCTTGTTGCCGTCCTTTGAAATATCTTGTATATGAGGGAACTTTTCTACGAAGTAACCTTAAAACAAAAATTATTGCTGAGTTTTTCCGTGACTTTTTTTCAGCCAGCTATCCTCTGACAGCTTTTCCTATAAATCAAACAGAATTTTCACATTTAGCCTTTTTCACAAAAACTGCTTTTGGCGTTATTAATATTGATGCTAATAAATAGTTTTAAATTATATTATTAAATTAGATAATAATCATATCCCTGGATTAGATGGGATCCCTAATATTTTTTTGAAAATATTTACTTCCTTATCAACACCTCTTTTCTATTTTATTTAATCTCTCGTTAGCTTGTGGTATTTTTCCATCATTTTGGTTATTTTTGAATGCTCTATTTACAAGCAAAATCAAAACAAGATAGAATGTAAACCAACGGTTTTTAAAAGCGCACATTTCCAAAAGACAATACAAACGTTTAGAATTGTGATTTGCATAAAAATTTGAAATTTCATGTAATAAGAAAAAACGTGAAAATAGGACTTTTTTTGAATTTTGAGGGCCTATAAGTCCGGAACCCTAAGAAAAACCGTTAACACACGTAAAAATATATTATTGAACCTTTAATTTTCATGTCTTGCCGAAGAAAAATGTTTACCGATGTCTAAGTTACAGGTATCTAAAAATAGCAAATTTTGAATTTTTGAGGCGTAATAACTCTTAAACAGGGTGTTGTACCAAAAAATTTTCCGAAGAAACTTATACTAATTCTAAAAGTTCTTTCTCCTCACAATATTTCAGATTCCTATCTAAAAGCGTGCCGGAGTTATGAAAAAAGAAATATCATGCAAAATTTGGTTTTAACATAACAGTAAATTTAAATAATAAATTACAAAATATTGCATAATTTTGATATTTTTTTACAGATATAAAAAAATTTCCGGTCTTTTAGTGTTAGATTGTAAAACTACTGAGAGCCTGAGATATATACATCTGAAAATAGGGCTTTTTTGCAATTTTGGGGGGCTGTAACTTTGGAACCCTGTACAATTAAAAGAAACCATTAACACACATAAAAATATATTACTGGAACTTTAATTTTTTTGTCTTGCCGAAGAAAAATGTGCACAGGTACCTAAGTTAAAGGTGTTTAAAAATAGCAAAATTTCAATTTTTGACCCCTACTAGCTCATAAACAGGAGGTGGTGCAAAAAAATTTTCTGAGAAAACTTATTAATTCTAAAAGTTCTTTCTTGTCTCAAAATTTCAAGCCCCTATCTAAAAGCGTACCCAAGTTATGAAGGTAGAAAAATCATGCAAAATTTGGTTTTCACATAACGGCAAATTTAAATACTAAATTTAAAAATTATATATAATTTTGATATTGATTTATAAAGGTAAAAAATATTCCTGTCGAATGGCGTTTTCAGATTGAATAAATATTAAGCGGGACATGAAATATACACGTTTAAAAATAGGGCTTTTTCAAAGTTTGAGAGGCTGTAATTCTCTGATGGATAAGGCTACATGAAAAAGTTGTTCCACAAAATTAATTTTTTTATGAGACCTACCTATGGTTAAAATTTTTTTCTGTATCTTTAACGGTGTAGAAGTTTTGTAAACAAACGGACAGATGGACGGACGGACTAAAGGGAAACTAATAGGCACATTTTTTCAAATTTTTTTTGGAAATGTGCTAAAAACGATGTAATTTCTAAACGATGTCTCTTCCTAAACTTTTTGAGGTAATGCTATTCGATTCTATATATGATCAATGTACTTGTTTTTTATCTCCATATCAACATGGTTTCGTAAAAAATAAATCTACTACTACCAATCTAATTGAAGCTACGGCTACTTCTACCTTCTTAAAAAATATGGAAGAAGGCTTGCAAACTGATATGAATTACACCGATTTTAATAAATCTTTTGACTTGTTACGACATAATATTATCATTTTTAAAAGTTGAATAAACAAGGTTTTCCTACTTATTTCGTAAATTGCTACAACTGGTGTGCCTCAAGGCAGTCACCTTGGTCCCCTTTTATTTATAATTTCTATCAACGACGTTATATCAAGTATATTAAACAGTGAAATTAAAATCTACGCTGATGATATGAAAATTTATAAAAAAAATTACTTCTTTTGATAACACTTTAGCTTTACAAGATGATCTTAGTTGTAACCTCCTTCGAAATATAAAAAAAAATGTACTTTTATTCGCTTCACACGTCGCTCTATTCCAATTTTGTATTCATACTCTATTAATAACAAAGTTGTTATAAACGTCAATTTAATTAAAGATCTTGGCGTACTTTTTGATAGTAAGCTTTCATTTCAGTCTCACTACACTTATATTTTAAATAAATCCCATTCTATGCTTGGTTTTATAAAACGTTTGTCTAAGGACTTTAACGATCCTTATATTCTAAAATCTCTTTACACTTACTTGATTAGTTAGGTCCAACCTTGAATATGCCAGCCAAGTTTGGAATTCATTTTACTGAATCCATATAAAAAAGAATAGAATCCGCTCAAAAAAATAGATTTTCTTAGATTTGCTCATCGTCATCTATCTTGGTCTAATCCCCTAATTTTACCTCCTTATGAACATAGATTAAATTTGATTAATCTCAACACCTTGGAAAAACGGCGTGATGTATTGCTGATATCATATTCCTAAGTGAACTGATTAAAGGAAATATTTTGTCTTCTCAATTACATGACAATTCAAGTTTTTGTTCTAATTCCAGACTAAGATCCGCTAATATTTTTAATTTACAATTTCATCGAACCAATTATGATAAACATGAACCGATCAATAGAATGATATGTTTATGTAATAAATATAATTTAATATCATTAACATTAATATCCTTTTAACAAAAGATTCGTTAAAGATCTGTTTATATTCGTGCCATTAATTTTTTATTTTTAATTGAAGTTCTTAACATAAGGTTTTTTTTGATCATCAAGTCAACTAAAGCTTAAAATATTTAATAATTTAATATTCTAGAATAAGTAAATTAATCTTCATTAAAAATTTATTGTTTTTTTTTTTTTTTTTGTTAATAAAATTTTTTTTTTTTCTAGTTTTCAAATTTAATTAATAATCTTTAATTGTAGTTTTTATTTTTTTTTTTTTTTTTCTTAATATCTACCTATTGCTAATATTAATTTTAAGTTTTATTTTTGATTATGTAACCTGATTGATCTAAGCTTGAAATGAAATAAATAAACAGAAATATTTCCAAACCAAAAAAAAAAATTCTGATTGATTAAAAAATTTCAATTCAAAAAAAAAAAAAAACAAGATGCAGTCAATTTAAGATAACCTTCGAAACTTGAAAATTCATTTTTTAGATTAAGAAAAGCCTATAAAATGGTTATATTTGATTAAAAAATACCTTACTTATAGTTTTCATTTCAGTAGATGAACACGGTATATTTTATTATTAATAGAATATTATAAGACTATTATTATAATTTTAGTAATATTTTAAATTTAAATTGATTATATAAAAAAAAACACAAAAAAAAAAATAAAATGTTAAAAACAAAATTTTTTTTCATGTTATTCTTGGGATCATTTTTAATATTAACTATTAAAAAAGTTTTTGCTGATCCTGTCCCAAACGATGACATAAATCAAAATGATATCATTAATTTTATTGATGAAATTAAAAAAAATATTGATATAACTGTAGATCCATGTGAAAATTTCTTAAAATATGCATGTGGTGAAATAAAAAGAGAGAAAAATGATATTATGGATATAGATTTAAAAAATGAAAATAAAATTTTTAATTTAAAAGAACCTAAAACAACAATTGAAAAAATTATCAAAGATCAATTCTTATCAATGAACGAATTAGAAAAAAATCCAGATGATTTTTCATTTGCTAAAGATCTTATTAAAGAACTTGATTTTTTGAATTCATTTGGATCATTTCCAATTCTACAAAATGATAAATTGAGTGGTAAAAATGTTGCAGAAATGGAAGCACAATTTAGCAGTATTCTTTTAGGAAATTTATTTAAAATGACACCAGAAGATAATAATACAATTGGAATTATAGTAAATCGTCCAAAATTAAACTATAATAAAATTAAGGAAATTTTTAATTTTATTAAAGATCCAAATTTAAGTACAACAGAAATATCTGAAGAAATTGATAATATTATTAAATTTGAAAATAATTTAAATGTGGTATATAGAGAATCAATGACTGGTGAAACAATTGAAACAGAATCTATTGAAGAAATAAATAAATTATTTTCATCAAAAAATTTTGATTGGTATAGTTTCTTTGAAACAATGGAAAAACTTTGGCCACATAATAAACAAAATATAAAATATAAATATCGTATTCAATATTCTGATACTATAAAAAATCTACTTAAAATTATTGATTCAACAGAAATTCATACATTAATTAATTATGAAATTTATCAATATATTTTTAATTGGAAATTACAAACTACAAGACATTTTGCACCCATAATACATCATTATACAATATTAAGAAAAGTATGGGATGAAAATTTAACACCAATAACAGTTAAAAAATATAAAAATTTTCTTAATGAATTTGAATTAAATTTAAATAAAAGTTATGATACAATTTCAGATACTGACAGTAATGAAATTTTTAATAATTTAAATTTAAAAAATAATATTTTAGAAAATCATACAACATTAATACCATCTGAAAAAATTGAAGAATTATATAAAGATTATGATTTTAATAAACGATATATAAGTACAGTTAGATTATTTCAAAAATATTTTACATTTTTTTTTAATGGATATTTTAGTGAAAATAGTAAATTCTATAGAAATTCATTTACTAATTTAGTTGAATCAGATATAAAAAATAAACCATATTTCTATTATTATAAAATAATAAATTTTGATTTATGGAAAAAATATTTTCTATACAATAATGTTGATGTATTAAAAATGAGAAAAGTTGAAAAATGTTTAGAACAGATCAATGAAAATGAATTATTTTCTAGTGTTGATTATTTTCTAGCTTATTATGCTTCACTTAAATCAACAATAAATTTTGAAAGTTCTAATTCTCAGTTAGAAAAAGAAATTGAATTTATTAAAACTAAAATAGAACCAAATCAATTATTTTTTATTAGTTTAGAACAAAATGCTTGTCGAAATGGATTTTCAAGATCAAAAGAAAATTTAGTATCTGCTCTTTCATTTACAGAAGAGTTTTCTAAAGCGTTTTCATGTCCTGAAAATTCAAAAATGAATCATTATAAGAAAAATCATTGTACTTTAGATGTTTGCGAGAATGAATTATTCATGTACAGGGAAGATTTAACGCCTTTTATCATTAATAAATGTTAAAATTATGTAATTTTGTTTAGCTATAACAAAATAATAAATTTTATAAAATTATAGATAGGATTTTTAATTAATCCATTTATAAAAAAAAAAAAAAAAAAACTTTTTTTTAAATAAATAAAACAACTTTAAACAAAAAATTTTTTTATTATTTCTTTTCCCTTATGTTAAATTTGAAAGGAGCCGATAGTGAACCGGAGTTCGGCTCACTATCTAACTAACTAAGTAGAATATACTTAATATTATAAATTATAATGTTTTTTACTATTAAATATGACACATCAAATATGACACTCTGAGTGAACAGAGCTCTAAATAAAATTTATTTTATTTTTTATTTTTATTTTATTTTTTTTTTTCAAAATTAAGAGAGAGAATAATAAACTTTTAATAAAATTCTTACCAGCAAAATTTGGTTGGGTAAAAATTTTATTTGTGACGTTTGATTGTCATTTGAGTTTTTTTGTCAGTTAAAAATTTTAAAAACGATAATTTATATAGGAAGGAGACTAAAACTATGGAACCGAAAATAATAGAATGTTCACCAGGAAGTAATGCAACAAGGTTACTAATGAATTTAATAACTCTTGTTAGAATTGCATGAACTGTTGCCAAAAAGAGAGGTCGTAACAATTTGCTAAGTCTCTAAAAGAGCAAATCTCATGTCCCGCAAACCATAAAAATGTTGTTAGGTGTTTAGTCGCAGTACATTTATTTGGTCTCAGTTTTTAATATTCCTCAGTATTCTTAAATTTATCTGTTAGATCTTCAAATAAACTTCTGCTAATTCGGAAATGTATTCTGAATTCATTTTCACTGTAAGAAGGCATAACGATTTCTTCCATATAATTTTTAATACAATTTCTCTTAATTTTTAACGGTCTCTTCAAATTTGCAACTATTTCATTAATATTATAAGGATTACAAAATTTCAGATTCCGAAAAGCTACTAGATTCATCACTCGGCGACAGTTGATCCGATAAAACAATTCTGTTTAAAATATTCCTAGACATTTCTTTATTTTTCTTTTTATTAAATTTTTGTAAAAATCGCACATGAAATTTTTTTCAAATAGTAAACTACTAAAAAAAAAGAATAATGAGCGAATAAAATTTTATAAAATTTTATTTAGAACGAACAAAGCTTATATAAAATGGTTGTATTTTTTACTTCAATTACATAATTTTTTTTTTTTTTTGCTTATTTGAAAATGTTTGTGGACTCTTAGTCTTATTTTTATATGCATATATATAAAAAATCTAAATTTGCAGAAAAAAAAAAAAAAAAAACAAGGATTGTTTACTTTGTTTGAAAAAATAGTTTAATATGAATTTAAAAAATCGGCTGTTTCCACCACAGGACCGACCGCCACTACACGAAAAGTACAATGCCAAAATTTATAGATTTTTTACATAATAATTTATATCAAAGCTGCAAAATAACTTCTAATAATTTAACAACATTTCGTTTTATTCAATCAAATCGAAAATATATGTGCATTCATTCATTTCCACTATTATGTAATGTAGGTACATTTCATTAGAAGTGAAAAATAATAAAAACTGTAAACAAAACAAACATAAGATTAATATTGAATCTGTTAACAAAAATTTCACCGTTTTAATTTTATGTCATCAACAAAAGAATAATATGCATAGATATAGGTACATATGTATGTATTTATATAAATTTTTGAGATATAAAAAAAAACAAAAAAAAAATTGTTCATATAAATTCATATGGAGTGTTGTTATGTATGAAAATTGGACTTAAATTAAAGTTAAAATTAGTCGGATGAAAAAATGTTCTATGGCAAAGTTGTTGCTCTTTACTTGTGTAACAACTTTTTCTTAATAATTTTTCTCATAAAATTTTTCTGTTACGAAATATTCATAAAAAACTTAAAAAGTACACTAGTAAACTACCACTTGTGGTTGTCCGATTTGCTCCAAAAGCTTATCAATCCGAGATATTTACGTCAAAACCTTAAATATGAAATTGCAAAAAATTCCGCTTAGTCGTTTAAGCTGTGCACGTGCCCACAGACATACCAGACATACCACAGACAGACATCATGCTAAAAAAAATTTTACAGCCTTCTTCACACCGGAATATTGCATACTTGCCAAAATCTCCGGGAACAAATTATTAGTATGAAAAAAATACCTACCTTATACATTAATGTATGCGGTCGGTAAAAATTATATTTGTTTAAAATAAAAGATAACATATTATAAAAGCAAAGTAAAATTTAATGTGCGTTCGTTATTTGATAAAACGATGCTATCAAACGATGTTATCAAAAAAAAATTTGAAAACTCGCTTGAAAAGGTGACACTTTGAAACGTGCCAACCATATTATTGGCTCATCATTTATAAAACTTTAAATTTATATTTAAAGTGGTACACTTTTGATCTTAATAAAAAAAAAATAAATTTATTTTAATAACTTTGGTATATTATGTATTATATTTAAATGTCAACTAAAATATTCTTATCAATTTTCAGACTATATAACTTAATTTTTAAAAATTCATAAATTTAATATTGTAAACAATTTATTCGATTTCTCGAGTTTTATATTTCAATTTGTATAGAAGACATTATTAATATTGTATTAATTAAACTTCGTTAAAAAAAAATATATAATAAGAAAAAAAAACACACAAAATAGATTAAATTACCGAAAATGTTAAAAATAAAACGAATAATTTTACCGTTATTACTGTTTATATTATTGAAAATTTTAAATATAATTTTCTAGTGATAAAATATCATCAATTGATGAAATTAATCGACAAGAAATAATCAATTTTATAGATGAAATAAAAAAAAAATGTTGATATAACAGTAAATCCTTGTGATGATTTTTTTATTATGCTTGTGGTCATATAAATCAAAATAAAATTCGTAATTTTTTACGATTTTTCGTAAAATCGTATTCGTATACGATTTTTCATATGTTTTAGAACTTTTTGAACAATTTGATTTTTTAAAATCACTTGAATCATTTCCAATTCAAAACGAGGAAGAATACAGTTGTCTTTGTCAACTCTTAGATACCCGTACGAACCGTTAGTATGTTCACAGCCTGTCACTTTGCTTACAATATTATTTTTATAATATTTTAGTATTTTAAAATAATTTGGGTGAATTTTATAATTTCTAGAATTATGGGTTGTACATATATTCAAACTATATGTTTATACATTCTTTAAAAGCAGATTTTAACCTTCCACATAACGATTATCAATCCAAAACTTTTTCAAATATTCTATAGTACCATTTAATACTAAGCGGTAAATGTATATTAAATTGTTTTAGTACAAAATAGTAAATATAATTTTAAATATTATATTATATTATATTTAAATATTCCATTGACAGAATAATTTCTTATAAGTACAATAAAGTACATATATGTATGTATGTAAATACGGCGCTATATAATATACATCTATACTCTTATCATTCATTCACTAGTGACATATACGATATGTAATTAAACATGATATTATATAAGTATGTATATATATCAATATCATATAAATAAAAATTCTTCAAGCAACCGTTATGTTGTTTATTTATTTACATTTTTTGTACCACGCATTATATCCTCAACAATTTCAAATTATCGAGTAAAACAAAATGGAAAAAATTCGTTAAAGAAATTTGGTAGAAAATTTGAAAAAATCAAGTAACACTTTCGTCAATTATAAAGTAACCCTATATTATTAAAAACAGTTGTTAACAGAAATAAGAGTATAATGTTGAAGCTTTAATTTTTGTGTATTACTTGAAAAAAATGTTAACAGGTGTTCAAGTTACAGGTGTTTAAAAATAGGAAATTTTCAGTTTTTGAACCCTTACAGCTCTTAAGCGGGGGGTGATACAAAAAAAATTTCTGAAATGACTCATACTTATTTTCAAAGATCTAACTTCTGTCAAGTTTTCAACTTAAACCGTTTAGAAGATAGAAGGGTTAAAGGATTTTGCAAAATTTGAGTTTCGCATAACGGTAAATTAAGACACAGTATGCCACAAATATATATTTATTGTATATATACTTTTAAAGCTAATAAAAGTAGTAATCGTTTGGCGTTTTCAAAATGAAGATATACCTTATTCAACTTGTGCTATAACAATTTAAATATAGAGCTTTTTTGAACCTTTGGGGAGCTGTAGCTCCGTAACGGGTGGGGCTACAAAAAAAAGTTATAAAAAATAAAATTAATATTTTTGTGGGATCTATCAGTAGTTAAAATTTCATAGCTCTATTGCAAAAAAAATGTGGGGATCTAAAAGTTAGGTGTTCGAGAGCTACCCTAAGGCTTGGTCCAAACTCAACCAAAAAAAATTGGGAACCTACAAATTACTCCCAAAATATTTTGTGTAAATTTCAAGATTCTAGCTTTCTTAGTTTTTGAGTTAGCGTGCTGACGGACGGACGGACGGACATGGCTCAAAAGTCTTAGAATTTTTTTCTGATCCGATCCATACCTTTGAAGGTATATCTAGCTCGCTTATTTCGAGGTGTTACAAACGGAGGAGTAATATTATTATACCCGATCCTATCGTACGGGTATAAAAATGGAAATTTTAGCACTAAAAATGTTGCTGAAATTGAAGAACAATTAATTAGTATTAAAGAAGATTAGTATTAAAGGAAATTTATTTCATATTGAATCAAAAAATGAAAATTATTTTATTCATTAAATTATCATAATAATAATTTTAATAATACAGAAATTAATTATGCTATTAATAATTTTATTCAATTTAATAATAATTTAAAATTATTATCAATAACAACAGCTAATAATAAATTTATGAAAAATTATTAGAAATAGAATCAATGGAAATATTAAATAAATTATTGCCATCAAAAAATTTCAATTGGATTACATTTTTAAAAACAATTGAAAAAATTTTTTCTTATCAAGTTATCAAGTTCATGTCCATCATTCTAATCAAATAAAATAAATAAATCAATCAATCTTGTGGAACAACTTTTTGATGTAGGCCCATCCATTACGGAACTACAGCCCCTCAAACTTTGAAAAAGCCTTATTTTTAAATGCATATATCTTATGTTCTGCTTAAGATTTTTTCAATCGGAAAACGTCATACGACAGGTATTTTTTTTAACTTTGTAAATCAATATCAAAATTATAAAATTTTTTTTAATTTAGTATTTAAATTTACCGTTATGTGAAAACCACATTTTGCATGATATTTCTTTTTTCATAAATCCGGCACGTCTTTAGATAGAAACTTGAAATTTTGAGACAAGAAAGAACTTTTAGAACTTTTTTTGCAGCACGCCCTGTTAGTATTAGTATTAGGGCTGAAAAATTGAAAATTTGATATTTTTAGGCACCTGTAACTTAAGCACCTGTACAAATTTTTCTTCGACAAGACATAAAAATTAAAGCTCCGGTAAATATATTTTTACGTGTGTTAACGGTTTTTCTTAATTATAAAGGGTTCCGAACTTACAGCCCCTGAAAATTCCAGAAAAATCCTATTTTCACATATTTTCTTATTACAAAAAGCTTCTTAAATTTTGTTTTTTAAATTTTCAAATTTTTGTGCAATTCACAATTCTAAAGAGTTTGTATTGTGTTTTAGAAATGTGCGAATTTATAAACCGTTGGTTTACATTCCACCTTTTTTTTCCCCCTATATATAGAAGGCATATGTCATCTGCGAAGTCCAAGAATTGATGCATATTATGATACAAAAAAATTAAATTTATTATTATTTGATGATTCAATTATTCAAACAAAACTTAATAATAAACCACATTATTATTTTTATAATATATTATATTTTAATTTATGGTTAACATATTTATTTTATGGTAAATAATAATTTTCAAGAAATATCTATAGATAAAGATTGTTTAAAAGAAATAAATGATAATATATTTGAAATATATATATTTTTTGAGTACGGATATGCTGCCTTAAAATCAACTTTAAATTTTCAAAGTAAAAATTTTATTTTAAATCAAAAATTAATATTAATAAATGATTTAAATCAATTATTATACCCTACACATTAAGTATAGGGTATATTAACTTTGGTATGGTGTTTGTAACCATCAAAAGGAAGCGAGTTAGGTATAGACATGTATATATATTCTCAATCAGGATCACCGCCTGAGTCGATTTAGCGATGTCCGTCCATCCGTACGCACGATAACTCAAAAAATAATGATGCTATCTTGATGAAATTTATACTGTAGGTTAACAATGACTAAGGTAAGGCGGGGATTGTAAATGGGCGAAATCGGACCATGCGTTTGAGTACCTCCCATACAACTCCCAAAACCGAACAAGCATATCTTCGAAATTAATAAAGATAGGAAATTCAAATTTGATACGAGGGTGCTGTTTCCTAAATCCCTGATTTGGCTAAAATTTGAGATGAATTGGAGCGGTCCTTCGGGTACCTCCCATACAACTCCCAAAACCAAACAAGCATATCTTCGAAATTAATAAAGATAGAAACTTCAAATTTGGTACTAGGGTGTTGTTTCTTGAATCCCTGATTTGTCCAAAATTTAAGATGAATTGGAGGAGCTGTTCGACTACCTCTCATACAACTCCCAAAACCGAACAAGCATATCTTCGAAATTAATAAAAAAAGGAACTTCAAATTTGGTACTAGGGTGTTGTTTCCTGAATCCCTGATTTGTCCAAAATTTAAGATGAATTAGAATAGTTGTTCGGGTATCTGCCACACAACTCCCAAGACCAAACAAGCATATCTTCGAAATTAATAAATATATAAACTTGAAATTTGATATAAGAATGTTCTACCCTGTTGATGTCTCTAAAATTTGAGATGAATTGGGGTTGTGGTCCTCGTGCCTTCACACACTTCCCAAGACCTAACAAGCATATTTTCGAATTTAATAAATGTAGAAATCTGAAATTTTGTACAAAGGTTGTAAAAGCATTTATTTTTTTAGCTTAGTTATATTAAATAGCTAACTAAAATAACTTATGGATTTTTAATTTAATTTGAATTTTTTAGGTGTAGGGTATAAATAAGTCGGTTACATCGATTTACTGTTACTTTTACTTGTTTTATATAAGTTTGGGTCAATATATTTGTAATTGAATTACTTAAAATAGATAAAAAAAATATTTATTATATTTAAATATTTAGATGAATTTTCAAAAACATTTTCATGTCAACAACACTAATCAAATATAAAATAACACCAACACCAATCAAATATAAATCAAATATAAAATAATGTTTGTATATTAAAATATTGTAAAAATAATAAATATGATTTAATTAAAGAATTATTACAATATAATATTACAAAGTTGTTAACTATATGTTTATGTACAATATGTTTCTAAATGTCTCTAAACGGAATACATATTAATAAGATGTATTTATTATAATTACATATATGTACATACATACATAATGTATTTTTTTTTAAGGATATAAAAAAAATTAATTTCAAAACACAATTTTAAAAATAAAGAAAACAATGTACCTAATGAACACTGTATTGAACTTAAGATTTATATTATATACATATGAATGCTTTTAATATAATATGTATGTAGTCAATAATGTTATACATAAATTTTTAATTAAATTTTATTTTAACTAAAACAACATTTTTTTTAATCGCAAATATTACCTATTTCTTCAGATATTAATCCATCAGCTCGGTCGTATATCATGGTCCATCGATTTACTATATACGGTTTATTGTAGGATTTATTAGATTAACAATTGCATTATTATGTATTTATGTACTATGTACATAGGTATTCAAATTCAATTAAAATATAAAATTTTCTAAAAAAAAATACTGAAACTTTCCAATTTGATATTTTTAAAATAAAAAAAAATTGTAAAAATTTAGATGATGTACATACATACATACATAGTATATTATGTACGTAGGTGTAGTTAAAAACAAAATTTTACCTAGTCTAATTAAAACTTAAAACTGTTAAAAAAAATTAAAACGAGAAAGAATACAGTTGCCTTTGTCAACTTTTAGATACCCGTACGAACCGTTAGTATGTTCATAACCTGTCACTCTGCTTATAATATTATTTTTTTAATTTTTTAGTAGGTATTTTAAAATAATTTGGGTGAATTTTATAATTTCCAGAATTGTACATATATTCAAACTATATATTTATACATTCTTCAAATGCAGATTCTAATCTTACACATGCCGATTATCAATCCAAAACTTTTCCAAATATGCTATAGTACTATTTAATATTAAGCGCCAAATGTATAATAATTTATACTATACATATGTATTATATATAATTCATTCATCAGTGACATATACGATATGCAAGAAATTTTCAAAATTTAAGTTTCGCGTAACGGTAACTTAAGATACCGTATGGCACAAGTATGTATTTATTGTATACATATTTTTAAAACTAATAAAAGCAGTAATCGGTTGGCGTTTTCAAATTGAAGATATACCTTATACAACTTGTGTTATAACAATTTAAATATAGAACTTTTGCAAACTTTGGGGAGTAACGTGTGGCGCCCCTTAATGTGTGGGGCTACAGAAAAAAGTTGTTAATAATAAAATTAATATTTTTATGACATCTATCAGCAATTTCATGGCTCTATTTAAAAAAAAAATGTGGAAATCTAAAAGTTAGGTGTTCGAGAGCTACCCGAAGTTTTGGTCGGATCTCAACCAAAAAAATAGGGAACCTAAACATTGATGTAAGAATATTTTTTGTGTTAATTTCAAGTTGGAAAACTCTTATTAACTAGAATTAAGTAATAAATATACATAATGTTAAGTAGGTTCAGTATAGGCTAAGTTTTATGTTCTCTCAAAGGTAGCGCTAGATCAGACTTTGTAAGGGATGAGCGAACCATCGAGAAAGGTAGCACAACGAGTCGCAGGGTGTATACGTGTGTGATAGTAGTCTCTGGTGATAGGTTAAAAGCCACTCCTTCTGAACAACATCAACAATAATATGTATTAATATTAATTCAGTTTTTAAGTTTTTATAGTTTTTTAATGTGAAGGTTCTTCAAAAGATTTAAAATTAATTATTAAATTTAATGAGTTTTTATGCAAATTTTTTGAAATTATTTTTGTTATGTTAAATTTCACTAAATATAATTTAATATTTAAAATTATTATAAAAAAAAAAATTAATTTCATTTTTTTTTTTCCTATTTACAGGTAAGTGTGAACATAACAATTAATTGTTTTATGATATACAAAAAGTATGATATATAAATGTTCATGGAGCAAGTAAGATACTTAAAAAATAAAAATTTTACTTTTTGAATGAAAAACGCATTAAAATTTATTATTAAGTGAAAGATACAAATTAAAATGATTAATATATGGATAATGGAAATGATATCCTTCTAGTAAAAAAATGTTTATAAGCAAATAAAATATGAACTCAGTTCATTAAAGAGTTTTCAAAAAAAAATTTAACGGAAGAGACTGCATATTTATTTTTTTTTGACAAAAGCTTTCTTACTAATACCCAGTAGTTAAATAAACTCATAAATTTCATTTAAAAATTAAAAATATGCTTTTAACAATTTTAAAATCTATAGTTTTTAGCACATTTCCAAAAAAATTTTAAAAAAATGTGCTTATTAGTTTCACTCTGTCCGTTCGTCCGTCCGTCTGTTTACAAAACTTCTACACCGTTAAAGATAGAGAAAACAAATTTTACCATGGGTAGGTCTCATAAAAAAAATAATTTTGTGGAACAACTTTTTCATGTAGCCCCCCCCATTACGGAGCTACAGCCCCTCAAACTTTGAAAAAGCCCTATTTTTAAATACATATATCTTATGTTCTGCTTAAATTTTTTCAATCTGAAAACGTCATTCGACAGGTATTTCTTTTATCTTTGTAAATTAATATCAAAATTATACAATTTTTTTAAATTTAGTATTTAAATTTACCGTTATGTGAAAACCAAATTTTGCATGATTTTTCTACTTTCATAACTCCGGCACGCTTCTAGATAGAAGCTTGAAATTTTGAGACAAGAAAGAACTTTTAGAATTAGTATAAGTTTGCTCAGAAAATTTTTAAACACCTGTAACTTAGGAACCTGTACATATTTTACTTCTGGAAGATATAAAAATTAAAGCTACAATAATATATTTTTACGTGTGTTAAAGGTTTATTTTAATTGTAAAGAGTTCCAAAGTTGCAGCTCTTCAAAATTGCGAAAAAGCCCCATTTTCAAATGTATATATCTCAGGCTCTGCGTAATAATTTTGCAATCTAAAACCGCCAGAAGATCGAAAATTTTATTATCTATATAAAACAATACCAAAATTATGTAATATTTTGTAATTTACTATTTAAATTTACCGTTATGTGAAAACCACATTTTGCATGAAATTTCTTTTTTCATAACTCCGGCACCCCGTTAGATAGGAACTTGAAATTTTGAGACAAGAAAGAACTTTTAGAATTAGTATAAGTTTCCTCAGAAGCTTTTTTGGTTACACCCCCTCTTTCAAATTTACTCCTCAAAGAGTTATTACTCCTCAAAAATTGAAAATTTGCTATTTTTAGACACCTGTAACTTAGGCACCTGTACAAATTTTTCTTCGGCAAGACATGAAAATTAAAGGTTCAATAATATATTTTCACGTGTGTTAACGGCTTTTCTTAGTTATATAGGATTCCGGAATTACGGCCCCTCAAAATTTCAAAAATGTCCTATTTTCACATTTTTTCTTATTACATGAAATTTTCAAATTTTTGTGTAAGTCACACTTCTAAACAGTTTGTATTGAGTTTTGGAAATGTGCGCTTTTAAAAACCGTTGGTTTACATTCTACCTTGTTTTTTTATAATATTATGTGTATATTTAATTTAAAATCATAATTGATTTGATTTAGAATTAAATATTGTGAAATAATTTTAAAAAGTAAAAAAAAAAAAAAAAAAAATCAAAACTATACAATAGAATATTTCATCCATATAATACGAATACACATACCACTATTTTCTTCTTCTAAAATAAAATAGGGTTCATAACAAAATTAGGATTTTTACTATTCAGGTGATTTAAAATTCTGACGAATTCAATTTCTTCGAAAAAATCAAAAATCAAATAATCAATATTGAGACAATTTAAAATTTTGAAATTTCTAAATTCGGGTAAAAAAAAATTCAGGATTTCAGAATTTTTACTTTTTTTAACATTATATAAAATGATTTATGCTCTTTTACTGAAAAAAAAAAAACACTAACGAAAAAACCTCGAATTTAAATTTTGTGGAAAAAATCGCGATTTCTTTAATATTAAAATATGTTGACCCCATGAAAAAAATATGTATGTAAAAAAAATAGAAGAGATTGTCTAGTTCATTACAAAATCAACGTGTTTGGCAGCATCCTCCACTATAATATGAATTACACGAAAAATTAAAATCTGATTTCTGAATATTTTATGAATTTTAAATATATATGAAAATTGAATTATCTGAATTTTAAGTTGTTTTAAGTTGAATTTTTAATTGTCAGAATTTAAAAAATTCCGAATTTTAATTTAACTGAAATTTGATTGTCCGAAATTATGATTATTTAAATTTTGATTTTCTGAATATCATAATAAAACCATAAAATTTTGTAAAATTTAAGTACAATAGAATTTATTAAACTGAAAAAAATTTATATTCTGATACAATAAATTAAAACAATGAATTAAATGAAATTATTTCAATCGTTAAACATAAACTATAAATAATTTTGTAATTAAAAAACAAATAAATTTTGAAATTCATTTAAAATCAATTATTTTTTTTTTGTTTTTGTAATAAATAAAATTAAAATCTAAAAATGCATAAAAAAAAAAAAAAAAAATTTAAAAATTGAAATTTTGTAATAAATTAAATAAAATTTAAAAATAAAATACTATTTAATACAATTTAAAATATAAAAGGTTTACACAGTTTCTTCCATCGTACCTATACACTATAAATCATCAATAAATCATTAATATATGACTTGATCCTTGTATTCAAAACTGAGGAGCTCTTTTTTAAAACTACATAAAATAATAAATTCAAATTTAAATCTTTAATATTAATGGTAAAAATATAATATTACCTATAGCGTTTTTTGAAAGTTCTGAAACGCTTTTGGTAAATTCATATATAATAATAACAAAAAAAATTACAGATATTTTTTCAAAACTGTGAAAAACCACTATCAGTATTTTTTTCTATACTTCAGAAAACTGAAAAGTTGTTGAGAACTTCTTAAAAGTAAAAATTTTGTTGCAAAACTTCAAAAAATGTAACAGAAACTAAAAATTATTAAAGTATTTTTTCGATTCATTTTGAAATATTAATTAAAACAAAGCAAAATGTAAAACTAAATGTTTTTAAAGGTGATCATTTTCCAAAAGACATTAAAAACAATTTAGAATATTAATTGCGACTTGCACAAAAATTTGTAAATTTTCTTAAAATTTTATACGTAAGAAAAAATTGTGAAAAATCAAGAGACACTTTCTTCAATTTTAAAGAACTCCTATATAATTCGCCGTTTTTTTTTGAAAAAAATTTGTACAAGAGCCTAAATTACACGTGTCTAAGAGTAGAAAATTTCCGAATGTGGTATAAAAACTATGTAACTTATGCTAATTCTAAAAAATCTTTCATTTCTAAAAATTCTAATCTGATTCTTTCTATATTCGTTCTATCCAAAAACATTGATATGAAAGAATTATGAGATATGAAGGAAGTAAAATCTTGCAAAACTTTTATTTTACATAATGGTAAATTTAAATAATTATTTGCAAAAAAATGTCCTGTTGTTTGATGCTTTTATATTGAAAAAAATGTTAACCAGAATCTGAGATATACACATTTAGGGCTAGGGACATTTAAAAATGCTACTTTTTTTTAAAAAATTATTTCAAATTTTTTATTCTTAAATTTTAACCTTATAGTCTTCATTAATATTATTTAATATATTTTTTATGACGCATTTCGAGCTTTTAAGCCCATTATCAAATAAGAACTCAATAATACGTTCTCTTAATATTTAAGGTACCGCGATTTCGTAATGGATGGGGTTACATAAAAAAAATTTTTCTACAACATTAAAAATTTTATAAATAGATGGACAGACGTACAAAATGAAACTAATAAGCAAACTTTTAAAATTTTTCTTTGAAATATTTGGTAAAAATATAATTTAATCAATTTGCAATATTGATTAGATATTTTTTTTTTATACAGTACCTTATTCTTCTTAAACCCGGGCGTATCCATTACTTCCGTTTCTTTATTATCATAATATCATAATTCAAATACGTCATAATAAAATTCTTCAACTTCTGCTTATATTACAAATTATTTAAGAAGTTGTATGATATCAACATGTTTTGTTTCGGCAGTCTGTTAGTTTTATATAAAACTTTCGAGTTAAACATTAAATCTATAGAATATCCTTTTTTTTTGTATATATCATATTCAAATAAGTTTTCTGTATATGTGTAGTGAATTGAACGTCTTAACCTTTTTTTTACTTCATAAAATATTATTCGACAAGTAAATATTAGAAATTAAAATACAGACAGATGAAAGATTTTTTGAGGGAAAAAAAAAAAAAACAAAAACATTTAAAATATTTACTGGAAGAATTTAATATCCGCGAAAAAGATATCTAATCATCAATAAAAGAATGTACAATATTAATATTAATAATAATATCTACAAATGTTTTTTTTTTTTCTTTCATTATAATTTCAGTGTCTGATTATATTTTCTTTCTTTTATCCTTTTTTTTTTTTATTTTTGTTCTATATGTTCATGATTTCAATAGCAAAATGGTTCCCTATTATCATATTTGTTGGTTTTTTTTTTATTTATTCTGAATAACTACATTATACCGCACTTAACAAAGTTATAAATACTCAGTTATTCTACTTTATAACTTAATATCAAATCTAATCTAAATCCTTAAAAGACAAAGAAGACGTAAAAAAAACTAAAAAAAAAAAAAAAAAAACAAAAGAAAATACAAAAAGATCAAAACTAGATTACTAACAGCTTAAATCTAAATATCTTTTAAGTAGAAAAGGCAATATCAATCCACTGATACACACTGAAGCTTTTAACTTGCAAAATTTTACTCACACATTTATTATTTTTTTTTTTATGCGAAAAGAGAAAAAAAAATTTCAAAAATGTAAAGCGACGATATTAAACATTAAATTTTATATGATTCCAGATTCGTATATATATATATATATATATATATATATATATATACTGTTTTCTATCACTTTCATACATTTTATATAAATGTTTCTGTCTTTTTCTTTTTTTTTTTAGGGATTCTTTTGTCATTCTCTTGATTTTCATTTTTGTTTTTTTTTTTTTTGTTCATCACAACAGATAATATTATCAAATGACAGCTTTAATGATAATATCTAAAGATGCTACTACCATCATTATCATATCATACCAATATCCTTCAAATATCCTTTCAGAAAGAATAAAAACAAATTCAAATAAAATAAAAAAACAAAATTGAGAGATTCCTAAGAGGAATATTGAAACAAGTGGATTATCAACGATAAAAATGTTTAATAGGCTCATTACTGTGTAGATGGCGTAACATAGAATAACAAATAACTGTACATTATAATATGTATAATATAATATATATATTAAATGAAAGAATATATAAATGTAGAAGTATTTAAGGACAGTATTGAACAAAACATGATTTTAATCTTAAATAATGGTATCTGTTTATTTTTTTTTTATCAGACGATTACTTAGGTAAAGCATTTTATAATTCGTATAAAATGTAATCATTCGTAACATCATTTAGCCTAAACTTATTATGAATGAAAGGCTATAATTTACAACAAGCATAACATCGTCATCATTCAAATGTGTTAATATAATGGTTGGTAAGACAAAGCTAATAACTAAATTAAATTAAAAAACAAGGATATCAGGGAAAACAAGGACTTAAATAAAATAAACTATATTCTAAAACTAAAACTTAAGATCTAGCTATAGTCTAAATAAAGTAACTAGATTACAAAAATCAAAAAACATTTGCTAATGATGATTAGATCTGAAAATATGGAAATATCTGATTTTTAGTACAATTTTACTCTAGTTAATATTTGGAAAAAAAGAGAAGAGAACGAATTGAATATCCGCAATATTTTCCTAATTGATTTATTTCAAACATAATCAGTATTATAATTTAAGATATTAAACAGTACAATACATTTGAGTTTATTCAAATTTTCACTATACCAGTATAATATCTAAAAGCAGTAATGATTTATGGATTAAAAGAGATTCGCTCAATAGTCTACTAGTAGTTAAGGAATGAAAATCAATTAAGAGTAATCGGTCCTCATAAGAAGGTAAATGAATTGCATGCTATCTATGAGAGTAGACCTTAAAGTAAAGCGAAGAAATCTTTTCTGAACTGATTCAAATCTTTGAAATATTGACTCTCCAATGAGGAAACCAAACTTGACAGGTACACTTCAAAATTAGTCTTACATAAACCATATAAAGGTATTTTATTATATCTATACAGATTCACAAATTTCTTAAACCAACGTTAACAGGTTTTATTATGATCACTTTTTAGCTTAAAATTTATATATAATTTTGAATAATTTAAAATCGGCTTTCTTTTCAGTTCTTGGTTTTTACTTGCTACAATTCTTTGTTATAAAATTATAAGTACTTTTTTAGATTTTTTAGAATGGAATTGATATAATATATGCTTCTATAGTTTTGTTTCTCTAATATGATTATTTCTGAGTCTTTCTTTTTTTTGTGTTCTGCTTGTACAGTTTAATAATAACATATAAATATTTTAATTAAATTATTATCATAACTTCCAAACAAGGAGAGGTCACATAAAATAATAATTTTTTTCTTTAAATATACAAATGAAAATAAATTTTTGATCTAGACTGTATTTCACCAGTATATTAAATATTTATTTTCCATCTCATTTTATTTGTAATGAGTTTCTTTTTTGTGATGTCTTATTTTTTATTTTAATGATGAATATTAAAAAAATAAGTTGCTTAAAATTCTAGTAAATTTGTTTTATGGGCTCGATAGATAACAAGAAGGAGTATATGTTAAATAAGGTGCTTATATGGGTATGAGATCTCATAAAATAAACAATTAAACACCTTTTAAACTTAATAATTGACATTTAATTTAAATATAATAATTGTTTTTTTTATAGCAGTATGTACCTTTATTTATCATTTATGCACAAGAACATCCTGATTTCTGTATTATAATGCTAAGATAATGCTAAGAATATACTGTATTAGATAATGTAAAAGAAACTGTTTTAATTGAAGAAACATTACATTATAAGACCAATTAGATCTATTAGAAAAAGATCCCTAGGAACAAGAAAATTTACTGTAAGAAAATCTAAAACACCAAAAACAAAAATTTAAAACAATGCTAAGAAAAATAGTATGATAAAATTCACCAAATTTTAATAATCCAACATTATTTTGTTCGTCATTGGTTTTTTTTATTTATTTTTATTTTTTTTATTTTAATGGTTTTCATTCTGAATCGATATTGGTCAAAAATAGCTTATTATGCTTATTTAGCTTGAAAAATGTGATTGTACATTTTGACAAAATACTTGTAACAAAAAAGTATCTAATAATAAAAAAAAGTTGCGTAAAAATTGTTTAAATGGGTGGAAACTATAGAGAAGTGAAACGATTGCGAATCCTTTATCAGTGCGTGAGACTTTAACCCACTAAACACCATCTTCTTTTTATAACCAATTTTTAGATTGTATGTCCTTTAGTACTAATGTATTTGCTTGGTCAAGTGATGTTTCCTTCTAATTGTAGGAAATATGTAATATGAAGTGGAAATGTGGGTCAAAAAAAAGATATAAATAATAAAAAATGAGTACATATAATTTTCTATAGTTAAAATTAATTTTTTTCGTTTTTGTTCCGTCTAAAAAACTTCTAAATCTAAGTTTTTTTCTGGTTGCGGTTTTCTTGTTTCTTGTGGTTTTTCTTCAAAGAAAAAACTAAATGTATATATTTTTTTTAATCTTATATACATATATTTTGTATCGCATGTAATATAACTACAACAATATATACTATAAAATTTGTTTGTTTTACGAAATCATGAAATAAAATTATTGTAATATATAATATGAAAAAAAAAAATTAAGGACATTTTTAATATAGAAACTTTAAAGTGTTTTTTTATGTATATTTATTTACTGTAACGTAAGATAATATACAATCATGTAATTTTTGTTTTAATACATAAAAATTTTGCAAATATCCTTTAATTTTAAATCTAAACTTCACAGTAAAATCAGAACTTAAAAGAAAATTTAAAATTCAATCAGAAAAAAAAAAACTAAACAAACATTGAATTTGATTAAAATTTAAAAAGGAATTTTAAATGATTTTCAGAAGAAAAAATTAATAGTAATTTAATGTTTGACAGTCTTAAAGAACCTTTTTTTTTTAGCAAGACAATATTATTCTGTTTTTTTATTAATTTTGGAAATACCAGAAAGGATCTATCTGATAGTACCATCTTGAAAACAAAATACTAACAAATAAAGTTCAATGACCTAATTTTATCCTGGAAATATGGTGAAAAAAAAGAAAATAATCAAATAGTAGTCTCAAATATCAACATTTTCATTAAATATTATTTTAATTTAAGAAAAAATATAAATCCTTGAGACATTGTAAAAAAACGTACTATTTACAACTATATTCAAATAGATTTTTCTTAATATTCCTATAAATGCAATCAAAAAATTTATATACGTATACATATACATATATAATTATATATTATTTATGTGATTTATAAAATTGATTTATTGTTCTTTACTTATGTACAATTTTTAAAAGTGTACACCAAAATCTTTAAAACTATATAATATTATATATGTATGTCCTAAATGGAATAAGATTTATTTAAAGGGATAAAAAAACCAAAATTTATTAAGTATACCTTTAATAATACAATAATATATATATATTACTTATATGAATTGAAAATATACTCAAATAACCCATTAATACACTGCGATTTTTCTATTTTACAAGTATATACTTAAAAGTAAAAAAAAAAAAAAAAATGAACAAAACAACTAATATTTTTTTTTCAATTTTTATGATTTTTAATAATTTTTTATAAAAATAAATACAAAATCCTTTAAAATCCTTTTTAAAACTGTTATCACACAGTTCACAATTTCATATTGCAAATAAAGATTTTTTATTTTAAAAATACAACATATTAAGTTACAATTTTTTGTATAATTTGAAAGTTTTGTTTTATTAAAATTGGTCACATATACTATGACTAACAAAAAAAAAAAAACGTTATATTTTTTGTTTTTATTTAAGGACTAAAATTAAGTTAAGATACAAGGAAAACATAAGAAAACATATTTTAGATAGCATAGCTACAACAGTTAAGACCTAAAGTCACTATAAAATTTAATAAATTTTTTTTTTTTACCATAATTTGCTTTTGAATTTTTTGTTTTAACCATAATTTGCTTATGGAAAACTGTTGCAAAACTAATTATTGATATACCAAAAATACAAAAAAAACCAAAAATTAAATAAATAAAATTTAAATAATATGAAAAACTGATTACTTCTCAAAGACATTATTTTTATTTATGATGTACAATTAAACAGCATGATTTATTTCAATATTTTTGCTAGCGATTGTACAAAAAAAAAAACAAAAAAAAAATTGTATATAAAAGTGCATAGAAAAAAACATAAATCCTTAACATTATTGCATAAAATCTTTTCAATTTGATATCCTTTAGTCGTACACAAATACATACTATCAAAAAAAAAAAAAAAATTTCGGAATAAAAAAGAAAACAATGGAATAATGGAAAATAAAATACAAAAAAAAAAAAAAATAATAAGTTTCTGAATTCCAATTCATCTTTAGTTATGTCTTGTTTTGTTTTTTTGTTTTAGTTGCTTTTTTTTTTTAATAGCAACAGCATGTAACAAGGAGCGTATTACATTTAAACTCCATTAAGCTTAAATGATTTCTTTTATATTAATACGAATAAACTCATTTTTGTATGGATATTTATATATATATATACATATAGATATAAATAAATATACACACATGTATATATATATATATATATATATATATATATGTGTTAATGTTTATAATATTCGCCTATTGCGAAAATCCATTTTTGAAAGGGGGAAAAAAACAAAAAAAAAATAAGAAAAAAAAATGAAGAAAAAAACCTGAAAATGCAATTTTCAAACAGGAAAAATGAGAAATAAAATTATTTTCATTTTATTTTTTTCTCTTTTTTGTTTCTTTTGAGTCAAAGTTTTCATTTTTTAAGCGCAATACGACACACAATAACGAATTCAAACATATATTTTAGGAGGTATCTACAGAATAGAGATTTATACTCGTATAATATATTGCATTGTACATAATTAAACCTTTTTTTTTTTTTAGTTAGAATAAAAAATAAACAAAAAAAAAAAAAAATAAATAATATAAATTGTTAATTATAAAATCTTTATTTTCAATTTATCAAAGAATTTAAACATAAATATTTGAAATGTTAAAAAATGTTCATGAAAAAATGTTTAAATCCTAAAAATATGCAATTAATTTAACAATTTTGTTATAATAAGTATGTAAATCAGAAACTATATTGGTGGTCACTGTGGCCGATTGTTTAAGTACATGGTTGATTAACCAATGGAGTGCAAGGCTCAAATCCGAATAAATTATATTAATTTAACAACAATGATATGAATAACTTTATGATATTGCGATTCACCAGTTAATTTTGTTTTTTAAGCTTCCGGTTGGATGTCTTTAAAAAAATAAGAAGTCTTAATTATTACAGTTTAGTTCTTAAATATTGGAAAATAATATTTAGAAATTCTGGTATTCTGTACAATTTACCAGTCACCAATATTCTATAAATTAATACGACATAATATTTTGCATAAAGTGTGTGTTTATCTTAAACTTAAACCACACCGTTTAATCATTTAAGTATAACTTCCAACAAATATTTTAAAATAAAATTAACAAGAGATTTTATATTATTAAAAATTGCTGTACTGATTAAAATATAATTAAATACTTTCATTTTCTTACTTTTTTTCATTTTTTTTTTTTTGGACAAACTTTTGATTTTGTAGTCTTAATTTTACAGAATGCTCTTGTAATGCTCTTCTCCGAAAGGCCGCCTTACACTACTTTTCCTTTCGATCCGTTAACTTATTCTAGCATCAGAGTCCGTTTAATGGTTTTCATTTATTATACACATACATATATATTATATTCTTCTTTTATATATTTATACAAGATATTTTTTACTTATATATAAGAAGCTTAATATTAATATTACATACAGTTCACTTATTTTCTTTTAATAATTTTAATAACTTCCTTTTTGAAATAGAAAAATATACAATTGCATTTTTCTACAACAAAAAAAAAAAAAAAAAAAAAAAGTCACGTGAATTTAAGTGATCTCTTTATGTTTTTATTTTTTTTTTTTTTTACATTTATTTATAACCAACAAATTTTTTTCTTCTTTAAAACCTTTCTACAGTTTTTTTTTTCTCTATACCCGATCTTTGGCCAAAATACATGGTACATGTACAATTTTAACAATAATTATATTTTTAGTTTTTAAAATTTTTTACTTAAAATATAAAATAAGTATATAAAATATTAAAACAAATATGTATGTATAAAGGAAATGAAACAAAATATACATTGAAAATCCTTTACCATTCCCTTTTATAAGCCGCTATCAAATAAAAGAACAAGGAATATTGTTTTGAAAAAAAAAAAAAATGGAAATGAAAATAAAATAAAAAATAGCGGAAACAGGAAATACCTGCAAGACTGTTCTGATGAAACTATTTTTTTTTTGTTTTTTGTTTTTTGTTTTTTTTTTTTTACTATGCAGTAAACATTTTATGGATATTTTATTTGTATGTTATTGTTGTTATATAAAAACAGAAAAAAAAAAAAAGAATCTAAGGAAAAATATTGAAATATATAAATTGCGTTTACGTTTCATAAAATATGGAACATAATATTCAATTTTTTTTTTTTTTATTTAATAAGAAACCTGACTAAAAGAATACTGTAAAATTAATTCAAAACTTGTGGAAATACAAGGAAGAAAAAGGAAAAAGAAATAATAAAAGAGAGCTTTAAGAGGTTTTCTTTTGAAGTTGGTTTTTTTGTATTTTTATAGGCATATTTTTTATTTTAAGTATTGTATACATGCATAATTAAAAAAAAAAACAAAATAAAGAAAATTGTATGAAAATTGTTTAGAAAATTCTTTTGTTTTATAACAATTATAACAATTATATGAAATTATACTTTAATATTATTATGTATAACTAAAATATGAACATTTAAAAACAATTTTATTATTGTTAAATGTTGCAAAAATTGCGCGTACATTATGGTCTTATATTATTTTGAGATGACATCATCTTATACTTATGTATTTAGGTATTTTTATTTACATACATAATATATAGTATATATAGCTTTAAAGTTAAAAAAAAATATTATAATAAAATAAAAATGTTATATAAAAATCTAATAAAAGGTATACATTTTTTTTAATAATAACTAAAAAAATATATTAGGAGGGGTCTTCACGTAAAAATGCATCGATCGAAAAAATTTCCAACTTCACGTGAATGATCCGATGCAAAATTTAAATTGCAAACTAAAAAATTACAGATGACAGATATTTTGATTGGTTTAGAGAAACGTTTATTGGTATTTTTTAAGAAATGTTGATTGGTATTTTTAAAAAATGTTAGTTGGTATCTTATCTGTTATATTATATTATTATTTGAATAAATATCTATTTTTCATTTAGAAAAACTAAAATATAATTTTTGAGTTTTGATTTTGGAAAATAAAGAATTTTTTAAAAAAAAAAAAAGTGTCAAGAAAAATTTTTAAAACATTTTTAGAAATTATTTAGTTGAATGTCCTATTTTTATTTAATGCACTCCCAATTAATTTCAAAACCGAAATCAAATAAATTCTAAACTCCAAATAAATTCTAAAAACGAAATGTCAAATTAACTTCAAAAAAAAATATCTTCGATTAACTTCAAAAAAATTTTCCTCGAGCAAATATGCAATAGGGTTAAGGTAGAGGATATTTTAGTAGAGGATGGAAGGATCGGTGCAATTTTTTATACATGAAACAACAAAAATTTCTGTCAAAAATTTCCTCAAATCCTTCGATTCTCTGGTTGCAAGACTAGTTTGCAGTTTTACGTGAAGACCCCTATTGTTAAATATAATAACTTCAAAGTAATTTATTTTATTTATTACTATACAAAAGAAATTCAATTTAATTTAACTTTTCTTTTCGTTTTTAATAATTATATGTAGGTACTTTATTTTTATTACAACATTTTTATAATTTTTTTAAATTGAATTTTTTTTTTTTAACTTTAAAATGTTTAAACTTAATTCAAATATGACGGTAATAAAGTAATTTAATATTAAAATTAATTTTTTCCTTAGCTATTTAAAATATTTGTATTATGCAATGGTAGTGCTACAGAAATAGATTCCAAAATGAATGAAAATATTTAAATACAGACAAATATACAGACAAATATAGTAATTATAGTATTAAAAACAAAGTTATATATGTATATAAATCAAACCTCTTACAAAAAATTTAAAGTATTAGAGAAAAGGACAAAAAGGATAATAAGTACATATTGTTATAGGAAACTATCATTACAAAAAGACATAGAACTTAAAAGTTGTTTGTTTTTAGAACATATATTTTTAGAACATATTTAGTGGAAAATAGAAAAAAATGGAAGGATCAAGCAATAAATAAAATAAAATATTAAATACTTTTTTTTTCGCCGATTGAAAATAGATTTAATTCGCCAGATAATATCAGACCTCAACCAGTTTTATAACTTAATAAAAAGTATAGTATAAATTAAAGTACAGTTTACCTATTCTCTAAAACTTTTTCAAAACTATCGCCTACCAGTTTTATAACTTAAAGACTATAGTAAAGTTAAAGTGAAAATTTAAAGATTATTATGGATTAATTTTAAACTAGAGTATAGTCTATCTATTCTCTTAAATTTGTTACCATAACAATGATTCAATAGATTTCAACAATAATAATTAATGTTTCAGTTCGTTTTCTAAATGTACTTATGCTTCATATCCATACGAATGTAGTTCTCATGATGTAATAAATTTGCCATTACGTTTTTGCACCTTAAAAAAAAACGAGACAGATATGATAAAGTATATAATATTATATTCTGGGGTCTCGGTGGCCTAGTGGGTAAAAGCGTATAAAATACGTTGTAAACATCGAGTGAGTGTGGGTTCGAATCCCACATACGTCGTCAGACTTATTCTCCCTTGCGACATTTACAGCCACGCCTGAATAGGAAAGGCTGTGTAATTTTCTGTTAACATTTATGTGACAGAGAAATGCATTAAAAAAAAAAAAAAATTTTATATTCTTAATTTGATTTGTATTGAATTCTAAATTAATTTAGTCATGTCATGTCATGTACGTCCAACTATTGAGACCTATTAAGGATACTGAAATTCAGAGCATTTTTGAGTTCAAGTAGCTTTCCTGCAACTTCGAAATTCATACAAATATATCTTGGTAAACACTTAATTAAGTCAAATATCTAAAATTTTTTGAAAATTTTGAAATTGTATAATTTATTGCAAAACAAAAATAAGTCGATGTATAAAGTTTATGAAAAGTTTAAAGTATCGCGCGATTAAAAACAAAATCCGATAGAAAATTCAAAAATTTTAATAATATAATTTTTTTTCTAATCATATAATCATCATATATTCATCTAATCTTATAATCATACTGCAAGTCCACTAATGGAATGCAGAGACTAAAATCAAGTAAAGAAAAAAGATCATGTACTTTTTAGTTTAATCATCCTTTGAATTAAATTAAAATTTTTTTAATGAATGGAATCTCACGTAAGAATGAATTACAATTTCAAAGTCAATACAAATCTCAATTATTGTCAAAATTTCCTTTTTTTTTTTTTTGAATTAATGAAATTTGAAATTGAATTGAATTAAAGATCAATCAATTTGAATAGATTTGTATTTAGATTTTTATATGTAAAATTATTTGAGAGTCCTTCAAAGTAAAAGTTGAACTATGACTTAAGTTAAAATAAACTTAAAAATACTTGTCCTTAAAGAATAATATGAAAGAGAGTTCAAATACTTGTCCTTAAACACATATAATTCTTAACTTTTCTCTCAGAAGCAAGAAGCCAAATTATTAAATTCCCATAAATGCTTATCCTATATATATACTCTTAATAATTTCATGTTGCTTTGTATAAGTTAAATTTTAAAGAATTTTTTCTTTTTTTCAATTTGAAAGTCCGTCATAAAAAATCATTTTAATCTTTTCAGTTTATAGACTATACATACATACCTATTTCATTTTTCCTTTATTTCTTATATCTTAATACATCACTTAAACTAATGGAAATTTTACAACATATCATATCATAAAACTTTACATGTTTTATACTTAAACACGGTAAAAAACAAATATATGTATATATAATATATATATAATATATGCTTGTTAAAGAAAAACTAAACATAAAAATTAAAAATAAACATTAGAAGGAAAAGAAAATTCCGTTTTTTGATTAATGATCCAGAAGATAAAATCCATCAATTCACCTATTTAACTATTTCTTCTATTTAACTCCATTATTTATATTTTTTTGTGGTTCTTGAGGAAAACTCCTTCTTTTTCTCTTTAACCTTTCAAATTTTCATGTCTATTTTATTCCTTATTTTAATTTTTTTTTAACTAAAACTTAACTTTCATTAGTAGAATTATGCAACATTGAGTAATGGAGTAAAACAAACAACCAAACATATAAAAAAAAAAGGTAGCAAGCAAATAATAATAATAATCATATTTATTTTATTAACATGAAAATGTCTAAAATTATTTGAGTGATGATTTGTATACCACGTGGAGTAACTGTAAACACGACAAAATGAAAAAATAAAAAGAAAAAAACAAATATTTTGTAATGAAAATAACTTTAATATAAACAAACAATGTGTCTTATATACAGAAGACAAAAAATCATTTCCTCATCAAGTATCTACAAATTTTTTTATTCTAATAACAATGGTAGCAACAATATGGTCTTTTAAAAACCAAAAAAAAAAAAACAAAAAAAAACAAGATCATTAGTTTTTCACTATCATCATCCGTCAATTCGTTGGACAAAATCATATAAAAATCCTTTTTAAATCTTAATATGTTTATTATCATCATTATTATTTTTTTTTTCCCTTTGTATTTATATGATTATTTTGTAACATTATTGTTTCATCATCTTTTATCTCTTTTCTTCACAATTTTCTTTGTTTGTTTATTTGTTTTTTAATCTCTGTCTTTAAGAAGGAACAAAAAAAAATCTTATCCTTGAAACCATATTTGTTGTTTCTTAGGGGAGGACAGACAACACATACGCACGTACAATCAAAACAATCATCATGATACTTTGTTATTATCATTTTATCTATTATATTTTGTCATTGAAATAATATAAACTATAGTACAGTATTATGAATTTTATTAGGCTATTATAAATTAGGCGATGATAATCAGTCAAAGAAAATGACAATCTTAATATCTTAAAAACACCACCCTAAATAAGGACTAAAATAAAATAAAAATAAAATTTCTGAATTTTCTCGAATACTTTGAAACTTTTGAATGTGAATCAACGAACAAATTTAGTTTGAACAACTGATTTAAAAAATCATATTAAATTAGATATAAAAGGATTTAAATTTTATATCATATCACACTCTAATATAATTGTTAATTATTTTTTTTACACGTTTCGGAAACTCTTTAAAAGAATGCCATACAAGATATGGTACGTAGATAATGGATTGAGGAATTGGGAGAGAGCGAAATAGGAAAAGAGAGGAGCGAAAAAGGGGGACACATTGAACAGAAGCGTGTTCTACAGTTTAACTGTTTTTACTATATAAATACGGTAGAAATTTGCACTTAATACCACTTTAGTGTTACGTTGGTATTGTTTTAAGGGAGGCATTATTGATTTTAGTTCAATAGAACAAGTATCATTTTAATTAATATACATATACTGTTATACTGTTATTTGTATGTTATATACTGTTATTTGTATGTTTTAGTAATGCATCATATATTTTTTAATTACGAAATTATAAAAACCATTTGAAGGGAAAATAACTTTTTTCAATATTTTTAATTTTATTTAAATTCATTCATAAAAATTTACAAGACCGTTTGTAAGTTTGTTTCTTATTTTTGGCAAAAATTTAACCAAAAATTCCTACTGTAATATTATTATCGGCAATTATTTTATCTATACCATACTTAATAAATACATCACATTTTCTATTGCATATTATGATATATACATATATATATATATATGTACATATATACATTTAAGTGCATGTTTATGTATAAGAATAGATCCTTTTTTATCAACAACAAAAAAAAAATAAAAAAATCGGCAAATATGAGAAAAATTACCAAAAAAGAATAAACAACTCAATATTGTTGCAAAGTTAGCAAATATGTTTTAACAGATAAAATAAGAATCTTTAAGATACAAAAGAACACTAAAATCTTCTGAATATATACCAGACATGCAAAAAAAAAAAGAAAACATTCTTTCAAAGTCATTCTATAATTCTTTCGGATATAAGAACTAAAACACCAAAATAAAGAAAAAAAAATTTTTTTTTTTTGCATACATATTATAGTTGTTAAAAGTCAAGGTATTGGTACACATTCAGCCAACCCACGTATATTTTTTTATATATAAATCATATTTACTTCTATATTATTATATATATTTTTTACTCTGTATGTGAGCTATATTATGATATCTTCCATAAAACAAAATAAAAAATGCCTTTAAAATATCATAACAGTAACAAAAAACAAATAGTACTAGTTGTTATACCAGTAAAAAATGTAAATAGTGTTATCACAGTATAAAAAAATCATATTTTTATTATTATTATGTGATATAATATCTAAATATTTATTATTAAGTTTTCCTTTTTTTGATCTTGATCGATTTGTATACAGGGTGTTTCAAATGAAAATGAATATATATGTATGTTGGTTTGAGCTTTGAAATACTCTAATATATGAACTGATGATACCTTCATAAAATTTAAAATTTCTTCTGGGAATAGGTTTTTTTTTTTCGAATTTACTTAGAGTCCTAATCTAAATATTTTCTAAACTCATTCTTCTGATTCAAAACTGATTTATTTTATTTCGAAAGATCTGAAATTTTTTTGTTCTCTTAGAAAATCTATTCCAATTTTCTTTTGTATATAGCTATACTTAGTACCAATGTTGATACAAAGCCTTTGAAATGGTATTTCAAAGAATAGGAAACAAATTATTCTTAATTTCAAAATTAATTATTTGTATCTTATAATTTCAATACATTCTGTTCTGATAAACAAAATCTGAAAAAAATATTATAAAACAGCTAATATTATACCTAACAAAAAACAAAAATGAAAAAAATTTTAGAAATATAACTAAGGAAAAAGGACATAACAAAAGAAAATAACATGATAATGCCAAGAATTTATTTATTTTTATGAAAATAAAAAAAATAAAAAAAACCATAAAACTTTATATAAATTTCTTTTCTTCTTTTCACATTTTCTTTCATTTTTATTATCTATTTCTTATCACATTCTTAAATTTTTTCTATTGTCAAAATTCATCGAAGCATAGTGTTATCTAGTTAGCTGACCAAGCTAAAAAAAAAAAAAAACAAAAACTAGCAAAATATTTAACTTAAAGTTAAACTCAAACTAAACCAAAAATTAATATTACAAATTCATACACAACGAAAAAAAAAAAACTCGCATACACATAAACAAAATGTTATAAAATTTTTATTCTAACAACAATAACAAAAACAATATCGACAAAAGTTATAATTCTTTTATAAGCTCTTATAAACTTTTCATTCTTTAAAACCCAAAATTCTATCCTAAAGACATAATAAAATTCACATCCTTGCCAACTATTTGAATTACTATAGTAGAAGATTTAAGAAATATATGTTATACAGGGTGTTTCCGACTCGATGGTCTTCCTTGAAATGGCTTGCTCTAGAGAGATAAAAAAATGCATTTAATAGAGTGAGTTGATATCTTCATATCTCAAAAACGGTTAGAGATAGAGAAAAAGTTATTAAGTACTAATTATATTATAAGGCTTGAAAAGCTAGTTCTAAATATTCTATAAAAAGTAACTCAAATACAGGAAGTTTCAAAAGAAAATTGAGTTTGAAACATAAGTTTTTCATTTTAAATCATTTTGAACCAACATAATTACTTTGTAACTTTTGAGTATATGAGGATCATTAGTACACAAAATTTAAAGCTAACAACTTACTCTACAAAAATCTTGATATGCCCGATCACCCATTTCAAGGAAAACCATCGAGTCGGAAACACTCTGTATATTAAGTATGTGTATGTGTTTTTTATAAATAAGAATAAAAGGAAATTATATTTATATATACCCCAACGCCTATATACATGCAATTCGTTTCGTTTCCTTTTTTTTTGTTTGGTCTTTTGCTGGCAATGACTTCAATATGCATCATATTTTTAGTTAGAGTAAATTAAATATAAAGATAAATTGTTCAAAATTTTTCCACAATAACTTTATCGAAGCATTAAAAGTCGACCGTTCTGAAATTATTTTGATTTCTATACACAAATCAAACCTGGACTGTCAAAGAAAAAAAATTGATTTTTAAGGAAAACTTGAATAACAAAAAAAGTTTGAGTAATGAAATAAAAAAAGGAAAAAGATGAAAAATTTTTCAATATGTTAGGAAATGAACTTAATATTATATGTGAAAGGATATGCTGAATCGTTTATTTTTCTTTGTTATTTTGTTTTCTTTTTTGAATATCAGTTTTTTTTTTTTTTTTTTTTTTTTTTTATGGAATTATTATCTGGTTTGATAGCAAACATATGATAACATTCACAATATAGATAATAAATTTGAAAATAAGAATATAAAAGGATATAACCAGTATCAGTTAGTAAATAATGTTATAATGCACTAGATATACATATACATACATAATAAATATATTTATTTGTGTTATACATATGTATTCTTAGTTGAAGTTTTTTTTTTTATAAATTTTCTGAAATTGAGAAGATTTTTTTTTTTTGAGTTTGTAAAAAATTTGCTAAATTGTTATTCAAGAAAATTAAATATGATGTATTATCAACTTTTAGTTTTTAAAGAAAATATCAAAAATAAAAATAAATAAATAAAAAGTAAATAATTTACTGAAAAGAGTATTATAATATATTTGATATTATGGTCAAGGAAATAATAAATATAGAACAATGTAAAACGAAAAGATTTTAAAGGGGGTACGGTACACTTGGCAACTTACACTTGGTAACTGGAGATTTGATCAGTGGACATTTCGCAAAAGAGACACTTAACAAAAAGACATTTAGCAAAATGGACAGTTAGCAAAAGGACATTTAGCAACTGGACACTTAACATTTGGACATTTGGCAACTTTTATTTATGTAGGCGTATACAGGAAAATGTAGGCAAATGTCCAAATGTTAAGGGAATTAAAAATAATAAAAAAAATTTCTACAATTTTTTATCATTATTTTCGCACATTAATTATTTTAAACTTTTTTTTCTGAAAGATCTTTCTTCTCCTCACAATTTCGAGATTCTACCTAAAATCGTTCAGAAAATATAAAGTAAAATGCTAAATTGCATAAAAAAGTTGTATAATTTTGATATTGATTTATAAAGCTTAAAAAATGCCTTATCATTTGGCGTTTTTAAATTGAAAAAGTTTTAAATTGATTGATTGTAGCTTCATGAATAGTATTTCCATAAGAGTAAGTTTTTTAAGAGACCTATGTAATGGTTAAAATTTAATTGTTTTATCTAAAAAGGTATAGAAATTTTGTTTAAAGGGACGGACGGACGGCTGGATAGAGTGAAATAAATAAACGATATTTTTTAATATTTTTCGAAAAATGTACTAAAAATCCAATTAAATCAATTTTTTTTAGACACACATACATAATTAAATCTTTTGTTAATGTTTAAACATTTCGATATAAACCACGTGTTTCCCAGAGAACAAATAATAATAACAGTGCAGAAAGTATATATAGTATACAAGAGAAATAAATAAAAAAAGTTTTTTAGCGATTAATTCGCTCCCATCGATTCTAAAAAATATACATAATATGAAGTGTAACAAACTACTTTTAAATAAATATTGATTTAAGTTTAGTTTGATAATAGACGCTACATCAGTTATCAAATATAAACATTTTAAATTGTTTCTAGATATTTTTGTTATGAAGTTTAATCAACATCCGAATAGGAAGATTTTCGATTTCAAAAGTTAATTTTAGTTCCTTTTTTGGTTTTTTTAACTAAGGAAAGTGGGAATCTTCCAAAAACACCAAGAAGTTTCAGATTCTTACTGGCTAAACCAACTTTCCTCTTTAGCCAATATAATGGGAGAAACCCTTACCTGCTAACGCAGTATATTGGCTATCGAGTAGGGATAAGAAAGGATAGGAAATAGGATGCGGAAACTTGAAGCTTTGAACATCTGAATTTATTTTTAAAAATTTTAGTTTGGACAAAAACCTCCCTTTTATGAGCTCTCTGAAAACGAATCTAATAAATCTATTAATTTTAAAATGATAGCTTTTTTTTTTTTGAAAAATTAAATATTTCCTAAAATAAATTTTTCTACATATAATTTTAAATTTTTATTATTTTTACATTTTATAATAAAACTAAATTTAAAGAATATTTAAAACGATGTTATAATTTGTTTTTTTTTTTTTTTTGTTTAATAAAAACGAATTTTACTTTAATTTAATTATCTGCAAAAATTTTAATATTCCAATATCATCAAAAAATGAATGATTTCTTTAAAAGTCATGTCCAATTTTGATTTTTTCATGTCATCTAAAGAGATTTATATTTCTTTGTTTTAGTTAACAGAATTACATGCAAAATTACAATTAAAACCCTTGAAAATCCAATTATTTTCATTTCATTTTATTGCAGCAACAGTATGGCAAAAAAATAATATATAATTTTTCCCCTCTCCTTGTTTCATTTTCCTTTTGATTTATAATGAGTTTTATTTTATGATTTTATGATGTTGAAATATACAAATTCAAAAATAAAAGAAGACAGTACATATCTACATAACAACAGGTATTAAATGGCGGACATTAATCAGAAAATGAAAATAAAAACATTTATAAGAATATTGTGACTATTTTTGCATTAAAATTTGTAAGTTTTAAAATATTATGAAAAATGAAGAGACACTTACTGTGATTTTAAGGACATCCTATGTATGTATGTAAACAAACGTCAAAATGTAACCCTGGAACTATAATTTTTACCTATTACTTTAAATAAATTTGCGCAGATGTCTAGGTGTCTTTTTGATCTAAGAACTTTTAAACGAGTGGAAGTACTTTTTTCCTGAAGCATCTATCTTATGCTTATTTTTCCTATTTTGAAAATTGCAAAGTTTTGTCTTATAGTGTTCACCAAATATGGAGGTATATCTAATTTACATAATGATAAATTTAAATATAAAATTAAAAAAAAAATTGTACAATTTACCGTCATTTCACGTTTTCTGATTGGAGAAATATTTAGCAGATCTTAAGATATAAATATTTGAAAATACCTAATCTTTTTCCAAATTTAAGAAGATGTAAGTTCGTACTAGTTTGGACTTTATAAAAAAAAATTGTTCTACAACTATTCTTTTTTTTACTAGCACTATGTACATTTCTAAGTGCACAAATCTAACCCGGTATAAAGCTCGACAATTTGTGAGCATGAGTTCTGGAGATTCTTTTTCTTCTTGACATAATCTGCATGTACTATTATTCTCTATACCAATTTTCATCAACCATCTCCAAGTTGTTTTTGATACTTTTCTTGATTAGAGTTGTCAAGAAGCTCCTTAGATTGTCTGAGCCCGGATTTTTCTCTTTATAGTTTGCCCCTCTATTTTTTTTCTTTATTAAATTTTTTTTTTACATTAACGATCTTAGCCGAAGCTGTCTGATCTTATAATTCGTTTTACATGGCACAAAACGAAAAAAAGGCATTAAATTTAACAAAAAGTTAAAGTTACAATAAAATTAAAATTAAAAGAGTTACATGTACAAGAGTTAGAATTTTTCCTCTTCTATTTTAGTGCTTCATTTATATCGTGTTTATACTACAAAATGATTCCGGATATTTAAAGGAATTTACACTTTCTTCTTTTTCAAATCGATTTGTTTTTTCATTTCCCTTTACTCCTATGTAATCAGGTAATTCAGTAGAAGGTTACTTTATTCTTCATTGTACCTAAACCGTTTAGTTTCAGTTCTAAACTAGTTGGCATTTAATTTATTAAAAGTTAAATGCCCTCATGATTGTTTGATTACCTGATATAGAATAACTATTTCTCTATTTTTTTTTAATCTGTCGAAGTTGTATTGTACGTAACTTTTCATTGCATACTCTTGTGCTTGAAATATATTAGGAAATTTTCCCCCAAGGTTTAAGAGTATTTGTACTCTAAAGGTAGTTCCTTTTAATGTTTTTGAACTACACCAGTAAACCATTTTAATACATGTTGTTCAAGAAGATAAACCGCAGATTATCCTCATTACTTCACTCCTTCTTGTTAATTTGTTTTATCGAGAAATTTTTTTATAAAACTGTATTTCATTTTTGGGATGTTCAATGACTTTGAACAGTTAGGTTATTATTTTCTATTAATACTTTTCTAATACATATTAATTTCAACATTGCACAGAATTAAAATAGGATTTAATAAAATCATAAAGTAATTGTTTTCCGGATAATTCCTTTTTTTAAAAAAAAAAACGTATCACTTTTTCAATCTAAATATTATTTCAGTTAAATTAAATTTAAAAGCAAAAAAACAAAATACAAAAGCAAAACAAATGAAATTATTTGAAAATTATTATTACAATTTATAGATATTTTAATTTCTTTAAATATTATTTTATATTATATGAAAATTTGTTATAAATCTCTGCACAAAAAATAAAAAATTCAAAAAATCACTCTACACATCCTTCAAAAACCAGAAAAAATCCAAATTATGCAAAGTAATAATATATCCTATTTTGTTTTTTTTTTTTTTTTTTTTGTATATGAACAGGTAAATGATATAAAAATTTCATCCTTGAATGAATAATTTTTGATTTTAATGTCAAGATACAAAATGAATGAATACACATACCCAATTATAAAAAGAAAACTGTCATCATTAAAATTTATTCTTTTCATCTAAAAATATATATTTACTTTCACATATACTCACACACATTTACATTTATACTTTCATAGAGAATACAAAATTAAATATTAAGAATAGAAAATATTTATGCAATTTTGTTTTGTTCTTTTTTTGTTTTTTTTTTTTTTGTTACAGGACAATGCATATTCAATGACTACAAAATAATATTTTTATTACAAAAATAATATATATGTATTATATTGGTTGTGTATTTGGTATTTGTATCTGTGTATTATCCTGTGTATTATTATAAATACTTACTTAAAAAAAAAAAAAAAAAAAAACATGAAAATGTCAACTTTTACTTCATTGTTTTTTGTTGATGTCATCATTGAATGAAAGATTACATTGCAAAAATATTATTTCTTCATAGTATATACTATATATACATATTATAGTAACACCCATTTTATACACACAAACATCAGTTTACATACATTATGCACATAGATAAAAGGAATAATAATATATGTGTAGAGTACAGGTCGTTTGACTTTTGAATGAAAACAGAGATTTTTTAACAGAGATTTACAAATTTCAGTGTTTATCCTTTTTTTATTTTTTTTTTATTTTATATATTTTTTTTTTTTTTGTTCAGTAAAATGGAGTTTTTGTTATATTATTCGCCAAATTAAATTAACAAAATAGGAAAAGGATTTTGGAATATTTTTTTTTTGAAATTCATCTTAAAGGTATAAAAATAATGGTTATATTCACAACACATATACATACAAATAATATAAAATAAAAGTATATATAACAACGTTTTATTCACTTTAAAACAAAAAGAAAAAAAAATAGAATGGAAGATGATTTTGTAATTTGTTATAATTTCATATAAGTATTTTAAAAATTTTTATATATGTATTTATGAAAAAGGATCAAATACTTTTAATTTTAAAATTTTTGTAGTTTAGATTTAAATCGTTTTTTTTTTTTTTTTGTACTGTACAAATTTAACGGGTTAATGAATTATATTATTAAGTTTTAAAGCATATTATTTTCAAGGATGACTTGTACTTTAATTATTTTATTTTTTTTTTTTTATGTTTTATTGTATACAAGTAACGACTTTTTTAGACATTTATTTTATTTTGTATTACATTTTTTGGAATTTTTTTTATGTGTATAAGTAGGTATATTTATGTATTTGTAATTTAAATATTTTAATTAAAAAATATTAATTTTTCCCTTTTCCTTAGTTCGTTATTCATTTTTATACATTTTTTTTATTTTTTTTTTTTTGTACACCTTACAATCAAGTCCACCATTTACAACCAGCAAAAGGTATGAGGTATTCTTTTAACAGACTCCGTTTTATAAAGTGTGATTTTGGATGAAAAAATTATAATATACTTAGGTATTACAATATTTGAGCTGAAGGTTCAGGCGAGATCCTTATTTAAAAATAGACACCAAAAAGAATTTATTTTTTACTTTATTTTCTAAATGGATTTCTTTTTTCATTATTTTCAAAGATGTAATTTAAAAAAAATCAGAATCAAAATATACGTCAAAGTGATAGCCCCTTAATTTCTTCAGATGAATTATGATTTTTCCGTACGGCTAACTTAATGTTTTGTAAATACGGATTAAAATTACGGTACGGTAAAAATTCAAATTCTAGTGATGTCGACAATTACTTGATAATTAAATTAATTAAGATTAGTTTTACAATATTATCATTTACCGTTAGCACCCTGAACAAACACTATTTTGTAACTGAAATTTAACTTAATTCCCATCACAAATTGATGATACGTGATTTTATTCTAATTATCTAAAATTCATAAAATAAATATATACATCATAAAATATAATGAAAAAAAATTAATATTGTGGTTCATTTCTATATTAATTCCTTATAACTCACAGAATATCTTCTCAAAAATTCATATAAGTCTTTAAAAATTTATATAAAAATTTAAAACTATAATGAATACATGATTTAAATGATAATTTCTGTAATAACTTTTCATAAGTTTTATTAAAAAGATATAATGATGTTGAAAGCCATTGTCTTTTTTTTGTTAGAGTGAGGTTAGTAATAATTAGAGCTAATATGTGTGTCTCGGTTTGTTTTTTGTTTTTCATTTCAAAATAATAATAGTTTTTTTGAAATAATCAAAACGTATTGCGCAATATTAAAGTATATTATATCCTATTTCTATACATATTAACAATCAGAAGCAATAATCTGATTTAAACAATACTGTGTAACATAGTTTTTTATTTCACTAATGAAAATTACCTTTTATCCACAACTAAATATAATGCATTTTCATCAATAATACTAAAGAAAATTACTTTTTATTTTTGAATGATCGTATTATCATCATAATATTTAATCTGTAAATGATAGACATTTAAAACTCTTCTACTCAATGCTTTACCAACCGATTTTTACTTTTCTTTTTTTAATGATAAATATTCAGTTCAGATATCTTACAATGCCAATATTTTTCCAAAATTTTCCGATTTTCATTATTAATTTTCCATTTTTATAAAAAAAAACCCATAACATCTTCATGATATAGTATAATCTATATATCTGTTATAATATTCAGATAAGACGCTCTTTTTTTGTGCTTTTGTTTCCGTTAAATTTTAATATTTCCTTTTTTTGTCTTTGCTTTTTTCACTACATACTACATAAACAAAATTTTAAAATGATATTTTGTCATTTTAGGATTTTTTATTTGAATAAACATGAAATATAACATGTAAAATTTAATAAAATTTTCAATATTACATAAATCAGAAGCATCTTATAAAATGTATCTATAATATATATAATTTCCTATAATATATAGTTTCCAATACTCAATAAATCAGGGGTATCTTCTAAAAGATAATAATAACAGTGTTTTTACAAAAAAAAATCATTTGCAAAGAAATTTTAAATTCATAAAGGCATGAATTATTGAAAATTGTATTTTTACATTTTAAATAAAATCATAAAGAAACTGTATACTGTATACATGTTTAAATGTTTACATGTCTTTTTAAAACACCTCGAATTTAGAGGGGAGGGCGAATACTAGTAAACTATTAAATATTAAACATTTTTAATTTTGTTTTGATTTATATAAAGATTATTTCCCCCCAGATAAGCCCACTGCTATATACTCTTACATAGGCCTTAATAACTAAGCAAAATTTTCATATTGACCCATTGTTCTGTGCTCAAAAGTTTGCGAGATGTGTACAATTTCAAAAAGTTTTTCTTTATTTCTACAATTTTGAGCGAAACTTTGTTTGTATGGAAAAAATCGATTCAAATAGCCCTTAAATCATTTAAAATATTATAATTTAAAAAGAATCCCCCTAAATAATACAGCCAGACAAATGTGAACTTTATAAAAATATACTTATTATCCAGAAAATCACATTTTTTTTTGTAGTTTCCATCAGTGTTAACAAAATAACACATTTTATTTAATTATTGAATAATTAACGGGTGACCATTTTGAAATTTTTCTATATAAGAAAATAATAAATCTTCTATAGTTTTTATTTTAAATACAAAATACATAAAAGAAAAAAAAAAAAATTATTAAAAAAATATAAAAGTAAATAGTTTGTTGTTTTTCTTTAAATGCAAATAAAAAACAAACACTTAAAACAAAGAAAATAATTAAAATTATTTTATTTTTTATTACCCATATATCAAAAAACAAAAAAAGAAAATATTAAAAAAGAAAACTTTATTTATAAAGTACATTATTACGGGTGTTTTTTTAATTATTCTTTTTAATTTAAGTTTTATATGAGAAAAGAAATTAAAAAGAAAAAAAAAAAAAATTGAAATTTAATTAAATATTAAAATTTAATTATAACAAATAAAAAAAAATAAAAACAAACTACTAAAAATAAATATATAACAGTAAAATTAAAATATAGTAAGTTTTTTTTTTATTTCATTTTTTTTAATACAATTAAAATATTTGATGAGTTTTTACCGTTATAACAATGAAACAACCAACAACATTATTTCTTTACTTATTCAGTCGTTGTTTTTTTTTCGTTTTGCCTCCAACCCCCCACCCCCATCATGAACTCTCAGAAAATAGGGATGTAATAATATTAAAATGTACTGTGGAAAATAAAAAAACAACTTTTTGTTTTTTATTTTCAAATCTTAAATAAAACTTTTAACTGTTTATTTGTATTCAGATTATAACTATATTTTTAAAATATTTTACTATTTTCTAGATACTTTTTTTAAAATATCAAAAAAAAAAAAAAAATAATTATTATTTTACAATTCCATCATCATTATTCGAGATTTTAATACACTATTTTGCACCTGATATGCTCAACACTGTATTTTAAATTTTTTTTTTTTTTTTGGCATTTTCATTTGGAAACCATTTTAATTTTTTTTTTCTTGTTGTATAAATGGTACATATTTTTTCAATTATTTAAGATTCTATATGGGAATTTTCAAAAGTTTTGTTGGGATTTTGGTGCTTATAAAAGCTTTAGTTGGGAGAAGGTGCTTATATAGCTTTAGAATTGAATAGCGGGAATTTATTGTCATCTATTCGTTTAAAATAATTAGAAAAATATTAAATTGCATACATCAATTGGCAGTTGGTATTATGTTTTTATAGAAACTTTTAAATTGTTGGGTTTCGCCTGAAACATGCTTTTCTTCTACGAGGTAGCTAAAAGTTGAACATCACCTTTGAGAAAGGTTTCATATTCTAATTCACCTTTGAGAAAGGTTTCCGGGTTTAAGTATACCCGGAACAGTTTCCGATTTATTTATGTTCAGAATTTATTCAACCAATTTTTTTTTTTTCTAAAATTTTTAGGCAACTTTCCCTTTCAGAACTTCCGAAAAAATACTGAAAAGAAAGAAGAAACATACATATACCGTTATTTTTGTATTTTATGACATCCTTATACAAATATCCTTATTTTCTTACTAGTATCTATGTATAAAATTTTTTTTTTAACGGTTTTAGCATGCTTTTTTTTGTTTCTTTACTATGATGTCTATTTTACTTTTTTTTTTGTTTTTTTTTTTTTATTTTTTGGTTTGCTTTTCACTTTGTTGTACTTAATGTTTTTACTCTTGTACTGCTTGTTGTACATTTTAATTATACTTTTATTTATTTTTTTTTGTTTTTCTTTTTCTTTTTCTCTTTTTTTTTTTTATTTTTCTTTATGTACAACAATTTCTTCTTATTAGCGGAATTATACCGTTATACATTAATAGAAATATACTGTTACATATATTAAAATTAATAAATAAATTATGTATAAGTATAGGTATATTATTTCTATATTATATATGTATATATTTGTTGTAAACACTTTAGCGGTAATTTCTTGTAACCTGTACATTGAAAGTAAATGAGAGTATTATAATATAAAAAGTTACCGTTGTTTGCAGAATATAAGATTTTTTAAGTACCATTAAAAGCTTTTTTGTTTTTTTTTTTCCTATTTAATTGTTTTTTTTTTTTTAAGATCTTTCGTTTTGTTTTTGTAAAAGTAGTAAATTGTTTTAGCGTTATTTTATTGTTATTTGTTTTTTTTTTTTTTATTTTATTTTTATTGTATATTTAAAAAAAAAAGAAAAATTAAAATTAGTGTTATTATTTAAGAAGACAATAAAAAAGAAAAACAAATTAGTAGAAAAAGAGGGAACTCTTTTTTAAAAGATGTCCTTATAACAAAATAGAAAAATATTTAAAAATTATTGAAAATTATAGAATTATATTTTATAAAAATAAAATTTATTTATTTTATTTTTATAAAATAATTTGAATAAATTTTATTTTGCTGGAGTACGGCAAGAGTTATTTACTCATATATTTCTTTTTCAAATTTGAATAAGAAAATTTTTAATTTAAAGAGAAAAATATCACAAAATTAATATTCAGAATCAGAACAGCTTTCAATTTATTTTGTGCTGATATTGTTAAATTTTTTCCAACTACAATTGGAAACTCCGCTTTAGTGCCCACTCTTTTTTTGCGATTTTCATCAAAGGTTTACATCTATATCTAATTCATAGATTTGCTGACGACAACACTCTAATGCTGCTTCTACCATAATCATAGTTTAACAAAGGAGCTATGACTAGCTAGGTTAACCCATTATCTAGTAAAAATAGTTGACAGGGATAAGACAAACTAAATCGAGTAGACACTTTTAAAAATTAAAGCTGTTTGATCTCTTGCAAAAGAGTATCAATCCTGCGATATTAAGCGGAAACGAAAAATGTTTCAATATATATCTATAAATAATAAAAAAAATTTTAAAGTTAATGTTTTATAAAAACATATTTTTAGCATGCAGTTAAATCAAAAAATTTTAAATTTAAATGTAGCGAAAAAAATAATAAATGTTTGGGTTTTTTTTTTCTCTTTGTAAAGCTTATTTTTCTTGTAGCGATTTTGGGTAATATCTATAAACCATATATTCGATCTAAGATAGAGTACAACAGCCTCCCATGGATTGTCGCCTCTCAATTTTCATTAGGTTATGTGTATAAAATCTAAAATCGGGTCCTATACAGCTAATTACTGATTATATTTATAATTACTAATATATATATATTATAATTACTGCTAATTACTGATTTAGATAATCGTAACTTCTCTTAAACGTCGATATTGCAGAATTCTCTCTTTTATAGATATTTTCCAGGCAATGGCAAGTGCTTATTCTTACACCGTAGAAATTCTTAGGTGGTTTAATACTGGTTATGGCACCTGAATTATGGGGATAATGGATATAGTAGAGCGGTGCGGTGCCGTGAAACGTCAGTATGAATTTAAAATAATACTGCGATGTCTAGTTAGAATTTCGCTTTGATCAAATTCACAATAATAAATAAATTATATATAATATAGTTATATAGTACTAAAAAATCGTATTATGTATTATGTAATATTTTAGTTTTTTTTTTTTCAGTATTTTTAATATTTTAAATATTTCATTTTATTGAAATTTATTATTTATCACAAGTTTTCAATTAACGTTAAAACCAGACTTTTTAAGCAATTTTTAAAAAAAATTTCATTGCTAATTTCTACTTATAAATCTCTAATTAAGAAAAAGTTTTTAAGTTCAAAAAAAAAATGTTAACCCAAAAAAACAAATCTTTTTTAAATTTTTTTCGGAACTAATTACCACATTTTTCTGAAAGTTTAAAGTTTCATTTCAAAGTTTCAAAAACAAAAAAAAAAGACAGAAAAAGCAAATATTAATTATTAAAAATTAAAAGTTGAAACAAGTGATAAAGTTTTTTTTTTTTTTAGAAAATTTATTCCAAATTGAAAATTATTATATAATTATTTATAAATTAGACTTTTAAAAAATTTTAAATAAAAGCTTTCAAAAAATTCCGAAATGACTTTTTCAAATGACATTTAAAGATATTTAATTTTATAGTGGCATGTAGTGAAAAAAAAGGACATTCTAAAATGGTGTTTCTTTTAAATTGTTCTAGTACAAAAAAATGAAATTTAATTTGAAGACATTTTTTTTTAATTATTTTCTTTAATTATTTTATAATTTAAAGTTTTTTAATTAATTTATTTTTAGTAATTGTAGTTATTTAAAATTTGCTTTAATTCATTCGATTAAATTATAGCAAATAAATTATGCAATGCATTTATCTATAATGTAACATAATTGTGTAAAGCCAAGTACACACGAGAGACTAAAATAGGTAGAGTTGAGATAAAAATCTCGATAGAGCGATCTACATGTATGTGAACACTCGTTAGAGCTCTACCATAGAACTCTACATTGACTCTACGAGAGATTTTTTGTTAGAGATTTCTTTACCGTGTAAACACTTTCAAGTAGAGAAATTTTTTTGTCTACGATGACTCTACAGATCTATAGAGACTTTTTCGTAGACTTTCATGTAATTCATGTATTTTTGCATATTATATTGTTATTAAAGTATGATGTATATATGTATTTTATACGCCAATCTTTCTCCTGCTGAAATTGATTAGCGCATGTTTGTGTTTTGCTTTTCAATCCTATGTTTCACTTTTTCTAGTAAAAAATGAAAATTGGAATAGGACATACGTAAAAAATTTGTATATGAATTTGGATCCTTAACCCTTAAATCGTTTAATAAGTCTTTGTAGAATCCAACAGTATGTATTCTACGCACCCATTCTCGCACCCAACATTTTCTCTTTTTTTTATTTTTATTTTTTTTTTAAGAATTAAATAGCACACGGTAGCCGCAGCAGCTTTTACTTGTTCCGAACTCATTTTTCAAAGAACTGTTTGCAACAAACAAATCTATTTTGAAATTCTATTTATCGCTAGAGAAAAATCTACAGCTCTACGAAAAATTTCTCTACCAAAGATTTCGTAAAGTGAATTTTCTGTAAAGTTGCACTCTCGTGTAAACACATTTGGTAGAGGAAACTTTGGTTTCCGTAGAGCTCTATCTATTTTAATCTCTCGTGTGTACTTGGCTTAACTTTTAATCTATAAATTTTTTGAAAGATTTGTAAAATTTTTGTTTTATTTCCATTAAAAAACCATGTTTCTTTCTTTTTTTTTTGTGTAAAATGTAATGTAAAAACAAAAAGATCTTTTTCCCCGTATATATAAAACACATTAATTTTTTTCAAAAAAAAATAGTCTAAATCTGATTCAATATTTTAAACTGTTATTGAATTTCGATTGAAATTTTCAAATTTTCATTTTCATGAAAAATATAATTTTTACATTTTTTTTTGGTATATTTATTTTTGTACTTTGGTGATTCATTATTTTTTTTTCAAAATTACACAATAGATAAATAATTTCCGAAATAAAAACCAATAATACAAGTAGAAATAGAAATTTTCTAAAAAATTCCAAATTACCAAAATTAGGTATTAAACAAATTAATAATTTTCAAATATTTCTATAACTAAAATAATTTTAATTATTACTTAAAAAGAATTCAAATAAAAATTTGCTATTGTTAAATTGACAATAAACGTTATATGTATATGTTAAATATGAAAATTTTTTGGAAAATTTCTAAGAATTTTAAAAATAAATTGTCAAATACTCAATGATATATGAATCAATTTTTTTAAAACTCAAAATTTATTTTCATTTCATTTCATTATAAATTTAAGTGTAAATTAATTAAAAACTTTATGAAAAATCATTTTTTATACTATATAGAGTTAATTTTCAACAATAAATGTTTTAAAAAAGTTTTTTTCAATTTTTCAATGCATTTTTAACATTAGAAAAACTTTTGTACAATCATATCGATAAAATAAATAATTGAATAATTGAAGTCTTCCTGTCAATGCCAAAAAAAAAAAAATGCTGCTCCATCAATGAATACTTGTCTCATGTAATCCACAAAAATTTTATTTTTCATTATATTTGATCATTTATGCTGCAAATAAGGAAAAATTGTTTTACTGTCGGTGATGATGCAAATGTCCTTGAATTGCGAAATTCTATGTTTGCGATCAAAAAGTACATTTGGGGGCTCGGTGACCTAGTGGGTAAGAGCGTATAAAATACGCTATAAACACCGAGGGAGTGTGAGTTCGAATCCCACACACATCGTAAGAGTTATTCCCACTTACGACATTTACAGCCACCCTCAGTCTGGACAGGAAATTCCATATTTATGTGGCAGAGAAATGCACTAAAAAAAAAAAAATACATTTTTCTTTCTCATTTTTATACAAATTTAAAAAATTTAAAAATATCACACACACATACACTCACAAACTATATATATACATGCTATAAATTACAACTAATTAATTGGTTTAGGATGTCACAATATTTCAGAAAGATGCGTCAAGTATTGCTATAAAAAAAAAAAACTCTTCAAAATGCAAAAAAGCCAGCCCAGACCTTTTCATTAACAGAAGCACTAATCTCTGTAGCAATTAGATATTTTCGTATATAATCGTATATATATTAGATCGTATTCATAATCAGTTAATATTTTTATTAAACAATTTATTTTTTTGTACTTTAAATTAATTTAAAGTAAAATATCAGTATAAATAACAATGTTACGAGAAGACTATAACGGTATATATATATATATTTTTTTTATACGTTAACAAAACTCTAGGAAAGGATTCCTTACAAAGTAATTATTTAGGTTTAGGTAATGGGGAGAGGAATTTTAGGAAATTAGGGAGGAAAGAAGGCATAATAAGGGGGCAGAGTAAATTGCAAGATAAATAATTAGAAACGAACCTTTACAGGTTCTGTTTGAAACTGTTTAATAGACCATATTTATCAGATGGGAACACATTGAATGGAAATATGTTGCATATTTTTGAGATTCTCACATTAAATGTTTATAATAATTTCCTTCCTTTAAATTTACTTTTTTTTTTTAATTAAAAGCCGACTTTTCTTTGAAAATGTATTGACCGTTATTAAATCTAATAGCCATACACAAATACAAAAAAAAATTGTTTCCCTACTTGCATATAATTTATTTATTTTTTTTTAAATCAATTCAATTAAATGTTTCTCGACATAAAAATAATGTCTTTTTTCTTTTTATGTCCCTATTACTACAAAATGTCGCTTTTTTTTAGTAAATTTTGTAACTAAGTAATTTTCTAAAAAAATTCTTTTTTATCATTTTCAAAATAAAACTGTATATATACAGATACCAAAATAAGTTACTTTAACTAATCAAATTCACAAATTTCTCTCCTATTTTTATTAACTAAGTTGCTATCTAAATTAGAAAATTCCACGCACTTTGAATTCCTAAAAACTTAAGTTTTGCATAATGCAAAACGATTCACTAAAGTAATAATCCTTGGATATAGAAATAAACAAAAACAAGAGAAAAACTATATAAAAAAAAAACTAAAAATAAATTTAAGTTTTGTAAAGCCTTAATTTAGATTTTAGGTATATGCATATATATGTATATATATATAGATTTTGGATATATATTAAGTTAAATATCATGAATTTTTTATTAAACCACGTTCTTTAACCATCATCTTTAACTAGAAAATTTTCTTTTATTATAAAAAGGACCGAAATACAAAAAACAAAAAAGAGAAACTGAAACAAAAAACTATCCTTATTTAATTCTTAAGGATATTCTTGGAAATTTTTCTTTATATTTTATGTTAAATATCTTAACTCTTGTTAATAAACGTAATCGTCATTAAAAATATACCTAAGAATTTAAAAACAAGATCATATATGATAGAAACTTATGTACTATATGTATATATTAAGTATATAAAATTCATGTCATTTATTCTATTTGTTATTACTGCCCCATTTTAGTTTACCTGTCCCATTTATTAGAATAGTTTTTTTTGTTGGTATCTAATAAGTATATATAAAACTAGATACTCTTAAATTAAACAAAAAAAAAATAGAAAAGTTAAATAAAAAAAATGACATCTAATTTAAATTTCACTATCATTATACAAATCTATCACTCTAGCATACGCAATATTTAATTCAAAACTAGCAGTGCATTAAAAAAAGGATCCTTCTGCTTTAACATATTTCAAAATCCTTGAAAAAAACTTATGCTTGTAGATTAACTATAACTATCACTTTGCAATTAAATGAATTAAATTCTATTAAACTTTTAATTATTATTATGTCAATAAACTTTTTAATCAACTTATAAAAACTTTGTCATCATTCATTAAATCTAACAAAAACAAAAAAAAGAAAAATAATACTGATTTGTTGAAAAACTTTTAAAAACTTACTTTCTTTCTTTTTTTTTTTGTGAATCGATTTAAGTGACAATAAAACAACAATGAAATATAATCGATTCAACTAGAATTAAAATTAAACAAACAATGTTAAAACTAAATATATACAAAGGCTCTTAAAAACACTTTTTTAAGAAAACACATGTGTAAATTTCCTTTTTAAAGTCATCTTAAACTAATTAATAAAAGATTCTTTAAAATTCGTCCCAAATAGAACAACATTTAAGTACAACTTTAAATAGAATACAAAACAAAGAAAAAAAAAATTATAACAAAATACACCTGCCCTATCCACCCACTCACAAATTACACCCTACCCACCAAATTTCAATTGTAGCTGCCATCAAAGTAATAGAAAATGAAAATTGAGACAAAAGAAAAAAAAAAATTAAATTGTTAAGACAGGGAGAATAAAAAAAAAAAAAATAAGTTACACAATATTACAATCAAGAAAGAAAACTTCTAAAGAAAAACTAAGAAAATTAAGAGTTTTCTACATTTCTTTTATGCAACCAAAACCCAACAAACAAATAAAAGAAAAAAAATTGAAAATAAAAACCACAAAAGAAGAAAATCTCATTTTATTTTTTCATTTTTTTACAGTACAGTAATGTACAAAAATATTACAACAAAATTCAAATAATATCTGTTAAATAATATTATAATGAAACAAATTTACTATACAAATACAACTTTAAATTTGGACTATACAAATTATATCATCTTTTTCTTTTGTTATATACTTAAAAAATTAACCAGTACGTTCAATCAAAATTTTCCATTCTGTTTTACAAAGATCAAACATTTTTCTACTATAATATTTTCAATTATGTTAAGCCTAAAAATATGCATTTTAAAATGAACATGTACATTTTAAATTAGATTTAAGATTAAATTACCAAACAATATTCTCCCCCGGGGCTTCGGTAGCCTAGTGGGTAGGCGTGTGGCGTATTAACCGAAGGAGTGTGGGTTCGATCCCTGCACAGGTCGTAAGTTTTTTTCTTTACATACCCCCCTTACGACCTAATATAATGTAAATATATAGTATATAATATAAACAAAATAAATAATATTAGAATATAATTTAATAATAGTATAAAAACCTATAATGGCCTTAGTAGCCGATGGTTCAATAATATTGCACTACATTAATGTATGTAATATTAATATAAATAAATAAATAAATATTCTACCAACAATGCCTGAAACGAAATTACTAAAATCCAAATACATTTTTAGAAAGTAAAGTGTTCCAAATCTGATGAATGAAAAATTAAAGCTTCGACATCACAACTTTAAAAAAACTAAAAATTTCTTAAACTTTTCTATATAAAAATTTCCCATACCTAAATATATATACAATTCCCTGATCCATACAAAATTTTCCATACTGTTTTAAAAAGATTACAGATCACAGGAACCAAAATAGGAAACAGCCTTAAAAGGCAAAAAAAAAAAAAAAAAATACTAACTGAAAAAAAAAAAATACTCACACCACCACCATAAAAAAACACAAGTCTTAAAACAAAAAAAAAAAAAAAACACACACAAAGTATATTATAATCCTTGAAAATTGTTGTAAAATAAAAACAAAATAGAAAATAACAACAAATAACAATTCCATGCAATTATCCTATTGTAAAAACAATGATGTTGCTCATCTTATCTTCCAAAAAAAAAAAAATATATATGTATATAAAAAAATATAAATATAAATATATATATATATATGTATATACATATTACAACGACGACGACAACAACAACCTTAGGAAGGATACAATAAAAATTTACAAAAAAAAAAAAAAAAAAACAAGCAGCCACACAAAAAAAGTATAGGTACATAACAAAGTGGTGGAAAATTAAGGATTCCTTTCAAAGATCTTTTATTTTTGTTTTATTTTGAGGTTTTTTTTTTTTACTCCCACAACTATGCATGAATGTACATACATATGTATGTATAACTTTGTTCATTAAATATTTATATAAATTTACTTGTTATAATAATGGTACCTATGTGTACGGAAATAGGCAAATTATTTTTATTTTGAGCCTGTAATGTTTTTTTTTTTTTTTTTATTTATTTGTATTGTTTTTGGTTCTCAAGAATAAGGAATAATAAGGATTCAACTTAAAAATAACAATAACAAAAAAAATAAATAAAAACTATTTAGAAAATTAAAAATAAAAAAGAAACAGACAAAAAAAATAGAAAAAAGGTTTTGAAAACGAATTGAATTAGAATATAAGAATATAATTTGGAAGCAGTTAATTGAAGTTGACATTCCTACATCTTTAATATTTTAACATAATTAAAGTATTCAAAAAAAAAAATTTAGGGAATCATTTAAAATTTACTTTTAAAATTTTCTATTATTTTATTTCTTATATAAAAAAGAAACAAGTTTAAACCTTAATCAACTCCAGCTTATCCTGAATTAAAAAATTTTCTTTTTGTTTTTTTTTTTTTTAAACAATTTAAAGCTCTAAAAATATTTAAATTTAAAGAAAAAATGGAAAAAAAAACGGATGCCAAGATCACAAGTTACAATTATGATATTGAAACAAAGCAATCTACACGTCTACAGTTCTATATTAAATTTCTGAAACATAATTATGAGTTTTCGTTTCTTATATACGCTTCCTATATATGAAAAACATTTTCAGTCCGTCACATGTAAAGTATATGCGGACTAAAGTTGTTAATTTTCATATTATTCTAATAAATATGGGAATAATTTTGATTTAAAACCGTATATAAAGTCCAATCTAAAGGAAACAATATTATTGATCTTTTTAGTGCTTTTTGATCCTTTCTACCTATTCTATAAAAATTAGAAAAATTTCAATAATTTTTTTGAAAAAAATTAAATTAATGTTCAAATATTTTCATAAAAAGAGGAATAAGAAAACTTAAGTATATATTTTTCCAAAGTTTTATCAATTCGACTCTCAATCATTAATTTAAATGATGCATATTATCATTTTTATATAATTCACTCTATTTCTAAGTCTAATCCATTTTTAAATTCAAAAATCAATTCAATAAATTCACAAAAAAAACAAAAAAAAGAAAAATAAATATTGAAATTCCTTTTTTACGCTCAATATCTCATATCACAAATTTAAAAATTATCGAAATAAATCAAAGTTCTTTTTTTTTTCCTCTCTCTTTTTGAATTCCTTAAAGATCCTTGAAATCCTTATAAAAAAAAATTTTAAGCCTATATAATATTATTACTAAATAATATGTACGGATGAGTCAAATATAATTTATTTAAAAAAAGAAAATTGGCATATTATATTATTTTTGGAAAACATAAATAAATATATATATAATATATATATATATAATGTACAAACACACATATCAAATATTTTAAAGTCAACTGAAATATTATTTCAATCATTCAAAAAATGTTATATAGGTTTAAAAAATAATATCCAATATAATATATATTATATATTATATATGTATATATATCTATATGTACAATTTAAGGTTAAGTTTAACAGAATAAGAAAAATATATAAAAAGAAATAGAAAATAAGAAAAAGAAAAAAAGAAGAGGTCAGATTTTATAAATATATCAGTTATCTATAAGAAATGCTAATCTAATGATGAGAAAGAGAAATATATATATATAGAAATAGGTGTATATTAACAATGGTAATAAATGTTAAAATATATATATATATATATATATATAATAAACTAAATCTAAATATATCATGAAAAATGAAAATATAGTTACATAATATTTTAGATTTATGTTGCAATCGTAAATGATTAGATCTTCTTTATGTGTGGGTCACCTCCTAAATTATTTTGAACAAAATGTATATATCTTTTTTTTTTCGAATCACATTCCAGTCATATTTTTACAACTTTTAAAATTATTTTTAATACTAAAACAATACATATTTAATTTATTCATTAAAATCCAAGGACATATAAATAAAATCCAAGGATATATATAAAAAATATTTCAAATTAAGACTTGGATCGTGTTTATAGTTGCATTAATACTAAAACTATGTTGCTATTTTTTGTTTTTAATATATATTTGATTTATATAAATCCATTAACAGAAGTTGATTCATGGCAGTGGAGTTGATAAATGTTTTCGGTCACCACCAATAGTTGTCACTTTTAAATCTATTTTGGATTTTTTAAATAGTAATTGTAGTTCTTCATTAACTTTACTTAACTTAGAGATTTGGAAGGATTCTTAATAATATGCTTTGATAGCTTTTCAGTGAAATTGTAAGCAATTATCATCTGTTAAGTATAACACCATTGATAATAGTTATATGTACCCTATTTTTAAACTAATAGCACTAGGTAGGTAGCATATATCCTGTACTAAACATTTCATTTGATGTTTACCATTATTTAAAAAGTTAAGGTAATAAAATTTGTTTTTCTTGACGTATAAATTTACGTATATATATATATATAAATACATGTTCAAATTAATTTCTAACATTTCCCATAGTATCATTCTTATTTCTTCTTCCTCGTATGGTAAATCAGCCATTTGTTACATATTTTAACATTTTTTGAAAATCAGTTTAACTGATAGTAGTATAATTACTAAGTAAGTTAGTACTTTGCATTAGTTTTATAGATTATTGCCTAGAATAGACATATTTTAATAATACATAAACCAAGCCCTTTTATTTTAACGCCTATACTACAGGTAAAAAAACTTAATAATTAAGAAATGGCCAAACCTTTTTATTTCACTGCAGCAGAACTAACATTACTTTCAAATGTAAATTTCACAAAACTATAGTTTTCTTCATTGCTAACCAGACGCCACTGAATTATTGAAAACAATACAACAAACAAAAACTGAGATAGAGATTCTATATAAAGGTTCTTTACAGTAATGCCCAATTGATGGTAGCATACAATGGAGTATTAAGCAGCCCTGTCACAAACACTAGATTAGTACATTAAGAAAAAAACTGGTTTTCACATAAATATCATCTGGTAATTGACACAAAAATTGCAGACCTTAAAATATGAAGACGACATAAGCTTTCTAACGCAATCAGCCATCAAAATATAAACTCTTGTATATAAATTAGATGAAAAAACAGAAAGAGTATAGTACTCTGTAATAATATCGAGAAAAAAAAGTAATGAAAATTTAAGTGAAACAAAAATACTCAGAAGAAGTACTTGAGGTAAATACTGAAGTATAGGACATACCAGAATACAACTATTTGGGCAGAATTTTATTAAGGAATGGAGATGCAAAGAAAAGCATAGAACATAAACTAACAAAGACAAAAGGCGAATTTGTAATGCAAATAGAAGGTCAGTTTGGAAATCCCCGCACTTATACTGCAACTCAAAAATATAGATTTTACAACGCATCTTTAAAATCAATAACAATGTGCGAATAATGAAAAATTACATGTCAAAAAAACGGTTAAACATCATATTCGAGATTTTCTGACCAAGAGCAATATGAAATATAGCGAGCTGGGAATGCTACCACAACAAGATCCTATAAGTCAATTAAGATGAGAAAATGAATATTTAAATGGATAGAGAATATATTAAGACATCTTTAATCAGCATTAGTGATATATCAAGCACTGAGATGAAATCCACAGGGCAGAAAAATTATGGGTAGATCAAGAGCAAAATGGCAAACAAGTGTAAATAAAAAAATTAAATTAAGAGAAATTGAATAGGCTGAAATGACAAGATTTTTAAAAAATAAAGAAAAGAAAAAAAAAATGGTGAAAGCGAGTGGAAGTCCTGTGTTCCTTAAGAGAATAAAGAAGGACGAAAGTAAATACTTTCAACTTACTGCTATTTTAATTTGGTTAACAATCTTAAGTAGGTTTTTTTTAAGTAGGTTATATTGAAACGAAATAAGTCTTACCTTTATATAGAAATGTGCAGGTATGTATTGTGATAACGTTTTTTTAGTAAAATCTATTAAAGTTTTCATGCGTGGATTTTTCAGAAGAATCTTAAAATTAATCACAATAAAGAAGTTATAGAGAATTAACAAACCAAACATTTTATTTTTACCATTAATATACAAATATTATTTAACAAAGAAAAAACAATTAACAATACAAATAAATATTTTTTTTTTGTTTTCTATTCAATTAATATACAAAAATATTCAGAGAAAAAATAAGAAAACATTTTTTTTTTTACCTGTAAATAAATACCTGTAATAATATTGACCAAAAATACATGAAATTGCTTTTTATTTAAAATTTTATGTCACATAAAAAAATTACCTTATTTATTTTTTCTTCCTTCATTTTCTTTTTTTTTTTTTCTTTTTATTTTATTTATATCTATCAACCTACCTATATTTTTTATTTTATTCCCACCTTGCAAAGTATTTATTTCATTTACAGAACAATTTTTCTTTCTCTGTTGTTTGAAATTGGTTTTGTTTTTTTCTTTTTTTGGGGTTTTTTATTGGAAAATTTGACAGTTATTGCACGTACAAATAATTGTATATAGAAAAAAGTATCCATATAATACTAATACAATAATGTGTCCTGAAATATATATGATAAGTTTTCATGTATTTTAATGTATGCACGAATGCATATTTTCTGATATGAATTTGTATTGATTATTTCCATATTATAATATATGAACCCATTCGATTCTCTAGCTTCAACATGAATTAACGGAGATTTTTGTTCCAATGAAATGCTTCAAATTTTAAATTTAACCTGAAGAAGTATAACAGGAAAGGATATCAAAAAATCATTGTATTAACCAGTAAAAACAAACTGAAAATTTTAAAAGACTTCCTGTCGGGAACGCTGTCGGTTAAAGGGATAGTTAAAGAAAAATTTGAATAAAAAATAATGTTACAATAATATTCTGTAAAAAAGAAAAAGAATCTTCAACGCACATGCTCAAAAATTGCGAAGCTTTACTCTGAGTAAGACCTATATGTACACCCAGGAGCATATGGTTTTACTGAATATGTAGTCCCAGCACTAAAATCTCTACAGGTTTTTAATTCCTTAGAGGCAATAGGGCTGACAAAAGTATTATAAATGGAGAGAAAATCTACAACATATAGTAGAATAAGTGGAGCACAATAAATCTATACATTAAAAGGTCGCACTATTTATTACTAATTATACCCCTTAAATAATCTAATTCTTGTAAAAATCTTTTCTTCATATATGTGCCCCATAATTTGCACAACCGAGCAGGTCTTGCGATGGCATTAAAAAGAACAATTCGTTACGTAATAATTAATTGCAATTTTAATCTACAATATGAGCATAAAGTATATATATTATATATATATATATAGTCAACGGATTTGATTAATTACAAGTCATTACTCATATTTCAAATCAAAGGGGAAAAAAAAAAAATTTTTTTTTTTTTGACATAAAATTTCTAGTGCATCGATGATTTTCCCAGTTTTTATTTTACCAGTTAATTTTAACAGGAAAAAACGAGAAAACCGAACCATTTTTATTTAAAATGTTTCTATTTCTAAAAAACCGACAAAAAAAAAAGCATTAAATATTCGATTTTTTTTTTTTTTTTTTGTGATACATTCATCCTTTTTTTTTCATATTTTACAGTTAAACTTTGTCCTTTGTTGTCATTTATAATTTTATTAAAAAGAGAGCATAGAGCACGATAATAACAACAAAAACAAAAAACATAATAACGCAATAAAAAAAAACCTAAAGTCTATAAATTTCACTTTTATCACATATTTTATAAAATGGCGGCACATTTATTTTTATATTTATGACAATACAATACAAAAGTACGTATATATATTATGTACATATGTATATGCATATGAATGGTTTTAATAAGAAACCGAACAATCTAATGTATATGTTATATATTTTATTGATAAGTGTATGTATATAGGGATGCTGCAACACATGTAATATCAAAGCAGCAACAGCAGCATATCATATTTTATAATTGATAGAATATGAGTTTGGCGATGACGGTAGGGGTAGACAACATTGAAACGTGCATCAGAAAGTTAGGGACAAAAAAAAGAATTTTTGTTTTGTTTTTTTTTTTTGCCTTTTCTATTTACGTTATTAGATATTTTTTTTTTTGTATGCTCTTTACTTTTTAACAATTTTAATATTGATTTATTTTCTAAGCAATAAATTAAAAAAAATATATATATATATATGCTCGTGTTTGTGAAGAGGAAGTGTTAAGGGGAGAGTAAGAGTGTTGCCACTTTGATTTTTTTTTTATATTTTAATAGGAAATTCCTTATAAATAAAATTTAATTTAAAAAAATATGAGATATCTTTAAAAGGGAATTTTTTTTATTTTTTTATTTTTTTTTGCCATTTAATGTACATATTTTGTAAGTTTGTATATGTATGTATAAAATAATTTAATATTTTTTGTCTGGGAAAAGTATCGTAAAATGTTATGTTGCACAATGTGGTAATAAGTGAGGTAATATTAATTTTATATTTTGCATATATATTAGAAAATTTGTGGTATATATTTTGATGGTATATAAATATTAAATAATATAGATATATGTATATAATCATATCAATTTAATATTTAATGAGAGTAATTGTGGGAAATTAAGGAGGAAAAAAATGACTTGGGGGAAAAAAAAAAGATAATATAATTTAATTAAACTAAATATATTAATTTTAAATTAGTTGCCAATATTTTAATATAATATAATGAAGCATTTTTGGTTACATAAAAAATTAATTACATTATTACTAAATAAAATTTAAATCAAACTACGTTTATTGCTTTTTTTTTTTTTTTGAGGTTTAATTTCATTAATTTAAACCGTTTTTTTAAATAGGACATTCATTTAATTATAAAAAGAAATATTATGCAGTCATTTCTTGCATCACAAGTAAATTGATAAATATTCAAAAAGGCTTAAATTAATCAGTACCTAACTAAATATTTAATTTAAGATTTTTTCTTTTTTTGTACGTACATTTTTTTTAATTTCCATACAAACAATTCGTCTTCCGAAACAATTTTTCTCATTAATTCTCAACATTATTTTTTCCAACACATTTCTTCGACAAAACAATTCTGGAAGAAAACAGTTGAAGTGAAATTGATGTCATACTTTCGAGTTATGTTAAAAATCGCCACGATTCATAACATAACCCAAAAGTATGGAAGAAATTGAAGTCTGTCGAAGTCGAAATCGAAGAAATCGTCTCATAGCCTTTGGAAAACCAATCTCGAGATGTGCAAGGCAGCACATTTCATTCTCTCGATCCTATTCCTCACCTGCTTACTACACTGGGGTTGGTTATGCAACTGTTGTTCAGGTTGCAGAGTCCACCACGTGATGCAGTAGGATTTGATAAGAGCATCACTAACCCGTTCACGACCCTTTTTTTTTTGTTTAGATTGGTTTAATATTTATTCATACACGTTTATAATCATCATCTTCAATTGTTTGGATTGTTTAGTGGGTACGAGTGGGGGTAAGAACTAATTACAGTACCCAACCCTAGCAATATAAGTCGAGTTCGGTTGGGGTACACTCCACTAAAGTTATTGTATAACTTTTTCTTGTTATTTTTGTAATACAATATATTACTGGTTATTAAAACTAAAATTCATCCAAAATATTAAAAGGATTATATTATATTATTTATTGGGTAAATTATAAAAGGAATCGTGTTTCGGAAGAATTGTTTTGAGAAGAATATTGTTTGAGATGAAATTATTATAATATATTAATTTATATATATATATATTTATAAATATATTTTAAAAATAGAATTCAGTTTTAATATCAAGTCTATAAAATTTTTTTTGTAACTTTTAACCTAATTTAAATATCAAGAAAATAAAATAAAATTAAATATAATTCGATTAACATTTTCCTATTTCATATTTTAATCTTTATTTAGATACTTTCTATCTATATCTTTTTAATTTTATTTCCTTTTCATTCTACTAATATAAAATAAATAAAAAAAATTAAATTTAAATGACATTTTATTTTATACCTTTTATTTTTTTTTTTCATATTATTCATTTTTCATTACAAAATTCTTTATTTTATTTTCCTGTTTTTTTGTTGGTTTATTTTTTATAGCAATTATATGAGTTATGTCTTTTTTTTTTTTGAGTAATATTCTCAAAAAAAAAAAAAAAACTCTTAAAAATTAAACAACTTCTTTTAATCAGAAATCTAAAATATCCTTTTGGCAAAAAAAAAAACACCAAAAACCAGAAAACGATTGAAAAAAGAATAAATAAAAATATGGTTCTCTCCCCTTACTTTGTTTGTTCTTTTTTTTTTTTTTTTTTATACTGCAGACTATTGTATCATACAGAAAAAAAACACTCATGGGACGTAGGAAAATTCTTTAATTTAATTTTCTTATATTCTTTTTCCTGATTAATCCTCGTAGAACCCTTTAAAAGCCTACCATTCAATATATTGAGGTTTTTTTTTATTTCTGTCATAAATAAATTCCATGATATCAAAAATAAAAAACAGATTTTTGTTTTGGTCATTCCCCTCCAGGGTTCCTTGATTTGTTTTTTTTTTTTTTATTTTTTACCATTTACAATGAGTAAAGGGGTTTCAAATAAAAGGACCTCAATTGCCATTAACCTTTGTAGAAAAAAAAAATTAAGTTTAATGTATTTTAGCAATAAATAAATAAATAGGATTTTCATAAATCGTTATTCTGCCAAAATAAGAAATAAAAAATAAAAATTACTATACTTTACAGTAGATAAGTTTTCTATTAATTTTGTTTTTATTTTTTGGGTAAAAAAAAAAACAAAATAAAAAAAATGTAAAAGGATATCTGAAAGGACATCATAAATTGTTTTTTTGTTTTTTTTTTTGCACAGCAGGTGTATCATGTACTTTAACTCATTTTATGAGTAGAAAAAAAAGAGCGTGCACATATGCATATGTATATATATTATGCCTATAAAGGATATCCCAGAACAAAAGCAACAAAAAGCATATTGAAATTTTTGAAAGGATTTTTTGAATACATTTTTTTTTTTTTTGTTTTTTGCATATTAGTACATTTAACTTTTATCTACTATTCAACCCATGAGACTAATTTAAATACAAAATAAAAAAAAAAAAAATAGAGAAAGCTATTTTATTAAAATAAAAATTTATAAACTCAGTGGTAAATGATTTTGATAGGAGCTGTTTTTGATCTTAAAAATGTTGTAACTTTAAAAAGTAATTTAAAGTACTAAATACTATTTCAAAAGACTTTGTTTTAATAAAGAGAAAATTATATACCGTTATTTGAATGCGCAATTAGTTTTAACAATCCCAGATAACTAATAAATTGATTAAAACAGATTACTGTTTATTCAATTATTCTACTTTTTTTTTTGAATTTTTCTATACTCTAGTTTTTAAAAATTTTGTTAATGTTTTATTTCCATAACTTCACAAATAATTTTAAAATATTAATCATTAATTAATTATTTTTTTTTTGTATTTTTTTTATAGGTAATAATACACCACCCGGTTTTCCAGAAATAACAACAGCACCAAATACAAGAGTTATTGAAGTTGGTCATACGGCTGTGATGCAATGTAAAGCGGATGGTAATCCACCGCCAACAATATTTTGGATAAAAAATCAAACAAAAGTTGATATGTCAAATCCCAGATACAGTTTATTAGATGGTAAGTACATTTAATTAATTACTATATATAGTATATATTATATAAATGCATTTATTATATTTACCTAGGTCCTAGACCTATCTAATATTAAATCAGAATAGTGTAAACATTATTTAAAATTGATATTTTTTAACACAAAAAAGCTAAATATGACGGAGAAATTTAAATCAAAAAATTTATTTTTTAAATTTTAAGAAAAAATATTTCTAAGGTTTTTAATAAAATATCAGAAAATAAAATCTGTACTTTTTCGAACCGCTTAAATATATTCTATTAATTATTGATATTTTATTATCAGTTTATAACGTACACGTCGGGTACAGGCATCTTTGATTTATAAACGAAAAAGGCAAATTTAGAACAATTAATTACATTACATATTATACATATGGATACAAAAGTCAAAAGTAAGGTGGAAAATGAGGTTTTGATCCATCCATCCATCTTAACAAGTATTACTATTTTACCAGAAAACCGTACCGTAGCGGTAACGTAGAAAGTAAGAGCGTAGCAAAAAACCCCAAGAAATGTGCTTAGATAAAACAAAGATGCAAAATGACGTTTGTATTAAAGAATCATGCAACGGACATCATGTTTAATTCATCAATTCTGCTTTTTTCGGTATAAAAAGTTACTGCTATCTTATTAACGTCCTGGAAACATTAAAAACAAGTTTATAAAAGCGAATAGTTTTTTTTTTTTTATTTTGACGAAAAAGTGAAGAAGCTATAGATAATTATATTGTTTTTTAATATCTAAAGACTATATTTTCCTTCTTGACTTATATTTAATGCTAAAAAATTTTATTTTCTTGGCATTATTATGACATTTTTAATATTTTGTCTGATTATATGAAAATTACATAAAAAATAAAATTAAAATTATATAATATATAGCTATGTATGTTTTCAATATTTATACATATTATAAATAACATATCTATCTATCCCTTTCTAACATTAAGTATTTATAGAAAATTTTCTTAATTTATGAAATTGAACTTTTATCAAACTTTACGAGGAAAAATAAATCTAAAAACTTATATAAAATTAATAACAACAAAAATAGGAGGGAAAGAGAAAGACACAATAACAAATTTTGTTCTTTTGAAATCTTTTTTTTTTTTTTTTCTCTTTTCATTTTATATTCTTTTTCTCTCCTTTCTATTTTAGGTATTTTATTTTTTTCTTAAATCGACTTGTCTTGTTGGTTGATTGACGTTGTAATTATAAAGAGATTAAACTTTTCTAATTAGGTAATGATGACATTTTAAAATAAATTAAAACAGTACTTTAAATTATTTGTTTTTGTTTTTCATTTTATTGTGAAAAATATAACGGGATTGGAAAAAAATGAAAACAGTAAATTATGTGATACGAACAAATACAATTTAATAGTATTATATTATATTATGTATTTATGTATGTATATAAGTTAGAAAAAGAAAGTGGGTATATGTAATAGAAAAAACAAAAACAATATCATTTTACACTCTTTTAATTATTATTTAAAAATAAAATAGGAATAAATAAAATTAACGGTAAAAAATGTTAAATGAGTTGACTGTAAGTGATGTTTTGTTGATAAAAATTAAATAAATGAATACTTATATATTATTATAGGTATACATATATATTTACAATTAAATATAACGGTATATTTCATAATAAAAATTATACATACAAACAAACTCATGTAGGTATTATTTAAAATTTATATTAGAATATTATCTTCTTAATTTAAAGTAAATAATTAAAGAATGAAGAGTATTTTTTGACAGATAATTTTTTATCACGCAAGATATAAACAGTTATTTATAACGTATTTTTTTTTTTTTTTTTTTTTGGTTTTTGATTGATGTGAATCCATTAATATTTATTTCATTTTTTGAGAATACATTTTAATTATTTTTATTAAGAGAAATAAGAGAAAAACAGGATCGGATATTATAACATTAGTTTTAAAATTATAACTAGAAAATAAAGAATAAATATTGAGATTATATAATATGCATTTAAAATACTGCATTTAATTTATAATAAGAAAATGTAGGTTCTAAAAAAGGTTTACATTAAGTATAACTTTAAAAATTTATCTGTACTCTTTTCACTTTAAATTTGTTCTTTTTAGCACATTTCCAAAAAAATTTAAAAAAAATGTGCTTATTCGTTTCACTCTATTCATTCGTCCGTACGTCTGTCTGTTTACAAAATTTCTACGCCGTTAAAGATAGAGAAAACAAATTTTAACCATGGGTAGGTCTTATAAAAAAATTAATCTTGTAGAAGATTTTTTGAATATAGCCCCATCCATTACGGAGCTGAAGCTCCTTCAATTTTGAAAAGACTTGAATAGAGACTTGAAATTTTGAGATAGGAAAAAACTTTTATAATTAATGTAAGTTTCCTCAAACATTTTTTTTTGTACCACCCCCTGTTTGCTATTAACGCTCAAAAGTTGATAATTCAGAATCAAATTTTTTTTTTAAGTTTCTTCAATAAAAAAAAAAAAAGAACATACATTTCTAAATTTTGACGAAATTGATTTTGAAAATTTGGATGAATTTGATTTTGAAAAAAGACAAATAAAATGTTACAAAGGACAAATTTGAAGTGAAAAGAGTATATATTCAATGATGAATCAGGCATTGTAATAGACCAAAAATCGTTAATATAATCAGTTAAAGAAATGCAATTGATTAAAGCTTTATATACAAATATTTTTAAAAATTTAATAGATCGTAACTTTCATTTATTTCAACATGTTTTGAAAATGAAATAAAATAAATTTTGAATAGGCAGTAAAGACAAAACTTTTAAATACCAGCCAAACGCTCGATTATTTTGCAATTTTGCACAATAAAAATAAAATAAAACAATTGAATATCTGTAAGGGTTCCGAGTGGCTCATTTTGAATGGCATGATATTTTCAAAATTGAACTATCATTCTAAAAAGCGGTACATATCTAAAAAAAAATTGTTAGAATTATTTAAACCGGTTATGATCCCAAAGAATAAGACAACAAAAGTTCTAAAAACGGCATACATGTCTTAATTACAGATTGTCTTATTGAGTGAAAGAAATTGAGTAACGCTACTTTTTTTGTGAACAAATGTTCGCCGCCCCCCTTGTTCTCGTCTAATCGTATTTGTAGAAAAAAAAAGTGGTTTATTAAAGACCAATTTCAAAAATAAAATGTTACAAAGGACAAATTTGAAGTGAAAAGAGTATATATTCAATGATGAATCAGGCATTGTAATAGACCAAAAATCGTTAATATAATCAGTTAAAGAAATGCAATTGATTAAAGCTTTATATACAAATATTTTTAAAAATTTAATAGATCGTAACTTTCATTTATTTCAACATGTTTTGAAAATGAAATAAAATAAATTTTGAGTAGGCAGTAAAGACAAAACTTTTAAATACCAGCCATACGCTCGATTATTTTGCAATTTTGCACAATAAAAATAAAATAAAACAATTGAATATCTGTAAGGGTTCCGAGTGGCGCATTCTGAATGGCATGATATTTTCAAAATTGAACTATCATTCTAAAAAACGGTACATATCTAAAAAAAAATTGTTAGAATTATTTAAACCGGTTATGATCCCAAAGAATAAGACAACAAAAGTTCTAAAAACGGCATACATGTCTTAATTACAGATTGTATTATTGAGTGAAAGAAATTGAGTAACGCTACTTTTTTTGTGAACAAATGTTCGCCCCCCTTGTTCTCGTCTAATCGTATTTGTAGAAAAAAAAGTGGTTTATTAAAGACCAATTTCAAAATAGAATTCTGCTTTCTTTGAAGAAATTTTAAATTATTTTTAACAGTATTTTACCATACGGGGGAAACTCTTATTCTTTCAATTCAAAGATATAGTTTTGAAATTTGTTCTCCTTTTAAATTGATTTTTCTTCAAAAATTAAATATAAAATATTAATCTTTAAGTTTCTAGTTAAAAATAAATTAAAAATTTTTTTAATCTAAAATAACTTTACATTTAAAAACAAGAAAATTAATATATATATATATATATATATATATATATATATTTAATCAACTTTATTTCAAAGAAACAATGCAGATTCAATAAAAAATTTTAATATTTATTTTAACACTTTTATTGAATTCTTAATCAATATTTAATTTTTCCTTTTTTCCTGTTTTCCTGTTTTTTTTTTTTTTTGATGTTTCTATCATTCTGAGAAAACCAATCAAACTTTAATGTCTGCTTCTTCTTCTTTTCAACAATGCTTCAATTTTCCATGACATTTTAAGTAATTTTTAATTTTATTTACTATTGTCAATAAATTTATTGTTTTTTTTTGTCGTCAATTTAACCAGCAACAAAAAAAAAAAAATTTCTTTAAATATACAGGTGTTTAAATATTAAAAGATTGTGAACATTTTTTATTACTATTTTTCACTAAACTATCAAAGAATTGAATGAGTTTTCAGTCATTTAACATTAGTTTTTTTATTAAAATACGATCAAAATAACTTCTATTGTTATTTGAGATTTTTCGATAGAAAAAAAAGTCTACATCTAAATCTTTAAAAAAGAAAAAAGATGAAAAGTTTTTAAGTGCAAAAAAAAAACCTTTTTTTGTTGGAATACATAAAGAAAATAGTAAAAAATTGTTTTTTTTTTTTTTTAAGGAAATTATTATTTTAATGGTCAAAAGATTTATTTTAAAACTATAAATTTTCAATGAACTTTTAAATGTTGTTTTTTTGTTTTGTATTTATTAGTTTTAAAATAAAAATTTGAGGGAGTTTTGAGTGGTTTTGACATTTTAAAATTCTTTTAATGTTTTTTTTTTTTTTTTTTTTTGTACTTTCATTTGAGGTTTTATTCAGACAATTTAAGTTCAAAATAAAAACTTTTAGTATTTTTAAATATAATATATTTTAAGTGTGTCATAAAGTTGACACTTTGTCGTCTACTCATATTAAAAACTTTAGTGTTGCTGTTATAAAGTTCATTATTCGATATACTATAATATATAGTACAATATTTTATTATCACTAAAATTTTAAAATCAAAACTTGATGGACATATTTACATGTTTAAATGTTTTATATTAATTTTTAGCATAGGAATGACAAAGGACAAAATCCATTCACAAGGATAATAAAAAGTATTCATTTTAATTCCCTAAAAAAGAAAAAAAAACCTTTAAACCTCCAATTAAAATTTTTTTCTAAAATAAATAAATTCAAAGCATATATCCAATTTGTTTTTTTTTTTTTTAATTCAATGAAATTATTAAAATTATTCTTAAATTGTTGTTATTAATATTGCTAACTGGTATAAAACAAAAAAAAAACATAATATGTTTTACGAATTCCATAAAAAAAAACACAGTAACACTTTGATAATACGAGTAGCTATAACCATTTGAAAAAATTTTATTTATAAATTTTAAATAAATAAATCTTTATATAAAATCCTTGAAATTTATTTAAAATTTTTTTTTACATCATCGTTTCCCATTATACTAAAATGTCCTTTTCTGAATAATCTTTTACTATCATATTTAAATGAATGATAAATTATTTTTAAAAGAAAATTTGTAATGAAAATTATTTCTTATAACTAGAAAATAACCAACCGTTAAAATGTATTGAAAAGTTCAACATCCTTTTGTTCACAAAACCACAAAAAAAAAACGAATACCATTTCAAAATTAAATTCCTCAGAAAATTTGACAAAAAAAAAAAATTCTTTTTATTCAATTTAAAATTATAATTTTGCCATGTTGAAAATCGCGGTTTTTTTTTTTTATTCAAGCAAAAAAAAAAAGAAAAATTAAAATTATGTAAAAATAAAAATTAATAAGTGGGAAAATAGTGGGAAAAGAATTTTAACAATTGAAAGAATTTTATTTTATAATATTACATAACATTTATTTCATGTTGTAAAAGTAACTTATAAGAGATCCTAGAGATCTTTTAAATATCCATTAATCCTGCATTTGTCCTAAGATGGAGTACAACTCTCATATTATATGACCTTAAGCTACTGAAATTTATTTTAGTTACCCGGACTAAGTCAAGCTAATGCCTAATAGACATCTCTGTTGAGCTGGTAGCACCAACATCTCTTAGCATTTTTCGAAATATTGGTGCAATTTCACTCATTTATAAATATCTTATAGATAAAGATATTTGATCTATTGACCTAAATTGAAATATGCCTTTCTTCAAAGAATTCTAATGCATAACGAGAGATGCAGTAATTACTCTGTTCTACATAATGGAAACTTTAGATTATTCAAATACATTCGTTAAAACTGTTGAGTTTTAACTTCAAATCCAACAGTTCTTAAGATGTAAGACCTACAACTCACTCTTAATATTCTATTTTGCTTCCGTTTTTTGTGCCCCCTTTAGGTATATCTAATATATAATTAATATAAAGAATTCTATCTTTAGTAGTTAGTTACCGTGTAAAAATATCAAAGCTGTTTTTTTTTCACTTAAAAAGCTTGCTACATATGAAGGATTTAAATCTGCATTCTCTCAGTTTTTAACAATCATAAAATTAAAGAAGGTAATATTTTTTTTAAAAAATTGCATATTTATAGGCGCACGAAAATTTTTACATCATAAATTTCTTGACAAGAGATTAGAGCATTTGAACAGATTCGTTTTTAGATAGTTTTTTTTGTATATAATTAAAATGATATGAAAAGTAAAATTTTGTTTCTTGAATAGAATTTAAAATTTTTATGCAATCATACCCCATACTTAAATTTTTTCACTGATTAAAAAAAAAAACAAAAATCCACTTAATATTATTTTTTTTATGATATTGCTAAGACGTAATATGTATATAAAAAGATATTATCCTATTTATAGTTTATATTTATTCATAAACTATATTTTTATCTTTTTTTAACAATTACAATTTTTAAAACTTCTATAAGAGACATAATCATCTATATGAGAAAAAAAAAGATACAGAATAAAACATCATCAAAAAAAAAACCAAAAATAGTGGAAAACCGCAAGTCAAAATCGATTTCTTTTTTTTTTCTGTTTTTTTGGAAATTTAAAGCAAATAAAAGAGAAAAAAAATATATTTATTTCAAATGCTGACATTTTTTATTTTTGTCTCATCTTTTTCTTCACTAACTTAATTTTCTTTTAAATTGTTAAAAAAAAAAAAAGTTCTACAAAATCAAAATTCATAATAATTTTTTTTTTTGGTTTTTTTTTTTTTTGTAAATTGATATTTTGTTTCTTTTTTTCACTGCTTTTACCCTGCTGATGAAGATGTATTAAATTGTCGATGCAGAAATTAAAATGCAATAGTAATAATTTTCTATATAAATATCCTTATGTGGTTGTTTTTGTTTTGTTATTTTTACAGAAATAGAAATAAGGAAAAAATTCATCAACCTTAATCAAATAAGTAAAATGATGAATGAAATTTTGTATTAAGCAAGGATATAAAATTAAACAAAATCGAATCCTTAAATGATGACGTTAACAAAATGTAATAAACATGATTTTGGCAAATGATGATGGATTTAATTCATTTTCATCACTTTAAAACAAAATATTACTAGTTTTTTGCCATTTTCTAAAAAAGAAAAAAAACTTTAAAGTATCCAGATCCACAATAAATTTTTTGAAAACTGGGGGACATTATTTAATATTTTCAAGCGATAATCAAACATAGAATTAAGAAAGGATGTATACAACTAAGAAAATACATAGATAAATTTAAGTATTCCATAGAACCATTATATTTTCAAATTTGTGGGTATTTCTCTTCTAGTGTAGACCAATAGTAGTGTAATTTTTATAAATTAGAACATGAACAAAACTTCAACTATTTGCATATCATTTGTTTCTTTACTAAGAACAAGAAAGTGAATGTCCTTTATTTGCAAATGAATAATTATGAAATTTTTTAGTTTTCAAATATTAATTTTCTTCAACTAAAGGTAAACACAGAATGATGTCGAAATTTAACGGCGATTGTTAACATTTTTTTCTTCAATCATGCATTTGTGTTCAGAGAGTACCAGAACTGAAGCAGAATTTTCGCGGTGAATTTTTCGTTGGGGGAAAAATAAAATAAATTCTAATTTATTCGATAAATTAGATAAAAAATAAATTTAAAAGATAAATTAGATAAAAAATGAGTTTTAAGGAAATCTCTACTGCATTAATTCAATTAATTTTAACGATTTTTAAAATTCCTTTCATTTTTAATTGTATAATATTTCGTTTTTATTTTGATTTTCTTGGTTTCATCATTTGTTCCTATACATCTGTTTTCATCAGCTGCCATTGCCATTATTCTGTTTGGATAATTCGCCGCAGAATTTTTAATTTGATTCTGATTTCAACTTAAGTTAAATTTTTTTATTGTTTCATAATTTTGTTTTATCTGTTATATCTTTTGTCCTATCAACATTTTTACTGTTTACATTGTAATATAAAATGTTTTAGCTAATATTTGACTTTTTTAATAACTTTGGTTTCTAATTATACACGTACAATAGTCCTAATTTTTGAAATGCATTTATTACATATAATGAATATTCATATTCATATTAAAAATTAAGAATTCAGTGAAAATCTAAAAAAGGACATTTTTGTTTAGTATGTAAACATAAAATTCCATTCATTCCATTTTAATTATGGAAAATAATTTAAAAAGAATCTATAATTAATATGAAATTTATTTACTTATTGGATTGTTTTTTATCAAATAGTACAAAAATATACTTGATACGATTTATAATATTTTGATACGATTTGTAATATTGTAATACATTGGTCCTAACAATTGATAATATGCCAATTCTAAATTTATTGTGTTTAACTTCAACAGAATTTTTGAATTCATTTGTTTTAAAACTAGCAATTAATGAAAATGGCAACTAATTTTGTTTGTTTTGTTTTTTTGTATAATAATGGAATTCGGATTGAAAATTTAATCATAATTTCTTGTATATATAGACAACAAAATTTTTCGTAATCCTTTTCTATTTATTTGGAAAACTTATTTTCAAAAGAAAAGAATTTTTTACATGGCATTTATTTAAATTTTACTTATTAAATTTTGCAACATTTTCATATTTTCTTTAGTATTTTATCCGTTTTTTTTTATATTCGCGATGCATATTGCATAATATCTATATTTTAGAGATTTTTGAAAATATGTATCTTGGGTTTTTTGCCTTAGAATGGTAGAAATGCTGAAAGTATATTATTAAAAAAAAAAAAAATTTTTTTTTTTTTTGTAAGATGTACTTTCTTTTTATTTTTGGTTATTTTTAAATTCTGGTTACATTTCAACTGCAATTTTAAGGTTTCATATACCAAAAAAAAAAAAAAAAAAAAACCAGGAAAAAAAGTGAAAAAAGAAATAAAATTATTTGCAGCCTTTTTTTCATCGTTATTTATTTTGTTTTTTTTTTTTTCTTCTTCGTTTTATGAAATTATAATTTTATATAAGCAGGATATAAGCAGTATCAGATGAGATGATCAGGATTGAATAATAAACTTAAAATTTGTATTTAATTTTTTTTTTTTTTGTTTTTATTTTTTTTTTTTTTCTATTATACTTCTGGTATATATTCGGATATTCTAAGAACAAGCAAATAATGAAATAGAAAATTAATTTTTCCTTGAAGGTTTTACATTTTTTTTTTTTTTTCGCTTTTATAATAATGCAGAAATAAAGGATATAAGAAAAATTTCTTTAGAAACCGCAATGCGTATACACTATATATTTTATAGTTTATATGTGATTTTATATTTAGAAATTGAAGGTTTTCATTTTTTTTTTTTTTTGGGTATTTTTGATTTACAATACAATTACATTATGTGTAATTTTTACATTAAAGACTACTGTAATGTAATGTAAGACTTTATTTAGTCTAGACTACTGCCTTTGATCCGAAAGTAACAGGTATAACTTCACCTTATAGTCAAATTTTCTAAAACTTTTTGACCATTATAATTTTAAAGTTAATATTATTACTATTCCTATTCCTATTTATACCCGTACGATAGGATCGGGTATAATAAAATTACTCCTCCGTTTGTAACACCTCGAAATAAGCGAGCTAGATATACCTTCAAAGGTATGGATCGGATCAGAAAAAAATTCTAAGACTTTTGAGCCATGTCCGTCCGTCCGTCCGTCAGCACGCTAACTCAAAAACTAAGAAAGCTAGAATCTTAAAATTTACACAAAATATTCTTGGAGTAATTTGTAGGTTCCCTATTTTTTTTGGTTGAGTTTGGACCAACCCTTAAGGTAGCTCTCGAACACCTAACTTTTAGATCCCCACATTTTTTTTGAAATAGAGCTATGAAATTTTAACTGCTGATAGATCCCATAAAAATATTAATTTTATTTTTAATAACTTTTTTTTGTAGCCCCACCCGTTACGGAGCTACAGCTCCCCAAAGGTTCCAAAAAGCTCTATATTTAAATTGTTATAGCACAAGTTGTATAAGGTATATCTTCATTTTGAAAACGCCAAACGATTACTACTTTCATTAGCTTTAAAAATATATATACAATAAATATATATTTGTGGCATACGGTGTCTTAATTTACCGTTATGCGAAACTCAAATTTTGCAAAATTCTTTAACCCTTCTATCTTCTAAACGGTTAAAGTTGGAAACTTAAAATTTTGACAGAAGTTAGATCTTTGAAAATTAGTATGAGTCATTTCAGAAATTTTTTTTGTATCACCCCCCGTTTAGGAGCTGTAAGGGGTCAAAAACTGAAAATTTCCTATTTTTAAACACCTGTAACTTGAACACCTGTTAAAATTTTTTTGAAGTAATACACAAAAATTAAAGCTTCAACATTATACTTTTATTTCTGTTAACAACTTTTTTTAATAATATAGGGTTACTTTATAATTGACGAAAGTGTTACTTGATTTTTTCAAATTTTCTAACAAATTTCTTTAACGAATTTTTTCCATTTTGTTTTACTCGATAATTTGAAATTGTTGAGGATATAATGCGTAGTACAAAAAAATGTAATTAAATAAACAACATAACGGTTGCTTGAAGAATTTTTATTATTTATATGATATTGATATTTATATACATACTTATATAATATCATGTTTATTTACATATCGTATATGTCACTAGTGAATGAATGATAAGAGTATATATGTATATTATATAGCGCCGTATTTACATACATATATGTATTTTATTGTACTTATAAGAAATTATTCTGTCAATGGAATATTTAAATATAATATAATATAATATTTAAAATTATATTTACTATTTTGTACTAAGTAAATTTAATATACATTTACCGCTTAGTATTAAATGGTACTATAGAATATTTGAAAAAGTTTTGGATTGATAATCGTTATGTGGAAGGTTAGAATCTGCTTTTGAAGAATGTACATATAAACATATAGTTTGAATATATGTACAACCCATAGTTCTAGAAATTATAAAATTCACCCAAATTATTTTAAAATACTAAAATATTTAAAAAATAATATTGTAAGCAAAGTTACAGGCTGTGAACATACTAACGGTTCGTACGGGTATCTAAGAGTTGACAAAGTCAACTGTATTCTTCCTCGTTTATAAACTAAAACTAATGTTTATTTTATAAATAATTTTTTTATGTGCACATAAGATTAAGTATATAAATTCGATACTTAATTTATTAGTGATTGTTAGTTTTTTTATTTAAAGTTTATTGCGGACAAAAAATACCAAAAATTTCCTTACTTACATAATATATATATTTTTTTTTAAGAGGGTAGGTGGTAATCATTGAAAGACACTATAGAGAAGTGGAACGAGCACGCATCATCTATGAGTGTGTGGGATTTAACACATTAAATTCCACCTCCCTTTTTTCACCAAACAATAGATTATATGACCTTTTGTACTAATGTACTACTTGGTAAAGGGAAGTTAAATTTTGGCAATGAAAACTGATTTCAAATTGATAGGAATATTGAAAACAAAATAATTAGTGCTCAAGTTGAATCGTTGGGTATTGAATATAATATATAATCCTCTACAATTGTAGGATGAGCTGAAAGATGGTTGAAACATATGAAGTGGATGTTCATATCATAATCAAATTCCTGAATCCGAAGGAATTGGGATTTTGAAGTACACAAGGATGAACAACAGAAGCTCTCTTTGTTTCTCTTTAAAGGATTTTGAATAAAGTCATCAGACTTTTAACCTAATCAGAACAAGTACTCACTCGTATAATTTATCTATAAAACAGAGTAAGTGTTCCGGTTAGAAGTGTTCCCTTATGGCATTCTTTTATTTTTTCTTAAAATTTATAGGTACTTTAATTCTGTGAGATAAAAACATATTTAAAAGGTGGACATAAAGTTAATAAGTTACTTTTTAAGTATACAGGGTTTTACATATAGATAATTTTCATTTCGTTTGATTAATTTAACCACCAGATATGATATTAATATACTGTTACATTTCTAGAATATCTTCTTCTGATACGTGAATTTTGTATTTTATATCATCCATTACATAATAAAAATGATTATACCCTATTTTAGTATTACTCGTATTCGTACAAATATATAGCATATTGCAAGGATCCCTTCATTCGATTGAAGAATTCCGTTATTATAAAAATTTTATGCCATGGATTTTTCAAAATAATTATGTAATTATGTATATTAGCATATAATATAGGTACTTATGTGACATAACAATAACAATAAAAATTTTGTTAAAATATGTTCTAATTAATTTGTAATTACGAGTATATATAGTGGATTCTTGTATTATTTAATACAGTATCTAATGTATTTATGATCAAACAATCTGCGTAAATTTTAATTAGCGATTAACTGATATTGAACCACATTTAGCATTCATATCAGTTTAATTAAGGCTTTGTAAGCTATGAAGAGACTTTTGTACTTTTTTGAAGATTCTCTATAGGTCAATATTTAGTTCAAAGAATTTTTTAATTCTTGTGAAAATAATTGCGTCATAAGCGAATTCTAAAGACTCTGTTTTGGTCTGTAAAATAATTATACCTTGTTGTAGTTCGGTTAACATTTTAAATACTTTAGAGGTACTTTCCTTTCCTTCATATATGGTAACTTTTGTGCCGTCAAATAATATCGCAAGAAATAAGGCCGAATCGGTTTTAAATCCTTTTTAAAATGGTAAAAAGGTCCAAATCTTCATTTTTTAAATTTCGATCTTTCTCCGTTTTAAAGAAAAAATGAAATCGCATTTCTAAACAACATTATTTTTCACTATTCCCATATTAAAAATAAAAGTAAAAGGTAAATTGCAGCAAAATTTTGTAAATAAAAAACTTTCTTTAGTTTTTATTGAATAATTCATATGCAAAAAACTTAAATAAAACATATAAGGTTAATTTATTTTTAAGAATTAATTACTATTTCGCAGCAGAAAAAATTTAACTGTTCAAAATATTCAAATCATACTAAAGAATGAAAGATTAAAATTGCATTTTACATCTTAAAATTAATTTTAGTATTTTTAATAAATATGCATGTAATTTTAAACCTTTAAAAATACCTTTGAATAACTTTAAATTCATATTTGTTCTTTGAAAACTGTTGGTTGGTTGGTTGGTACAGGTGGCTGGCCATCTCCTCTCATGACAGTGACCCCAATTAGCGCGTTAGCACCGTTTTGCTACCAATATCGTGACGACAAAGCTTATAAAAGTGCTATATTAGGTATTATTTTAGATCCATTTCGTTGCGTTCAGAAACCTTACCATTTCTGCAGATTGCTTAAACGGAAGATCACTAAGATCATTGAGTTGATGGCTACGCAGAGTTACTCTTCTGGCTTTAGGCAGCGCCAGGCACTTACAGGTGAAGTGCATGATGGATTCTTCCTTATTCTGTTCACCACAACTGCGGCATGATGAATTGAATGGAATATCTAGTCTGGCCGCATGTTCACCAATTAGCCAATGTCCCGTGAACACACCTATTGTTCTGACAGAAAACTGTTACTAATATAAAATTTTATTTACTGTTTTTTTTTTCAATTTAATTTTTCTGTATTTACATGCATATAAATGGTGTTTTTTTTTTTCAAAAATGAAACAATAAAAAAAAATTCTTTTAAAAGGATTCATAAAATGCAAACTTTAATTCTATTTTCAACATCAAAATTAAATTTTTTTTTTTTTCCACAAGCCTCATTGAAAATATCACTGTTTTTTTTTAATCTTTTTTTATTTTTGTTTTTTTTAGCCAAAAGTCCTTAAATAAATTTTGAAAACTTTAAATTATTCTTCTTCAAATTTTGATTCTCAATATATCATATCTATATATTGAGAATCAAAATTTCAAATGTTTGCTTTTTTTAGAACCCTTAAGTTGAAAACTGATTATTGTATAGGGTAACCGATTGTTTTCCTTAAAAAATGCAGTACTTCAAAATAATTAAAACAATTTTAAAAGAATCTGAAATAAAGAATCCTTTCATTTTAAACCTTTCCAATTCCTTCAATCTCTTTTATAAAACTATACGTATAGTAAATCAAATAGAGTGTGTCCAACAACTGTACAAACATAAAACAAAAATAGTACAAAATATTGAAAAATATAGTAAAACTGCTCTATTAGTTTAGTAAAGCTAATCGTAGAATTTTCTTAGAACAACCTATGAAAAAAGTTTACTAAATTTCTAAATTTTATATTTTTTACTTTATTTTTTACCGGCCGCATACATTAATGAAGAATGTAGGTATTGTTTTCATACCGAAAATTTTATTTCATATCCGAGATTTTTGCAAATATGCACACTAATCGGGTGCGTAAAAGCCTGTAAAAGTTGGCGTGATATCTCTATGTGTATGTGTGCGGATATGTCATTGGGCATATGTACAGCTTAATCAACCCAGCGGAATTGTGTGAAATTTCAGTTTTAAATTTTTGACGTAAACATCTTGGATTGATAAGCGTTTGGAGCAAAGCGAAACAACCGAAAATATTATGAGAAAAATTATTAAGAAAAAATTGTTACACAAGTAAAGGGCAACAACTTTGTCATAGAACATTTATTGATCCAACTTTAAGTTTTTTTAAATTTTTTCATAAATTCAAATTTTATACATTTTATAACACGTCATATGCATTATATGAACAAAATTTTTTTGTTTTTCTCAATATGTTCTCTTGTTGATTACATAAAATTAAAACGGTAAAATTTTTGTTAACAAATTCAATATTAATCTTATATTTGTTTTGTATTTGTTTACAGTTTTTATTTTTTTCTACTCTAATACTTTTGAATGAACAAAAAAATCATGTCCATATATATGGAATGGATGTATTGTATGAATTTACATACATATTTTTAAGATTAATTTCATTGTTTATTTTTGTTATTGAATAAAAAAGAAATTTATTAAGCAGTTAGAAGTTATTTTGCTTTGACACAAATTATTTTGTAAAAAATCTATCAATTTTGGAATTATGCTGTTCGTGAAATAGTGTTCGGTCCTGTGGTGGAGATAGCTGATTTTGTTTTTTAACCTAAAGAAAACCTTCTTTAAGGCAAAAAATAAAGGACAATAAAAATTTTATAAAATTCATCAGTGTTGAAAGTAAAATTTACATTTTTTACTAGTTAAATTTTTTTTTTATTTTTTTTTTTTTTTTTTTTTCTCAGATGAAAATGAAAATAATGCAAAGTAAAAAAATGCAGAACAAAAGAATATCTGATATAAAAAAAAAAAAACAGAGAAAAATTATATATTTTCAGGATTTTTATGTAACTGCATTTTTCGTGACTCCTTTGCATATACATATACAAACATTTTTTTGTTTTATTGTTACTTATTTGAAGCAAAAACAAAACAAAAAATGTTTGTTATTTTATTGTTTTTTTATTCTTTTTGTTTTATTTCTTCTTCTGAAGATGAAATAAAAAATAACAAAAAAACAGAAAAAAAATCTGAAAGATAAAGTGAATTCAACGAAAAATTGTTGAAACGGAAAAGAAAATTATATTACTTTTTTTTTTTTGTTGTAAATCTGAACAATCGCAATATTTCATTTTGTGTCCTTTTCTCACTTTAGTTTTTTTTTTTCTCTTCGTTTAATTTTAATACTTTCGTGAATAGGTGACAGTATTATGTAAAAAAAAAAAAATTGTCTTTAAAATGAAGAAAAATAATTTAAGTTTTTTCTACAACTTTTCTGTTTTTTTTTTCTTTTTTTGTTTGTAATATTAAGTTTTACGTCTCTTTTTCTCATTGAGAAGACACTGTAAAAGTGAAAATGTTTATTTTGATTGACAGTTTTATATTAAAAAAAAATAGAAAAAAAATTTTTTTTTTCTGAAATGATGATATTAAAGTATAAAAATATACAGATAACTTTAAAAACTTTTAAAAATATTTCGAACAGACTTTGTCATAAGTACAATCTTGAAGAATCACTATTTTATTTGTTTCCTCAAATCAGTAATAAGTTTCCTTTTTCTTTGGTGGGTATAAGAATTACAATGACTAAAAGTATCCTTTAATTTACAATTTTTGCAGTTTTATCACTTGGTGTTTATGTCTTCGTACGATTTTTTTTTTAGAAAAATAAGTTACTTTTTCTAATAACTTAATGTTTATATGTTTATATGAAGTTTTGCTCTTCCCAAAGAGATGATTTCTGAGGCTAACACTAGAAAAAAAACGAATGGAAGAAGATGTGGCGTCTATTCTGTGACGTTTTCAAGATATTGAAACTTTTATGTTTTATATTATTAATTTTTTTTTTTGACTTTTGTTAAATCATTAATTTTATTTGATATTTGTACAAAAACATTTAAAACGAAAATATCATATATTATTTATGATTTCTGTATCTGTATCTGTGTCTGTATCTTACTGTATCTTTCTTAGAGCATTCTAATGTTAAATATTGTTTATGACTTCAGTTTATTTTTAGTTTTGTGTTATTTAATTCTTATATTATTATTTTATTTTATATGTCATATAACTCACATGCTTTTCTGAAATTTGGTTAGTCTTGGAGATTTAGACATCTTGGACACTTGGATAACTAACATAACAACTTAACATCTTGGACACTTGGATAACTAACATAACAACTTAACAACTTGGACACTTGGACAACTAACGATTTTTTTGAAAGAATATCCGTTAAGAAAAGATATGTTAAGAAAAATATAAAGAGTTCGTATGTTGTTAGCTCTAATTTAAAAAGTAATGATTCCAGGATGTTCTAGATCCTTCAGCATATGAAATCTTCAAAAATAAACTTTCACAACTAAGGTAGAACTTCTGAGAATATTTCGTTTTTTTTCTATTTTTAAAATCAGGAACAACACTCTGAAATATGTGGCACTCTTATGCAAATCACCCTGTATATTTCTAAACACTGTATAAAATTTTACTTCTTTACAATTTTTTTTTATTTATAGTTATTAAACTTAAATAAATAATTTAATAAATTTTTAATTATTTTTTTTTTTTAATTTTAAGAAATTTTAACAATGGTTAATCCGTTTAAAATTTTAAAGTGTAAAAAATGAATTTTTATTAAAATTTAATAAAATATGCAACTTTTAAAGGCTTTTGAAACTAACAAAAAAAAAAAACGTAGTAATTTGCGATTAAGGAAATAATCCGATTATTTGATATAATTCAAGAAAAATTACAATTAAAAATTTAAATACCGGATAAAACTGATTTTTTTTTTACAATTTGAAATTTGAAATTTTAAAGAATCTTTTTGTTTTTAATTTTTGAATCAAAAGTTCAAAAGGGAACGTGTCATATGCCTATGTATATCATTTGACTGTATTTTTTGCAAATTGCCTGTACTATCATTTTATTGGATGTAAATCATATAATTAGGGAAGATTTTTAGAGATGGTTATAAAAAAATGAAATGTAGTCAACTGATAATACAAGAAAAGGACATACAGTCAAAATGAAATTCAATCTTTTGATATTAACCTGTACAAAATTTTGCACCAAGGTACAAACATTTTCTGAATTTTTAACTTTTTCAATATATAAAAAAAGGTTAGTTTTAACAGTTTTTAAAAGCAACTTGATTGCTTTTCTTGGTTTGGTTCATATTTTGAAATATATAAACCTAATTTAGAAAATGATAATAAAATAAATGGATTTAAATGATTCAATGGAAAAAGAACAAATTAACTTTTCGTTTTTTTTGAAAAAACAAACGTTTTTTGTGACCAATTAATTTTTTATTTAAAATTTAAAAGGTTTTTTATTGGTTAAAATATCTTATAATGTCCTTTATATAATAAATAAAAGCTTTATTCTATCATTTTTGCTCTTGATCAATTTTTTGTTTTCTAAATAACTGAACCTTGAATATATACATACATTAATATCCCTAGAATAGACAAATATTTTCAAACTCCTTTCCTTAAACTGTACATTTTTTATTTATATTTTAGGAATAATTTAGTTTTAAAAAATTTAAGTTTTCAAAATCTTAGAATCTCTTTTTGAAAATTTTTTATTTATCCTTCATCTCTAACAAACAATCCTTTGTTTTTTTTTTTTCATTTTGCCCCTCCTGAACAAATAAAATCTAATAATCATTTTCTTTTTTTTTTTTTTTTGATTTCTCACCTGTTATCAGTTATTTTTTTTTGTCTCTTAGTTTAGAAATCAACAGGGATAAGAAAAAAAAACATTCTCATTGGCAATTATTAAAAACTCATTTTTCATTTTCAATCCATTTTTCTCGGAAACGGAATTTAGAATAATGGCAGTTAAAAAGAAAATATAACCTTGCCCCAAGGTATAAATTACCATCAATTATAAAAAAATAAAAGTGGTAACAAAGTGAAACAAAATTGAGGATTTTTTTTTTCTTTCTTTAAAAAAAAAATATGAAATATGGGAATGAAAACCAAGTGATCCTTAAAAACGTAAGGAAAAACTAAAATCAAAAGAAAAAACAGTTCATTTCCTGATATTCAAGTCAAATCTATATAATTGTTATAATTTTTTACACACTTCTGTACATTTTTTACAACATAAGGGATATTTTAGAGTTTCTACAAAATTAGTCCTTATAACCATGAACGTTTTTCTTTCTATTAATTCTTAAGATTCACAACTAGGTATTAAATTTTTAATATATAAAAAAAAAACAAGAAGAGCTGTTTAAAATATAAAACTCAATACATATATATACGAGTATTATAATGTATATATTATGTGTATATATACTATACATATATATATATATATATATATATATACATAGTATACATACATTATTAAAGTTGAGAATATTGTCTCATGTCCACCTTCTGGGCATCCGGTTTAATTTCATTTCGTAATTTTTTCTTTTATTTTTTATTTTTATGTTTTTTTTTTTTTTGAACTCTCTTTTATATCGTCTTTAAAGTACATTTCTAAATTATTTCTTGAATTTAGATTCCTGTTTTTTTTTTTTTGTTACTACCATTCTATTACTTGTAGTTGTGAAAAAAAAAACCTGAGTTCTATGGCGTCCATGTAAAATTTTTCTCCCGAAAATTACTTCAGTTCTACAAGAGGAAAGACAATAATAAATTAAAGAAAAAGACAAAAACAAGTTGAAAAAGAGATAAAGTTGCAACACACATATTAATAAGATATTCTACATAAAAATGAATTATTTACTATTAAAAATAAATACTTTTTGATCTGTTCGTATTTAATGCCAATAATTTAAGAAAAGAAGCACCGAAAAATTTTATTTTAAATTATTAAGGGCTTAGAAATTTTTTTTTTTTTATCAGACTGATAAGATTATCTTTATTATATTATGTGTACTTATTTTAAACAAAAGAAAATCACATCAAAAGTCATATTTCTCTTTAAAATACTTTCAAAGCAATTTTCAATTTTATAATACACTTACCAAATTTCTTCGATTTCATTTTACAAAAAAAAAAAACAAAAAATAACTAAAAAACATAATGTCTTTACTTAGATAAAATTTTCAGTTTCATTTTATCCTTGTACTGCTTCCTTACTTATGATTAAAAATGGAGGTGCGATGACAGAACGCCCGAGAAAATAAAACCCGCGGGCGTTAATTCCTTCTTTGAATTGGAATTAAAGCCTATAATTAAAAGGAATTAAAACTAGCGGGCTTCAATTCTTTTTAAATTGACTCTCACTATATTTTGTTATTAAAGTAAGAGAGTAACAGAATATGTACAGCATTAGAAGGTATTTTAGAGTTTTGGATAAAAATAGCGGTATCCCCTTCTTCCAGAATATTTACTAATATGTATATATGCGAGATTCTGAATTGGGGAGTATTTTAGAATTGATTACAAAATCAGGGTTATATGCTTTTCCCAAAATATGTATATAAGTAATACTCCTATTGTCAGGGGTTTTGGGAGAGAATTTAGAATTGAATTCAAAATCAGGATTATACGCCTTTTACAGAATATTTAGATATATGCATATGCGAGTTTTCAATTAGGCGGATTATATACATATTCTGTAAAAAGTGTATAACCCTGATTTTGTAATCAACTCTAAAATCTCTCCTAGTTCAGAAATTCGCATATGCATATATCTAAATATTTTGTAAAAATCCTGATTTTGATTTCAATTCTAAAATCCCTCCCAAATTCACTTAGGCCTTAACAATGAGACAAAAGTCCCAGTGGGACTTCTCATCATGGGACTTCTGACATTGTCACCAAATAAAATCCAGTCAAATGAAATGCAGGCTCATGATAGTAACCTTTGTGTTACTCAGTGGGGTTTAATTCTTTTCGAAATGGACTTAAAGCCCACGAACTAGTCTAGTTTAATTATTTTTTGAAAAGGATTTAAAGTCCACGGGCGTTCTGTCACTGCACCTAAAATGCAACCTAAACCAAAAAGAAATAAAACAAAAAAAAAAAATTTTAAATTCCAAATGATTTGTTTTAATTTAAACCTGAATATACGTCAAATTACTTACCACTCCTACTGAATATTTTCACAGGATGTTACCATTTTGCCTGTATGTTAGTAATTTTAAAGGAAATAAAGAATTATCAATATAATACAAAATACATATACATAAATATACTATATCTAATATTATACGTACATATAAGGATGCATACTATATTCAATATCAATGCATTAACGCGCGGTATTAAACAAAGAATGTTGTTAATATTATAAGAATTTTTTTTGTTTTCATTGGATTTTTCCCTGGCCTCGTTGTTGAACTTTCTGTAGAGACAATAATTCCAATTTTAGATATACAATAGATATACATGTAAAATGTATAACGAAAAATGATCCTTGCAGTTTTCATATAATCTAATGTAATACATTATTTTCAAAAATAGAAAAAAAAAAAAAAAAAAAACAAAATTATAAGTCGGGAACATTATCTTTATTGCAGACACAAAAACATAAACAAAAAAAAAAAAATTCACAGGATACTTTTATGTATAGTATATCATTTTGTTTTTCTTACATAAAAGACATATATACAAACATTTCAATATTAAATGCAATCCACAGGATAAAACAAAATAGCACACGTGTGCATTTTCATTTTGTTATTTTTAACAAAACCAACAAAAAAAAGAAAAAAAACAAAAAAAATTAAGATTAAATCTTGTGAACCTCCTGGTCTGTAAAATGTGTTCACCTGTCGTCACGTTATTTAAAAGAATTTTTTAACAAAATCTTTCCCCGATCAACAATTTCTCTTCTATAGTTTTTCTTTTTTTTTTTTTTTGATTCATTCATTTGTACGGTTAACATTAATTTTTGTCTTCTAGAATTTGTTGTTTTTTTTTTTTTTTTTATTATTAAGCCCTATATAGGATATTTTTATCTAATGGTGTACTCTTATAGGGTATACTTACTTGCAAATTACTGTAACAGAATAAATTTATTGATGATAGAAGCAAGAAAACTGAAAAGAATTTTAATTTAACTTGTCAGTTGGAATTTTTTTTTTTTTGTTTTTTGAATGCCAAAAATTATATAAAAAAGTATATGTATATATAGAACTAATGGAATCGGTTTCATTTTACTGCCAAATTTAATTTAATGAGTCATTTTCCGATTTAATTTTGTGTTTTTTTTTTTGGTTCTAAAAAAAAAGAATATTGGAAAAATTATTTACACCAATTTAAAAATCATTCATTTGATATAATTTACCTTTTAGTTTTAATTCTCATTAATAATGTATTAGATACTTTGATTCAATAATATATCATGTAATTTAGCTTAATTGTAATAAAATAAAAGGAAAGGAAAGGAAAAATCTAAAATGAATTTAAAAAAAAAATTTAAAATTTAAGAGAATGTTTTAAATAAAATCATATATTTTTAGCAAATTTTCAAAAAAATTTTTAAAAAAAATGTACCTATATTATATTCACTTTGTCCGTATGTCTGTCCATTTGACCGTCTGAGTGTTTACAAAACTTCTCAAATTCTAGACCGTTTAAAATAATGGAATGAAATTTTATCCACGGATAAGTATCGCGAAAAAATTAAAATTAATTTTATTAAGAAGTTTTATTTTTCTACAGCCCCCACCCGTTGCGGAACTACGGCCGCCAAAGTTTAAAAAACCTTATATTTAAATAATGTATATTTTCAATATGGAAACTCTAAATGATAGCTGCTTTTATAAGCTTTCTAAATTAGTTTAAAATAAATATATTATTTTGTTATAATATATATTGGTAATTTACCGTAATTGATCATTTACCGGTTACCGTAATTTCGAAACATCTTCTTCTAAACGATTACCGTTTCTATCTTCCAAACGATTTAAGTTAGAAATTTAAATTTTTTTAGTGAAGATCTTAGATCTTTGAAAATAAATAATTAAGTCATTTTAGAAAATATTTTTGTGTCGCCTTACGTTTAGGAGCTGTAAGGGCTTACAAACTGAAAAAATTCTCTATTTTTAAATACCTGTATCTTAAATATCCGTTTAATATTCACTTATCTACAGCTGATGTTTTAAATTAAGTAATATCAGTGTATGTTTTCGAATATTTTATTAAAAGTTTACTAAATTAACAAAATTTTTACTTGTATACCGTTTATCATTCAATAAAAACAATTTTAAGCTAAATTTTTCTCAATATTAACGAAAAACATTTTTAAAATTATTCAAAAATTTGACAAATTTCAAATAAAAATAATTGAAATTCGATAACATTTGAAATAAAAGATAATAACTATACCCATGACAGGATATAAATCTATCCAAATTTTCTTTATACTTTTCAAAAATGTCATACGCGATATTTCGAAAGATCCGATTATCACACTCTTTATAATTCCCTGACTTTATAGTTCAATTCTTGAGTTAATATGAGTTTTAATAGTTTTGCAGTAAAAAATTTTATATTAGATAATTTCCTTCAATATCCTATACAATCCCTTTAAGCTTATCCCTTTATAAGCTTACCAAATTCCATTATTATAAAAAATTAATCAAAAATTTACATGCTAAACTTTTAAATTGATTAAAATAAGATATTTAGGCGTTATTTCACTAGGTCACAATTATTCAAATTTACATTTTGTTTTCATTTTCTAAATTTTAGATTTTTAGAAAAAAAAAAAAACTTTTTTTTGTTTTTGATTCCCTAGTAAAATCTACCTTAAGTATTCTAGAGTTAACGAACTTTCTTTAAAACTTTTGTATTAATTAAAAACAATTTTTACTCGCTAGAATAAACCCTTTTATTAAATCGCAAAAAAATAATAAAAAAATAAAAATAAAACAACATTTAAAAATCGAAAAACTTTAGGAATTCAGTTTTTTTGTTAAGGGGGAAAACCAAAAAAAAAAAAAAAATGCTCAAACTTTTTTCTCCTTATTAATTTTATTTTGGTTTGTTTTTTTTTTGTTTTTTGTCATAAAAAAATAAATAAACTAAAAATGTTCGTCGCTGAAAACCATATTTTTCTCATAGGAATTTAAACAAACGACCAAAAAAAAAAAACCAAAAAACTAAAGTCATATTTAAAACATTTTTAAACATCATCTACCAAAAGTTTCCTCATTTTTTTTTCAATTTTTTTTTTTTTTTGGGAAAAATTTTCCGGATTTCCTTTAGGGACAACTAAATTGAAAGTAATGAAAGCTATTTTATTCGTAGTCTAGTACAAAAACAAAAAAAAAGTTTTTCAGCATAATTCATTTCAAATTATACCAAAAAGTAAACATTTCTTTTTTTCTATTCTTTGGCTCTTCATTTCTATAAAAGGGCTCAAGGGACTCTAAAAGAGACAAAAAAAAAAAAACACCGAAAAACAACACAAAATAGAATCTTAAAGCTTCCAAAACTTTTTCTTAAATAATGGACAAGTACTTTTTTACTTCTTCTTCGTCCTTTGAATCCTTTAAAAAAAATATCATGAAAAAAAATTGTCACTCTGTTTATGGTTTCAAAAATTTATTCTATTTGGTAACAAAGAAAATGAAAAACAACAAAAAAATATAATTTGTTTTTTTTTTAAAAAAAAATTTTGTGTTTTAAAATTATGTTTTGTGGTTTTTAATTTTCATACACTTAAAATGATTATTATTAAATTTTGTTATTGCGTCCCTTAATTAAATTTTTAATTAGGGCCACCACTACTACTAGAATTGAATATTAATTATAACTTTACAAAATAACTATAGACTTAAATTTAAGGGGACATTCTTAGATAAAGGGAACTCTTAGATAAAGTAATCTGAACAAAACAGATTTTGAGCTTCATTAAGAATATCTTTTTCCATACAGATCATCTTCAAGTAATGAGTATATAATCAATAGAAAAAAAATCAAGCAATAAGGACATATAATACTTTTCGAGCTCTTTTTTACATATTCAACACTTACATATTCAACACTTATATAAACCCACATTTTTTAGTATTTAAAAATAGCATATCTTTAAAAATATTTTTTTTTCTATGCAAAAATTAAACCAGATTTTTTTTTTTGTTTTGTTTTTCTTTTTTTATACTAAAACTCTTCTAATTTTTATAAAAAATTTAAAACTTAATTAAGTTTTTTTTTCCAAAAAAACCTTCCAAAAAAAAAAAAAAAAAAAAACAAAAAACTTGCAAAAATAAATTTGTTAAAATAAACAGTTCCCATGACAAAATAAATATTTTCTTTAAACTCTTTTTAAAATAACAAATTCTAAAGCTCTGATCCTAAATTCCAATTTATTTTTTAAGCATTTTTATAATTTTATATATTTATAAAGTAAAGCTTTTGTTTCTTTTCAAAATGCAGACAAAATTTATGTTGCATACATTAAAGAACAACAACAAAAAAAAAAAAAAAAAAAATAATAATAATAATAAAAAGAAAAAGAAAAACATGACTCAAAGGACAAATTTTATATCCTTTTACAACATTTATAATAAAAACGGTGCTTCCAAGTTTTTATTGCTTACAACTTATGCAAAAATACTTTTTTGTTTTTTTTTTTTTTTTGTTGTTATTTTTCTCATATTTCTTTTCTTGTAGTTGTTTATATCTATTGAACTTTTTTAGTCCTTTAAAAAGTCAGCAGCGTATTTACTTTCATAATAAAAATAAAAAGGGATACCATTAAGTCTGTGTTAATTATTAAATGCTTTAACTTGAAATAAATAATTATTTTGTGTTTACATTGAAAATAATTTAAAAGTACTGTCGCGTTTTTGTTGGACTACCAGAAATTTTCAATTTTCGTCAAATCTAACGTAGTTACACTCCTTCATTACATAACACCATATTATAACGATATTAAAGTTTTGTTTCAGATTTTTCGTTTTTTTTTTTTTTTCTTGATAGAAAGTTCGGACTGTAAAAATGACTCTGTCCCTAAAAATGGATCCGTTTATGTTCAGTTTAATTTTAGCATAATGAAGAAATAAAAAAAAAAAAAGTAAAAAAAAAAATATGCTTCAAAACTAAAATTAAACAACTACACAACAACAACTAATTTGCATATGTATATTATGTATATGTATTTGTTATGTTTGTTTTTTTTTTTTTTGTTTTGCTTTTTTTCAACATTATTTAAATTAGAAATTCCGGGAATAAAACTTATCAGTTCAGAAGGATTGTATAGTAGGACAGAAGCGAAAACAAAAATATGATTTCAGGTTGTCAGGCAGACAGATTTTTCGTTTATAACAACAAAAAAAAAAAATAAAAATAAAAAAAGAAACATGTAAACTTAATAAAAAAAAAAATGGCTTCTGTTTAGGATACAAGTGCATAATGTGCAAATGAATTCAGAATAATTAAGTTGCGGATGGTTTTTTTTTTGTTTTTTTTTTTTTTTTGTTGCAAAATTCTAAGAAATTTGCAAAAAAAATTAAATGAAAAAAGAAAATTTTTGTAGAATAGTTCTTTAGTTCACAGAACAGTACATATTTGTTAACTTAAGGCATTCACAATTTATTTTGAATAATATGTGGGTACAAAATTTTTTGTTTTTTTTTTTTTGTGTTTTATTTTTTGTTAAATTGAAAAAGTTGAGTTAATTTAAAATTGGTTTTGTCTGTAAATATGTAAATTTATATATAAAATATGTATAGATAAATGTATATATTATGGATTGCCTATTATATAAAATAATTAAAAGAAAATGACTCTGTTGTATGGAATTTTTTAAGTATTATTTATCTGTTGGGAAATTGACTATATATATGTATGTTTTAGAAAAATTTACTAAAATTTAATGGAAATATATGGGAGCGGTACGAAATTTCGACATTTTCAATATCGCTCTTTAAATTCTCGCTTTTTTAAAATTTCACCTTTTAAAAACTCGCTTTTTTAAAATCTTGCTCTTCAAAATCTCGCTTTTTTTAAATCTAGCTTTTTAAAATCTCGGTTTTTAATATCTCACTTTTCAATAACAAAAAATATCAAAAAATTTTAGTTTTCAAATTGCAAAAATTTTTCAAATTTTCTGTTTTTTTTTAAACAAAAGTAATTCACATTTCCAGTTATATTTTAAATAAATTTTAAATAAAAATTAAATTAATTTTCTTAAGTACAAAAAAAAAATTAAATTTATATTTAGATTTTGTGCAATTCTTTTTAAAATTTTTGTGCAATTTTTTTTTTCTTTTCTTTCCCCATTTCTCTCATCAATAAACACCAACATGGGATTTACCAACCACAACCTTTTAAATTAATTTAAAATAATTATATCAACATACAATAATTAGATTATTAATTATCTTTTTAAAAATATTTTATATGAACTTTTATTTATTTTATTTATATTAATATTACATACATAAATGCAATGCAATATTATTGAACCATCGGCTACTAAGGCCATTACAGGTTTATACTATTATTAAATTATATACTAATATTATTTATTTTGTTTATATTATATACTATATATTTACATTATATTGGATCGTACGGAGGGTATGTAAAGATAAAAACACTTCCGACCTGTCGACCAGGGATCGAATCTACACTCCTTTGGTTAATACACCACACGCCTACCCACTAGGCTACCGAAGCCCATGAACTTTTCTATTACCTATTTATTTCTGAAATCTATAGAAAATTGGGCGTTCGCCCGAATAAATTCAAAAACTAAAAGCAATTTAAAAAAGCGAGATTTTGAAAAGCGAGATTTTAAAAAAGCGAGATTTTAAAAGGCGAGATTTCAAAAAAGCGAGATTTTAAAAGGCAAGATTTTAAAACAGCTAGATTTTAAAAAACGAGATTTAAAAATTTCGAGATTTCCTACTAGACCCGAAATATACATATTTGATATATAGTAATATTTGCAAGACAATTTGTAAAAAGTTTGCTTTCCTTTTTACCGATTTAAGTTCAAAAAAATTAAAATTATTTCTGATGGATAGTGTACTTTTTATGAAAATAAATACATATTACAAAAATATCCTGGCGAATTCCTAACAGTTTGTTTAACGAAAAGTACATTTGATAAAAGAATGTTTAACTAAAATACGATTTATATAACTTTTACAACATGTCACATAAAAACGTTACTTCTCAAAATAAAATTTCTAAACTTATATCTGTGTTTTTCCAAATTAATTGAATTTAAATCGAATTTTTAGAACATTTTCTAAAGTGTAGAATGTAGAGATTATGGGTCGAATGCATAAAACTGAACTTCAGCTTAAATTTTACTTTTTCAAACAAAAACTAGGAAAATGACAGAAGTCATATCATTTTTTGAGATTTCGATAGCCTGAAAAAAATAAATGAAATTTTGTTTTTTTTTTTTTAAACCGGCAATGTTTTCTTATTTTGACGATTTTTTGGTTATAAACCAGAAAAGTAGGGTTAAGAAAACTAAAAAATTAAGTACTGGTGAATTATTAAATATAAGTTAAAGTACAATAAAAAGTAAATTTTCAAAAAGCGTTCAATTGAATTTTCTTTATAGGGAAATGACGAATAAAGAAGAAAAAAATATGGAATTTGGCTTTAGAATTTCAGTTGATGAGAGATAGTAATTACATGTATAAGTAGATATTTGTACATTATGTATGTATGTAAATTGAATTAAACTTTTATTCCAGTTTTAAAAAGAACTTACGCAATTTGCGTGTAACAAAAAAAAAAAAAAGCAAAAAAAAAACGCCTTTTTATTTATTTTAAATGAAACGAAAGAAAAACTTAATATAAATGTACGGTAGAGTCGGTTACTCCTGTATCTGGGGTCTTAAAGTTACCTTCCTAATGTTTGATTTTTTTCATGTAGATTTATAATTTATGTAATTTTTACATATATAAAAAAAAAAAAATACTTTTTTTCTAAATCCATTTTTAAGAACAATCACAAGCAATCATTTAAAAATTTAAAAATAAAAACAAATTTGACAGTTCAAATGACTACATTCATATTAAATGACTATTGAAATCGGAAAAATTTCATTTTTTATGAATATGTTCATATTTTATAACTATACAAATCAAAAAAATGTATTTATCATAAAAAATGAAAGTGATATAACTATCGAAATCAGGATCAATTCATTTTGCAATATTTTTTATGCTTAACCAAATATTAAGAAGTCATTTTCATTAGAACTATAATTTGTTGTGCATCAATATGCAAATGAGTGAAATGAGGAAACATTTTACGGAAAAAAGTACCCAACATATTACGTATAGCTTTTGAACAATTAAGATTCAAAAATTATAGGTTCATATCACTTTTAATGTAAAAGAAAGTAAAGATAAAATATTAAATTGAGTAAAAAAAAAAAATTTGTTGCCAAATATTACGAAAAGTATTTTTATACCCGTACGATAGGATCGGGTATAATAAAATTACTCCTCCGTTTGTAACACCTCGAAATAAGCAAGCTAGATATACCTTCAAAGGTATGGATGGGATCAGAAAAAAATTCTAAGACTTTTGAGCCATCCGTCCGTCAGAACGCTAACTCAAAAACTAAGAAAGCTAGAATCTTGAAATTTACACAAAATATTCTTGGAGTAATTTGTAGGTTCCCTATTTTTTTTGGTTGAGTTTGGACCAAAACTTAGGGTAGCTCTCGAACACCTAACTTTTAGATCCCGACATTTTTTTTGAAATAGAGCTATGAAGTTTTAGAAGTTGAAGAGCTACTGATAGATCTCACAAAAATATTAATTTTATTTTTTATAACTTTTTTTTGTAGCCCCACCCGTTACGGAGCTACAGCTCCCCAAAGGTTCAAAAAAGCTCTATATTTAAATTGTTATAGCACAAGTTGTATAAGGTATATCTTCATTTTGAAAACTCCAAACGATTACTACTTTCATTAGCTTTAAAAGTATATATACAATAAATATATATTTGTGGCATACGGTGTCTTAATTTACCGTTATGCGAAACTAAAATTTTGCAAAATCCTTTAACCGTTCTATCTTCTAAACGGTTAAAGTTGAAAACTTGAAATTTTGACAGAAGTTAGATCTTTGAAAATAAGTATGAATCATTTCAGAAATTTTTTTTGTATCACTCCCCGTTTAGGAGCTGTAAGGGGTCAAAAACTTTCCTATTTCCTATTTTTAAACACCTGTAACTTGAACACCTGTTAAAATTTTTTTAAAGTAATACAAAAAAATTAAAGCTTCAATATTATACTCTTATTTCTGTTAACAACTTTATTTAATTATATATGGTTACTTCATAATTGACGAAAGTGTTACTTGATTTTTTCAAATTTTCTAACAAATTTATTCAACAAATTTTTTGCATTTTGTTTTACTCGATAATTTGAAATTGTTGAGGATATAATGCGTAGTACAAAAAAATGTAAATAAATAAACAACATAACGGTTGCTTGAAGAATTTTTATTTATATGATATTGATATATATACATACTTATATAATATCATGTTTATTTACATATCGTATATGTCACTAGTGAATGAATGATAAGAGTATAGATGTATATTATATAGCGACGTATTTACATACATATATGTATTTTATTGTACTTATAAGAAATTATTCTGTCAATGGAATATTTAAATATAATATAATATAATATTTAAAATTATATTTACTATTTTGTACTAAGTAAATTTAATATACATTTACCGCTTAGTATTAAATGGTACTATAGAATATTTGAAAAAGTTTTGGATTGATAATCGTTATGTGGAAGGTTAGAATCTGCTTTTGAAGAATGTACATATAAACATATAGTTTGAATATATGTACAACCCATAATTCTAGAAATTATAAAATTCACCCAAATTATTTTAAAATACTAAAATATTTAAAAAATAATATTGTAAGCAAAGTGACAGGCTGTGAACATACTAACGGTTCGTACGGGTATCTAAGAGTTGACAAAGGCAACTGTATTCTTCCTCGTTTTATTTTTTTTTTGATTTTCCAGAATGATTTGATCCACAAATTAATGGTATTAATAATTTCAAAACACATTTTTAAACTAAAATTTAACTTAAACTCATAAATTTATTTATAAAATAAAATGTCATTTAATAAAATTGGAAAATATAAAATAGATTTCATAAAATTTAATAAATAACATAAAAATTATTTTTCAATTTTATCATGTTATATCTGCCTTTTAAAACTCTATTGTGATTTTAAAACTGGATGGTGGGGTTATAGGATTTTTAATAGAAAATCATTTCCATTATTAAATAAAAATACATGTATTTTTTTTTTTTTTTTTGAAATAAACTTTTTGAAAAAGATTTTTAATTAAAATTGTTCATTGTTTTCTCTTCAAAGTTATATATTTTATAAAATCATATTATTATGCACTCACCTCAGCTCATCAATTTTATATAATATAAAGGTTTATATATACATAAGTGAAAGTATTTATATGTACAAGATTTTGTTAAAAAAAAATTTTATTGTATTAATGTGAATATTAAATTTCGCAAATATAATTTTATGTATGATAAATATACTACTTGACTTTTACTATTTATTTTTATCTATACGGTTAAAATTAAGTTGGGATGATGCAAAATTTAAAAGTTTTTTGTTCTGTTTCTGTTTGTTCTGTTTATTTAAAAACACTTTATTCAAAGTTTGTAATATTTTACCTATAAGAAAAAACTCTTTAAATAAGCTAAAATATGAACGCTCTCAGAACTATTGGCTCCGATGATAATTTGTTTAAGGTTTAATGATAGGTTTGGTTCGTTTAGAATTTAGATGATAACGTTATAGCTAAAAAGCTTGTTATGTTAGATAATCTCTTTTTAACTCTTCAGTACTGGGGCAATATTTTTTTTTTTCGTAAGTACACGGGCTGGTTTCTATTGACGCAAACTTAAAGAAAAGTACATAAAAAGTGTCAAAATACAAAACATTTATAAAATATTTTATATTTATATTTTCCATTTTTGACACTTTTTGTTGCATATGCTGTAAACGTAAATCAAAATTAATGAAACTTTACAGTCTTCTATAAAATTTGATAATAAACATTTTTTCAATACAAAGTTTAATAGTGTTTTAGAACAAAAATAAAAACAAATAACGATTTTTAACGAAAATAGAAAATTAAATGACGCAGACGAGGTTTTTCACATTGCAAAAATATAAATAAAGTTTTCAAAAAATCAACGAGAAAATGACAGTTATTGTTTCAGAACATATTTAAACTCAGCTACTAGGAAAATGAAAAGCATTATACTTTAAAAAAAAAAGAAGTTTATTAGTTTCTAAAATAGATTTGGGTGGAAAAGACCCGAACGCGAGTACTTATATACCCAGTAGGTATAAAACAATTAAATAATTTTGTTACAGCCTGTATTTACATAATGATTATCAGTGAATTATTTGTGTAGAGATCTAAGATTATTATTATTAGAAAAATGATTTTTTTTTTAAATAATTATATATATGTATTTAGGAAAAAATATTAAAATAAATACATAGATAATACATTAAAATGATTATATATATATATACTTAGTTTATACTTACATAATTATATATATTTTATTATAATTTCAAGATAATAATATATTGCTATGTCAAAAACTATATTCTGTATTGTTTATACCCAGAATACGTTTTGACACTAAATAATTGGAATTTTCGAAACTAAAATAAAAAAAAAATTTAAATATAGACTTAAAAAAATTTTAATTCAGTCCAAAATAAGTAAATATTTATATACCTTTTTTCAATATATGTAATTATGTACTACTCGTATGCATAATATATATAGAAAAATATCTATTCCTGAAAGTTCACATTATATAAATATTATGTATATAAAACATTTTAACTGTAAAAGTTGAATTAAGATAAAAATCACCTGAACTATATTTTGAAAATTTCATACATATACATACATACATACTAAAATATTGTACTTAAACATAAATTTTAATCAATATTAATTTAAAATAATACGAGTCTCACATAAAAATAATTTGTTATGAAAATTTTCTAAATGTTTTTTTTAAATGAACGTTTTCATCTTTTTTTTGACTTCTATATTTCATCCAAAAAAAATGTTAAGTTCTTTATATTACACAATTTTATAAAGAAGAATGCTACAAATTAATCTTACAACTTAACTCAAATAATTATGAACATTAAATATATGTTTTAAAACTGCCGCTTAATTATTTTCAATATGTCAATGACATTTCTTCATTCAGATGTATTAAGAAAAAGAATAGGAAAAATCGAATGCCTTGGTTCTAAATGCCATTAGAATGACGTTCTTATGTCGATTAAAATGTCAAAAACGTTAACATGATGCGGTTTGAAATTTTTTGAAACAAAATGTCTGGTACAAAATAAAAATTTAATTTTTTATATGTAAACAAATAAATATGACATTTCGCAGGGTCTTGCGGACATTTTCAAAGGATCCTAGGCACATTAAAATAAAAATTGATTTAACTTTCTTATGTTACCTACGTTATAGTCACATCTTTGACACTTCTAAAGTAATCGATTGTATATTTTTCTATATTCATTAATAAATATTTGACATTTCAAACCGTAATTGATACGTCGTTCGCATTGAGCACAATAGAAGGATAAAATTCTTTGAATGAAAGTTAAAAAAATTTTACACATTCGGACTTGTACCATATATAACATTTCTTTAGTAAATGCATACGTTTTGTTTAATTTTAATGGATATTTAATATTAGATATGCATATGGTTAAAATGTTTTTATAATATGTATCTATGTATGTACGTAAATATGTACATACATATATTTATTGTTTTTTTTAGAAAATATGATAGGAAACCCTAAAATAAACTATTCATTAGGTATTTATTTTTGTACTGATAATAGTTAATTAGTGTTGATATTTGTACAATAAAGTAAATTGAATTTTTTCATCATTTTATTTAGTATTTTACTTAATTTACTTTTTTTTTGCTTTTCCTTTTTTTTTTTTTTTTGTTATTTAGCACAATTATTTTTCTTTTTTTTTAATTTTCCAATTTATTTCATTATTATATGGAAATGAAAATGAAATGTAATGAAAAATCGAGTAACTCCATTTAATTGCAAATTTAAAATATAAATTTATTTGAAAATTTATTACATAAATGAATATTAATCGGTTGCATTACATGTTACGAGAGGCTATTACAAGAATGATCAAAATAGATCATAATATAGAAATCTTAAAAACTTGAAATGAATTCCAGAATGAGCAAGTAAGAAGTTACGATCATTTTATAGACAAACATAAATCATAATCTCAAAATAATAGAAGTAAATATGGTGACAAAATATAAGTCATAACCTCAAAATAGTAGAAATGAATATGGCGACAAACATAAATCCATAAATCATAACTTCAAAATATTAAAAGTAAAAATGGCGACAAACATAAATCATAATCATAACCTGAATATAGTCCTATATTATGTTTATGGTATAGTAAATTTATATGGCGACAAACATAAACTAGAATCATAACCTCAAAATAGTGAAAGTACATGTTGCGACATAAATAAATCACTATCTCGAAATAGTGAAAGTTAATATGTCGATAAATATAAACAATAACATCAAAATAGTCGAAGTAAATAGATGGCGGCAAGCATAAATCGTATTCCTACCTTCAAAATAGTGGAAGTAAATAAAAAAAAAAACATTGCTAATAAAAATTTCTTGCAAATGTTATTTTCAATTATATGATTTCAATGTAAGTTATGTTCACATTTTGGTTAGAATTTTTGAAATACTTCTAAAAAGAAATCGGTAAAAATTTTCTGAATTTATTTTTACTGTTTCCTTTCCGTAATTACTGTTATCTTTCCGATCATAACTTTAAAATAAAATCTGAAATTCTTTAAACCAAATTTTCATCCCCCCCGAAATTTATAAAAAATTAAGTTATCCACTTTGTAGTTTTCATAATAAATGAAATGTATGTACATATATTGAAATTAATTGATTTTTCAGGTAAATGTTATTTTCATATTCAATTAATAGCTTTTCCTGATTAATTATAGAAAAAGAGACAGAAATAAAATTTGAAGTTAATAAAGGTTTTTTAGTAATTCTCTTCGTAAATGGATTTTTAATTTTTTTTTTTTTATCTTTTTGTGATTTTAATATTAGTATTCGTTGTTTTTTGTATATTATTTTTTAGTAGATTGTTTTTATGTTATTTAAATAATGAATATAGAAAAAAATACAATCGTTGCATATACCATTTATACCAGGTTTATAAAATTTTATCTGTACATTTTAGCTATATATAAAAATAACCCTTAAAAAAGAGACTACAATAAATTATAATAATTATATCCGTATGAATATAGTTCAAAGGCATAATAAATTTACAAATATCGTTTGTGACACCTTGATTGAGATGATATAGATATGGAAAAGAGTATAAATAATATATTCTTTCTCAGAATTAAATTCTTTTTTTAAATTGAACATAACACGAATGCCTGAAATTTAAAAAAAAAAAAAACAAGTTACGTTATGTTTCTGCAACTAAAGCTAACAATGCAAACTTTTGGTGGTGTAGAGCAATAGTTTTCTTTCTATATAAGTTAGATATTTCAAATTTTGTTCCAAAGAATTTCAGTTTTATGTTAACGACTTAAACGAAACAGGTTCGGGTAGTTGCACATCTTGGTACTTTAACATCTGAAAATTTGTAAAAGATAGTCATATTTTATGGCAAGAATATCTGTAAAATTTGATTAGTTTGAAGTAAAGGGGATCAAGTTGCATTCATACCAACTCTAAAATTTACATAAATACATTTCAGTATTTAATCTTAAATTTAATCTTAATCTAAATTAAGCCTTAGTGCTTAATCTTAAATTTTCTAAGATATGATTCAAATTTATGAAACCAGAGTATATTATTTTCATGCGAGTATCCTACAATTGATATAGTCAACTCTTCAGTCTTCCTCGTTTTTAACTGTAATTTCACTAATTAATAATAAATAGATAGATAGATAACTAATAAATATATTGATACGTCTAAATTAATTAAATCAGTTTTATAGTATATATCCTTTATAAGATATTATCCTTTTTTTTTTTTAAATTAATACAACATTCTACAGTCTATGATTAAATTACATATTTCCCCAAAACAAAAATTTAATTTCAAGTTTTTTTAAAATAAAGAAAAATTCAATCAATTTGGTAGTTTCCAGTCGGAATAATATAGTGTGTTAAATGTAGGCCATAAATCTCCTGAAGGGGATATTTTATCAAAAGTTAACTAATAAAGATCTGCTGTTTAAAAAATATAACATAAATTATTTTATTAAATTTACATTTCTATACGTACTTTTAAATAATTTTAATGTGTAGGGCATTGACTGGGGCATTGTTTTTTTTTATGTCATTGCGCCAAATTTAATGCAATTACTTTCAATAAATTTTAATTTGATTAATAAATTGCTAATATAAAATGATATAAGTCAAAAAATTCATTACAATTTTTGAATGTATAGATAAATTGAAAACTTGCAAATTAAAATTTCAAATTATTATTTTCGAAAATCCATTTGAAAATTTATCATTTTATTATTTTTGAATTAGGCATGAAAATATCTTATGAAATTCTTTAATTTTGCTCCAAATTTGAAAATGTTGGACTAAGATCGTTTGTACAAACTTTTTTATAAATGATTTTCGGCTTTATTTATTATATTTTATTTAGAATATTTTTTCTGGTTTAATAAAATTCATTAATTTGGTACCAAAATACAAAAAAAGTCCTCAAAATTTATATGAAACTTAGGGAATTTTTAGCTTATACAAAATTTGAGATTTGTTTTTCGTTTATTATATGGGGACTTTTATAAAAATTATGTTTTGAGGACCTTTGGGCGTATTCATACTTTTTGCCTAATTTTGGGCACCTTTTTTGTTTTGGTTTTGGGGACTTTTTTCACGGAGCCACAATAATCTAATATTAAATTTCAAATGTCAATTTCATATATTTTTAATTAAATGCATGCATGGTGGAAAAAGTAGTATGTATAGATCATCATCAAAACAATTAGTACCTATATCTTGTAATTGTTTTTTGTTTTTTTTTAAATGCTTTACCTCACTATTTTCTCAATTGAATATTATTGAAATACTTAGACCTACTTGTATATATGAAGGCTTTTTATGATTATGTTGATATTTTATTGGATAAATAAATGAATAAATTTGAAAAATCCAATAAATTTTAACCGTTTATCTATGGGACTATTGAATCAATTAATTCAAAAAGTTCTTTAAATTATTCCAAATTTCCGTATCAACTTTTTTTAATGTTTCAACGAAAATATCTAAGTTAAAAATTTTTACTTTCAAAAACAATAACATCATTAACTTCTTTTCCAATTTTATTTACTTGTATGATCGAAAGATTGAAATAGTATATGTATATTATCTAACATAAAAAACAAGGGTTAATCTATTGTTTTATGTTGTAATCAGATTGGTATACCTAAATCTATATTTAAAATAATATCATTATTTAAATTATTAAAATCAAAAAATTGCAAAATATTCTGAAATAATTTAAAAAAATTTATTTTTTTCATAAATATTTAGAAGTATTTAAAAAATCTATTGAATTTTTTTCATGGTCCGAAAATAAAATATAAATATCAGGAATAAAATTTTCTAATTCAGTTTTTGGTTCGTTATTATTCTCTAAATCTCATAAAATCTCCGAATGTCTTTTTTTATCATTAATTCGACCATAACTATATTTTTGAAAATCTATGCAAGGATAAACATTACAGTTATGTCAAATTTTTTTTTTTAACTTTATTCACAAAATCATATATCTACTTCTTTTCAAATAAATGTCGTATCTTCAGCTAAAACGCAATTTAAAACTATTAAAGTGTCACAATATATCTAATAAGTAGGATTATAAATATTATTTGATACCTGGAAATCTTTAATTATAATCAAATTAATTTAATAAAATACGAAATTGAACTGAACTATTCCGAAAAATTCAAAATTTTTCAACACTTTATTTATTATGTTCCATTTTATATTCAAGAAGAAGGTTAGGCATCATACGTAGATTATTTTTTAACTATTTTTCTTTATCAACTTAAGTTGAGAGAATTAGTACTGTACGACATGACTTTTAACTTTTTAGCACATTTCCAAATAAAATTTAAAAAAATGTGCCTATTAGTTTCACTCTATCTGTCTATCTGTGCTGCTGTTTAGAAAATTTCTACACCGTTAAAGATAGACTAAAAAAAAGGTTAACTATGGTTAGGTCTCATAAAAAAATAACATTGTAGAACAACTTTTTCATCCATTACGGAGCTTCAGCCCCTTAAACTTTGAAATAGCTCTAAGAATTTTAAATGCGTATATCTCATGTTTCAATCTGAAAACGTCGCTTGACAGGAATATTATTTATCTAGGTAAATCATTATCAAAATTTTACAATTTCTTTTAAATTTAGTATTAAAATTAACTGTTATGTGAAAACCAAATTAGATCTCAAAAATTAAAAATTAGCTATTTTTCAACAAGTGTAACTTAGGCACATGTACCTACACATTTTTTTTCGGCAAGGCATACAAATTAAAGCTTCAGTAGTATATCATGTATGTGTTAACGGTTTTTCTTAGTTATATAGGGTTCTACAGCCCTATTTAGTCCTATTTTTAAATTTTTCCTTACTATATGAAATTTTGTTGAAAGTCACCATTTCAAACAGTTTGTATTACCTTTTGGAAATGTTCGCTTTTAAAAACTGGTGGTATACATCCTGCCTTTTTTTTTTTTTTTTAATTCTCTTAAAGTAAATGGATTTACTTAACTTAATTTTTATTTCACTCTTTACAGAAGAAAATTTTAACTTTAAACAAAAGAGAGTTACTGTGATGATGATGAAATTGATACAGTAAAAATAGTATACATATGTACATATTAATACGTGAATAAAAATAACATGCTATTCTTTTAAATTTTGAATATAAGATTTATTCTAAAACCGGTTTTTATTTATTTTTTTTTTTTGTTATGTTTGATTCAAGTTTTATTTTTACTGATGTGCAAAGTACTCTTGTTTACTCTATATCTATATAATATATGGTTAAATTTTGTACTCTTGCTATTTAAAAAGAGAGACTTCTTAATTGTGTAATTGGCTTGTAATTTAACAAATAACAATAAAAATTCTTCTTCTAAGTTAATTTCAATTTGTTTTAGAATATAAAAACAAAAAGTTGAAAAACAGGTTTTTATTTATTTAATTCTGTTATTTGTAAGTAGTACCTAAGCTAATACTGATCAATAAACAGGAGAAATTGTGATTTTATTTGATTTTTCTCAATATTTTATAATGTATTCGTTTATTACATATACTTACACTTTATACTAAAACATATTATTTAACATTAGTAATTTGATGTTTTTTTGTTACCAAAATTAAAAAAAAAAATATCTTAACATTTTATAAAATTTAATTATGATTTAATTCACGCCTCAAACATCATGGTAAACTTTTTTTTGTAAAGATTTAATGTCCAGTTTGAAATTCTTTGAGTTTGCGTTTTAGCATTTAGTACAAAATGTATTATACTAATAGTAGTTTAGTTTTTTAAATTCAAGTTTATGTAATAAGTTGGTTGGTAGGTTTGTTTATTAGTTTTTAGAACAGAACAGAATAGAATAGTATACAGCGTCAAACACTTTAGAACAACTTAGAACAGAAAATCTACTCTAATCGCTTTTTTTGTCCTTTTTTTTTTTGTTTTACATTTTCAGTTGTCAAAATTGTAGATTTTTCGAAGATTTCGGATACATTTTTACATACATTTTTAATAGGTTTATAAATTTATTTATGTTTTATTTAGTTATTATTTATTAAGTTTTTATTATAAAAATTTTAAAAGCTCTTTTCAAGAATTTTAAGTTTTCAATAATTTTCACTAAAAAATAAATAAATCATTTATTAACTTACCATCTGTCAAAAATTGTTTTTAAAAAAATTTAAATCAGAAAAGTACAACCTAGAACATTTTCGCACAAACTAATAAATACAAATCATAACATTTTTGAACGAAAAGAATTATGTTATAAAACTAATGAACACTAAAATCTGTACTTTTCTGCTATAGATGATTTTAGAACAAATTGATAAACACACCTTATACTTTAAAATATGAACCTTAAAAAATTTTTTATTTTATTTATTAATTTATTACTAAAATACCATCAGTTTTTTTATTCATTTTTTTTTCATATTGGTTTGTTTACACATTTGTGTTTGATCTGAAAAATTGTAAATTAAATATAGCATTTTCTGGTCAAATTCAGTCATTTACTAAATATTCTCAGGTAATTCCTAAATATATTCAGGTATTTACTAAATAAATTCAGTTTTTAATTTTTAAAATTTTTGAATTAAAAAAAATTATCTGAATTTATTTAGTAAAAATCGGAATTGCAAAAACAAAATCTGAAATTATTTTGTAAAAAGCTGAATTCATTTAGTAAAACTACGAATTTCAAAAAAAAAAAAATCTGAATTTGTTTAGTAAATACCTGAATATATTTAGTAAAAATCTGAATTTATTTAGTAAATACCTGAATTTGGACAGAAAATGCTATATATCCCATTTCTAAAGTTTTTATACTTTAATTTTAAAAAATCTTCAAAATTAAATAATTACTTATAATAAAGAAATTTTAAAAATTTTTATCTGGTAACTCTATTATTTTTGTATACAAGAATTTCTCCTCTGTTATTTTTTTAAACAAGTTTTTATTTTTTATTTTTATTTTTCTTAAATTACAGGTTTTTTTTTTTTTATTATTTTCTCTTACATATTAAATCAAGTCTTTTGTTTTCTCTTTTAAAAGAACAGATGTCAAAATTTTGTATAACTTCACAGTTTTACTGTACTTTTTTAATTTTTTATTTTAAAGTGAAAAATAAAAGTTTTTTTTTTATATAAATTAAAAAAAAAAAAAATGTTAATAACAATAAATAATAATAAAAATATTTTAAAATTTTGCTGTACATTTTTATTTATATTTAATATTATACAATTATGTTTAAGCTGTGATTTAAAAAAATGTGATAAATCATTTCAATTATGTATAGAAAAAAAATTATGTGAATGTAATTCAACAAAAACTGAAGTACCAATAGATTCTAAAGATTTTAAAGATACAAAAACAACATTAAAATCAACTAATAATAAAAATACTAACAATATAAAATTAAAATCAAAATTATCAGAATTAAAATTAAAATGTCGCCCAACAAAAGATTGTTTTAAATGCATGGGATATTTATATCCAGAATGTTGTAATTGTGCTGATGGTTTATGTCCAAAATCACTACGTAAAGATGATTTAACACGTATGTCACATGTTGGTGATTTTCCAGGTGAATCAAAATTATATAATGCATTAACTAAAACACCTGGTATTCATGATGAATGGACAGTATTTACATTTCCAAATGATTTAAGTCCATTTACAGCTAATTTAGATACAAATGAAGTGAATGAATTACAATCAAGAGAAAGTAATATATGTACAGTTTTATTTATGGATCAATGTTTATCAGCAAATCAATGTGAAAAAACTTGCGAAAGTTTAGGAGCTGTAAGTTTGTGTTGTTGGACATAAAACATAAATTTATTTTAATAATTTTATGTTTTTGTTTTTAGAATGCATATCGTTGGTTTCATAACGGTTGTTGTGAATGTGTTGGAGAAAATTGTCTAAATTATGGTATAAGCCATAGCAAATGTAAAATTTGTGGCAATGAAGATATTGAAGAAGGTGGTGGTGATGATGATGATGATTATTTTGAAGAAAAAGATGAATTATAATTAAAATGTAATTTAGAAAAGAAAAATATATTTGTATCCTGTTTTTTTTTTTTAAAAAATTACTATTAAATTTCTTATTTGTTTTTCTTAATACATACCTACTTACAAAGATATTTAAATATTCAATATGATTTTTTTTTTTTTTTTTTCTAAATTATAAGTTATTAGTTATTACGTTAAGTTGAACATTTTGGTTGGTGCAATAAATTAAGTTTGAAAATGATAATTAAATAAATATTTTAATTTCAATGTTCCAGAAATGCTTTAATATTTTGAATTATTTTAACAAAAATTAATAAAAAATAGAGATTATGAATAAAACTAAAAGTATTGTTATAACTGAACTTATTTTTAATAGTTGGAATCGTTTTCTATTTAATTATTTATCTATATATTATTATGTAAGCATATAGTAAGCATTTAATTTCTAAGTAATGATCAACAGTTTATAATAAAAAAAAAAAAACTACAAAATCATATTAAGGAAATGCATACATATTATGTTTCGCTTTTCTAAATAATTAAAACTTTTGTGAAAATTTTTAAATTTGAAATGATTTAAAAATCGAGTTTTTTTTTTAATTTAATTATTTAAGTATTCATAATATTATAAAGTTAAAAACGCGACAAATTTTTTACAACATGAAATTTAAAAGATAATATTTATTTTTCAATCAATCAAAAATTACTATACAATATAAAACCAATCCGTTTTTTTTTTTTTTGTTTATACCTTACTTTTCTCACAAAATAAATAATTTTTAATTAAGATTTATATCCTGAAAACGTAAGGTTTTAATTAAATACAAAACATTTATAAATTTCAATTTTACATTATTCCTAACATTCCTTTTTTCATTCATATGTATGCTATCATGTAAGTACAAATATACATATATACAGGTCTAGTATACATGTACCTACATAAATCCCTAAATTTACAATAAAAATCATTTAAAGAATAACAAATTTTTTAACCTTTAGGCTCTCTTTTATATCCAATAATATATTATTGTATTTAATGTTTTGTTACATATAATTCAATTCTAACACTTGAACAGTTCACTTAGCCTTATATTTATTTATCCTTTTATCCTTTTTTTCAATGTATATTAATATTTTATCAAATAGTAAATTTGTATATAAGATATAAGTTAGTTTCTGCTAATTTCTAATTTTTGAACTTTTATTTTTGTTTTTTTTTTTTTTTTATGTCTTGGGAAAGTTCAAAAATTTCTTAAGGCAATTATATAATAAAGATACTTTTCTAATGGTAAAAACAAACGAAACGAACAACAAAAAAAAAAAACAAAGTGTAAAAACAAAAAAAAAAATAAGAAAATTGTTGGAAAATTCAAAAATTAGTGGTATGGTATTATAGTAAATATATTTAACTATAAAATTATCATTATATTTATTATATCCTGATCAGGAAGAAAGAATTTGGTTTTGTTTTTGTTATTTTTGTTTTTTTTTTTGCTTCAATGAAAGAAAGAAATTATTCGAAAAATTTTAATTTTATATACAAAAATTATTTATATTTAAGAATATATATATATATATATATATATATACGGATAAAGAATAAGAATATATGTAGTTCTATATTTAATATTATTATATGTATACATATGTATATAAAGATGTATATAAAGGAAATTATATGTAAGCGTTTAAATGAAAATGGAATCTAAATAATGTAATCAGGACGAAAATTTATTTTTCTTTTCTTATTTTATAAAATTCCTTAACCATTATCTTATGTATTACTCTAAGAGGTAAAGTAAAGAATATAGAAAATAGGATTCATATACACAATATATATATATACATATAATAATATTTTATAGATACATTAGAAAATTCTTGTCACATTCTTCTCTACTTTTTCTTTATTTTTTTTTTTTTTTTAATTAACTCTTATATAGCCTTAATCAAAATTATTTTAAGCATATTTAAAAAAAAAAAAAAAATTGTTAATTTTATTATTAATAATATATATATATATATAAAATAGGTCTTATGTATATATATGTGTATATGTATATGTAGCTTTAATATAATATTCTTTTTTAAATGTAAAATTATTGAAACGTAAAGTTAAATATAAATTTATTGAATTATGTTAAAAAAAAAATATATTTCTTTGACTTAAAATATTTTTATAGAACGCAACTTAAGATTTTTTTATTTTTTTTCTTTTTTTTTTCTGTTTCATTTTTCAGAAGAATTTAAATTTAATATTTTTTTTTTTGTATAGGTAAATTATTTATTATTCTGTTTCTAACGATTCAGATTGTATAACTAATGTGGAAATTGTATAAATAAATTTGAAAAATAATTTCTACAAATTATTTAAATTTTTTATTTCCTTATTCTTTTAATTTGTTTTAATTGATTCACATTTGATCCACTCACTGCGTTAAATAATAATTTTTAAACTATTATCTAATATATAACTTCACTACATCAGATACTATTATTATATAGATACTAAAAATCTATATACGTAATTTCTTTTTGTTTTTAATATCACCATTTTATTATTTACCTTTATCTATATATATAAAAGTATATAATATTATTATGTACATTTAAAATATAATAAAAAAAAAAAAAATAATTATTAAAAGTTGACAGGATTTTATAAATAATAATGATAATCATTTTTAATAAACTTTTGACTTCTTTTTATAATAAAATAATTTAAAATAACTATTTATGTATTAGATTCTTTAATCAGATTTTAATCTTTTATTTCCTTTCAAAATTTCTTTTTATAAAAAACGGTTTTTTTTTGCTTCTTTTATTTTTTACAAAAAAATTAAAAACAGGACCTTAATTAAATGAATCAAATCTAAAAAAAAAAAAAAAAAAAAAAACACTCACAATTTTTTTTGTTATAACAATGTTTCCTTTGACCCAGTCTTTTTTAAACAATTTTAAACCTTTTAACTGGGGTCAAAGAAGAAAAAACTGTGTTTTCTTTTTTTAGGAATTTCTTAAGAATTTTTTTTTCTTTTTTGTAAATTACAAAAAGAAATTTTTTTTTTTTTTTTTTTTTAATTCAACCCTTTATAAAAAAAAAAATTACAATAAAAAAAGATTTTTTTGTTATTTTCATTTAATTTTTAGAAGAATGGACGGAATAAAAAAGAAAACAAAAGCAAAAAAATCCAAGATTCTAAAGAATTTTTGTTTTTTTTTGTAGATCTTCCGTTTAAATTTACTTCATTTTATACTTTACCCCCATCAAATCAACAATAATATGATTCACAATTTTAATGTTTATATATTTATTATGGTTAGTTGACAGAGTCAAATTTATTATAAGGTCATAACTCAGGCATATGTAATTTTAAAATGGTATTTTACAAACTTTATCAGATATAACAATATTTTCATTATATTTTATAATACAATTTTTAAGTTGGGTTTTTGTTTTTTGTTCAAAAAAAAATCAAATTACTAATTAAATTAGGGTACATGGCCTGGTTGTTTGAAATTATAATATTTCTGTAAAAACACTTTTGTGATCATTTGAAATTCATTCTAAAGTTTTCACTCAAAATTATGTACTCATTTTTTTGTTGAGTATAAAAATCGTAATTTGTTCCAGATTGCAATCGAATGATATCAAATTATAAATATGGTACTGTACAAATCTATCTACATAAGTTATTACTTAATTTTGCTTTTTAAATTTCTTTAAGCATGAAAATCCATAATTTATCATTTTTTTTTTTTTAATTTTTTTTCTAAATGAAAACTTTAATTTTTTCAACATTTCAACTATTTTCAGAGCATAATAATGCATTCTGATTTATGGTCTAGCTAGGATTTTAAGATTTAAAATAACCAAAAAAAAAAATTAAAATGCGACACTGTGATATGAATTTTTTTTTTATTTTTTAAATATAATAAAAAAAAAACATTTTCAATTTTCCAAATAATTTTTTAAAAATTTCTTTTTTCTCAGAGTTTTTATTTTTTTTTTTTTTACAAAAGTTTTCCTTTTCAACTTACCATGTCATGATAATTTTTCATTTTCTTTTCAAAATTTACCTTGACCTCCATTTTACAAACGCATTCTTTTTTCATTTATATAGCTGGGGAAAAAAAAGTTATTTACATCAGTTTTCATTCTTTTAAACACCTACAATGTTTCTAAATTGGATTAAATTTTTTTTTTTTTATTTTTGTTTCTGTTAACTCTATGGTATCTAAAGATATTTTGTGTTATAAATTCATGGTAAAATTTAAAAAAACATAAAGAAAGAAAGAAAAAAAACCGTTCTTTTAAATTTTTTCAAACAGTAATTTTAACAATAATAGGTAATAAAAGAAATGTAGATTAATAGGTTAAGTTTCTTACAGTAGTCAAATCTAAAGAAATCTTCTATTATAGATAAATCTTTACCTTATATAATGGAAAACTGATTTCAAGTTTATGTGAATAGTAAACTGATCCTGATTAGACAACGAAATATTTAAACTGTATTTTGTGCAAATAAGATAAAATCAGTGCTCTAATTAAAATCTATTTAATAATAAAGGCGGAAATCAAAATATTCACTTCAATTTCCTGATCAACGGAACAACTAAGTATTTGTCCAACTTAATTATCACTCTTCTACTTTTTAAATAAAAATAATTTCCTTTGAAAGAAAACTATAATTTCAGTTTAGATTAGGTAAAACAACTCAGCTCCTACTCTAAAAAGAAGAAAGTTTCTGTGGAAATTCTTTTTGAATAACCTATTCAATTTATCTGAGGTGGACTTAAACGATTTATATCGCTTTTGTAATAAGCTTCCAATGGTTTAATTAAGAATAAAACTAATGCAAGATATCAACTGGTCTAAACTGGTCTTACTGTTCATCTGCAGCCCTTTTTTTACCGATCTATATATATACTTAGGAAAGAAAACTGGGGCATCAACAGAAACCGTGGTTTGTGGTTTATGGCAATTTTTCGTTTTTCATTTCCATTTTTGTATTATTACAGATCACCTATCACAGTTCAAAAATTTAGAATCTTTGTTTCCTAATAAATTCTAAAATCATTTCCTAAAATCATTGAAAAGATATCTAAAGATAATTGAAAGTGACTTTTTGTAATAGTTTGTTTTTTTAATACTAGGTTCCAATCTCAATTAATCGAGATTCTGCCTATGTATAAATTAACTATTGTTTATGAATCCTTTTAAGATATTTCTTAATTATTTTTAATTACTTTTTTATTATATAAAAATGGTTTTTTTTTAATATAAAGTATATATATAATAGTTGTTGTTAATTTTATTTTGAAAGATACAAAATTCATATTTTTAATTAACTTATAAGTAACATAAAATCAACACAAATTTATTTAACAAAGAAAAAAAAAAGCCAAGTTCTAAATTCAAATACACTTAAACATCAATGAATCATTGAAATCATTCATTTGTTTTACAGCAATAATTATTTAGAAAATATGCCTAATAAGTCATTTTCAACTTATGCCTATATTTATAGATCCTCATGAATAATTACTATATTATAAAACTTTTCAATCTTCAGAAAATTAATTTTTCATTTATAAAACAACTTTTATCTTAAAAAAGGAAAAAAAAAAAAAAACATTTTTCTGATTTTAATTATCCCCGTTTCTCGGAACTATTTTTTTAGGAACTCTTTTAACCCTCATGTTTGAATGATTTTTCACTCAAATTTTACTTTTGGTACTTGCAATTTTTCTAGACTCTTTTTATATTTTCAAATGTCAAAAATACTATTCTTTGTTGAAAATATAGCAGCTAGAGTACTGACTACGTGAGGTATCCTTGGATTAAAATTTATTCAATTTTGAAATTTTTATAACCTCCATTTTTAGCACCTTTTCAAAAAAAAACATTTAGCACCTTTCTAAACAAAAAAATTTGCCTATTACTTTCACTGTGTTCGTCTGTCCGTCAATCCGTCTGTCCGTTTGAGTATAGTTACAAATCTTCTACACCTTTTGAAATAGAGCATTGAAATTAACTACAGATAGACATAGCAAAAAAATAAATTCGATGGAATAACTTTTTTCTGTAGTCACTCACCCACCCCTTACGGAGCTACAATCTCCAAAAGTTCGATAAAACCCTATATTTAAATTATTATAACACAAATTCTACAGGGTAAATCTTTAGTCTGGAAACGCCAAATGATAACTTAGAGGCTTTCTAAATATATATGAGATTAATATATAGTTTTGCTATACGGTATTTTAATTTACGAATTTACACGAAACTCAATTTTTATTCCCTTCTATTTTCAAAACGGTTTAAGTCAAAAACTTGAAATTTCAAATACTTGTTTTTTGTTTATACTGAAATTTTAATGTATCTTTATGTATTTAACATAATATGCTATGTTTTGTGTCAATTCTATTATATATTCTCATAAAAATTTGAAAAAATATGGGTGCTGCAAATCCTAATTGAGTACAAATTTGTAAATTTTCACATATGGAAATCTATTCTAAATTTTTTTCTTTTATTAAGGATTAAACATGAGGGTTAAGTATAAGGATAATAAAAGTTTTACAAATTATCTGAAATAGCTATTAAGTTTAAGTAAGAAATTTAATTATTAGCAAAATGGTAATTAAGAATATTGAGAAAACATATAAGTAATATTATATTATATGAAACTTTTACTTTTAATGTATATATCCATAGTTTATACTTTTTAGTGAGAAAATTTCTTCATTTTAGTTGAATTTAGAAGAAAATATCATATATGACTATGGTATATTCAATTTTATTCAATTGATTGATTTTGATTCTTTTCAAATTTTATATATTATATCAAATTTTGAAAATTAAAATATTGCACTTTTAACTATATTTATAGTTTTTTTTGTAGAATAATCTAGAAAAAGTTTTTCAATTTAATTAAAAAGAAAATATATATAATGGAAAAATTAAGCAAGTATCTATAGTACGTGCGTACCTATATCGAAAACGTTTCTTTTTTAATAATTAATTTTTTTTTTTAGTTTTGACTGGTTTTGATATTATAAATTTTGATACAAAAGATAATGTAAAAGTTTTTATTCAATAATAACCATAAAAAAAGTTTATTTTGTATTTAATGTTAATCGTTAAGTTGATTTCAATTTATCTGTAATTAAATTAAGTTTTTTTTTTTTTTTTTTTTTGGTTTTAGAAGAAAAACTATGTACCCTTAATGTGTTAATTGATTGAAAGTTTATTTTTTGATTTTTAACAAAATTGAAAGTTTAATTTTATTGAAATGATTTTTTATTAGTTATGGAAGCAATCAAAGAAGTGTTTTCTAATGAAAAAAAAAAAAAAAACAAAAATTAATTAATTTAATCAATTATTTAAAATAAAAATGATGAAGAATGTTGATTGAAGAGATGGAACTAATATATAGACTTTTTCCATAAAATTTAATTATATTTTAGAAAATTTAAAATATCTGACTTAACTAAAAAGTTACACATCTAAATGTAAATTTCGGAATTGAATGACATCTACTCAATCCCGTTGCGTCAAATCATTCAATTTTAATTTAAATCATACAGAAATTCATCGCATAAAACTTGATCATCTTTTACAAAATTTCAAATGTCTAGTTTTATTAAGTACCAAAGCATAATCTAAATAATAGGCGGCAAAACCTTTAGTAAAATAATACTGTTTGGGCTAGAAAAGGAATAAGGAACGTGAAAATATAAATTTTGCAGCTCGCCGAACTATTTGCCTTAGACCAGTCAAATTTTGGGGAAATTATTGTCATATATAAAACTTAATTAGATTCAACATAATTTTTGATACGATTAGAAAAATATTTAGTTAAATTAAATTAGATTTAATATACCTTAATTAAATATTGAAAAAGATGTTGTGTGGCAACATAGATTGAATCGGCCGATCACACTTGTTTAATTTCAATATAGTAAAACTGATATTAATATAAAAATGTAACATGATCAAAATTTTGGAATCCCAGCTACATTATTTTTTTTTTTATTCATCGTACGAACGTACGAACTTAATCGACCCAGAATTTAATTCTAAGCAAGAATTAGCAAGAGGAACCCAGAATTTAATTCTAAGCAAGAATATAATATAATAATATTCTTTTACATATCTATCTCGTCTTCTTTGACACCTTGACAAACCCTTCAACTGTTTTCGTAAGGGTATATATAAATCGAAAAAATGATATAAGATTATAATATGATCTATATAAAGAAAAGACGTAAAACTCGGGTAAGTTTTGTGATTGTTAAATAAATTTTAAAGAATATAACAATACTTTATATAGAAACAGAAAAAGTACAAATTTTAATAAGAACGAAAGATTTGAATGCATAATACAATAATTTTTTTCTTTTTTTTTTTACCTAAATAAATATCCTTTTCTATCAAGATTTTTCAAATGCTAAACTATTCTATAAAGTCCTTTACCTTAGAGAACTAATCTAGTTCCATTGTATTTTAATAAACTAAAAATATTTGAACAAGAGAACAAAATCTTTCTTTACTTTTTAAATTAAGGATTAAATTTATCATTCTCATAGCAGTAACAGTAATAGTGACAATGACAGTGACAATGACAATGACTGTGATAATAATAATGACAATAACTATTAAAAATTAAGAAGAATAATAAAAGCACTGCTTAATAAAACTAATGATTCTACAAACTGAATCTTAGTCAAATATGAATAATAAATGATTTACTGGATGTGCTGGATGAAGAAAACCAAAGGAAGAAGAAAAATATTATTGTAGAATGGCCAATGTATTAACATGTACTTTACATCAATAAAAAAATTAATTTACTAAAACACTTACAGCACACTTTAAAATTAATCTTTATTTTAATCCTGAATCACTAATATAAAAATACCAAAAAGAAATCAATAATTGTGTTACCTGTTTCAATATTAAATTTTGTGAAATGAAATAAAAAATTAAAATTCCTAATAAATAAATTACAATTTTTAAATTTTATTTAAAAAAAAAAAATTTTAACGCGTTTTCGATAATAATAAAATTTATTATATTTTAACATTTTTCATATAAATGCTTTTGCTTTTTTAAAAAACATTAAATTTTATGCTCAAACCAACCCTTTTCTACTCAAACCCATCGTAAACGAAACCATTACCATTAACCTAAAACAAAAAAAAAAAAATATGATTCAACATCAATTCAACTTCTTTTCTTTCCTTTGCTTTCCATTTTGATTCTATTAAACAACAATTGAAATGGAATTGAAGTACAAAATTTTTGAGAGAATAAAAATAAAACCAAGAGGTAAACGAGCGTAGGGTATATAACAAAAAGCAAAGGAACATAAAAAAAAAAAATCCTGTTGCAATTTTACTAATTTAGCTTTTTTTTTTTGTGAATTCCTTTACATTGCAACAAAAATATAAAATTTATATAATTTTTAAGTTGATTTGAGGATATAAATTTCAAAAACAACAACAACAACAACAATAATAAAATAAAGGAAAAAAAAAGATAAATATAAATGAAAAAAAATCAAAACACCCATTTCATACACATGATAAAAATTATGCAAGCGAGATAAAATCTAAAGTAAATAACAGGTAAATAAAATAATTTAACAAAAAAAAAAACAAAAAAAAACGGGTAAGGGATCAAAGGACAAAAAACATATTATATATTACAAAAATAAAAAAAGAATACAAATTGTTTAATAAACGATGAACGACGACGAGTGACTATCATTTTAATACTCGTTATGGGATCATTTAATATTAAACAATATTTTTTTTTTTTTGCGGAATGGTGTTGCCATATTGGTGTGTAATAATTTTTTTTTTTTTTTTTCTAAAATTTTAATAAAAATCTTTTATTAAGAAAAAAAATTAACTAAGTCACAAAGGTGTTTATTAAAAAAAAAAATGGTATATAATTATTTGAATTATGAATTTATTACAGCTCAGTTTGTCATTTTAAAACTTTCGTTAATAAAAACAATGACTAGACAAATTTAGAACTAAAGACAAATTTTTTTCAATAGAAATATAGAAAAGAGATTTCCAAACTGCGTATTATTTTACTTCAATCGAATAAGAACTTGTTATTTCCCAACATTTGTGACAATTATTTATTTTTTCGACGGAAAACTTCAAAAGTCATCCAAAAGAATTTCAGATTATTCTTCCGAATAGTATAGACTAGACCTGTAACAAATCAACGTCCTTTTAAACTTAACTTTAGTTTGAAATCTTTAATACAATTAATTTGGTTTATAGGAATCACGATGTGAGAACGATTCTTGGGAAAAAAGAGATAGGCAATTTTAGGATTATGTAAGTAGGGTAAGAGATACAGCGAAATAATTTGGAGGTACATATAATAGACATTCTGAACTTTTGACGTTTAATTTAAGTTTTATAACATAGATATCAGTTTTACTTTTTATGTTTTTGTTCCAAAACTCCTCTGTAATCAATTTTATTCCTGGTAACTTTTTATTTCTGTAAACTTTTATGTAATACTATAGATAAAGCTTATATAAAATGAAATTACCATATAAAATGTGTATAAATATTTTTAAAATTTAAAAAACAAACAATTTTAATATAAAATAAAAGTAAAAAATTAAAGTGTAAATGTCAAAGAAAATAAAAAAAAAAAATTTATTTTTAAGCCAAAATCATTATTTTTAAGCATTTAAATAGGGTTAATTAATATTTACAAATGTTTAAATAGGTATATATTTTATTTTTATTGATAAATAATTTTATTTTACTTTATAAAGATCAAGATACAATTAACAATAATTTATTTTATTTAAAAGCATTTTTTAATTAAAATCTATAATTGAAACAAAAATCAAAATTCAAATAAACTCAATCTTTATATAATTTAATATAGTACATAATAAATATTATATTTGAAAGATATAAAAATATTGCTTTGTTTGTAATTTTTTCCTATACTTAATTAGTCATGAGGCCTCGGTGTCCTAGTGGGTAAGATCGTATAAAACACGCTGTAAACACCGAGGGAGTGTGGATTCGAATCCCACACACGTCGTAAGAGTTGTTCCCCCTTATGAACATTTATAGCCACACCTGAACAGGAAAGGCTGTGTAATTTCCTGTCCACATTCATGTGGCAGAGAAATGCATTACCAAAAAAAAAAAAAAAAACAAAATAGTCACTATAAGACTTTGTCACTTTTATCATATCTTTCATTATCAATTATTTTTATGATATACAGAATTATTTGAATTTTACATCGAATAAAAAAAAATGCTGCACTAAGGGTGCTGCCTTTAACTACTTTCAAATATCTTTTATCAACAACTTTTACAATAAAATTTTCTAATCGATTATTATATCCTTTCATTAATTGTTAACACGTGTTCAGGAAAATTTTATACTTTTCAGAATATTATTAATAAAATATAAAATTCTACTAACCTATTATTATACCTATTTAAATAGATTTGACTGTTATATCATTGTATTTATAAATGACATGTTACCAAAACATTTACATTTAAAACAAAAATGAAAAAATATAAAAAAGACTTGAAAAAAATTTAACAAAAGAGATAAAAAACAGAAAACTAAAAAAAAAACAAAAAAAAAACAAAGCAGTATGTAAAACCAAAGGTTTTTAAAGATGGACATTTTCAGAAAGAAAATAAAATCTAATCTAGAATTGTGGTTATTTTTACATCAAAATTTTTAATCAAAAGACACTTGCATCAACTTTAACATCTTTTTCTCCTTCGAATGTTCTATTCAGGGCATAGTAACATTAGTTTGAAGACAATCTTTTTTAATAATATAAGAACAGCAAATAAACACATGTAAAAATATAATATTGGGAGCTTTAATTTTAATGTTATTCTTATGATAAATTTCCGCATTTGTCATAGCTATAGTGGTCTAAAAATAAAGAATTTTCAATTTATTACTCATAATAGCTCTTAAACAGGGGAAAATTAAAAAAATAAAAAAAATTTTCTGATGTAACTTATGGTAATATTTTATGATCTTCCTCCTTTCAGAATTTCATGTTTCTGACGAAATGTATTTCGGAGATACGACAAAAGTACATATACAAAACCGTTAAAATTTATGTAATTTTTATATTGATTTATGAAGCTTAAAAAATTTACTGACGTTTAACATTTTTCAAAATGACAAAATATTAACCAAAACTTGAAATATAAACATTTTAAAATGGGGCATTTACCAACTTTGAGAGGCAGTAATTGATAAGGTTATACATAAAAATGTTTTGTAAACAGACGGGACATACTGAATGAAACTAATAAACAAATTTTTAAAATTTTTTGTGTGAAAAATGTATTAAAAACAGTAAGAATGAAAAGAAGCACGTCAGAAGTGCGTGGAATTAATAATGTCAAATTCTTGAACTGAAAAATACTTGCGGAAATAAAAATAAAAAAAAAATAAAATTAAAAAAATTTTTTTTTTACAGCAAAACGATAATCCAAAAATGATGCAAAAAAAAAAAAAAAAAAAATTAGGAGTAAAACAAATAACAATTGTCAAATTTCAGATGATAAGCCTTGTTTTTCATACGTGAGCTTAACTATAACCATATACAATGATATCAAATTTTATTTTTATATTCAAAACAAAAACAAAAACAATCAAATATCATTCAGGATCACAGAAATAAAGGCCATGTTCTATAATATAGGATAATAATAATGATAATAAAATACAAAGGGAAAAAAATGTACAAATAACATTTTGATTTGGAAAAAAAAAATGAGGTTTATATAAATAAGTATATATATAGAATATATTATACAATTTTAACAGTATCAGTACAATAAATTCAGTTTTAAATTTTAATTCAAATTCAGAATATTTTATTGTTCTGACTGTGATTATTGTGTTTATATCTTTACTATTCATTACCTACCCCTGACATAACGATTACTTACACAGATAATTTTAACTTCAATTCTAAACTTGAAAACTTTTTTTTCAACTCTTAACTCGAAAACTATTAAAATTATATTTATAAATACAATTTAAATTCAAAATAAATTTTTGGTTACTAAAATTATGCCGATACTGTAACTTAATATTACAGTATAATAAAAACATTAAATTTAAATTTTACACAATCAAAAATATTTATGTTCGGATTTTAAAATCAAAAATACCTTCAAAAAAAGTAGGGGAAATGTTTATAACAAAAAAAATTTAACATGTATCCAAATGGAATTATCAAAAAAAAATATTTTTTTTTTCATTTTCTTTTTTATATATTAAGTACATATACGAGTATATTGTAAATTAAATTTGAATAAAATGAAATAATGACGAGACAATTTAAAAATAAAATATATTATAAAAAATATTAAATAACTTTGATATAAACTAACTAACAATAATGTATAATATATACATTTTGGTGAAAAAAATCGCTTTTGTTTTTTCACCATTGACTTTCATGTTTCATTTACTGTAAAATTCTTGAATACAATTGAAACCATTTTCAAAATTTAGTATTATTTCATTTAGATATTGTGATGCAGCTATAGGAATGATATATCATAAGCGAAAAACCCTGATTCGCAATTTGGGGTTTTGGGAATGTCAGATAATATGTTGTAAAGTGTAGGAGACAATGAAAACCATTGGGGCACACCGAGAAGAATATTTTTAATTTCAGATTTCGCTGATCCTGTGCTAACGTAAAATTTTATATTTTGCAGAAAACTTTCTAGAAAACAGAAAAACTAGCAGAAAACTAGTAATTTGTGAATCAGGGTGTGGTGTCATACAGAATCAAAGGTTTTTTGTATATCGAGAGTGATCATACCGATTGATTTTTTATTGTCGGTATTTAGAACGGAATCTAAATTGTTCATTTGGAAGAGTGTTGTTGTCGTTTATAAATAGCTGAATACGCGATTTCATATAAATTTTTAAAAGATTTTACCTTTAGTGTGCAGTAAACTAATAGGGCGGTATGGTTCAACCTTAGAGTGATCCTTCGCTGGCTTTGTTACAGTTATTTTCCATTTTTTTGAAAAATATCATAATTTGAGACAATGATTATGATGAACTAATAGGGCGGTATGATTCAATCTTAGAGTGATCCTTCGCTGGCTTTGGTGCAGTTATTTTCCATTTTTTTGAAAAATAACCCAATTTGAGACAATGATTAAATTAACGATTTTTTTTATAAATATTCCAAAAAAAATAAATATATAATAACTGCAATTCTAATAACGTATATAATAATAATAAAATTTGGATATTGATTATGAAGGTAAAAATTCGTTTCGAATGGCGTTTTCGGATTGTAAAACTGTTAAGCAGCACCTGAAATATACGCGTTTAAAAATAGGGCTTTTTTTAAAGTTTGTGGGGTTGTAGTTCCGTAATGGAGAGGGCTACATGAAGAAGTTGTTTCACAAAATTAATTTTTTTACGAGAACTACCCATGGTTAAAATATTTTTTCTCTATCTTTAATATTATTTATGTACTTTGTTTTGTAACAGAAAAAACATAGAAAGGGCGCATATTTTTAAAACAAAAGTACAGTTTTCCAATAAATTCTCTTTTTTCAACAAGTTAACAAAATTAGACCACGACGATATTCAAAGGAATGCAAAAGATCTTCTAAAAATTTACCGAAATGACCTTGAAGATTACTTAATTGATGAATGTATCCATTTTAGAGAATATTTAAAAACTATAAAAGAGCATAACTTGAATATAAATGCTTTGTATTCATTGATTAAAGAAAAAAATATGCGGGCTTTCTATCCAAATATAGAAATTATTTTAAGAATATTTTTATCAACTCCAGCATCCAATTGTTCAGCAGAAAGGTCTTTTTCTGCACTGAGAATAATAAAATTTACTTGAGATCAACCTTATGTGATGAAAAATTGAATGATTTTACGATCTTAGCAATAGAAAATAAAATGTTAGACAAAATATCGTCGTTTGAAGAAGTTTTCGAAAAATTTGTTAAAATAAATAATAATAATAATATAAAATTACGAAAAAAATTCTAATAAATTAAAAAATAAAGATATATCTATATACATTAACTTTAGTAGTATTTTTTTCATTTATTATAAATAACTTTTGATATGATTTATAGGGCGGAATTTTCAAAAACCGCCCAGGGCGCAAAGTTATGTAAATCCGGGCCTGTTAAATAGTATTTACTAATAATATATTATTAAAAATATAATTCGAATAAAGAAATCTTAAAGGAAATTGGTCAAAAAGAACCAAAATGACTATAAGAAATGAAGAATAAGGTATAGTCTTCAAGATATTTTACAGGAAATGAAACCTTTAATACAAAAACAAAATACAATGAAGCGCGATGCGGTTTCTATAGAAGCTTGCCATAAAACTTTTTTTAATTCTTGTCTATAGCAAATTCTAATATTTGTAATTTTCTTTTTTAATTTGTCAATTGTGGCATGCTTGTCAATTATGTTAAAGATTGATAGCAAACTTTTTCACGCTTTTCGTAATCGTTTATTTTTGTATAAATTTGAAGAAGTTTGTCATAATTAAGGTAATTTACGAAAATTCCTCAAAAAAATTTAACCAATCTTTATTATTTTTTTAGGACATTTTTCTTAAATATAAAAATATTACAAAAACATAATGTATTTTATTGAGGGAATATTTTATTTATTCCTCATTTTTTGGTTGATCAAACAAAAAGTCAAAAGAAAATATTTTTATTCAAATAAATTATAAAAATTATTTAATTCAAAAAAAAATTTTATTTTAATTTTTTAATTATTTTTTTTGTTCAAGGTTTCGTTAAATTACTTTTAACATCTTCAACAACACTTATTCAAATTCAAAATCCCTCTTTTTTGTTTACATAAATACATAATTACAATTTACAAAATATTGAAGTTATTTTCAACATCTAAATTATCTCTGTTTCAAAATTAAGATTGTGATTTTTTTCTGTTCCATGTAGAGGTAAAGCTGTTTTGAATGATCGTTTTATATCGGATATGTGTTCGTTTATTCTCGTCTTTAAAGCTAGTTTTGTTGTTCTTATTGATTTTAAATTAATCTGTCTGCTATTTTAACATTATCTTTGTGTGTATTTATTAAGTAATTTATTTAAAACTTTTTAGGGTTACCAGATGTTTTATTTTTATTTTTATCATTGGTTTAACGGCTTAAATTACTATTACTTAAAATATCACAGTTTGTCTGAAATGTCATAGAGTTGTTGGTGTAAATTTGATCACAGTTGATTATATTACATTTTTTGATCATTTCATTCGACAGTTTCATAGGAAAATTATTTTTCAGTATGATTTTTATCTTAATTTTATTTTCTGCGTCACTTATTGTTAAAACTTTTCTAATCATATTTGTTACCGTGTTGATTTTTTCGCTTGGCTTATCAACCAAAATTGAGGAATAAATTAAATATTCTCTCAATAAAATACATTTAGAAAATTGATTATTAATCAAGGATAAAAATAATAAGTAAAAAAAAAAATGTTTAGATATAAACAACACAAGAATTTACTGGAAATTTATTTTATTTACGTTTTGGTTTATAAACTTTATCATACACGCTTATAAACGTACTCAGAATTGATATTGTTAAACAATTTAAAAAATTATTTGATATCATTCCAGACACGATTTAATATAGCAAGTTTAAAAAAAAGGTGCGTAGCGAAGCCCAACATTTATAATCCCGACTTTCAAAATCCCGACATTACTTAGTTTTTTTTTTTCTTTATTTTTTTTGTCTTTTATAAGCTAACAAAATGCATGAGATGATTCAGGAGATAAAACAAATAAAAAATTCTTTATTGATATAAGGTCTATTCGCCACCGTTTGGGAGATATGGGGCTTTAAAATATAAGTAATCTGGAAAAAAGGGAAAAACTCTGATTTCGTCACCAACTCTAAAATATATTTTGTAAAAAACTTATAAATTATGGTTTTGTAACAAACTCCAAAATTCCTCTCAATTAATTTTATTTACATAAATATTTAAACAACAAAATACATAAAATAGTGGGAGCTATCGCCCCAAAACCCCCACTAAGCAAATTATTGAACTCACCTGATTTTGCAACTAACTTTAAAGTCCTTCCTAATTAGTTTTTTTTACATACATACATATTTCAACAATAAATAACTTAAGATAGTGGAGCCTGCATATAGTAAAATATATAATATATAGAGTGTTTCGAATAAAAACTTTACCGGTTCTGAAGCAATTTTGGATGCTTAAAACTAGGAAGCAATTGTAGTAGGAAGAAGTGGTACCTATTCTTTATCGTTTTCAAGATGCGAGGCTTAACAAATTTTTAGTGATTTTAGATGCTTTTTTTGCTTCAGAAAATTTTGGATGCTTAAAACTAGGAAGCAATTGTAGTAGGAAGAAGTGGTACCTTTATCTTTTTCAAGATGCGAAGCTTAACAAATTTTTAGTGGTTTTTATAAAAATAACTATAACAGTTTATTTTAAAGAGACTCAACAAAATATATTTTGTAGATTAAATAAATTACTTTTATTGTTGTGGACATATTATAATCTTTATATGTTCAGCAATTACAAAGTTATGCAGATTTAAAGTGATTTTTATAAATACATTTTATTTTAAACTTAATTTTCTTCTGAAACACTCTGTATTTTGATACCTTTTATAGCATATTTAGAAAGAGCTTTTTAAATTCTTCAATTACGAAATTTAAAATTTTTTTTCTATCTTCCCTTTTCGAAATATCTCAAAATCGGGATTGTTAGGATTTTTTAAGCATAGCCGTTATTTTAAAAGTCGGCATTTTGAAACGTCGGTATTTTGAAATGTATGGGATTTTAAGAGTTAGAATTATGAATGTCGCCTTTTTGAACGGCATCCTTAGAAAAATTGTTTTAAAGAAATTTTCCTGTAGAAAAAATATTGTCTACAGTTTTAGTAACACTGATAACTCTAGCTATTAAATAATAATAAATAATTTTTTCGATCCTTAGTTGATTTTTGTTTTCTGTTTAAGATTTTACTCAATAAAAAAATAAAAATAAAAAAATTTATTTATTTATTTAAAATTTTATTTAAAATTTATTATATATTTACTACATAAACATTAACGGCAAACATAAATTTTATTTTGTATACATACAACACAAGAAAAAAAAAAAAACAAAAATTTAACATCCTGTAATATTATATGGTGTTAATTCATTATAATGTGGAAATTCATTTTGACAAAATCCAATATTACATACTCTATTCTTATAAAGATTCTGTTCTGAATCTATTGGACATGAAAAAGCTTTCGAAAATTCTTCTAAATATTTTAAACTGTGAAATATTAAACTTGTATTTTCAATTTCACCTTTTCGGCAAAAATGTTGTCCAATACCGATAAAAAATAATTTTTCAGGTTCAATTAAATCTTTTAATAATGTTATTTCACGATTTAATTCATCATTTGTATTAAAAGAATTTAATGTTAATTTTAAAGCACCATATGAACTCATAAAATATTTATTTTCATAATCATAAATTTCTTTCATTTTATCTGGAATTATTTCATTAATTTGTGTAAGTTGTAAACATTTATTAATTATAGTCATATTATAATAACCATAATTTTTTTCTAAATATTTAAACCAATAATCATATTGTAATATTTTATAAAAATAAAATAATGGTTTATTTTTTATATTTAATTCAATTGCTTCATTATATTTTTTTAAAAAAAATTGTCTATTAAGATCAGTTGAATTATTATTAAAAATAAATTCACCCAAAAGTGTTTTAAAACCATGCTCAAAAAATTTATTAAGACTTTTATATGGTTTATTTAAATCATAATCTTTATATAATTCTTCAATATCATTTTCTGTTATTAATATTTTATGATTTTCTAAAATATTTCTTTTAACAAAAGTATTATCTTTTAGAAATTCTAAATCTTTTGATTTTGAAATTTTTTTTATAAATTTATTAAATACAATTTCAAAATCATTTAAAAAATTTATATATCTTTCAATTGTTCTTTCAGATAAATTTTCATCCCATATTTTTTTCAATAAAATTTTTTGATTAAGTACTGTAATTGTTATACAACCTAATTTTTCCTTTATTAAATACATATATTGATATACTTCAAAATTAATTAATGTATTTATATCTGTTGAATCGATAAGTTTTATAATATCTTGTAAACGAGTTAATTGTGATACAAGTATTGTATATTTACCATTATATTTTTTTATATTCCAAATTTTTTCAATTTCTTCACAAAATGTATCCCAATTAAAATGATTTGATGGTAATAATTCTTTTAAATTATTAATTGATTTTATTTCAATTGATGTAAATTCAGATGATTTTTCATATATTTGATTTAATTTTATAATAAATTCATTAACTTTTAAAATAGAATTTTCAATATATTTTGTATCTGTTTTATTATTATTTAATGCATAAAAAATATTATGTATTTGTAATGTATTTGATTTGTCACCTGATGTTATCATTAAAATATTGGATTTATTCATTGGATAAATATTAAATAAATTTTCAATTGTTATACCAATAATTTGTGCTTCTAATTCGGCTACATTTTTACTATCAAAATTATTTCCTTGAACTGGAAATATTCCAAGTTTATTAAAAAATTCCAATTCTTTATAAATGTTACCAATTATAGAAAAATCATTTGGATTTTCATGAAATGTTTTACAATCTAAATATTGTTTATGAACAATTTTCTCAAAATTAGATGTTGGTTCTTGATTAATGTAAAATTTTTTAATAAAATATTCATGACTTAAAGTAATTGGATAATCATTTAATTCTTTCATATTACCACAAGCATATTTAGCAAAATCATCACAAGGATTTACTGTTATATCAGTATTTTCTTTTATTTCATTTACAAAATCAATTAAATCATCACGATAATTAATTTTTTTCGAAAAAGTACAATAATTACCATTTAAAATTATCAATACTGACCAAAATATTAATGTAAATATTCTGTTATATTTTAACATTATGTTTAAATGATTAAAACATATATCGAACCGTTAGTTATGTTTAAGATAAAAAAAAAAATTGGAATATTATATTAAAAAATATTTTCCTTGTTGATTTGTTTATTTAATAAAAAATATTCTTTTTTTTTTTTTTTGTTTGGTTTTTTTTTATGTAAAGACGCTTAATTTAAATAAGCATAATTCCCTTCACTGATTTTTTTCTACTAACTGACTAAATTAAATTCTAAAAATTAAAAAAAAAAAACGGAATATTTTTATTTAATTTAATTATTTAATTTTTTTTGATATTTGCTCTGACCTTCATAAATTTAAAGGTTATCAATAATTCTGTATAAAAACAAAAGAAGAATATGGGTTAAAAGTTGTTTATTTAGTACTTGATAACAAATTTTGAGAATAGAAATATATAAAAAGAAATATGTATGTACATATTATGTACATATATAAAACGCCTTTTTTGATTTGTTAAATTTCCACTGAAAAAAAAACAAATATATTTATATTATGTACATACAACGAATTTTTAAAATATTAATTAAGAGTACCTACTAAACAATCAAGAAGTGATCGAAATTAAAATTTGAAGAAAAAAATATCGATGAATCGGTCAAATCTTTAGACAACCAACAACATTAATGGGCATGTCAGGCGTTGAACAAGAATCTTCAAGGTAAAAGAAAAATGTGAAGGTCTAATGAGACTTGTAGAATAAATGTTCAGAGTGAGATAAAAATTCGACTGAAATTAAAATATTATAGCAAAACTGTAAAATTGGAAAGGATTTGTGGAAATCATATATATAAATTATGAGAATGAAACAGAAGAAAAAAAAAAATTATAATATTAATAATCTGTGTCCAGATATCTGTAAAAAGAAGATGAAAATTTGTTACCGATATATATAAATGTTAATAGATTAAATACAACCCTCACTTTCTCAATTAAAAAACCAACTAATTAATGATTATAGAGTTCAGAAGATTATTAAGTGATTGGTAATAATATAAAGTATGACTTTTAAATCTCTTGTATATGCACGTATAAATTAGGCTATTATGAAATAGGAAAGAAAAATTCAACCTAAAAATTCCGATGAATTTTTGACTTTTGAAACATTTTAATATTACGAAAATACTATTTTTGCAAATATTTTTAAGTGACAGCACCTTTTTTTGTTAATCAAAAATTTAGTTTTGGTTACAAATTTTAAGGAAGAAGTTCAAATAATAGAAATTGGGGCAATCGAATATAAAAGCTGTAATATATAATATATAAAATAAAATTTTAGGATAAGTTTGTTATTAAATTGAGAAACTGACATTGTATCCGAATTAATATGATATCTCTGGTAATTAGAGTTTTGCCTAAAGAGAATAACAAAATTTGTTCCCTTAAAATAGAAAGAGGTCATTATTGGTTAATACCATATATTATAAAAGGATGTTAATTGTTTTATTTTTGTTTCAATTTTTATGTTGTATTAATAATATTTGTATGAATTTTAATATGTATCGATAGTCTGAGTCATAGAGATTCAATAAATTTCAAAGGAAAAAAACTAAAAACCTACATATATAAACACTAAGAGAGTGAGAGTTCGAGTCTCACACACGTTGTAAGAATATTTCCCCCTTACGACATTTAGAAAAGGCTGTTACGACTTTAGAAAAAGGCTCCTTATAACATTTTCGTGGCAGGAGAATACCCTAAAAAAAAATAATTATCCCAAAAAAAATAAATTTCATAATAATCATAATTTTTGTTTAATTTTTTGTTTTTAAATAATTTATTTGTTCATTTTTAATTACAAAATTTATTTTAAGGGTTGAAAAAATATCCGTAACTATAATTGTCATTAGATTTTATATTCGATAAGTTTTTGATATGATTATAATATATGATAATATACAAAATCAAAATTAAATTACTATAATAGTAGTCATAAAAAATTATTTGAAAAACGTCATATTACTAAACGATTATATATGATTTGCATATGCTCTCTTTCGTATATAAATACATACAATAAATAGGTACCAATAATTTGGCGAATGTTTTTTTTAAATAGCAATGAATGATTGTTATAACTATAGCAAACCTATAGCAAACCTATAGCTATAGCAAACCTAATGCCAAGCAAACGTACAAAATCATATGATGTCATATATTGATAGCTAATTACTACTATACTATTTCAAATTTTATGACTATTAATGAGTTACTGACAATAACAAAATTATGTTTTCTCATATTTAAATTATATTAACTTTATTTAACTTAGGTAATATTTAATCTGAAAAAATATTTATAACAAATTGGGTTTTTTTTTTTTAATATAATATTTAAAATTTATAACAAATATTATTAAGACAACATACTAAATTAAACAAAAAATAAAACAATTAACATCCTTTAATGGAATATGGTATTAATTCCTTAATATATGGAAATTCACTATGACAAAATCCTAAATCACAAACATTATCATTATAACGATTCATATTAGTACCTTTAGAACAAGAAAATGCATCAGAAAATTCTTTTAAATGCCTTAGTGTACGTTGTGCTGTATGTTCATCTTTTCTTTCTCCTTTTCGACAAAAATATTGACCCATACTTATAAAAAATAATTTTTCCGGTGCAATTATATCTTTTATAATCTTTATTTCATTATTTAGCAAATCATTTGAATTTAATGAAGTTAATGTTAATTTAAGTGCAGCATAATAATTTATAAAATTGACATTTTCATATGGAGTACCATATTGTGAATTTTCTCCAATATTTTTTAAACATTTGTCAACAAAATCCCTATTATGTTTATCATTATTTTTTTTAAAATATTTAAACCATAATCCAGTTTGTACAATTTTATAAAAATAAAATAATGGTTTATTTTTTATATTTAGTTCAATTGCATCAAGATAATTTTCTAAATATTGTCTAAAATCATTACGTGAATAAATTTCATTTAATAGATTTTTATATTCTTTTTTAAAAAATTCATTATGACTTTTATGTGGTTTATTTGGATCATAATTGTTATATATTTTTTCTAGATCTTCTTCCGTAATTATTTTTGTATGATTTTCTAAAATATTTCTTTTATTTGCAAAATAGTCTTCCATTATATCTGTTTCATTATTCGGTATTTCTGCAATTGTTTCTTTGAATAAAATATCAAAATCATTTAAAAAATTTGTATATCTTTCAACGGTTCTATTTGTTAAATTTTCAGTCCAAATTTTTTTAAGTAAAATTTTTCGATTTAAATGTGTCATCATAAATGGATCACATTTATATTTTGTTAAATACATAAATTGATATATTGCATAATTAATTAAGGTTTGAATATCTGTTGAATCAATTAATTCTATATATTTTTTTAAGAAACTTAATTTTAGAACTTTTACATTATTGTATTTATTTTTATCATTTTGTTCTTTTAAATTTAAATTTTTTTCTAAAATATCTATAAATATTTCCCAATCAAAATTTTTTGAAGGTAATAAATCTTTTAATTCATTTAATGAATTAATTTCTTTTATTACCTCAATTTCAGTTTTAGAATTCCATGGATAAACTTGTTCTTTTAATTCATTCAGTTTATTTGTAAAGTCAATAACTTTAATCATTATATTTTCAATTTCTTTTGAATTCGATGGATCAGTTGTACTATTATTATTTAAAACATTGAAAATTTTTTTTATATCATCAGTTTTTATTGTAAATGTGCCCGGTGAAAGTGTTAATGTATAATTTTTATCTGGATTTAATAGAAAGAAATTTCTTGATGTAATGCTTACAAATTCTGCTTCCAATTCTGCAATATTTTTATTAGTTAAATTAACATTTTGGATTGGAAATGTTCCAAGTTTATTTAAAAATTCCAATTCTTTATAAATTCTATTAAGAATTGTAAAATCTTCACGATTTTTACGAAATTGTTCACAATATAACAATAATGGACGTGCAATATGTTCAGCTTTAGATGTTGGTTCGCCTTCAAAAAAATATCTAAAAATATATATTTCAATGTTTGGAAATGGTATTGATTTCTCTAAATTTTTCATACGTCCGCAAGAATATTTTGCAAAATTATCACATGGATCAACTGTTATATCGACATTTTCTTTTATTTCATTTATAAAATCTAATATATCTTGCCGCTGAATGTTATTAATTTCATTGGAATTATTTTCATTACATTTAATTAAATTTATTAATAATGTCCAGAGAAGATATAATATAAAGAGAAGAAAAAAATTTTTTACTTTAATCATTTTTTTTTTTTATTTAATTTTATTTTATTTAATGCAAGCACTTTTTTATATTGATGTTCCTCCACGTTTGAAAGATTAAATACAAATAAATATTTTTTCAAAGAATAAAAACATACAGCAGAGCAAGTCTTATAAATATTTTTGTGTTAATTTTATTTTCTCTTTTTTGTTTCTCTTAATGTTACAAGTTTTTTTCTCTTAGCCTTCTTAAGTAAACTTAAAAATTTAATTTGGAATACTATTATACTATAATTTGGAAACAATGGAAAATCCCAATAATGACTAATACCGGTAAAAATTATTATGAAAATTGAAAAATACATATATAATTTAATTTTTATCAACATTTTTTTGCTTATTTCACCATTTATAGTCTACAAAAAAAATGATCTGTATAGGTAGATAAGAATATTAAGTTTAAAACTTGTTTATTTAATTTTATGTTATTATAACTTATTTTCAAAAGAACTTTTAACTTTTGGATTTATAAAACATACAGGGTGATTAATTAATGAGTGCCTAGGAAATAAAGTGTAGAAAAGACTTTTGTTTAGAGACCAGATCGGTGAAATTTTTTTAAAAGTTTTAATACGAAATTGTATGTACTAAATGTATTCATTTAAATCCTTGTGAACTTTAGTTTCTACTCTAAAACTTTTTGGAAGTTACGGAATTAAAATTTTTATTTTATTTGTCATAGAAGAAAATGTTATATTTAATTATATCACTTGCAAATTCATTTTAGGTGCTTAAGACGATTCAAATAACTCTATTTTTCAAACTTTAATATGGTATATCGTACCTTAAATTATGTTTTAGCAATTCGCGAAAGGTAAACAAAAAAATAAACTTGTTAAAATTAATATTATCAGACAGATATTATTTAAAAATCAGTTTAAAATTTCTTATCAGAAGTATTTTTCTAACATTAGTTTTGTTTTCTTTATTTCACAGAATGCTTTAAGCTTGTTAATAACAGAAGTTATAGGTATTTTAATCAAAAGAAAAAACATTGTAAACTTTCTTTAATTCTCCACAGTTTCAAAATTCTTGAATATGCAATCGTGACCCCATATAATTGCCATAAATATAAAGGTTATTTTTTAATTGACTACACTGTTAAATGTAATATTCGGTGCCCGGAAATAATGCCCCAGGAAATAAAGTCGATACGGCTTTATTTCCCTTCTGATGCGGAAATAATGTCGAAATCGCGAATTTCAAAAATTCGGCTTTATTACCGCTTTAAAAAGGAAATAAAGTCGAATCGACCTTATTTCCATTTTCTAAATATGTATTTCATTTTTCTTTTGATTTTGACATTAGTGATACATGAGGAATTTCTGTTGAAATATGCATAAAAAATAATTAATAGGGATTTTAGACTTGAATATGAAATCAGAATGCTCTATTTTTCCAGAACAAATTTACTCTGGAAAAGGGGGGCAAACTTGATTTTGTAACCAACTCTAAACACCCTCTTATTTTTTTTTTCAGTTATATTAAAAGGTGCAGTGACAGAACACCCGAGGAAATAGATCACGCATGAAATAAATAAGGATACGCTTTTTACAGAATATTTAGATATATGCATATGCTAGTTTCTGAATTAGGATAGATTTTAGAGATGGTTACAAAATCAGGTTTATACGCTTTTTCCAGAATATGTATATAATCCTCCTAATTCAAAACTCGCATATGCATATTTTTAAATATTCTGTAAAAGGCGTTTAATCCTGATTTTGAATTCAATTCTAAAATCCCTCACAAAATCCCTGACAATCGGAGTATTACTTATATACATATTTTCGAAAAAGGATATAACCTTGATTCCATAACCAACTCTAAAATCTCTCCCAAATCAGAATCTCGCACACATACATATTAGTAAATATTTTGAAAAAAGGGGTATCCAATTTTTATCCAAAACTCTAAAATCTCTCCTAATACGTTAGCTCTACATATTCCATTACACTCTTCTTTTAACAACAAAAAATAGTGTGGGTCTTAATTTTAATTCAAAAGGAAGCACGCGGGCTTTAATTCTTTTTAATTATGGGCTTTAATTCCAATTTAAAAAGGAATTAAGGCCCGCGGGCTTTATTTCCTCGGGCGTTCTGTATTATTTTATTTATTTCTAATGTCATTTCTGGGAACTTAAATATTTTTTTGATATTAGCATCAGCGGACGTGTATACCAACAGCGTAGGGAAGCACCCGCCTCGGAGTTCTCAACAGCCCACCGGTTACTTGATGTAGCTGTCTCGCCCGCCGGTTACCGGCATGCAGCGCGCGGGTGGCGCACGCCTCGCGGCCGCGTTCGCGAGTTCTGGCCATAATATGGAAAATAAAAGTAATTGTTGAAAATATTCGGATTTTATAATCGATTACAAAATCAATGTTATCCGCTTTTTCCAGAATATGTAGCTATAAATATTCAAAAAATTTGCTTATAGTTAGAAAATATTTAAAAAATTTGTTATTAACATTTATTGTCTTACATCTGTTATTTTACGGTGACCGGAAATAATGCCCCAAAAAATAAAGTCGAATCGGTATTCGACTTTATTTCTTTTTCAATTTCGGCATTATTTCCTTTTCTAAATGGTAATAAGGCCGAATTCTCAAAATTCACGATTTCGGCTTTATTTCCCTTCCGATGCGGAATCGGCTTTATTTCCTGGGGTATTATTACCGGGCACCTAATATTCCAATCAAGATATGAAAATTACTTATTCATGCATGTCAAAAGCACGAGTTATTACTTATTCATGCATGGCTTAGCATGTCAAAAAATTAGTTGATAATTGTTTAAAAGAAAATTTCTTGAGCTTTCGATTGCATTTTACAGAATTTTTATACATGTTCTGCAAAAAGAATTAAATCCCAATTTATTAAAACTTATATGAAAATCTCTTGCAAGTTCTTCGGAAATCTTTGATATTTTGGAAACTAGAAGAGCCTCAGCTTAACCGCAATACAAAAAAAATTACTTACTTACCTAAGTTATATAATGTATGAAGCATTACATAACAGTTTAGTTAATTAGAAAACACCCTGTATATATGTGTAATATATTCTCTAAAAATAATTATGAAAAATCCATTAAAATTAAGAGATTAAAATAGAAAAATAAAAATAAATAAAACGAAGAAGAGTACAGTTGCCCAGTTGCCCTTGTCAACTTAATGCCCGTATGAACTCTTTATTGTGTTCAAAATACAATTTAGTACCACTCTGCTTACAATTTTATTTCTTTAATTTTACATTATTTTAAAATAATTTGGGTGAGTTTTATTATTTCTGAAACTGTGGTTTATACATATAAATATGATTCTTCCAACGCAGATTTTAACTTATCACCTAACGGCTATCAATCCTAAACTTTTCAAAATATGCTATAGTACCATTCAATACTGAGCGGCAAATGTATATTAATTTATTCTTACTACAAAATTGCACATATAATACTAAATATGTATAATGAATGCAGACAAATATATTTTTACATACATCGCCGTGTGGCATATTTTTTTAAAAATATTTCATTTATAGAAGAATTTCTTATTTAGCTTAATGTTGTATACTTAACAAAATACTTATAATAAACGCCCCTAAATATATATCTATACTGTTATCATTCTTCTTGCAACCGTTACAATAATTTTAATTATCAATAGATACAAAAGCGCAAAAAATAACTGATGTATAAATTCTTTTAAACCGCCACTAAACGAAAAGTACAATGCCAAAATTTATAGATTTTTTACATAATAATTTATATCAAAGCAAAATAACTTCTAATAATTTAACAACATTTTGTTTTATTCAATAACAATTACAAGCAATCAAATCGTAAAAATATATATACATATGTGTACATCCATTTCCATTATTATGTATTCTACATAATTTTTTTTTTTCATTCAAAAATATTAGAAGTAAAAAATAATAAAAACTGTAAACAAATACAGAACAAACATAAGATTAATTATTGAATTTGCTAACAAAAATTACCGTTTTAATTTTATTTTATAAAAATTCCGGTCAGTTGTTTAAGCTGTACACGTGCCCACAGACATACACCCACTAATACACACACACCCACAAACAGACATCATGAGTGCATATTTGCCAAAATTTCGGGTACAAATTTTTAGTATGAAAACAATACCTACCTTGCACATTAATGTATGCGGTCGGTAAAAATAGGGAACTTGGCAATTGAACCAAAAATATTTTCAAGACTCCAGCTTTCTTAATTTTTGAGTCATTGTACTGACGGACTGACTGACGGATGGCCAAAATATAATCGATTAATTTTTCGATTCTTATACAATCCATACACTTAGTCGGGTCAGAATCTATATTTAGCATGCTTATTTCGAGATGTTACAAACGAAGGAGCAATTTTAATATACCCGAAACTATCGCATGGGTATAAATAAACTTCAACCTTATTAATTCACTACTCTTAGTTGCGTTGTTTTGTTTTCAGTTGAAGCAAAAACATATTTTTTATTATAATCATTGTATTTTCTTAGAACTTATAATAGGTTATCATTAGAAACATTTTATGTAATTGTCAACAAATAAACAAAATTAAATTGTCTGAATTTGTTTATTATAAAAAAAAAAATATTCTCTATAATTATAAAATTTAAAAAAATAAATAAATACAAAATGAATTTAAATATCACATGATATTTAACTGATATATTACTAATTAATAATTGATTATTTCTTATTTTAGAGTAGACCTATAACTTTGAATCTAAGAAGAATCACTCTATAAGTGTAAATATTATTATTTTCGAAAATAAAACGTGATTCATATTATTTTGTGATAACTGATTCAAAATTTTAAAAAATTGTGACAATGAAATTTTGGGTGCAATAAAATAAATTATAACCATAAAAAGAACCCATTTAAACTAAAAAAATGAATTTTGTTTTTTTTTGTTAACCCTTATATCATACTTGGGTTATTTTTTTTACCGAATTTTAACTTTTAATGTACACATTTTTTTTTTTTTTGTTTTTACAGGTTTAATTTTTACGTATGTAAGTTTGTGTATTTGACAGAAATGTTATATTTTCTGCGAAATATAGTACATAATACATACATATATATTTTGATAAAACTTTGAAAAGAAAAAAGGCTGATGTAGCTCCTTGAGTATAAATTTGTATATTTTGCTACATGTAAATGTACTCAATGTGTAACTTTTCTTTAGCTAAAATTTCAATAGAATTTTTTTAAATATTTTCATACATTATTTACAAACTGTGTAAAAATTCACTCAATAAATTTTCCTGTAATTTATTTTATTTTTGTGGAGAACGTAAAGGTTAATATAATGAAATTTTGAAAATTTCTTCGAAGAATAGAAATATGTCTATTAAGTGTAAATTATTATTATATATTATGCATTATGAATTTAAAGACAAAACAAAAAGGCAATCAAATCATTAAATAATTAATGAAAATTTAAAATAAAAATATTGATATAAACTCGCCACCGTTAAGATAAATAATAAAACAATCATTAAAGAAACACATAACATTACTTAACAAAAAATTAGATTATTTTAAGACTTTAAAGGTAAATAAATCCTTGTTCCATATTTTATACCAAATGAAAGAAGATTGTATTCGATTGTAAAAATTTAAAACATTTAAAAATAAATTTATAAGATTTTAAGAAAAATTAGGTTTTTAAATTATTGAATGTAAAATAAATTTCCTTATTATCTTGCTTTGACAGAACATATCCTAAAATTCAAAAAATGATACAAAAGGATGACATGCAAAATCGTAAAACTTTCCAGATTTTTAATCACATCATCAATCCTCAAAAGTTATAAACAGGAAAACCTGTTGATTCGACATTTCAACGTAGTGGTGTACAATAGTTAGATAAAGTAGTTAGATAATAGTTCAGATAAAGTTAACATTATATGTAAAACAACAAAAAGAAAAATGAAACTGACAGAGAAATAAAATTTAATTTACATTTTGAACTTAAAAAACTTGAAACCAAAATGAAATCATAATGAAATTATTAGACTTAAATTTTAGATTTCAGAAAATTCAGAGATTTCAGTTAGACTTGTCTGGAAAAGACTGTTAACATTTCCAACAATTATAAATAATAAATAAAACTCCTTATATTTTCCTATTATATTATTTATTTATTTCTTGTTCCAAACTTACAAACGTTTTAAATTATTATGATTCATTTTTTTTAAGTCGAAAATTTAGTTGTGGTTACAAATTTTAAATATAGGTAGTTCAAATAATGGGAATTGGGGCAATCAGATAAAGGAACTATAATATATAATAACTAAGTAAATAAATTTGGTAATCGGAAGGACACTCACTGACAAACTGACACTATAGCTTTAAAGTGCCCGAATTAAAATTATATCTCTGGCAATTAGAGTTTTGGCTAGAGAGAGAATAATAAAATTTGTTTCCTTAAACTAGAAAGAGGTAGTTATTGGTTAATACCATATACTATTATTTGAGGGGCTGTAAGTTCGAAACTCTAAATAACTAAGAAAAACCGTTAACACACGTAAAAGTATATTACTGTGGCTTTAATTTTTATGTCATGCCAAAGCAAAATTTTTACAGGTACCTAAGTTACAGGTATCTAAAAATAGTAATTTCAATTTTTGAGGATTAATAACTCTTAAAGAGGTGCTACCAAAAAATTTGAGAAAACTTATACTAATTCTAAAAGTTTTTCCTTGTCTCAAAATTTCAGGTTCTTATCTAAAAAGCGAGCTGGAGTTATGAAAAAAGAAATATCATGCAAAATTTAGTTTTTACATAATGGTAAATTTAAATAGTAAATTACAAAATATTGCACAATTTTGATATTGTTTTATAAAGGTAAGAAAATTTCCTGTCTTCTAGTGTTTTTAGATTGTAAAACTACTACGCAGAGCCTGAGATATATACATCTGAAAATATGGCTTTTTTCCAATTTTGGAACCCTATACAGTTAAAAAAATCATTAACATACATAAAAATATATTACTAGAGTTTTAATTTTTTTGTCTTGCTGAAGAAAAATGTGTACAGGTGCCTTCTAAGTTACAGGTGTTTACACATAGCACATTTTCAATTTTAGAGGACTAATATTGACCAAACTTATACTAATTGTAAAAGTTCTTCCTTGCCTCAAAATGTTAAGTCCCTATCTAAAAGCGTGCCGGAGTTATCAAGGTAAAAAAATCATGCAAAATTTGGTTTTCACATAACGGTAAATTTAAATACTAAATTTAAAAACTATATATAATTTTGATATTGATTTGTAAAGATAAAAAGAATTCCTATCGAATGGCGTTTTCAGATTGAAAAACTGTTAAGCGGAACATGAAATATACGCTTTTAAAAATAGGGCTTTTTCAAAGTTTGAGGGGCTGTAGTTCCCTGATGGATGGGGCTACATGAAAAAGTTGTTCCACAAAATTAATTTTTTTATGAGACCTACCCATGGTTAAAATTAAACGAACAGATGGACGGACGGACGGACAGAATGAAACTAATAGGCACATTTTTTCAAAATATTTTTGGGAATGTACTAAAAATCAGTTATAAAATTTCTAGGCTCGTCGCAAACGCTAATCATATGATGTCATATAATGATAGCTAATGACTATTATAATAGTTACTGACAATCATAAAATTATGTCTTCTCATATTTAAATGATCGAGTTTTATTTTACTTAGGTACTCTGAAAAAATATTTATAACAAATTGGGTTTTTTTTTAATATAATAATTGAAATTTATTACAAATATTATTAATACAACATACTAAATTAAACAAAAAATAAAACAATTAACATCCTTTAATAGAATATGGTATTAATTCCTTAATATATGGAAATTCCCTATGACAAAATCCTAAATCACAAACATTTTCATTATAACGATTCATATTAGTACCTTTAGAACAAGAAAATGCATCAGAAAATTCTTTTAAATGCCTTAGTGTACGTTGTGGTGTATGTTCATCTTTTCTTTCTCCTTTTCGACAAAAATATTGACCCATACTTATAAAAAATAATTTTTCTGGTTCAATTATATCTTTTATAATCTTTATTTCATTATTTAGCAAATCATTTGAATTTAATGAAGTTAATGTTAATTTAAGTGCAGCATAATAATTTATAAAATTGACATTTTCATATGGAGTACCATATTGTGAATTTTCTCCAATATTTTTTAAACATTTGTCAACAAAATCCCTATTATGTTTATCATTATTTTTTTTAAAATATTTAAACCATAATCCAGTTTGTACAATTTTATAAAAATAAAATAATGGTTTATTTTTTATATTTAGTTCAATTGCATCAAGATAATTTTCTAAATATTGTCTAAAATCATTACGTGAATAAATTTCATTTAATAGATTTTTATATTCTTTTTTAAAAAATTCATTATGACTTTTATGTGGTTTATTTGGATCATAATTGTTATATATTTTTTCTAGATCTTCTTCCGTAATTATTTTTGTATGATTTTCTAAAATATTTCTTTTAATTGCAAAATAATCTTCCATTATATCTGTTTCATTATTCGGTATTTCTGCAATTGTTTCTTTGAATAAAATATCAAAATCATTTAAAAAATTTGTATATCTTTCAACGGTTCTATTTGTTAAATTTTCAGTCCAAATTTTTTTAAGTAAAATTTTTCGATTTAAATTTGCCATCATGAATGGATTGCATTTATATTTTGTTAAATACATAAATTGATATATTGCATAATTAATTAAGGTTTGAATATCTGTTGAATCAATTAATTCTATATATTTTTTTAAGAAACTTAATTTTAGAACTTTTACATTATTGTATTTATTTTTATCATTTTGTTCTTTTAAATTTAAATTTTTTTCTAAAATATCTATAAATATTTCCCAATCAAAATTTTTTGAAGGTAATAAATCTTTTAATTCATTTAATGAATTAATTTCTTTTATTACCTCAATTTCAGTTTTAGAATTCCATGGATAAACTTGTTCTTTTAATTCATTCAGTTTATTTGTAAAGTCAATAACTTTAATCATTATATTTTCAATTTCTTTTGAATTCGATGGATCAGTTGTACTATTATTATTTAAAACATTGAAAATTTTTTTTATATCATCAGTTTTTATTGTAAATGTGCCCGGTGAAAGTGTTAATGTATGATTTTCATCTGGATTTAATAGAAAGAAATTTCTTGATGTAATGCTTACAAATTCTGCTTCCAATTCTGCAATATTTTTATTAGTTAAATTGTCATTTTGGATTGGAAATGTTCCAAGTTTATTTAAAAATTCCAATTCTTTATAAATTCTATTAAGAATGGTAAAATCTTCACGATTTTTATAAAATTGTTCACAATATAACAATAATGGACGTGCAATATTTTCAGCTTTAGATGTTGGTTCACCTTCAAAAAAATACTCAGAAAAATAAATTTCTACGCTTGGAAATGGTATTGATTTCTTTAAATTTTTCATACGTCCGCAAGAATATTTTGCAAAATTATCACATGGATCCACTGTTATATCGACATTTTCTTTTATTTCATCTATAAAATCTAATATATCTTGCCGTTGAATGTTATAAATTTCATTAGAATTATATTCATTACATTTAATTAAATTTATTAATAATGTCCAGATTAATATAAAGAGAAGAAAAAAATTTTTAAATTTAATCATTTTTTTATTTTTATTTAATGCGATCACTTTTTATATTGCTGTTCCTCACCGTTTGAAAGATTAAATACAAATAAATATTTTTTCAAAGAATAAAAACATACAGCAGAGCAGGTCTTATAAATATTTTTGTGTTAATTTTATTTTCTCTTTTTTGTTTCTCTTAATGTTACAAGTTTTTTTCTCTTAGCCTTCTTAAGTAAACTTAAAAATGTAATTTCAATGGAAAATCCCAATAATGACTAATACTGGTAAAAATTATTATGAAATTTAAAATATATATATATATATAATTTAATTCTTATTAACATTTCACCATTTATAATCCAAAAAAAAAAAAATGATCTGTATAGGTACATAAGAATATTAAGTTTAAAACTGGTTTATTTAATCTTATGTTATTATAACTTATTTTCAAAAGAACTTTTAACTTTTGGATTTATAAAATATACAGGGTGATTAATTAATGAGTGCCTAGGAAATAAAGTGTAGAAAAGACTTTTGTTTAGAGACCAGATCGGTGAAATTTTTTTAAAAGTTTTAATACGAAATTATATGTACTAAATGTATTCATTTAAATCTCTGTGAACTTTAGTTTTACTCTAAAACGTTTTGGAAGTTAAGAAATTAAAATATTTTTTTAATAATTTTATAGAAGAAAATGCTTAATGCACCACTTGCAATTTTATTTTAGATGCTTAAGACGATTCAAATAACTCTATTTTTCAAACTTTAATATGGTATATCGTACCTTAAATTATCTTTTAACAATTCGGAGAAGTTAAACAAAAAAATAAACTTGTTATACCCGTATGAACTATGTTCAAGGGTATAATAAATTTGCCATTACGTTTGTGACACCTTAAAGGAGTCGAGCTAGATATAGTGTCAAAGGTATGGATCGGCTCAGAATCGAATTCTGAGTCGATTAAGCCATGTACGTCCGTCCGTCCGTCCGTCCGTCCGCACGATAACTCAAAAAATAAAGGAGCTAGGGGGCTGAAATTTTTTTTACGTCACTTTTGCAAAATTGTTAGTTTTGCTATTTAAATCCAACATTTTCGGTCGGCGCGTTCGAGTAGCTGCCATACAACTTCTATCTTTATATAGAAATAACTCAGTATCTATTCAAGCTAGGTTTCTGAAATTTTGCAAATGATGATCAAGTTTTATGGCAACAACTTCTGTAAAATTTGGTTGTGCTGGTGCGGCGGGTTCGGGTAGCTGCCATACAACTTCTCCGTTTAAATGAGAATAACTCAGTGTTTATTGAAGCTAGGAATCTGAAATTTAGTAAAGAGGTGTCGAGTTACATGCCAACAACTTTTGTAAAATTTGGTTGGTCTAGAGCAGCCGGTTCAAACTTCTTGCACCTCTTGGAACCTAATGAAGCTAGGCGTCTGAAATTTTGCAAATGATGATCAAGTTTTATGGTAACAACTTTTGTAAAATTTGGTTGTGGTGGTGCGGCGGGTTCGGGTAGCTGCCATACAACTTATCCGGTTAAATGAGAATAACTCAGTGTTTATTGAAGCTAGGAATCTGAAATTTAGTAAAGAAGTGTCGAGTTATATGCCAACAACTTTTGTAAAATTTGTTTGGTCTAGAGCAGCCGGTTCAGACTTCTTGCACCTCTTGGAACCTAATGAAGCTAGGCGTCTGAAATTTTGCAAAGGATGATCAAGTTTTATGGCAACAACTTCTACAAAATTTGGTTGTGGTGGTGCGACGGGTTCGGGTAGCTGCCATACAAAATCTCTTTTTAAATGAAAAGAACTCAGTGTCCGTCCGCACGATAACTCAAAAAATAGAGGAGCTAGGAGGCTGAAAATTTTTTTACGTCACTTTTGTAAAATTGTTAGTTTTGCTATTTAACTCCAGCATTTTCTGTTCCCGGATTCGGGTAGCTGCCATACAACTTCTTTCTTTAAATAGAAATAACCCAGTGTCTGTTCAATCTAGATATCTGAAATTTTGCGAATGATGATCAAGTTTTATGGCAACAACTTCTACAAAATTTGGTTGTGGTGGTGCGACGGGTTCGGGTAGCTGCCATACAAAATCTCTTTTTAAATGAAAAGAACTCAGTGTCCGTCCGCACGATAACTCAAAAAATAAAGGAGCTAGGAGGCTGAAATTTTTTTTACGTCACTCTTGCAAAATTGTTAGTTTTGCTATTTAACTCCAGCATTTTCGGCCGCCGGGTTCGAGTAGCTGCCATACAACTTCTTTCTTTAAATAGAAATAACCCAGTGTCTGTTCAATCTAGGTATCTGAAATTTTGCAAATGATGATCAAGTTTTATGGCAACAACTTCTACAAAATTTGGTTGTGCTGGTGCGACGGGTTCGGGTAGCTGCCATACAAAATCTCTTTTTAAATGAAAAGAACTCAGTGTCCGTCCGCACGATAACTCAAAAAATAAAGGAGCTAGGAGGCTGAAATTCTTTTTACGTCACTCTTGCAAAATTGTTAGTTTTGCTATTTAACTCCAGCATTTTCGGCCGCCGGGTTCGAGTAGCTGCCATACAACTTCTTTCTTTAAATAGAAATAACCCAGTGGCTGTTCAATCTAGGTATCTGAAATTTTGCGAATGATGATCAAGTTTTATGGCAACAACTTTTGCAAAATTTGGTTGTGGTGGTGTGACGGGTTCGGGTAGCTGCCATACAAAATCTCTTTTTAAATGAAAGAACTCAGTGTCCGTCCGCACGATAACTCAAAAAATAAAGGAGTTAGGAGGCTGCAATTTTTTTTACGTCACTTTTACAAAATTGTTAGTTTTGCTATTTAACTCCAGCATTTTCGGCCGCCGGGTTCGAGTAGCTGCCATACAACTTCTTTCTTTAAATGGAAATAACCCAGTGTCTATTCAATCTAGGTATCTGAAATATTGCAAATGATGATTGAGTTTTATGGCAACAACTTCTGTAAAATTTTGTTGTGATGATATGACAGGTTCGGATAGTTGCCATACAACTTCTCTTTTTAAATGAAAATAACTCAGTGTCTATTGAAGCTAGCTATCTGAAATTTAGTGAAAAAGTGTCGAGTTGCATGCCAAAAACTTTTGTAAAATTTGAATGGTCTAAAGCAGCCGGTTCAGGCTTTTTGCATTTCTTAGAACTTAATGAAGCTAGGCGCAATAGATTCGGGTAGCTATCATACAACTCCACAATTTACATAAATATATCTCTGTAGTTCGGTACTGAAACTCTGAATGTTTTTAAAAGATGATCAAGTTTTATAGAAACAGGATATATTACGTTCATACGGGTATCCCAGAGTTGACACAGTCTACTCTACTGCACTCTTCCTCGTTAAAATTAATTTTATCAGACTGATATTATTTAAAAACGAGGAAGAGTACAGTTGCCTTTGTGAACTCTTAGATACCCGTACGAACCGTTAGTATGTTCAGCCTGTCACTCTGTTTATAATATTATTTTTTTAATTTTTTAATTTTCCTTTAAGGACTTACCACTGTAGTAAATGTTTTAAGGGACTTATCACTGAGCCCTAAGGGACTCCAGCATTTATTGATTTTTCAGTAGATTTTCCTTCATTTATTTTTACAAAAATTCAGCGTTTGCTAAGAAAGCTTTGAATAATGTTTATAAGGTTTGGTGGAAAATTTAGATTTATCATTTTGAAAATTAGACCGTCATGCTAAAGAGAGGGTCATGTATGAATGAATGCACATATATAAGGTGTTCAAAATTGAGGTATCATTTTAATTTTAATAAAAAAAGACTTTCTTTTTTAAATATTAAATATATTTTTATTTTAATTTATTACAAATAGGTTCCGGTTAATAATGAAAAATTATGTCGGCCAAGTGGCCCCCTCTACTACTTCGGCAGGCTTCCAATCTTCTACCAAAATTCTGAATCACATTGTTCAATAAACTGTTCTCAATAGTTGAAATCTGCTCGATAATGTTGTTTTTAAGCTCTTGAATTGTTGTGGGATTATTGCTGTACACTTTCGATTTCACAAAACCTCACAAAAAAAAAATCCAACGGTGTCAAATCGCACGATCTTGGTGGCCACATCACTCCTCCTCTACGAGAAGTAATACGATCTTCGAACTTTTCCTTCAAAAGATCCATTGTTTCTCTTGCTGTGTGGCAAGTGGCACCGTCCTGTTGAAACCACATATTCTCTACGTCCAAATCATCAATTTCCCGCCACAAAAAGCTTCGGATCATCTCCCTGTAGCGATTTCCATTGACCGTAATCGCATTTCCATGCGTTTTCGCATCTGCGTTTTCAAAAAAATATGGTCCGATGATTCCTCCTGACCACAAACCACACCAAACTGTAACTTTTTGTGGATGTACTGGTTGCTCTAAGATAACCCTTGGATTGAAGATCACCCTAAATGCGGCAATTCTGTTTATTGACGTAGCCATTGAGCTGGAAATGAGCTTCGTCGGTGAAGATTATTTTGTTAAAAAAAATTCTCATTTTCTTCTTGTTTTTCGATTGCCCAAGAAACGAATTGCCGACGTAATGCATGGTCAGTCGGTTTTAATTCTTGCGTCAGCTGGATCTTATAAGCCTTTAAATGGAGATCACGATGCAAAATGTTGAATAATGTGGATGGTTTGATGTTTAATTGCTGCGAAAGATGACGAATGGAAGTTTTTGGATCTTCTTCAACACTTCTGCTCACAGCTGCTACATTCTCGGTTGAACGGCCACTACGTTGATAAATGTTGCCTCTGTTATCAAGAAGAGATCCAGTTTCTAGAAATTTATCAACCATCAGTTTGATGGCACGATTTGTTGCAGCATTTTCTCTACCAAATTTTGTTCGAAATTTCCTAATTACATCTTGAAAACTTTTACCATTTTCAAAAAATGTTGTAATAACAAAAACACGTTGTTCCTTCGTGTAACGTTCCATATTAACTAACCGGAATGTATTTAGAATATACCTAAAGAAACCACGTATAAAAATTCCAGGTAAAAAAAAATGGCGGCAAAATCAAAATGATACCTCAATTTTGAGCACCCTATATTTTTACGATTTCATTGCTTATTATTGTTATTGAATAAAACAAAATGTTGTTAAATTATTAGAAGTTATTTTACTTTGATATAAATTATTATGTAAAAAATCTATAAATTTTGGCATTGTGCTTTTCGTGTAGTGGCGGTCGGTCCTGTGGTGGAGACAGCTGATTCATTTTTTGGTTTTTCTCTACTTATAAATTTAATTATTATCAAAGTGACTATAAAAATTCTTATAACCTAAAAAGTAACGAAGACAGGAAAGAAAACACAAAAAACAACAAACAAAAGAAAACGTCGATATATTATATGTGTTAAACCTATAAATATTAAATACAATTTGAGAAAGTTTGATCGAGTTCCTTTCCAGACATAAAAGGTATGCCTTGGTCAGTGTATCTAGATTTTCGAATATTTAAGTTTTTTATTTCGATCGTATTGATGCCATAGTTCATAATTTCGCTTTTAATTTCGTTTTCCATTTTCCGGATATTTTGTTAATTTTTTTTTTTTTTGCTTAAAGGCTGAAAATTACTATTATATCTGCTATTAACTCGTATATATGTATGTATATATTACAACTGTACTCTAATATAAGACTGAAACTTCTTATAGGAATGAAAAATTCATTCATTTCTACACCATTGTATCCAGAACGTACACATTATTATAATATTTTATGTTTATTTTTGTTTTCCAAATTAGTCATTTACAGTTTTATCATCGTTCTATTAGGAAAAAAAAAATATTCTCACTTCTGATAATTACAATAAATTTATACATTATAATTAATATTACCTGTGCGTTTATTATAACTTTAAGATACAGAGTAGACCGAAATATACAATTTGTAATTAATCATTCGAACAAACCTACTATTATTTTTCCCCTGATTAAAGATGATTTTTTTCATCATTTTTTTTTTTCTATAATGATTACGATTATAAATTTTTTTTATATATATATTACAGAATGTGTATAGACGCGTATTTCAATAAAGAAAAAAAATTACAACGCTTATCCCAATAACAGTAGGTCCTTTAATATAACAATGTGGTGTATAAAAAAATAAAACTGTATAAAATAAGGATATCATAACCATCATAATATGGAGTAAATAATACAGAACAGACTAAAAATGTCCACCTTAATAATAAGCAATGAAGCCAAGCTTTGCTAGGATATCGCCAACCAAAAAAAAGAACCTTTACTACGTTAATTTACTTATTAGCATTCAAATTAAAATAAAATAGTAAATTATTGTAAACATATTAAAAATATCGAACCTAAACGAAAATATTTTTAATTGATGGCTTATAACTCTTAATATAAAATAAGAATCAATATAGAATTATTGAGTCGAATGCATAAAACTAAGCTTACACGATTTCTTCAACATGTAGATTTTGTTTAGACAAATTAAATTTGAGTACAAGTTCTCAGTTTTATGCATTCGACTCATTTTAATGGACAAGTTTTACTGAATTAAATCGATCGTAATTACCGGAAGCTCGTCTTGGCCATTTTTTGATATGTTTTCTTTTAGCCATATTTCAACATTTTATAACACACAAATAACAATTTGTGAAAAACAGACTGACATATTTAAAATTAATAATGATATAATTTCGAAAAAAAATTTTATTTTATTTGAAAATGTCGCAATTGCTACTATAATTTGTTTTTTTTTTTTTTAGGACTAAAATAAAAAATCATTATATTAAAATTGTTAAACAAGTATGTATTTTACGGTATTGTTAAATATTATATAAAGTTAAACATTATTTTTTGTCTAGACATAAAAAAAAAAGAAAAAATATCAAAAATAATAATAATAATAATAATTTTACTTGTGAACACAACCATATATACTTAATGTTAAAACATTGTAGAATAAACAAAAAACAAAAAAAAAAAAAAAAAGAAAATTTTGAAATTTTCATTTTATTTTTTCTTTACTATATCTACTTCTACTATCTATAGATACTTTTGATATCCTCGGATGATTTTCATATTGTTGTTGTATTAATTACTATTGTTTTGGCGTTCATTTTTATCACAGTTATTCATCATTGGGCCTATGAGACTTTAATTTTCTTTCTTTATTTATTTTTTTTTTTTACTAATAAACACAACAGATATGATTTCAACTTCACCACTATTTTTTTTTTATGTATGTCGTAAAATACCATAATTATTTATAATTATTGTTGTAATTTTTGTAAAGTTTTTAATAATTTTGAACAGAATATTATTAAAATTAAAATAAAAATAAAATAAAAATATGTTTTCTGAAATTATACAAAAATATAGAAGAAAAAAACTATTTGTTAAAGTAAATGAGAGAAAAAATTACAGAATATAAGAAATAAATAATATACTTTTGGGTAATAGAATATTTAAAAGTCTATTGTGAAATTTTAAAATAACCCATATTTATTTTAAAATTTCGTAATATGTAGACTTTTTAAATTGAATAATATCCTATTTATAAACATTTAAATTCAATTTACTTCAATAAATTATCATTATTAATTTCTTATAATCACTTGAGAGCATGACGCTATGACAAAAACACACTGTTTTTTCTATACAGTGTTTTATATTTTTATGTCGAGAGTAATATTTTATCTCTTCAATTAAGAAAGTGGATTGTAATTTTATGAATTTTTTTTTAGATTTGTTAATTTTTAGGTATTTTTCTAAATAAGTTATATGACATACATATAATAATTTATTAAAAATGTTTCTAAAATGTGATAAAAATCTTATTTACATCAGATAGAAAATTTTTAATAGTTTAGAGTTTCAATATATACTATACATATAGTAGCATAGTGAAGAAGAATAAACAGTTATCAGTTGTAGATTAAATATTTTTCTGAAAATCTCTGATATTCCGGTTTTAAAATCATTTCTAAGTTTTGTTTTTTTATAAAACTTGAACAGCTTGCTATGTATACAGTAACGTTCTGTTATTAAAGTCCTATTAAAATTTAATAGAATAATGATTAATCAACAATTATTCATTATTCCCTCTTTTTGTTTTGATCCTGATCCATTTATTAAGCCTCTCAATGAAATGTTTCTATAATTCAGCTGTTGAAACAGTTTGTATAGACAATGGACAATTTAAGGCTCCCATCTACAGCTATTAGAACTGTAGGTGAGATCAATCTATTTGTATAGGCTAAGATATATAATGCTGTCAGTTACGTATAAGCTTTCGCTATTTTATTTTAAGCCTTTAGCCTTTAAACAGCTTAAACTCTATAAATATATCTACCAAAACAACATTACATTTTCATTACAAACACATCAGTATTAGTTGATTTTTGAGGTTTCTGAAATACCTTAATGTTGCATCTACAATATTAACGCCCCTATTTCTCTTTCTGTATTTAGTAAATTTTAATTTTACTAAATTTTTGTTACTTGAATATGAATAGCAACTATTTTCATGGCTACTCCGAATCGATTCCGTTCATTGTAAATACTTCCGTTTCGTATAGTTTAATACATTTTAACTTTACTTTAACAGTTGGCTGCATATAGAGAGCGAAAAAGATCGTTCAATGTAGATGAACATTATTTATATAACTTTTGGCATTTTAACTTATTTGATAACATATAAACAAAGACAGATATATATACACTATACAGGTATGATTTAAACAGTTTTTATTAATCATCCATCAGATATTAAAGAATCATCGTATATTATCGTCGTATATATTATACAATCTTTATTAGTTAGTCATATATTTGCTTCAAAGTATTAAACCTGTTGCAGATATAATTTTAATTATAACATTAGTGGAAATTTTCATTTAATAACATTTAATTATATGTATATAGGATATAGTTTTAGAAAAAAAGAAGATTTTTTTTTTCTGTTTAATTAAAAAATAAAAGAAGAGAAAACTCTAATAAACGTTAAGTATGAATATAGTTTAACTATATATTAACTTTTAAAACTGTTCCAATTAAATTTTTAATTTTTCATATCAAGTAAACTAAAAGATTAACCTGAATATATTTACAATTAATCCACTTTAAAATGGAAAATCATAAATTATAAATACATAATTGAAAAATTTCAAAGTATCTCTAAAAATATATGTATTATCCACTTCATGAGATAATTAAAGGTATATAATATATAATATTAATTCTACGGAAATTTTTAAGAACTAATTCAAGTATTCCAACTTATATAAACCAAAAAAAAAAAATGATATATATATAATATATATATATATGATTGTTATTTATAATATACAAGTATACACCATTTCCTTTTTGGATATTTTATTATTTCCACCCGTCATTTACAATTTTCAAAATGGATTTTTTTGTTGTTTTTTTTTTTTCTTTTTTTTTTTGCCCCAAATTTATAGATTAGCTATACATATAGTATAAGATTATTATAGAAACATACATATAGTATAAGAAATTTAAGTATAACTAATAATATATTTATGTTCAACAAACTGCATAAAATTTATCATAATTTGAATGAAGAAGAATACCATACCATTATTTTTGTTTTTTTTTTTTTTTTTTTGTTGTTTTTTTGCAAGAAAAGCAAGAGTTAGATCTATTTTTTCAGACATTTTTTAACTCTTTTTTTTTTTTTTTTTGTAAATTTTTTTTCAAAGATTATAAGTACAACAGCTAATATACAAAATTTTATGTATAGCTCAAGAGAGTTTCGGAGTTTCTTGTTGATATTATATATCAAATAGTATAAAAATGAAGATATAAATAGAATTTAATATTTTAAAAATAATATTACCTATATATATATATATATATATATATATGTAATATTACCTATGTAGATGTATATATATATAAATGAATTTACATGTTTCTTGTAAGTTCATTTCTTTTAAGATAAAAAAAAATTATTTTGAAACCCATATATAGAAAAAATGATAGAATGCAAATGAAAAAAGATTGTTATAGTTTTAATCTTAAATGTTTTAAATCTATAATATTAAATGATATTACTTATAGATATAAAACTTATTAAATCTTAAATATCTTACAAATTTTAATATTTATTTTATGTGTATAATATTAAAGTAAAAAAAAAAAAATAAAAAATCAAAAAGATAAATATACTTACTTATCTTATGAAAAGTTTGTCTTTTTATTTTATAAATATTAATATTGCATAATAAGTAACTTCCCTTTTCATAACCGCCCAAACACTTAATAACAACAAAAAAAAAATATAAAAATAAAACACATATAAGAAATAATTCTTTAAAAAATTTCCTTTTGCAATCATTTTCATTTTTCTTTTCTTTTTTCATTTATTATTTTCTTTTTTTTTTTTTTTTTTTGGTTTTTGTGTTATTTTTTTGCAACTTCTTCTTATATGAAATGATTACAAACGGTTTTTTTTTTTTTTTTTTAGTAAAATATACTTAAACTTAAATTTATTTCTAGATAAGTACATTGATGTAAATATGATATGATTATGTTTGTATCTACAGATAGTATTTATACTAAATCAAAATTTTATTCGCTATGTAAATAGTATATATTGTATAGAAATAAAATTATTTTATTTGGATGCAATTTATCTATATCGTTTTTCTTTTTAGTAACCTATATTTTAATAGGGTGTTAAAAACACCATATAGAAATGTTCTTAAAAGATTTCATTCTAATGGACTATGACTAAGAAATTAAAATAAACAGAATATTAATGCAAATATATATATGCTATATATATCATTTAATATACTAAGAAAATTTATCCCTGAAGAATATTACCAGTTACCAGTATTTTTAATTAATACCTATGTACTGATATACCGAAAAATTGTAGGAGGACAAATCATACTAAAAAAAAAATATTCAAACTAATAGATATAGTAAATGAATTTCACTGTAAAATATCTAAAAATATGTAGCATTCTAGAATGAGGTTATCGCTATACAATATTTCAAACAATAAGTATCAATTGTATAGGTATGGTAACCTTATTTCAAAATTTTTACTTACAGACGTTATCATAAAATAAATTTGTCTTTTTTATTCTTTTTTTTTTTTTGTTTATAACATTTTAATACCGTATGATTTTACACAATAAAATATGTTAAAAAAAAAATAAAAGTAACTGTTCATATAATTTTTTTTATGTAATATCTAAAGATAAATATGCCCGTCATATTCCATTCTGTAAATTTTAACCCCTCTTTTTTTTTTTTTTTTTACCCCATCTTCGACAATTTTATTTATTTTCTTAAATGTTACCTTAACTTCTCACTACATAAAAAAAAAAAAAAAAATATTTTATATATTTGACTTTATTTTAGGTAATAAAATACACCTGATGTATTGCGTCAGAATAGGGTCTTAAGAAAATTTGAGAAGGAAAAAATTCTATTTGGAATGGCGTGAAATAAATTTCCATTTTTTTTTTTTTTTTGTTTAAAATAAAGGGATTGCATGATAAAAACAAATTTTGTGGGTGAATTTAAATATATGATGAGATTTATTACTTTTTTTTCCTATATACTTATTATTTGTCCCCCATTTCATCCTTATTAAATCCCATACCGCCTTCATTTTGACAGATATATTTATAACATAAGTATGTTTACTTGTACAATAAAAAACAAAAAAAAAAAACACAAAAATACATACTTTTTGATTGATGACATCTGCTATATAAGTGCTTTTTCACTATCTCATTTTAAAGATACTCAAATATATATATTTTTTTCTTCTTTAATAAATATATACTTATTGTAATGTGCATATGCATGTATGAACATATTTTCTTGATATATTCGACATCATTATAAATATATAAATATTCACAAATAATAAAATAAAAAAAAACATGTATGTATATATGTATGTATATATATATTTAAAAAAAAGACACAATAAAAATCAAGTAGCATATCGCATGAGATAAATTTATAACATAAATGAAAAGGTGTATAAATAAAAAAAAAAAAAAAATTTTAAATGAAAAATTTTGTCAAGCGGTAATTGACAAAAATGCAATGCAATTTTATTACATTTTAAAAGTTAAAAACATAAAATGTACAAAAATAAAAATTTTTTTTTTAAATCTTCATTTAATGTTTGGTTTTCATTTTTCTTTTTTTTTTTTTTTTGAGAGAAAAGGAAAGGAAATTACAATCATTGAACTTCAAAGTTAAAAAGTTATTATTATTTATCTGTAGATGCAAAGAAAAAAAAACTAAAAAAAAAAAAGAAATTACGCTCATAAATTTAATGAGTTATACATTTTAAATTGATTTTTTTGCGCCAAGAATATTAAATTAACAAATTTTAAAGGACTATATTTAAAATTTTTCATATATGTATCTATGTACACACATAATTAATATACATAGTAAAAGTTATATCTCTTTAAATTTTTTCTTGAAATATTAAATTTTTTTTTCTTTATTATATACACTTTTGAAAATAAATATAATTTTATTTTCGCGAACATGCTTAACCTCATCTGCACCACACATAATTTGAATAATAGTTTCTATTTTTAAACGCAATATGAGGAGAAAATGCAAAAAAAAAGACAAAAATTGCAAATGGTGAGAAATGAAAAAATAAAAGTACAGATTTTTTTTTTTAGTATTTATATCTTCAAATTCTGACATTTTTTTTATATGTACTTAATATCTTTTAACTTCTTAAATATTCATAAATATCTTAAGAATTTACAAGAATATTTGTTTTTTTTTTCTTCCGTTTTTCTGTTTTTTTTTTTTTGTTTTTAATATGAGAAAACATGAAGTAAAATAAAAAAAAAATAAAACAGCAAAAAGAAGAATATTTTATACATACTTTTTTAGATATTCATTTTGCACAATATTGTACAAACTTATTCTATTATTATATTTTAAAAATGAGAAATTTGTTGCAATTTATATACATATGTACGTACAGACTGTGTAGACTTATAAATGTGTACAGTACAGTAATTTTTATTTTGTTTACCTTTACCATTTCTACGAAGACACCTACTACGTTATTTATTATTCATAAATTTGATTAAGACTCAGTTTCTTTTTAATCATTATTTTCACAAAGTCGTGATTATTCGGCTGAACATATTGTACAAGATTTAAGAAGCACCAACATAATATGTATTATATATATATGCACAATCTATCTTATACAAGATTTATTTATTTTTATATTACGATATTAATTATTACGTTATAAACTATTACGATATAAATTACTAATATTATATATATGATATAGATGGCGTTGGAACCAGAGATCTTTCGAATAGAAGGTTGGCATTATGCCATTAGTATAAAATATGCTATAGTACCAGTAATCTACAAATTTCGATTTGACCGAATTATCTTAGGTAACTTATAGCGCCAGTATCACAAAATAACTTTAGCAGTGTATATTTATGTTCTTCAATTGATTAAATCCTTGGGGTTTTTTTTTTTTTTTAATTTTTTTTAGAATACTTAAATATTTGTTTTTATATTATCTACTCTAACTGTGAAAAATTCACTCCATATGCAAAAAAAAATAAAATTAAATCATATTATTTTATGTAAAATAATTATTATTATTTATTAGGATACAATGATAGGTAGTTGTAATGTATTTGATTTAAATAAATGGTACCATTTCCAAATTTTTAATAAAATGTATTATGTGTTATTAATGACAAACATATTTAAACAAATAGATTCATATAAATCATATCTTCTTTTATTTTATAAATTTACATATTTACTCTTTGCAAAATATTACTTTTAAAATTTTGTATAATATCTATCTCATCTTTAACTACCAGCCTTGTTGTTGTCGTTTCAAAGGACGGACTTCTAACTGTTTTTACACATTTTTTTTTTTTCCTAAGGGAGGTGGGAATCTTCCAAAGACACCAAGAATTTTCCCTTGGTAGTGTCAGATTCTTTCTTACTGACAAAAACCACCTCCCCCTTTAGTCAATATAATGGGATGAAACCCTTACCTGCGAACGCAGTATATTGGATAGGGAGTAGTGATAGGAAATTATAGGAAATGGATACGGGAACATTGAATTGGGAGTGGGACTGTAAGCAAACAATGAATCCGCCTATTATTAATACTATTTTGCTAACAGTGATTGTAGCCTTCACAACAGTTACAACATATAGTAGTATAAAACACCTTACTACATGAGGTAATAATTGAAGGCAACCCCCACCCACCGTAGCCTGTAGCACTGCAGCAGCTGTTTTTATTGGTATTAGTATTGTTATTAATATTATTATTATTTTATTACAGAGTCAGGGCCATCAGTGGATTACAACATGCAGCAGTATATAACATCTTACTGCATGATATAACCAAAGATAGCTCCTATATGACCTGGCCGGGGTTTGAACTCAAGACCCTTCGATTGAAAGGTTGCCGACTTAACCACTGCGCATTGAGACTTAAATACACAGCTTGAAACTGATTGTACTACCATATTCTATGTTCTGCTCGTCACTTACAGCGGTTCATCGGAATCTGTAAATTTCATGAACCTTATGATCTTTCTCTAGTTGATTATTCTCAATTCAGAGAAGCTATCTTCCTGTTCCTTACCCAAGGTTCTAATTCTTTCAATTTCTAACAAATGGCATTGCCACAGAATATGACGTATTGTTTCCATCTACTGCCATATAATTTATGCTCCAAATACAAATTTTTCTAAAGTAAACCGTAAAAAAAATAATTTTTAAAATACATATGCTTTTATCAAAGTAGAAAATAAAATTGATTGCAAAACTTTAGCTTTTTGGACTGTTATAATATAAAAGTGAGTTGCTAGTGCAAGAATTTGGACTGTTATAATATAAAAGTAAATTGCTGGAATAAGGCTAAATAAAAATCTGGGAAATTTAGAGTTCATGTTTCTTTTTGAAACACCTACCTAGTACCTACCTAATCCCTTAATAAGATCATGCAGTAAAAATTGTTGACAAATATCTTGATTTAAATTATAAACAAATGGACCGGAACAAAATAAATAAGTTTAACATAATATTATTTAGTTTAACATAATATTATGTACATACGTAGTTTTCATTTTTTGTGTTGACAAAATTTTGTTTGTAAATCATATTGCGTAATGCTCAAAAGCATAATTTTGTAATGATCTTTACTTTTTATATTCTTTACTATGTATATATATACAAAAAAAAAATTATGTATGTATGTAGTATGTATGTAGTTTGAATTTGGCAATTGGAATTATTTTGAATAAAATTTTATATGTATATCTATATACACAATATACATAAATGTTCCTAAATAAAACACATAAAACATTAATTTTTAACGACATGCATATTCAATATGCAATAAAGAATATTGACAACAAATATTCTGATTTAAATGCTAAACAAATGTTTTAAAACAAAATAATTTAGCAACATAAAAATATTGTACCTATATATTTTGTGTTTTGCTAAATCCTAATACAAAACACATGTGCACATCAAGATTGATTGAACTAAATTATTATAGGAGGAAAGATCAAATATTATGTGTATATTATACATAAAATTTTATTAAAAAAATGTTGATGAATACAGTTAACAAAAAAAAAAAAAATTTACACGAATTGGACTCGAACCAAATTACCCTTACTTTTAAAACCTGTACGCTCTCCTCTGCACTATACAACACTTAAATATTTAATGAACATATTACGAACATAAAATCTTAATTTTTAACCATGCATATTCAATATGCATTAAAGAATGTTGACAGCAAATATTTTGATTTAAATACTAAACAAATGTTGTAAACAAAATATTTTAGCAACATACATAAAAATAAACTATTATAGGAGAAAAGATCAAAAATATATTGCGTGTGTATTGTACGCATGAATTTAGAGATAAAAATTTTAGTTTCAAATTCATACATACATATACAAAATTTATACATATTTTATTCAAAAAATGTTGATGAATAGATAGTTAAAAAAAAAAAAGTTGCATGTGAACTGGATTCGAACAACATGACCCCCACTTTTAAACCTGTACACTTCCCTCTGCACCATATACCACTTACAGATTTCGCTAACAGATTACGAAGATAATAAAAAGCGTGACAGAATGACAAATAAATAAATAAATAAATAAACCGACACCGACACCGACGAGTTAATATAAAAGCATATAATATTAAATAATTTATGCTCCAAATACAAATTTTTCTAAAGTAAAGTAAATTTACCGTTATTTGAAAACCAAATTTTGCATGATTTTTCTACCTTCATAACTCCGGCACACTTTTAGATAGGGGATTGAAATTTTGAGACAAGAAAAAACTTTTAGAATTAGTATAAGTTTGCTCAGAAAATTTTTTTGTACCACCCCTTGTTTAAGACCTATTAGAGTTCAAAAATTGAAAATAAGCTATTTTTAGACATCTATAACTTAGGCACCTGTACAAATTTTTCTTTGAAAATATATAAAAATTAAAGCTCCTGCAATATATTTTTACGTGTATTAACGGTTTTTCTTAGTTATATAGGCTATAGGAGGATTAACAGCCCCTTAAAATTGCAGAAAAGTCCTATTTTCTTATAGGAAATTTTCAAATTTTGGTGACACAAGACACAATTCTAAACAGTTTTTATTATGTTTTGGAAATGCGCGCTTTTAAAAACCGTTGGTTTACATTCTGTCTTGTTATTTTATATTTTTAACATAAATGTAATAAATATATATATATATGTATATATAAAATAAAAGTACATATTACATAAATATAAAGTATTTAATAACTTATACAGATGTCACCTAGATAGATATATTACAGCTTCTTTATAATTTTTTTTTTATAAAATTTTCTATCTAGTTTTTTTTTATCGTCATACTTAATGCAAATATATGTGTGTTTGTTTATTTTCCATTTTTTTTTTTTTTTTTATTATATTTGCTTATGTGCACCGTTACTTTCATCCCTTATCACTTCATTGTTACTTTTTGTTTATTGTTTTAAGCTTTTTGCTTGTTTAACGAATGGTGAAGAGAGAATGAGTGATATTATATTTGTATATGTTGCTAGATGATAGTGATGATGATCAAGATTTTTGATGATAATAGTTTTGGTATTGGTTATGATGAATAGACTGAGCTGCAGTCATCACAGCAATATTCACTCGCATTTCCCGTTATATTTTTTCTATGTTAATGTTTTCTTTGTTTCATATTTTTAAGCTCACTTTTTTTTTATATTTTTTTGTATTGTTTATTTTATTGTTATATCACAGGTTTTACAACACTCTCTTATGTTGTTTATATATATTTATTTTATTTTTACTTTTTTACTTTTTTCGTTTTCAGTGTTTCACTACAGTGTTTTTTTTTAATTTTTTTTTTTTGTACTATAATTCTTATTTTTTCTTTGGTTGTTTTGGTTTTAGACTTGGCTAAGGACTCTTGAGACAGAAACACAACAATGATGTATCTCTTATGCTCTTCATAATACCAAAATAAATTATTTGTGCGGCAAAACGTAAATAACGGTATATGATTTTAACATTTGTTGTGGTTTTTTTTTTGTTTTACAGTTATTATTACTGTAGTTGTTTTTGTTTTTGTTTTAAATTATTTTATATTGTAGAAAAACAACAAATTTTTTGTTTAGTGTCAAATCGGCCCTGTATATATAGACAACTTTTTACATGCGAAGAATGTTTTTTTTTTATATGACAGGAAAAAGGATGTTTTTATTATATTCTAGAGATAAATGTATACATAATATTTATACATAACGTGATTTGAGAGGTTTTTGTCATTGTATTTTCACTATTCCATTGCTAACATTTAATTTGGTTGGTTTTGTTGTCATTGTTATTAAAATAACAACGATTCATAAAAGGAAAAAAGGAAAAAAAAAAAATAGTAAAATGTTGGCACCTGATTTTATATGATTTTTTTATAAAAAAAAAAAAAAATTGTAAAAACTGCTACCTTCCATATTAATATGTAAAACTAAGTAGAAACTATATGCATAAAATATAATATTTAAATTTTATCAAATTCACGCGGTCACATTTTTATTTTTGAAACTGATATCATAACAAGTAGAATCGAGTTTTAGTTTTCATTTTATAAAGTTATGAAACAATTAATTTTTTTTTTTTAAATTAATTAATAAAATTTGGCTAACAGGCAACTTGCTCAGTTAGTTAAGTTTACAATATGTTATGTTGATATTTTTATAGATATAAATATTTTATCAATTAAAAAATTTTTGTTTAACGTTTAATCATTTAACATGCTCATTTTTTGTTGACAATTTTTGCAGATAAACAGCCTTATCTAAATCTCGTATCTTTTATAGTTTTTTTCATATTTTCTTAAGTATCTGTATTAATTTGTCTTTTAGACTTAAATTACCTACATCCAGAATATTATTCAGCAATATTGGTACGTACTTTTCTTTAGATGAATCTTTTTAACTTTTTTCTCAGTCTTTAATTTCGACATAATATATAAAAAGGATCTCATCTAAATTATCCTAAAAGTATGCAATTATTGTTTTTTTACTAAATTCTCATGTTGTTCTTGCCTGAATCGAAAATTTTTAAATTTAATGATCATGTAAAATTATTTTTACATAGCTACATTAAAAAATACCTCCATATATACATGTATTCATAAAAATATTAATGCATATAAATAGTGAATTGTCTTTTGGCTACCGTTAATGTTTTTTTGTTGTTTTTATGACATTTAACAACCAACCATATAGCTTTTAACCAAAGAGTCATAATGTTGATAACTAATATATTAACGTTTTTTTTTTAAATAACTACGTACATAAATATATAAATACATACATATAGATTATATTATATTATATGCATGTAAATTTACCATTACTCTGTTGGATGTATATATAGTTTTATTTTTTATAGCTCTTATAATTTTATGTTTACTTTTGATGATGATGTTGGTAAATTTAATATAGCACAATATTATGATTTTCACGCTTTCATATGTTTTCTATTATAAATTTTTTATTTTTTGTTTTTTTTTTTTGTTTTTGGTTTCTTTATTTTTTAGTTTATTGTTTTCTGGTTGCTATTACGATTTCTCTTACGGTAGATCAGTGATATACTTATAAAATGATAAAAGCTGCAAAATTAATTTTCCATCTTCATACATAATATATGAATTTTTAACTACTTGAGACTTTACTAAACTAAAATGAATATATATAAGAAGGATAATAAAGTAAATGATGACGACAAGTTATTATCTTTTAGTTTAAGTGAAAATTTATGTCATTGTTTATGAATTATTTTTGTGGTTTTTATAGCCGGTATTTTTATTTATTTTTTTTTTTTTGTTTTTTTTTCAGTTATAGAGTAGAAGTGAAATTGATACATCCTTTAAAAAAATGTCTGCATATTGTAGACTTATAAAATTTCTTAAATTTTTTAGAAATAAGCTAAAATTTAAAAAATTTAAATTGAAACATTTTGTATTTAGAATATTCTTATTTTTAGTCTTATTAATTTTTTATTTCATGTTTATTTCACTCCAAAAAAAAACATAATGGAAGGTACGAAAGGTTTACAATACACTCGATTAGTGTCTAATCTAATTACTAATAATTAAAAAAAAAGTAAATCAGGACATTAAATCAATTTTAATAGTGACTAATAACTGATTTGTCAAATAATACAAAACAAACCATTTTTTCTTTTTAGAATTTTTGTACAGACAAATTTTTTCTCTTACGAAAAATTTTTCTATTATATGTAATACAAAAAAAAAAAAAAAAATACTTTTATTAACACTTTACAAACCACCAAAATGACAATTATTAACTATAATATTTTCAAAAATATATATATATTTTTTTTTTTAAAGACTTCTTAAAATACCTTTTAAATATTTTTTCATTTCCTTTATAATATACCAAAAATCTTTAAAATTAACTTCTAATGCATTAATCTATTTTTTTTTTTTTTCTAATAAAGAAATTTAATGTGTTGTAAAGAAAGCAAAAAAGAAAAATATAAAAGTAAAAAAAACAAAAAATTATTCCAAGCAATTAACTTCAAAAAACGATAACTGTGATAACAAGAAAACTAAGAAGAAAATAAAAAATTTAAAAAAAAAATAACAGTTAATTTAATATCCTTGTAAAACAAAAACAACATATACACTCAAAATCAAATAAAATTCGTACAAAAAGAAAACATTTCTATAAAAAAAATATAATTGTAAAAAAAAAAACACTACCAAATCTAACGATCATACCCACACACACACACTCGCAATATTGTACACATACATACATTGAAACAACAAAAACACAAGAACATAACAAACATTCAAAAAAATTGGTTTATTTTTTTTTTATAGCAATTTAAAACATCGTTAACGTAACCACATCATAATACAGGATTCTTTAGATTTTGGTTGTTATTATTATAAAGCAAAATCTTATAAATAGTTGAAGGAAATGAAAAACAGTATAAACAAAAAAAAAAAAAAGAAAAAAATATTACCATTAAATTTTATGTTTCCTTTGTTTTCTTTTTATTTTTTTTTTTGGTAACTCCAGTTCAAGGATATACTTGTAAGTAAGTTTCCACTGAAAAATTCCATGCAAAACCATTAGTAAAATAATATTTAAAAAAATGTATATATGTATCTTTCTTCTTAATATGTAAAAAAAAAAAAAGGACATAAAGGTAAATCCTTGCACAAAAAAACACAAAATAAAATCGAAGTTTCGTTTTCGAGATTATTAGAGAATAAAAAGAGGAAAAGAAAACTTAAAATGCAAGTAACCCCCCAATATGGAAAAATGAGGATATAATTTTGGTAAAAAAGTTTTTATAATATTATAAGTGGATTTATTAAAAATATGTATTCAATTTTTTTTTTTTTATATCATCCGAATCTTGCGTTTTTGTTTTATGCAAAAATTTTACGTCTACACTTTTTTTTTGTGATAGTTAAAATGATTGCACAATGAAAGTCAAATGCATTGAAAGTTTCATAAATGATAAAAAAAAAAAAATGGGCTACGTATAACTAGAAGTTAACCTGTAATTTCTTTTCATTCAGACTTTATTATATATTTATGTCTTTTGTTTTTCTTAAAAAGAAAAAAAAAAAGAAAAAGGTATAGCAAGGTAAAAAAAAAAAAGAAGAAAAACCAAATTCTAACATAATTGAATCAAACAGTATTTTTTGCACCATTAACTTCAATTATAAAGTTACCTTTCTACCTTAAGAAATTTTTCTTTTATTTTTTTTTGTTCTAGTCAATTATTTCAATTTTGCTTTATTATTTTTTTTTTTTTGTTTGTATACGTATTTTATATCCTTTGTATGTAGAATTGTTTTTTTTTTTTTGTTTTTTCTAATTTGATTGCAGCGGATTGTTTGTTACTTCCATTTTGGATACGATTGATTTTACTACCATATACTGATACATCTGAAACTAATAATTTGATTTTTCCTTCAAATTTTTCTCAAATTTACAGGAACTATATAATATAAATACACACATGTATTTGTAAAACCAAGAATAATATATAATTTTAAATTGAAAATTTATAACACCTTTCTCTTTTGTTTTGCCTTCATTTCTTCCTCAAATGTATGATATTTTATTATTTTATGATGTGAGTTATTCAATAATGATGTTTCCAAAGGATAAAAACAAAAAAAAAAAATGTAATAACTTTTTCCAAATCTCAAGGATATGGATTAGATTATTCTTAAAAGGATAATATTATAACAATGCTATTAAATTGTATACAATGATTTACGAAGACTATTACAATATTATTGATATGTTATATGCTAATAATTTTTAAAATGGAATTTAAAATTAATTCAAATTAAACATATGTTGATCCGGAATATTATTAAGTCAATATTTTTTTAAAGATTTTTCGATTTTAATACACAAATAAAAAAAAAAAAACAAATATTTCACTTCTTCATCTGGATTTTTTTTTTCCCCGTCTTTAGGGATTATTTTAATTCTAACCACATACTTTTCTGAATTTTTATGTAAATTCATTAAAATTGATATGTTAAAAGTAAAAATTCTGGAATCAATTTATAATATGATTAAAAATATACATATGTAAAAATATATTTGATTATTAGTTTCACTCTGTCCGTCTATCAGTCCGTCTTTTTAACAAAACTTTTACTCCATTTAAAATAGAACAATGAAATGCTAACCATTGATAGGTGGGTCTGTTGAACAAATTAATGATGTTGATGATTATGATTAATGGCGATGTAATAACTTTTTTATATAGCACTATCCGTTATGAAGCTACGGTTACTCGAACAATATTTTTTTAATCTAAAAGCGCTAAACGACAGGACATGTTTTAAATTTTATAATTATATCAAAATTATATACAAGTTTTTGAAATTTGGTATTTAAATTGTGAGATTTAGAAATTTAGATGTGAAAACAAAGTTTTTCAAAATTCAAGAATCTGTGAAAGGCTTTTAAATAAAATCTTGAAATTTTGAGAATAAAAAGATCTGCGAAATTTAATATAAGTTATATCAGAAAATTTTTAAGAAGCAGAATTATTAGAAGTTAAAAACTCAAAACTTCGATACCAGTGACTTTGATACCTATGTATATAAGTTTTTTCAAACAAAACCACAAAAATTAAACCTCCAACACTATATTTTTTTTACATGTGTTAACAGTTTTTATCAGTTAAACTGTTTTTATTGTCTTTTAGAAAATGTTCGCACTTATAAACTTTTTCTTTTACAGTTTACTTTGTTATATCATATTATGATTGAATTTAAAACGGTATTATAATTTAAGAAAATGTAAGGATTCAAGGTCAAAATAAAATGACATTGAAACATATGAAATTACTATATATAAGTTTGAGATTTATATGTTCGTATTTATGATATTATTTTATGTTAAGGATACATTTTTTAAATGCTTGTAATATCGTATGTATAGTAATAAAAATATACATTAGAGATAATTAATTAAGATTCAAGGTTACATTAAACATATATGACATCTTTAACTGTTGTTTGCATAAAAAATTAACATTTTCTATTAAGCTATTAAATTTAGACCCATTTCACAAAGTCTTAGTAATCTCATACTTTAAAAATTGACAAATTAAAATTAATTTTTTTGTTTGTTTAAAATTGACAAATTTATAAATATTTAAGAATTTATTAAAGTAAAGCAGTAAGCACTAGGCCTTTATTAACTTTATTTTAAATTTTTTTCTTCTTTTTGAACTACAAAAAATTTAGTAATTAAAAAGGAAAAATTTAAAAATTTTACCATCATAATTTTGATCTTATAATTAAATTTAAAATGAAAATTATAAAATCCTCTGTTAAAGAGAAAAGTTGAGGGTCGTTAACATTATATTATGATAAAAATTAAAAAAAAAAAAAAAAACCTAAAACAAAACTATTATTATATCTATATAATAAAATATTTACATATATAATAATATAACAAACAGGTTAGCCTTTATATTATACTTATATATATCCTGAATTCCAAACATTCCTCAAATCCTTTTTGAAAAAGAAAAAAAAAAATCCATAAAATATTTAACCATTTTAATGAATAATTAACACAAAATTAGACAATTTCCATAAAAATCTTTATTTTTTTTTTTTCACAATGAGATTAATTAAAATTAATTACTTTATAATGTATATATATATATATATATATATATGTATGTATATACATATGTATTTAATGTATATAAACATATCCTTAAATGCAATTAAGTGAATAAACCATAATAAAAATGAAGAAATTAAATAACAATAAAAATTGTTAGACAATATCTTCCCATTATCAAATATCCTTCTTTCAAATTCCTGTTTATTACAAAACTTATACATTATATATATGTACATACATAATATTGTATTGTAAGTATATATTAACAATATTATATACACAATATTATATACAATTTCCGTCTAAAAGAAAATAAGTATTTTGTTTTTTTTTTTTTTTTATATCCTTTTTCTGCTTTGTCATTAATGAAATTAAGGATACTTTTTTTTTTGTTTTTTTTTTATTTTTTTTTTAAATCGTTCCAAAAATGAAATTGTAAGGAAAGAAAAAAAAAAATTCCATTTAATTTTTATACAATTCGAAATATTTCTGTATAAGACGGACATTTTCATCTCATTAAATCTTAACACTCATACTACTTATATACTATATATAGTACATATATTTAATTTATTTTTTTGTATATTAAGATATAACAAATATATAAACGTATGTATAGATTAAAAAAACCAAACTTTTTTAATGTGATATGATGGCAAAAAAACAAAAAAAAAATATTTCAATCTAGAGAAAATCTCAATTAGTCTTATAAAAGTACTGAAAATGTATAATATAAATGAAATTCTTATTAATTGTTAAATAATTTTGTTGTTGTAATTGTTTTTAATACAATATGTTGTTATTAATATAATAAAATCCTAGTAAGAATTATGTATGTACAATGAAATTAAAAGAATAAAAATTTTCATTTGATAACCATATAAAAAATCCTAAATTTCTATTTTATTTTTAAGGGATATGTAATTAATATTTACGTAAATCGAATAATTTACTTCAAGCAATCCATTTTTAAATTTACATGATTTTGAACACAATAAATACAAATTTAGATGATATACAGATACAGCAGATTATACTGCTCCAAAGAAATGTTAATAAATTGACAAATTATTTTGTATTACAAAAATCTGCTTAAAATATTTAGGAGTCATATTTAAGTGGCAATGTCGATTTTCCTTTAAAAGATCTAAAATCCAATTGGAATACATTATAAATAACGTGGGTGTAACATTATCCAAGTATATATAGCCATTTTGTAAATGTATAAAAACTGAATGGATAATAAGATCCTGCTAGAATCAAAAGTATATTTTTTCATATTTATCAACCGCTTAAGATGCTAATACAAAACTCGCGTCGCAGCAAGCGTCGCTTTGACATTTAATTAGAATACATGTATTTAAATGAAGCCTGTTACAATACAGAGTTTGCCGCGTTGACACATCCTAAACTTCAGAAATGAATTGTCAAAATAAATTTTTTGTTATCTCTTTACAAGTAGGTACAGCTAAGTACAGTACATTTAAATAAAAATAAAAAATTCAAGAAATATTAATATGAGAAATACAAAAAAAAAAAGAAGTAGTTTTTAAAAAAGAAAGTAAAGACTACAAAATTCTGATAGATTTCATGTATAATCTGTATAAACAGAACGAAATCTAGCAAATCAATTAAATCATCAGCCATTATGTTGCCTGTAAAATAATAATTCAGTCACTTATTTTATTTATTCTTTGTTTAATGTTTTTATTAATGTTTAATGTTATCTCAATATTTTTTTTTTTGTTTTAGAAATGTTTGTTTTATTTATTTAAAAATTTCAATGTTTACCTAGATGTACACAACTGCAAATAACACGAATTGTTAAAAGCGAGACGAGCATTGTAACAGCAATATTTTTATGACGCGACGGATGATGCGAGTATTCAAATTAGGCCTTTAGTCATGTCATAAGTGCTGTCAAAAATGGTAGTTGTACTGAAGATGCTCTACAGTTATCGTAGTTATGATGCTATACTTATTTATTTGTTTTCTGTTATGTTTTCTTTTCAATACGCTTTGAAATGTCAAATGTGTTCAGTTGTCAAAAATTATTTCTAAAAAAACTGTTATATCTATTTTTCAGAAAATACAAACTTTATAAACAAAATTCAAAACTAAATGCCACTTTTTCGCTTCTAATCGTTTTTATTTGGGCAGTAATTTTGTACACAGAGCAAAATTTTCATAAAAGGATGTAAAAAAAACTTTGTTCTTGCACATTAAAAGCTTCTTATTAAAACGTCAACTTTTTTTAACGCTCTTATATAATTTTCGGTTGATGGGACTTCACAATTCGTAAAACTTTCCACAGCCACCTTCCAAAAGATAAAGATCAACAATAATAACATTGATTAAAGCTATTTGTACAGTCATGTTTGTTTTAATATGCTTGTTTTCGCTTAAATTAAAAAGTCAACCAAAGTTTTCAAAATGTTTTAAATTTATTTTTTCATTTCATTGTGTAAACTTACCATAGAATCTAACAAATAGAGACGATGATAAAACAAAACTGTATATGTGGGAAAAAAAATAAAAGAAATACATAACAAGATTTTCTATAATTTGATTTTTCCCACTAATTTTTCTTTGATTTTCTTTTTTTATTTTATTTTTTTTTACACTGTTTACTTTAGTTCCAAATAAAGCAAAAAATAATCAAACAAAACAAAAAAACAAAAAAATTCAATTTGTCCATCTGTCTGAGCTGTCAGTTTTTCATCTGAAAACTACTATAGTTTTACTGTTTTTCTCTCTTTTTTTTCTCATTTTTTTATTATCTTTTGTGTTTTTTATGTCATTGTGTATTGCTTATTTATTCGAAAAAGAAGAGTACACAATGACGTTATATGTATAATAGTGTTATATGATGTTGTTGGCTAAGATTTCTTAATTCTTTTTTTTTTATAAAACTGAATACATATCTAAAATCTAAAGGATTCCAGAACGTGAATGTAAACACATGCAACACCAAACCATCAAAATTCATTAGGTACCATCAAAAGCTTCTAATGGTTGCCAGGAATGTGTCTGAATCGATAAGGTGACGTTTTTATTAGATCGAAGACTTTTTATATTAATTTTGTAATTTTCTTTTAGAGATCCGTTAAAAAGTATTGCAAATTTTTAATCCAACACCATGATTGTGTTAATATAAAATAAATTCATTAAATAATGTGTTAAGGGAACTTTTAAATTTTTTTTAATACAAAATAAAAATAATTTAATTGTTGTATAGATAAGATTTGTTTGTTGGAGGATATGTGAAATGTTGCAGAAACATTTTTTGTTTTTAATTTAATAAAACAAAAATTCTTTTTTGTTTCTTTTTGTTTTTTAAGACAAATTTTGATTATGTTTAAAAAAAACAAAAGAGAACATAGAAATAATTTTGAAAAATTTTAAAATGTTGATAATTTCTGTTATCTTTTATTCAATAAGAGATATTTTAGACAGAACATGAAGTTTTTTTTTTTTGAATAGAAACTGGTCAATTTAATATCATTTCTAGAAGTTCATTTTAAATTTTTTGTAGCTTTTTTACCAGTGAGGCATGTGGTATTAAACGTTAGAATACCATTTTGATAAGATAAGCTTGCTTAATAAAATGGAGTTTGATAAATAATTTGATACGAGTTTCTATTTATCAAGGGATATACGATTCGAATCGTTCTATTTTGTTTAGCAATAGACGCATCGATTTTTTTTTAGTTGATTCCCCTGCTACATAAATGTGACAAGGGTGTTCTTTTTTGACAAGGAAATTACACAGATGTGGGTGTAAATGTCTTAAGGGGGAATTATTCTTACGTGGTATCCAAAGATAGGTAGTATCCAAAGACAGGTTATTTTATACGCTCCATAAGTCCACCGAGGTTTACAATCATTTTTTTTAGTGAATTTCTCTGCCACATAAATGTGAGCAAAAAATTACACAACCTTTCCTTGCGAATTTATATGCATTTTTAACCAAAATAAGGAAAGTATATTTAAATTTTGTAGATTAAATTCCATAATTTCAGAGTAAATCCTAAAGTAAAAATACACATGTCATCTGTGAAAAGGTACAGGTTATTAGTTCTTATTTTTCGAATATATAACATTTAAATATTATAAAGTATAGACCCTAGAATTGACCCTTATGGAACTCCAGAAGAAACTATCATAATGTTTGAGTATGTATATTTGAATTACCAATGTAAACTCTAAATGATTTATTTTCCAGATAGTGTTTTTTTTTTATTATTTAATTAATATATGTATGTAGAAAAACCAAAAGACAATTTTGTTATTTATTTTAAAAATTAAATCAAATTTTTAACACAAAATATCTACTATACATTTTTTTCCTTTTTTAAATATTTGCAGGAAGTTTACAAATTGAAAATAGTCGTGAAGAAGATCAAGGAAAATATGAATGTGTTGCAGAAAATTCAATTGGTACTGAGCATTCAAAAGCAACATCATTATATGTTAAAGTACGACGTGTATCACCAAATTTTTCAAGACCACCAGAACCATTAAATGAAGTTATGTTAGGTGCTGATTTAAATTTAACATGTGTTGCTGTTGGTTCACCAATGCCACATGTTAAATGGATGAAAGGTATTTATTAAAAATAAAATTTTTTTCAATTAATATAAGTATAACTTAACTCTGCTTAATTAAAAGAAAAAAAAAATTTTTACATTAATTAAATATTAATTTAGAAAATTATATTTAAAATTTATAAAGGGAAAATTTCAAGGACATTTTATAGATAAATTTTAAAATAAAAATTATTTATTAATTATGTACCTATTTAAATAATTTTAAAAGTCAAAAAAACCCTCTTGGAAAATATTATTAATTCTTAAGTTGTTTGTATAAAATTTTAAAGTTATATAAGAGTGTAAATATAGATACAATACTTCACGATATAATTTTCTGTTAATATTTATTTATTAAAAATTCCATTTGACAGTTTTTTTTTACATTTTAATATTGCTTTTTTTTTATTTTTTTTTTGTTTTTAAAAAGGATCGGGTTAATACTTTTTAAAGTGTTTTTGTGTATTTTTTATTTAATAAAAATGAAACAAAATATTTATTTATCACTTAAATTAAATGTATAAAAATATTAAAATTTCTTTAAATATTTAATTTTATTTTTGTACAGGAGCTGAAGATATCACACCAGATAATGATATTCCAATAGGACGTAATGTATTACAATTGAAAAATATTCAAGCATCAGGAAATTATACTTGTATTGCGGCATCATCATTAGGACAAATTGAAGCAACAGCAATAGTTAAAGTACAATGTAAGTAAAATTATTTTTAACTTATAAAAATAGTTTTTAAATGGAAGCGATTATTTAAGGCGAAATGATTTATAAGGATATTAGTCTTTTCTATTTAAAAGTTACTTGTTGTTGTGATTTTGAAGAAGGAGCTTCTAATTGCTCTTGAACCGATGTCCTGCGATCCATTAAAGTTATTGACATCAATTTTTTGTTGTATACAAACTTGTCAAAATTAAATTACTGCTATCCTGAAAAAAAAAAAAACTTTCTGAACCATCTAAATGATGCTGACTGAAAATCTAAATGAAAAAAACTAAACTTTGATCCAAATGTAGACTTTTCAAATTGTTTTCTAAAATTTACCTCAAATTTTTTTTTATTAGAATGACAAGTTTAGTTCTGATTTTAACACTGATCATTTCAAATTAATGAATCTTTGATCTTTGATCATAGGTCATAGGTCAAATTATTATGTTCAATTATTTAATATCTTACAAAGTCAAATAAAATTTATGTAAACAGTAACTACAGTCGAGTAATGAAAGGTTTAATGAGACTAATGTTTGCCGAAATTGTAATTTAATTTAATATCAATAATAAAAGTCTTAGTGAATGTCCTGTGCTTCTTATGTGAGTATATATATGAGAGTATACATATGAGAGAACATTTTTTTTTTAAATGTATAATCTTTCATTTAAATATTATGTGTATACTGCATACTATTTTTGTTACGAATTTTGAGACAAATAAATAAGTTTTATTTGAATTAAGATCTTTTTCCTTATAATTATATCATCGATACCAAGTTTACTGGTTTTATACTTGGTTATTCTTAAATATACAAAGTTAAAAATTCTGATCTTATAGGATATATTTTACACACCTTAAAAAATTTATTTTCATACAAATTGTTTAAAATCTATTAACATAATCTTCACCAATTAAGTATCTTAATTCAGTAATAATAGATACATCTTTTAAACTTTAAATTTTTTTCCCAATCTAACATTTAAATATTAAAATAATGAATTTATAAAAGGTTTTTTTGGTAATCTATACCTTTTACCAACTATGTCTACCATCTGGTAAAGTATAGACAGAAATAAAATATAAAATAAACCAGTTTTTAAAAATTTATTTTTTTGAATAATTTTTAAAATATTCTTGTAGCAAAAAACTTCTTGTAAGTATTTCCATAAAATCACTCATTTTGTTTTCTATTTTGTTATTTTTTCCGATTTCGATCTTCCAGACATAACATTATAACAAATATTCTTTTTTAAGTTTTTGAATTTTCAAATTCTGTATAGAAAAATTCTTAAATGTTTCAAATATTTAATAAACATATTTATGTAAATATAACTTAAGAAAACCTTCTTTAAAATAAATTTACCACAAAAAAAATATATAAGAAGATACTTTAAAAATATATTAATTAATTTTATAATTTGTAAAGTGTCCCAATTTAACTTTACCATTATTTCAATGACAATTACAATAAAGACGACATTTTTGTTATTAAAAAAAAAAAAAACAGAACCCTTCTAAAAATGATGGTATTATTAATTATAATTAATCAACATAATCTAACAATTTTATATAACAATAGTTATAATGGTATTATTGTTATAATGGTTAAAATTATTAAAAAAACAAAATTATAAATACTTGTAGAAAATTCAAAGAAAAACAAAAAAAATATACAAATTCTAATATATTACTTTTGGTTGAAATTTATTATTATAAATTGTTCATAATTCTTCAGAATAAATAAAAGTTTTTTACTTTCTTACTCTTAATTCCATAAAAAACACACTTTGTTTTAACTTTAATTCAATTATTTCATAAAATATATAATTTACTTTTAGTTTACTAAAATGTAAACTTTTTCAATGTAATTAATGAAACTTAAAGAAAACTTTTTAGTTTAAAAGTTTGTTTAAGATTTTAAAAAAATCAAAGATTCACTGAACATTTATAACTTGATAAGTGATAAATTTAAAATTCAAATGTAGATTTGAAATGTAAAGATTAAATATACAATTAATATTTAAAGTGAAAATATGTTCTTAAAGTGTTTAAAGATTTGAAATTCTCCTAAAATAGTTTCAAATTCAAATACATAATATCTTGTTCTAATTTAGCTATTTTACATTTTTGTGCCTATTAAAAATTTCTTTTCAATAATGCAAACTAATGAATGCTAATATAGATAATATTTCTTAAAAACTTCAATAAATTTTTGTATATTCGTAAAATTCTCTCTTACTGCCTTTTGTCTATATTAATTTTAGGAACATTTATACATTTTCTAATATCTTGCTCTAGATATGTTTGATTCAAATAACGATATTCTAATTCTTAGATGAGTGTTAAAAATATTATTGTTAAGTTGAAACAGAATGTTGAAATTCTGCGGCGGACTAATGTTTCCAATGAAGTAGAATATGGCGGTGGCGGCTGACAATAACAGCTGTAGGAACAAATTATAACTAAAATAATCTTTTCGTGCACTTCCCTAGCTTTTAAATACATGACAGGTTAAAAAAATTCTGACAATCACCGAAAAATTTCCACTTCATACTGATAATTGAAATAAATGTTACTATGGTAACAATGATAAACAAAAGTCTACATAGTACTTATATTTCTATGGTATTATTTTTTCTTATTTAAATAGGTATGTACACTTTTTTGTCTTAAAACTTTTATAAGAATTTCTCTTTCTTTTAATTTATTCTTATATTATAATTTATTATATACATATATGTTATATATATATATTCTTATATACAATTATTCATTTATTTAATTTAATTTAATTCATTTAATTTTTTAGCATTACCAGCAATGCCAACTGATGTTCAAATATCTGAGGTGACAGCAACATCTGTACGTTTAGAATGGTCATATAAAGGACCAGAAGAATTACAATATTATGTTATACAATATAAACCAAAGAATGCTAATCAGGTGAGAAGATCATATTTCTTTAATTCTTCTTTTTAATTTCAATTTTTTTCTTTTTATTTCATTTATTTTTTTTATCTTTTCACCTTCTCTTTTTCTTACTAAAAGAAAAAAAAAAAAAAAATAAAACATATTTCAAATTTAATTTTTCTTCCAGATTTTATTACCATCATTTTTGTTTTTCATTAAATTTGCTTTCTCTTTCTTCTTTTGTGAAACAAAAAAAAAAAAATACAATTTTAAAAGTAAATTTTTTTTTTGTTTTTTCTATAAGAATGAAAAAAAATTATTAGAGATATACAATACAGGTAGTGTAATAGATATTTCTAAAGATATTTCAGGGTGGTGGGTAAAAAAAAAACAAAATTAAAAAAATAAGCAATTGTCCAATGAATTTCAAATTTTAATTTTATTCTTTTTTTTGGTCGTAAATGTAGAAGCGATGATATTCCAAAAACTGGACAATCAAATGAAAAAGGCAAAAAAATGCAAAAATTAAAGAAATTGAAAATCAAAATAAAGGAAGCAAAAAAAAAAACTATAAAAATATATATAAGATAATTAGAAAATAAAGCTAATCCTTTAGAGAAATTACTGTTTAGGTAATAAAATTTTATTTTTGGCAAGTAATTACTTTGGCTTCATTATCCTTTTTTGTATTTTATAAACTTCTTCTAAACATAAATTTTTATTTAATAAAAACTGTCTGAATGGATTGAAAGACATAAAAATGTTTAAAAAAAAAATTCTTAAATTAAAACTTTTTGGTAAGAATTCTACCACCATTATAATAATATTAAAATCGTCATGTTTTTTTTAATTTCAATTCATAGCTATTTTGATTTGATATTTTAAGAAGTCAGTGGATTAAAATGGACTGATAAGGCGTTATGTTGTTGTATTTTCATTATCATTGAATTAAAAAGAACGTACTATATTTTTTTTTTTTTTGCGAGGCCAGTTGGGTTGAGAATCTGAAAAGACTCCAATGAATGATAGATAAAACAGCGAATTTTATTTGGTAGTGTTGAACTTGAATTAAACCAATCAAATGATATCTTTCCTTTAAATCTAATATTAGATTAGAACCTTTGGTACAAATAATATTAAGTTTGGGATTAAGGGAAAATTAGTAAACAGAAAACTGTAAGAAGTTACTGAATGTTGGGAGTTTGTGTTGTTTAGTGTTTAGTCAATATCAATTTACACAACAGTTTCAATTAATTTTAGATTTAATATGAAGAAAAATGTTATAATAACGAAAATAAGCTCTACTTTCAAACATTATGATGTAAACAATCCTAATTAAATTACCTACCCAGACTTAGTGATCGAAACCAATTACCTAATTCTAATTTTCTACCCTAGAAACGAGAACTAGAATTGTCAAGTTTAAGTCAAAGTTCGTTAAATTTATTCTAATGAAATAGCAAGATTTAAATTGATATACTCAGCATAATTCAAAGAAACATGACTACCATACTCTAAATCTAGGTATTAAAGAAAAATAATTACTAAAGCCAAGGTTAAAATGCCAATAAATTTTTAGGAAGCATAATTTTCAATTATAATTTTTGAAAAAAAAAAAAACATTGTATTTTTTTTGTATTTCACAAAAGAATTTATTATTTTTCAATTTAATTTTAAGTAACTATAATTAATTAACTAATCTTTAATACACCACCTTAAAAAAAAAAAAACAAAACAAAAAAACAAAATTCTATTATCAATTTTCATTTTTATATTTTGAAGCAGGCATTTAGCGAAATCAGTGGAATAATTACCATGTATTATGTTGTAAGAGCATTAAGTCCATATACAGAATATGAATTTTATGTGATAGCTGTTAATAATATTGGACGTGGTCCACCATCAGCACCAGCAACATGTACCACTGGTGAGACTGGTAAGTTAAAAAAAAAATTAAATAAATAAATAAAAAAATTTTATTTGATGCAATAATTCACTGTTTATTATTTTAAAAGTAAATTAGATATTTTTTTAATTTTAATTTCTTAATCTTTCAACTAATTTTATTTTATTTTTTTTTTTTTTTTTTCAAATTTATTCTTCTTTAATTTTTATTGCGAAAATTTTTATTTTCTCTCTATTTTTCTTTTTTTAATTTCAATATTATTTTTCTTTTCCTCAAATTTTTTTATTTTTTATTAAAATTATTTCTTTATCTTTTCAAAATATTATTAAATATTTTCATTTCGTATTTCGAATAAATTCGAAAATATAAATGAATATTATTTTTGAATTTTCTTTTCCTTTTACTTTATATTTTGTAGTAAAATGTGTGATATCCTGTTTCCTGTATGTTATCCTGTTTTTCTTTTTCTTTCTTTCTACGTTAATATTATTTCCTTCCTACAATGATTAAAAAATTGAATAATTAATTTAAAGAATTACTTATAATTTTTTTATGAAATAATTTTTATTTTTAGAAAAATGACTATTTTATATTCCAAATATTTCTTTTGAAATTTTTTTTTTTTCGCTTTTGCAATGTATTTATTTTGTTGTTGTCCTTAAAAATCCAATTGTTTTGATTATAATTTAATTTGATTATCCTTGATAGTTTTTTATATACATTTTTTGTTTTTAAATACGAATAGTTATTTTAATTCAAAGTATGAGAGTCAGTCAGTGAGTGTTTTTTTGGTTTTCTTTCAGTTCCTAAATCAAAACAGAGCAATACGAGGCTTTTGTTTTGTTTTAAAGAAAACTGAAAATCAACAAAACGGAAATTTTTTTTTGAGAAAACGAAATATTTAATGATTTTATACGCTTTAATAAAAATTAAACGTAAAACTAAAACAAATGACTATCTATAATTAATTTTTGTTTTTATATTAATTTCAAAAATAAATCTGGTCCTATATTTAAAGGATTTAATTTACTGTTATTAGTATTATTCTATATAAGATCTATTCATTCAATATTGCAACTTTAAATGAAATTGTTTAATTTTGAATGCATGCAAACAATTTTTAAATTAAAATAAACACCGTTACAATAACCGTTACAATAATAAAATTTTATCCAAAATTTAAACGCTTTTCTTTAAAGGGTTAATTAAAGAAAAAAAAATATTTATTTGGTATAAATTATAAAAATAAATATGATGTATCTAAAAAATAAGAAATGGGGCTAAAAAAAATTTAGGGGCAATTCCATAAAAATAAAATTATTTAAAATAAATTTATGGAAAATACATTTTGGCATTTATAAAAAAAAAGCTTCATACCGCAATGTATTTTGGAAATATTAATGAAAATTCAATTAAAACTTTTCCATTCTTATTTCATTGTATAAAAATGTTATCTTCTGCATAATTCCTGAGAAGTTAAGAAATTTGAATATTCCTAAAATTCTCTAAAACAAAATCCTTTTACAAAATATTGATCTGCATTACAGTTTTCCACGTAAAAAAAAAAAACGAAGCCCTTTTACAAATTGTCCTACTGCTTTACAATTTTCCATCTTATAAAAAAACAAAGCCTTTAAAAAAAGTAAATTCAAAACGAATCCCGTCATCAAATGGCATTTTTTTTTTTTCGTATTTGATATGACATCAGTGGAATTAGTAGAATTTATTTTAAAAACTTGTGGGACAGAAATTAGTAGTTTTAGCAGGATTGAAATTTTTCTTCCCTATTAAAAAACCTTTTGTTTATCATATAGTCGTTCTATTCGTATTGGTATTCATATATATATATATATATATATATATATATTTATTTTATTATATATTTTAAGTTTTTGTACAAATTATTATTTTTTTTTTATTATGACCAATTTAATTATTTCCTCCCCTTTGTTCTTGTTCTAAGTGTTAAATGTCCAATAATAAATTGTGTGTATGCTTATTTCTGCATTATTTTTTTTTTTTTGCTTTCTATTTTTTCATTTTTTTTTTTTTTTTTTCTTATCTAACTTTTTGTGTGTGTTTTTTTTGTATTTTGAATCACTGATAACCGTTATCAAAAAAAAAAAAAACAATATTATTACATATTTAAAATTATAAAAGAAAACAAATTTTTTTGATGAATTCTTTTTTTTTTCATGTTTTTTTCTCTCTTTTACTCGTTATTTAAAAAAAAAAAAAATATATATTTTGTGTCAAATGTCAACCAACGATAAAAAATGAAATAACGATAATTTTTTGTGGATACAATATACAAAAAAAAAAAAAAAAATTAAAAACAAAAACACCATGATGGTATTTATTGGTGTATCGTATATGGTGTGGAATAATAAAAAAAAAAAAACAAACTTTTTTGGATATCATTTTTTTTTGGTACTATCGTCATAATATATATTATATATATATATACAAATCATTCTACATTTACATCTACATCTAAACATTCATCTAAAAACATCCATTTTGAAAAATGTTCGTTCATTTAATCATAAAACATTTTGTTTTACAAACAAAACAAAAAAAAAATGCAAAAAAAAAAAACTTTTAAATCAATTTTTTGTAACAAAAATAAAAAAAAAAAAAAAAAAAACATAAAAATTTTTTTTATTTTTATGTTTGGTTTTGCGTAAGTGATAAAATAGATTTGATAGAATAATTTTTATTCTTTTTTACGTATTATTTCCTTTATTTTTCGTTTTGTTTTAGTTATTAATTTGTTTTATGACTTTAGTTGTTTTTTTTTTATTTTTTTTTTTATGTTTTATTGATTAGTACCTAGAATTTTAGTTATTTTATTTTTGGTTTATTTGATAGTTTAATTAAAGATAGTTCAACTACTCAGATACAATAATATTTGAATGTTTTTTTTCCCCGTAAATTATGTCGCGATTTTCGAATGGCAGGATTTTTTTTTTTTTTGTATTGTCAGATTGAAAGATTGTATAATAAAAATATTTTTTTTATCGAATTAATGAATATGAAAAATTTAAATTACATATTAACTAAAACTGCGAAATTTACATACTTTATGCCCAATAGTAAAAAAACATCTTATCTTATCGTTATACTACATTTAAATATACAGCAAGATTGTATCAATTAAATAATGGGTGTTTCTACCATTATCCTAATTTGGTAAAAACATCCATTAATTGATTGTCACATTAAATTAAAACTCGAATTATTGAACTACAAAAAATTAAAAGCAACATAGATTAAAAACCTCAATTGAATGACAAATTTTGATAATATGTATTACAAGTATATATCTATGTATGGGTATAGCGCAGTTGACCTAAACTCACATTGCAAACATCACATTGCAAAAAATCACTTGGTCAAAAACTCTTTTCAGAAAAACGTATTTGCCAAAAAGATAAAATGTAAGCAACTACAAGATACTTCTAAAAAAGGGAATACTCTGATTTCGAATTCAACTTTGAAATTGCTCCTAACATTTTTTTAGATACATATTTCAACAACAAGGCATTTAAAATAGCGGGGTAGTAGCCCAAACTCCTCTATACAAATTATTGAAACCCTGATTTTGTAATCAACTATACAATCCCACCGATTTCTTTTTTTACATACATATTTCAATAACAATGTATTTAATATAAGTGGAGGCTGCCGCCCCCAAACCCCGCTAAACAAATTATTAAAAACCTAATTTTTAAACCAACTATAAAATTTTCTCTAATGGAGAATCTCATATATACATATATAAAAATATTCTGGAAAAACGTATTACTCTGATTTTGAATTTAACTTTAAAATCCCTCCTAATTCAGAATCTCACGTATAAATATATATAAATATTCTGGAAAAGGGGCAACTCTGATTTTGTAACCAACAATAAAATCCCACCAAATTAGCTCAAGATATATTTTTTTTTTAATATCTTGGCAAATGGATATTATTTCGAATTACAAATTTGTTAAGTGAAAAATTTGCTAATTGATTTTTTGCATTATGAATTTTTTGACAAGTGAACTTAGGCGAAATAGATGTTTGTCATCCGAGTTTTGCCAAGTGTTACGTCCTCCTATATATAATTATCTATTACATTATATACAATAAAACAACTTAACCACTTTGGCCACTTACATATTTTAAATAGTTAATCAATCTTTAGTATTTTAATAAAGTAATTTAGTATATTTTAATTCAAACAAACAAATATGATATTTTTGGACCAATTTATACTAATTGTAATTAAATCAAAAATAAATATATACGTACATTGCAAGGTAATATATTTATACCATTGTAAATATTACAAATACAATATACATTATATACTTTATATTATTTAATTAAATATTTTCATATTTTGTCTATTCAATTTTAAAATACGCCGTATTTTTCAAAGAATTGATAAATTACCTAAGAATTAAAATAATATAATATGGTTCCGAAATCCGTATCAAAATTCTATATTACAAAATTTTGTTTGTTTTTTTTTAATTTTCCGTGTTTAGTGAATTCTGAGTTTACACACTTCTTGTATATTTTCATTTCGTTATAAAATTCTGAGTTTTTATAAAATTTCTGGGTGATATGTGATGCATTCGTCGTTAAGTTAAATGAACGCTGACTTGGCTGGAACGCTTTATAGCGCCTTATATTTTAGAACACGCATTTTTTCCACAAATTTTCCAAAAAAAATATATTCTAAAAATATTTTTCACCCTTTAATAATTAATTTAGTAAAACCGATTTTAATAAATTAAAAAAAAAAAAAAAGCAAAAAAGTGATTTGAATTCGAGTATGTATATCGAAATCAATTCGAACATCAACTTAATTTCTCATTATTTTCTTTTACACTTTCGTACGTTATATTTCTAAATAATGAAAGTCAGTAAAATTTTAGATGTACTTAATATCTGTGAGATTAAAGTTGCTTATCAAATATTTTTTAAATATTTTACCCCGAAAAACGTTGTAGAAAAAATATGAACGGTTTTTTTTTTTATTTTTATTCAATTAAATAATTTTCGTTTGTTTTCATTTATTTTTTTGTATTTTTACCAAATGAGTATTTAATGCGATATTTAGTAAATATAATTTTATCATTATTTAATTATTTAATTTAAAAAAAAAAATTAGTAAATCATTATTTAATACATAATTTTTTTTTTTGTAGTATTGATTTTTCTTATTTTATTTATATCTCATTATTTTGGGTTAAATAATATTTAATTCAAAAAAAGAAAAAATATATATATATATTTTTTTATTCAATAAAATGTTGTTAATCTTTTTAAAATGTTTATTCTCTTTTTTCAATTTATTTTTAACTTTTAAAATTTTTTATATAAATTACCATAAAAAAAAAAAAAAAAAAAAAAACTATTTATGTCCTGTTACCTGTCATCAATAAAATTTATCTGTTACCTGTCAAAAATAAATTCAAAAAAAAAAAAACAAACAAACAAAAGGTGATTTTACATTTGGAGGAGCAAGTAAGTTAATTATTAAAGAAATCAAATTTTTTTTATTAGTATTTTATCTGTTTTTTTCGTTTTTATTATTTTTTTTTTGAATATAGAAAATATTTAAATTTATTTCATACTTTTTTGAAAAGTTTACTGGAACCAAAATTTTTTTTCTCCATTATTAGACTGCATTATTAAATTAAAATTAATTTGTGAAGTTTAAAAATTTATAAATAACAGGTGCCCCATATTCGGGTCTGCCATCACATAATTATTATCATATTTTATATCACAGATATAATTATCATATTTCATAGAATACAATTTTGATTATGTCATATTCTACATATTTTTCTTTAACTGAAGACATTCTCATTTTAAGTGAAAACATTTTTAATTTAAGTGAAGATTTTTTACTTAAAGTGAAGAAATTTATAATTTAAATGAAAATTATTTACTTTAAGTGAAGACATTTGTTATAAAAGTGAAAGTAAAAAAATACACAAATATCACATCTAAATATATATATTATGTATTAATTAAATTAAATATATATGTATATTAAATTAGCTACGCGAAATAACGCACCAAAAAAACAAAAAATTAAATAAAGTCCCTAAAATTTGTATGAAATTGTGAGCTTTATTTCTAATGAAGTAAGACCCCAAATTTGGGATTTTGCTTCATAATTTAGGGCTTTATTTCATTTAAATTTTTTTATAACATAAAGAAATATCACCCCAATAAATTTAATGAAATAAAACCTGAAAATTAAGTAGTGGGGCTTTATTTCATTTTTCTAAAATGGTAAAGCATCTGTTTAAATGATATTCTCTTAAATAGACTTAAATTCCATGAAACTTATGTCCGTGAAAATTAAGTCATTTTTGTTTGAGGCTTTATTTCACTTCTTTGGAGCTTTATTTAATTTTTGTTTTTGGGTATTAAATCATTATGAATCCAAATTTGGGGTTTTTTGTTATTTTTTTTTTTTGTGAAGGTAAGTGGGAATCATCGAAAGACACTATAGAAGAGTGAAAAAGAGCACGAATCCTCTATGAGTGTGTGGGGCTTTAACCCACTAAACCCCACCTCCTTTTCTGACCAAACAATAGGTTATACGACCTTTAGTACTGCTGTACTGCCTGATCATAGGAAGTTGAATTAAGGAATGAAAATAGATTTTAAATTGGCAGGCATATTGTGAACAAAGTTGTTAATATTCACCTTGAATCTTTGCGCGTTGTAAATGTATTCATCACCAATTCTGGGGAACACATGAGGTGGAAGATGGTTCCAAATTCGAGATATTCGTACTACAAACGAATTTTCATAAGCCGAATTATGTCATCTGGGAATTTGAACTTCATGGGATGGGCAGCAGAGACTCTCTCCTTGTTTCTCTTTGGAATGCTTTGAGAGGAGGCGTCAAACTTTTAATATCGTTAGAGCAAGAACCCAACCCTATAAGTATCTATAAAACAGGGTAAGTATTCCTGTTAGGCACCGCAGACCGAGTGGAGAGAGCGTAGAGACTGGGACCTTTTTTCGTTGGCCGTTATTTCGCAGAGCCACATAAATCACTAAAGTAAAAATTTTTCATTTAAAATTAAAATGCTTTCACTTAAAGTAAAAATAGCAAAAAATATATTCGTTTAAAGTCAAAAATGTTCAGTTAACGTAAAAAAGGACATGTGATAATTGCTTTGAACGCAGTTCCTATCTGCCACTTTCCTTACTTTTACTGATTGTTATTGATGAATGACTGAAAAATGTTTATGTTGTGTTTGGTACCCTAAAAACAGGAATTTTAAATGTCTAAAATCTAAATTATGTCCAACATTTCAAAAATCAAAAAAAAAATTAATATTTTGTAAATTAAAAACTTGTTCAGATATTCAACAAGTGAACTGAAAATCAACAATTTTTTTTAATATCATAAATCAATATTTGTGTTGCAATGATTGTGAATATAGATTGGCGAATGTAAGGGAAGTTCTTACTTATTTAAAATAAATAAATAAGAATTTCAAACAAAAAAATTTGAAAATCAAAATGTGTGACATTTTGGGTATGAAGCTTAATCAAATAATTATTTGAAATGATCATATTTTTGATATAGCGAAAAGTGCTACCAAATACTTAGGTTTTCTTTTTAAATGGAAATCGTATTTCTATACTGATTTGATTCATATATCTACTATATAATTTTTATATACGACCTAACATGGAACACAATTCACATATGGACTGCCGTCTCTTATTTCTTTCAAATTACCTAGATCGAATTAAGAAAAGCGTCATCCGTCTCATTGATATTTCCGCCGAGAAGAATACCCTCACTATTCTTGGTATCCGTAATGTTGAAGACCTTTTCCTTTTTTTATCGATATCTTGTAAGTATAATGACACTTGCTCAAATGAAATAATATTACTTTCAAATATTACCACAGCGTACAACTAGAGGAACTAAAATGTCAATTCTACTATGTCTAGTTACTACGAGAAGTGTTACTCTCCTGTATATAGAAATTCGTTTATTATCAAGACTTCAAAAATGAGGAACTTATTACCGTATCCAATGTATTCTCAAAAGTTGGCATTTTTCGATGTATAATCTGTCTAAACTTAAAATAGTATATATGCAATTACAATCATGTAATTAATCTGTTAATCTGTAAACACCCCTTTTGTAAAAATGAACATATTCCTTGATTGTAATCTATGAATAAAAAAAATAAAGCAATCCCTACAAATTTAACATTGCAAAAAATTAAAAATATAAAACAAAATTTTAGATTATTACCCCCACTTAATATTTATATTTATTTTATAATTTTTTTTTATTTTGAATAATTCAAAAATTTTATTTCAAAAGAGATAACAAAAAAAAAACATATTCTGTAACAAACACTTAAATTAATTTATATGCAAAATAAATATATAATTATTACATATAAAATAAAATCTCAATATATAATGTAAAAATATACATATAGTTACAAAAAATATAAATATAATAAATTTTTTTTTTTATTTACTCTATTATAAGGTAACAAGTATATTTTATAAAAGAGTACCTATCTTTTGAATATATTATGTCCTTTTTGAATATATACGAGAATAAATACACTATAAAATACAACATGAAAAAATCTCTGTTTTACAAATTTTTATTTCCTCTAAGAAAAATCTTTTAAAATTTGTATATGAATATATAAAATAAAATAAAACAAGGTTATTAGCATAATTTTGTTCTATATATAGTTCTGATCCTGATACAAGACAAACTAAATTTCCTTTCTTTATAAAATTTTTTATTTTTTTTTTTAAGTTTTTTTTTTTTTTTTTTTGGGAATCTAGATAAACTGTCTAGATTTTTTTTTTTTTTATTGTACACTCACATTTTTAAAATATTTTGAGGTTAGTTTTGTCTAATATATTTTGTAGTAAAATAGGAACTTTATCTTTTTAAATATTTACTTTAAATCACTACGAGCTCCTTATTAAAATTGTTTTTATAAGTTTTCTAACTCATTAGTTTACGATTTAATTGCGTAACTTTTGAATCAGCTTTAAAACAAAAAAAAAAGAATTAATCTGGTAAGAAAATATGAATGTGGCACTGTATGTGGCATTGCATTGGAGATCTTAACTTCAAATTTTGTATAGAAATTCATGCTAATACTAACATGCTGTCGTGAAACATCTTCAATACTCTTCCAATCTGTCAAGAAAAAGGCAAAAATATCTCGGTATAGTTTCATTTTTCAAGATTTTTAAATGAACTCTCTGACATGGGATTTAACTTTTAGCACGGTTGCAAACTTTTTCCGTCAGAATAATATCTAATAAAAAATATAAATAAAGAACATTTTAATCATTTAAGAGTTATTCGCCTATAAGTATGCTGTAAAAACCTCAGAATAATAATCGATTGTCTACGTATATAGACTATTAACCAACGATTATGTTTAAATCTTCTACAGGTTTTAGTAGGAAAATGGATTTCAAAAAGTAGTTTTTTTTTACCAAACCAACTTTGCGACCAAATTGTATAGTGAAATCAATGTAAAAAAATAAATAATATCTATAATATAATACGATATACACAAGATGTTGGCGAGACCTTGCCAACATGTAAAAAAAAATATTTTATATCTATAATAAAACCCTCACACTGAATGTAAACTAAACTGAATGTAAAATTATGATATTTCTGTATATTTATTTAATAATTTAAAATTTTATAACCAGACACACAAATCTTTGACTCACAGTATTATCAAGAGACACAAACCGTTAATTAAAAATATAAATAAATTTAGTAAATATTATTACCAGAGACCAAATTTTCCAATAGAAGTATTATCAGAGACACAAACCATTCATTAAAAGTTAGTACAGTCAAAAAAGGAGAAGTACATACTTAAAAAACACATTTTCAATAAAAATAAATTCAGCAAATTTTTAATTTTTAAATTTGACCGCCACATCCATTATGAACTGGTCGCAGCGGTAAATTAAAAATAAATTATTAATCTTCTGTTGGCGTTTTCAATCTTTGTTTTGGAAAAAATAAAAATAGGTGAAAAGAGTTTATAAGTCCCATATTTATAAGAAAAAAATAATAGGCCGATTTTATTCTTGATTTTGTTTTCATTAGTATAAAAGCTGGTAAAAGCTTCGTAACAGACTTTAAAATAATTTTGTTTATTTAGGTTGAAATTTAGATTTTTAACATAAAACATAACATAAAATACTCGAAATTTTTTTATTAATATAAAATTCGGCAGACTTAAATAATTATATTTCATAACAGAAGTCTGGAACTTACCAAATATTATAGAAATGGATATTTTTCTTAAACAAAAAAAAAACTAACGTAGAAAATAACATTTTAGATGCCTTCTCTCACAAAAGATTAATAATTTTGTACTAATTTATTATTAGACCATTAAATTAAAAAGCTGTCGAAAACGACCGTCATAAAAAAAAGCCCCCGAAAATTTATGAAATTTCATTATCAGAGACATGAATCTTTTATTAAATATACCAAAGACCTCTTCCAAAGTACATTTAAATAAAATAAAATAAATTCAGCAAATTTTTTTCAAGCAAAAAAGAAAACAAGTAAAAGTAATAGTAAGTCGATGCAACCGACTTATTTATACCCTAGACCTAAAAAATTCAAATTAAATTAATAATCCATAAGTTATTTTAGTTAGGTACTTAATATACCTATGCTAAAAAAAATACATGTAATAATCCCTCCCTTAATACAGGTAGTAAGGGAGTCAGTATGATAAGGTAAATGTTTTTGAATCTATAGAAATTGTGCAATTGCACAGGGGATTTTCTAGTTACTATTTAAATAATGGCTTTAGTAGGCTATAATTTTAATAATAAATACAGTGGAACCTGGCTAACACGAAATTCAAACGATCTTCTAAATATTTCGTATTAATAGAAATTTTCGCAAAGCAAGTTATATAGTAATGTGCCTGATATAATATAAATTCCACCATTTGTATTAATTAATAAATAAAAAACAAGTAAAAGTAACAGTAAGTCGATGCAATCGACTTATTCATACCCTACACCTAAAAAATTCAAATTAAATTAAAAATCCATAAGTTATTTTAGTTAAGTATTTAATATAACTAAGCTAAAAAAATAAATGCTTTTACAACCCTTGTACAAAATTTCAGATTTCTATCTTTATTAAATTCGAAAATAAGCTTGTTAGGTCTTGGGAAGTGTGTGAAGGCACGCGGACCACCATCCCAATTCATCTCAAATTTTAGAGACATCAACAGGGTAGAATATTCTTATATCAAATTTTAAGTTTATATATTTATTAATTTCGAAGATATGCTTGTTTGGTCTTGGGAGTTGTATGGGAGGTACCGGAACAGCTCCTCCAATTCATCTCAAATTTTCAACAAATAAGGGATTCAGGACACAACACCCTAGTACCAAATTTGAAGTTCTCTCTTTATTAATTTCGAATATATGCTTGTTCGGTTTTGAGATTTGTATGGGAGGTACCCGAAAAATTACTCCAATTCATCTCAAATTTTAGGGATATCAGGGATTCAGGAAAATACACCCTCGTACAAAATTTTAAGTTTCTATCTTTATTAATTTCAAAGGTATGCGTATTCGGTTTTGGGAGTTGTATGGGAGGTACTCGAACGCATGGTCCGATTTCGCCCATTTACAATCCCCGCCTTACCTTAGTCATTGTTAACCTACAGTATAAATTTCATCAAGATAGCATCATTATTTTTTGAGTTGTCGTGCGTACGGACGGACGAACGGACATCGCTAAATCGACTCCTGAGTTGATCCTGATTCAGAATATATATACATGTCTATACCTAACTCGCTTCCTTTTGGTGGTTACAAACACCATACCAAAGTGAATATACCCTATACTTAATGTGTAGGGTATAAAAAAGTGCATAATATGATGTTATATACATAATATTTATTTTTATTTATATTAAATTATTTATGTTTGTATATAGTAAAAAAAATGCAAGAATCGAAAGTTTTTTTCTTATTATCCGCCATTTCTCGTTAACCATGTTCGTTTTAAGTGTATTCCACTGTATTGCACTGTACTATTCCATGTGTGATATAAAATATTTAAAATTAAATAAATAAATAAAATACAAATGTAAAAATAATAAATATATATATATAGGTATATATATATATATATATATATATATATATATATATATATACCTTTTTTTTTAATAATATGAAAAATCTGCAATAAATAAATAAAAGTCCGTAATAATTAAATTTTTTTTGATTTCAAATTACTTTCCCGTAGGACTCGTATATTTGTTGCTTATTTTTAAATATTTTATATGATACCAGACTACATTATAAAACAAAATTACATACTCTGCCATATATAGTTTTTATTTTTCTTGAAAGACTTCATCCAACCAAAACAAAAAAAAAAACAAATTAGAACTTTCGGTTCATCCTTACAACAAATATATAAAAACTAAACTACAAAACACGGATAAAACGTGTAGCAAAAATTTTTAGTGTTATTTGTTTAGTTCAGGACATCTATTTTATATTTCATGTATTCTTTACTCATATAACGGTTAAAGATGCAAATTTTTTTTTTCCTTAAATATTTGATACCGTTTTATACAAATATTATATATATATATATATTTACCGTTATTTGATTATATAAAACTAAAGTATGCCTTATATTTGTATAAATGGTTAAAAATTTTAAACAATGGTTCATTGGGTTGTAACACTTTTTTTTTCGCATTGTTAACATTTTTTTTTTCTTTGTTACCCCTTTATTTTTTTTTTTTGTATTTTTACTCTATTGTTTTTCAGGTTGCTTAGATTGGGCATTACATATATGCATGCATATTTGTATTTAGTAACAAGGATATTCTATAAAAAAAAATTTTTGTTATTTTTCAAGTTTTTTGTGTTTTTTGTTTTTTTTTTCCTTTTTTAAGATCCTGACAATGTCTTCATTTACATCTAGTATGGTCGTATGTTGTTATAGTGGTCTTTCTTTTTTAAATATTTAAACCTTTATATCTTATTAAATATGCGCATGAAGAAAAAAAGAGATAGATAGTTAGATCAAGATCTAGATCTAAATATGTAAGGAATTTGATTTTTTTTTTCTGGTAACATTTGCTATTTTTTTTTTTCTTTTTTTTTTTGTCTTTTTGTCCTGAAAATGTAAAAAATATGGAAAACCAGAAAATTTTTTGGTTCTCTTGTGTCTAATTTTTTTATGATACTATAATATTATTCTATATTGTATCAGGAGTATAATATGTCAAACACGTACATACATATAATATGCATATATGTTGGTCGGTTTTATACTATTGTTTTCTCTTTCTCATATTATGCATTTTAAATAAAAGAAAGAAATTTTAGATGCAACTTATCCTCATGTATTATTAATTCCAAAAAGTTATCTATTGTTAAAACGTGAACTTTTGTATTGTTCATAGAATGGAAATGCAGTAGTTTTGGTTCCTTTAGTATTAAATCAAATGAAAAGAAAAAAAATAGAAAAGAAAAGGTAAAAAAGAGGACACATCTGGAAAATAAATTTTAAAAAAGTTTTCTTTAAGTATTATTTATTGAAATAATTTTTTAATTTAATAAATTTGGTATTTAAAATGAAAAAATATAAATTTATTGCATTAATAAAGGAGAAAAATAAATCGATTGAGTTAGAAATTTTAAGATTTAAAAAAAAAAATAAAAAAAATTTATAATGCAATAATTTCAAATATAGAAAATATTATTTGATAATCTGCTTATGCCATCATTTATATAATTTTAATGAGATGTAATTAAAATGATTATGAAATTCAAATATTTGAAGTTTATCTTTTATTTGTTAAAATAAAATAATGACATGACCAATGTCGTGGTTCTTAAGTTGCCGACCTTTTAGGAGAAAGGTTTCGGATTCAAATTCTTGTAAAATCATATCAATAATACAACTATATAAAATTAATATTTTATATTTCTCAGTATTAATATTATAACTATAATATATAACTAGGATAAAGGGGTCTCGGTGGCCTAGTGGATAAGTTTCTGATCTAGACACCGAGGTAGTATCAATTCGAATCCCAGGAATTATTCTTGGACTATTCTCCCTTACAAAATTTACAGCCACACCTGAAATGAAAGGCTGTGTATTTTATGTGGCAGAGGAAACGCCTTCTCACATTTATGTGGCAGAGGCATAAACTTTATAATGCCGAGTATTCATTGTAGCAATTGAAGTATGATCATTGTAGCAATTGAAAGTATGAAATCTTAAAACAATTACAAGTATTGATACAAATGTAACCACAATTCTAGAATGCTTTTAATTGTGTTTTTAAAAATGTGCTTCTATTAAAAACCTTTGGTTCTATATATGCCACCTTCTTTAATGTTTGATTTAAAAATAAATCATCAATGTTCTAGTATTTTATTAAATTGAAAAGAAGAGAGATTTTAAAAATTCCTATACAGAAATTTTAAATTAAGATAAAAGTCTACCATTTTGACAAAGTTATAAGATAATCAATCATGTGATAAAGAGATTTTCCTTCAAAAAATGATTTTTAAAATTTTTTTTTCCGATTTTTACTGATTTTAAAAAAAGTTTTTTTTTTGCTATTTACTCTTTCTCTTATTTAAAATTTCATTCACTGAATTATGAAAAACCATTTTGCCTTTTCAAGTATTTAAATTTAAATTTAAATTTTAAAGAATTTTCAGAAAATTTGGTTTAAATATGAGCATTTAAAATATGAAAATTATATTTTAATTCAAAATAGACAAAAACACTTGACTTAACTTATTATTTTGAAGAACATAAACCGACAAGCACGCCATTCAATTTAATATCTTTTATTTTTTCTTCCCTTTTATATATACATTATAAATGCATAATGCATATGTCATTCTTATCATATATCTAGAATTCATATTTTACTTTAAAAATGTTTTGATTGTTAAAAAATATCTCATAATAATTTTTCCTTCCCTTTAATACAATCAAATGAAAATAGATTTTATAATTTTAGAGGCTTCAAAAATTCAACCAAAATCTGTCTTTTTTATTTTTTTATTTTATTTATTTAAAATTATATTTCATTTTTAAAAAAAAATACGACCATGAAAGATGTGAAATCTAGCAACATATTTTCAAAATTTATCCAGCTCACCATCTCTTCCCTCATTCTTTTCTACAAAAAACAAAAAAAAAAAAAACCAAATAGTAGTAAATACATAGCGAAATATAAGAAAAATTAGAAAATTATTTACAGTTATTTTATATATTTGTAAATACCATTAACTTTTCATATAGTAAATATTGACTATATATAAAAAAATGTTTACATTGTTATGCAATTTCTTTTCCATAATATTATTTTTAGATATATTCTATCTTCCATAGTATAATTTGTATATTCAATGGGCAGATGCAAATATAAATGAATATTCGGTATCTAAGATTCGAAAATAAAATGAAAATTTTATCTATACATACATACATATACATACTCGTATATATTTTTTTAATTTTTTATTTTTTTTTTTTGTAATAAATAATATGTGATATGATGTTAATTCTAGGGTTAAAATCCTTAAAAGTTCATGTTATTTTTTTTCATCTTTTGTTCTTTAGTGTTGGTGGACCTCATGCAGAATGGTCATAAAAAACAAAATAATATGTAACTATTCTACAAAACTAATGTGTATTAGAGAATATAACCTAAAGTTCAGATTTATATATGAAAAATAACACCCAAAAGGGTTATAAATGTATAGATCGTTCAATCTTCTCTCAAGAACTTGAGACGAAAAAAAAAGGACCATAAAATCAATATGAAAAATATATTTTTGTTTTGAGGTGACCATATAATGTCGGCCTAATTTTTGTTTATTTAAAAATGCAATTTAATTTATATCTGATTTTTTTTTTTTGAATATTTCAATAATTTTCTCGTTTATGGATTGCTTTGATAAGTTATTGAATAGTAGAAGACTCTAGTAATACACATGATATTTGTGACGCTACTGATCTCTACTGTATTATTCATAAGTCGACTGCCGTCATTCCATATGTTCATATGGTTGTAGATCTCTTATAAAATATATTCCTTGGCCATTTTTGATTTCAAAACTGTCATCATACGCAATCTTTTAGTTTATATTGCGCCATGTCAAATATTATTTTTTTTATTGCATTTTTTAGAATTGCATTTTAAAATACATTTCATCTCTTTGTTCTGTAACTTTCATAATTTTTCGATTTAACATATACCTACTATATTACAGGTGTACAAAATGGTTGAACAATTCTTAAAATATAGTTTTATCATTTCATTTTAACTACTTTTCGAATAATTTTACCATTAATCCCAATTATTTCTTAGCTATATTTAAAATAAATTTTTATCCATTTTGTTTTTTCTTTTCATAATTTAATTTTAATTCATTCATTTTTAGCTAAATAGTGACCACATGTACATTAATGAAAGATCCTCCACTTACCTTTCATTTTTCATTATTTCCTATAACTTATGTTTATGTAAGTACCAACCTGTATTCATAATAACTTTTTTAAAACTTAAGCTAAGCCAAATTATAAATAGTAACGAACCAAAAACTGACCCTTAAACCCATTTGACCCGCAACCCCATTTTAAAGATTACATGTGTAGTGACAAAAAACAAAATGGCACACATCAACAATATAGTTCACAAATTTATAAAAATCTCAATTAAAATTTTTTTAAATGAATCTCAAATGTATATTAAAATATGATTGCGAAATTATAGAAACTGAATAATAGTTTATAAACTAAATTTTTATGGCATTAGAGTAAAACTAAATCAAAAAGAAAAGGACACTTTAATTTGTCATCTTTTTTATTTAGATTTGAATTTTTGTCCTGGTTTCGTCCATTACAAAAAAAATTTGTCTATACTGCTATAGTATTTTCCTTCCTTTGATTTTTTTTTTTTTTTTTTGCCAAGGATTATTTCCTGATATGTCATAGCTTAAGTTTAATCATGGTTTTTATTTTTTTATTCAATTTTTTATTATACATTTTTTTTGTTGTATTCATGAATTGTATATTTTGAATTGGAATAGTATTTTTTGAAAAAGAAAAAAAAAGGATTTAAATCTTTAAAGGTAGCAATTCTCGGTACCTATAAACGATCATCTAGAAAAGTTCTTTTACTAACATTGAATTTGAGAAATTGTGCTTAAAGATTTTTCTAGAATAAACAATTTTCAATATTTTTGTTTTTTTTTTTTGGTATCATTTCATCTCTGAATGGTAAAGAAGTATTTTTAAATCTATTTTTGTTTTTGGTATTAGAATAAGGATATATCCTTTTATGCATCATTATATTATTTTAATGTATATCTCATCTATATATATATATTATTATTGTAGTTAAATATTTTTTAGAAAATTGAACGAATTTGTTTATTTCTTATATTCAATTTTCAATTCAATGAAAAAGAATGAATTAAGAATTTAACATTTTTTGTTTGTTTTTACTTTATTTTTTTTTTTAAATTTAGGAATTGACTGGAAAATTAAGTAATAAATCCTTTAAGATGTCATTTAAGGAAATTTAAAAAAATAAAATTTATATCAGTTGTTTTTTTTTTTAAATAAAAAAATATATTTTATTTTATTTCTTCTAACAAAAAGTTAAATAAAAAAGTATAGGACACAGTTAATTTTTTGTAATAGCTACAAAAAGTTTTCCCGCATAAATATAAATATTTTTATTTTCATAAAAGTAAATTTTATATTTTAAGATTAATTTAAAATATTTTAAAATTATATTGAATCAAAGGAATCCAGTTGTCAATTAAAATTATCTAAGATTTGTGGTGTTTACAGAATATTATCTTCCTTAAACTAAAATTTTTGCATGAAATGTCAATGTTATTTTTCTTTACATTTAATTTGAACTAGACTAGAAATATTCAGAAAAAAATATGTTAATAATAACCTTTTTTACTTTAATTGAAGACTTTTTTACTTTTTAAGTGAAATTTTTTTACTTTAAGTGAAGATATTTTTACTTTAAGTGAAATTGTTTCACTTTAAGTGAAGATATTTTTATTTCAAGTAAAGAATCTTTACTTTACATTATACATATATTTTTTATTTTCGTAATATGTACATATATATATTATATATAATATATTATTATGTAGGTATATAATTTGGATGTGATACTTATTTTCATTTAAAGTAAAATTTTTTTCACTTTAAGTGAAAAATCTTCACTTAAGGTAAAAATGATTTCACTTAAATTAAAAATATGTTCAGTTAAAGTAAAAAGGTATATGTAAATATTGTAAAAGATCTTAATATTTTGCAAAGGCGAAAAATTTGAGTTTTAATGAGATATTTCTAATGTTGACAGCACATAAGACCATAAATTGTAACACCATAATGGCCTTTTAGCCATTTTGGGTGGGACAAACTGCATAATTGGATTATGCTGTTAAGTCTCATCAATACCATAAAAAATATGTCCCCCTCAATAATGATTTTTGGAATTTTTTATCAATTTTTAATGGAATAATTATACATGTATTTGTATTTCTAAACTTAAAATACATATTAACGCCATCATTAAGTTTTTATTGTTGTTCTTAATAATAACAACACTTTTTGATACTAACATGTCTTAATAACACAATCAAAAAGTCGTTATAAATATAAGTATTGTAATGCACGAAATCTTAAATTACAAAATCCTGCATGATAAGATCTTGCATATACATAAAAATACAATATGGAGGTAAATGGTATACATTAATAAGGATACGATTCAAATGAACATTAAATCATATAATTTTTGCATTAAAACAATAAATATTTAGAATTAAAAATATATACACATAACATGTAAATTAAAAATGTTTATATGGAAATAATTATATAAAGTCCTTGCTAAGGAAATAATTGAAACCTTGATAATTTAACCAACTCTAAAATCGCGACTATTCATAACATATCTATATATTAAATTTTAAATTAATCTGGAGAAAGTGAAAATTCTTATTTTATAACCTAGCTCTAAAATTCTTTCTAATTATATTTTATTATTTTATAATATAAACAAAATAAGATAAGATAAAAGTTGTCTAGTTTTTTTTATAAAATATTTTTCAAGATTTTGACTCGGATTATTATAATTTCGATCATTTTTATTTATGCTTATTATTATGATCGAAAGATTTTATAATATAAGATTAATATTGAAAATTTTTATCACTTACAAGATTTTGTAATGCACTTTTTTGTGCTATACTCTACTAAAAATCGAATAATTTTATTGTTCTGTTCTCTTCTTTTAGAATAACAAATTCATGGGTCCGTTTTCTTTCCTATGTGGGTCATTAACGTCTTTTAGTTAATTTTACCTTAATAAATCTATATAACCAATGTTAGTGGGGTGTATAAGAAATAATTATTAAAAAATTTTGTAGTTATTAAATTGCTTCCAGTCACAATTTTTTACTGTACTTTTATTTATAATAACAATTATTGTGACAAGAAAAATTAAATTTAACACATTGTTTTTACAAAATTTTTGCAAAAAGCAAATACTTTTCCGCCTTTTCCAGAAAAAAATTTATCAAAAAATAGCATAGCAAAATTTCTTTTATCTCCTATATTATATCTTTAACAATACAATATTCTACCATAGTTTCTAGCCGAACACTGCATTCTCAAAGCATTCTGCAAGAAAAAAAGAATATTATATAGCATAATGTTTCCATAGAATTGATCATCTTATAACCCATTTGAATAGATCAAAATACCATTGTGGATTTATGTTGTTTTATCCTACCCAACTGGATTTATAAGAACATATTGTGACCTTATGTCCTGTTATCATCTCGATTGCAAAAATATTTATAAATTCATCTTTTCAATTTAAAAATATCTGCCTAAATAGCCAATTTTAAATAAACTACATTATTTCAAAAAAAAAAAAATCATCTATAATTTTTCAATATAAATAACATAATACCATTAAACTTCAATAAAAGGTAAATTTTTCAATAAGTTCAATAAATAATTATTTCTTTGTCTGTCAATTAAAAACCAAAACCCTTTTTCCTTTCAACATATTAATTTTGATCTTAATAAAAGATTTTAATTAATTTCTTCTTTTCATATATTACATTCATATATACATATATATAAAAGGCTTATACACAATTTTCTTTATTACCTGTACAAAAATATTGTTGACACTTAAAACAAAAAAAAAAAAAAAAAAAATTTAAATTAGTTTATTTCTCCAAAACAAAATATACAAAAATAAATTCTTTAGTTTTTCATGATATACATATCATTATTTATATATACTAGGTATGGTATATATGTAGTACTATATACCATGTTTATATACTATACAAGAGTCTGGACAAAAATATATGTATAATATATGTATATATTATAAAAGTCCTTTTGTAGTCCTTTTAAATTTATTTACATTCCTGGACAGAAATACTTTTCCAAAATATTTAAGTATTATATCCTTCAAAGGATATACTTAACATAATATACTTTTTTCCGATATATATAGACATTTTCTTTTTACCTTAAATCATTCAGTCACTTATTTTACACTTTTTATCTATTTTTTTTTTTATTTTTTAACATGCATTTTATTTAAAGCATCAATTTTAATTTTTTTCGGTGCTCTTAAATAAAAAATAAATATGTATATGAATGTATAAAGTTCCTTTTTTATTTTTCAAAACTTTAAAAAAAGACAAAAAATATATTTTATTATTTTCACACTAAAAACCAAAAACAGAAGAAAAATTTTGAGAAAAATAAAAAATTTTTTTTAATAAAAATTGTAAAATTTTTGGTACAATATGGAAGTCAGGAAATTAAAATTATCGTTTGCATGAAAAATCTTTCAAAAAAAAAAAAAAAAAATAGAAAAAAAAAAATTAATAAAAGAATGAGAAAATATTCAGTTGTATAAAATATGACAGAAAAAAATTGCATTTACAAGTAAAATTTGCATATTTGCAGTTTGATTTTTTTTTTTTTTTGTTTATTTTTTTTCCTTTTTTTTTGTATATTGTCTGGATTATCCTTTAACCCATTAGTAAGTGTCACAATATATTTAAAAAACTTGAACATATAATATTCAGACAAACAGAGAAAGGTCAAGTAATTACTTTAATGTTGAATAAAAGGAATCAGTTAATTAAAATGTTACAACCATACATAAAAAAAATCACATCCTAAATTGTATTTCAAATGTAATTAATGAGTTGTAGAAATGGATACAAAAAAATCCATTCAACAAATCACATAGCTTCTGGTGGAAACCGATAAAATTATAAAAAAAATATTTCGAAATTCAATTTATGTTCTATTTCAATATAAATTTCTTATTGAAATTATTTTAGACCTAAACATTACATTGTCCTTTTCGAAACAGTTTAAAAGGGTTAAAAATGAATCAATTATTCTTACCTAAAAACTGGAATCAGTTTTTTCCTATTTTTATTGTATATTTAGTTAAATCATTCTAAATGAATGAAAAACATCAAAATACAATAATAGTAGTATTATATTGAATACATTATAAAATGACCTCTGTAAAAGGATTAACCAGTCATTTAAAATATATACATACTGATAATAGTAAATTTTTATTTTATTTATTTTTTTTTTTTAAATGAAAGCAGAAATATTTACAGTAGATGTAATTTGAAAATTCAGTCTAATTTGCAAAAAATTACTTGTTTTAGATGTCATGTAAATTTTCTTTGAAAGGAAATTCTAAAATATTGATTATTAAAAATATTTTTGCCATAAAATTTGTAAAGAAATCAACATAAAAATCCTTTTTCTATTTTATTTTAAAGGAAATTTGCATAAAATATAGCTAGTTAATTTCTTTGGAAAAATCCATAGTCAAAGAAGTTAATGCAATTTAATATTCATATTCTTAAATGCAATGGGATTTGTTTTTTGCAATGCATTTCTCTACCACATAAATGTGAACAGGAAATTACACAGCCTTCCCTGTTCAAACATAGTTGTAAATGTCGTAAGGGGGAATAACTCTTACAACTTGTGTGGTATTCGAACTCACACTCCCTCAGTGTTTACAGCGTATTTTATACGCTCTTACCCACTAGATCACCGAGGCCTATGCAATCGGTTGGATTCTGAATTCACTTTTAATACCTTAAATTAAAATTTTGTTAGCAGTACTGTTATAAATTTTAATTTTAATGAATTTTAAGAAATAGAAAAGTTAAATATTAATTCAATAGTGTAGTAGTTAAATCGTGGATCTGGGATTGAAATTAATTCAAAGCTTTTTGTCCGTATTTTATTAATTAGTTGCGCAGCTTTTGAAAAATCTTTCAGATCTTTAAGATTTCATTATCTCAAAAAAAAATCTTTAAGATATGCACAATAAATTTTTTTTGTAGATTTTGGCCCCGAAATACACCCTATAAATATTCAAGATCGATAAAGAATCACCCTGGGTATCATAAAATAAAAAAGGAGCTATAACTCTCTTTAAAAGTCTCGCAACTTTTTGTAACATAGGTAAACACAAAATAAGATAAGTATTAAAAATCGAAGAGGAAAACTGTAGAAGCAAACTATGGAATAAAAAATCCTAAAAACTAAAAATAAACTCAGAATTACGCTCAGAATTTTAACAAGATTCCTATCGGGACACTGACGACTAAATGAGGACTTAATTAAAATTGAAAATATGTGCAGCTAGAAACATATTGCTTTACCGAAGATGAACTGTCAGCAATGAGCTCTATACAAATCTTTACTTTCTTGGAGACAGTACGGCTGACAGAAATATTATAAGTGGATGCAATATCCACAACACGTTGTAACAGGACGACCACAATAGATCGACATCAAAAGATCGTAGTGACATTTATACTTCTTATATAATAATCTAATATATAATATATATATATATATAATAAATCTATATAATAATCTATATATATATATATATATATATATATATATAATCTATAATAAATCGTAAAATAAAATAAACAAATAAATAATTCTTGTACAAGATAGTAGATGGCGCAAATTTTTGTATAAATAAAGCGAATTATCAACGGTTTAAAGTCAGTCTAATCATTGTGACAGCTGCTTTGTAGATGGATGTTAGTTGCTCTTAAATATCTAATAAATGAAAAGAAAAATACAAATTGAATATTTGTGGGATTATTATCCTTTTTTCTAACTTTTTTTTCTAAAACTAATGAATTACTACTTGTGACGACATTTTGATGTTATCACCATTTTTAAAACAAGAAAATTGGGTTTCTTTACACTAATCTAATATTGACACATTGCTTGAAGAAAATATTTTGAATTTGATTTATAGATTTAAGTATAATTCTATAAACAATTTTCAATTTATTGGTTAAACTAGACATTCATTATGAATTCTAGAAAATCTAATTCTAGATATAAACAACCATACATTGGATCTCTTGAATCGATTGTATACCTTTTTATTACATATAGCACCAAATATACAATCAGATTCTGCTGACCAACATCTGCTTATATATTATTAAACCTATCTTTTCTTAAATACATATTTTAAAACTAATCTCTTATACTATTAAGAAAAACTTGTGTAAAAAATTTCATGTTCTATAAAATTTATGTTTTTCTTCATAAATTTAATTTTTTTTTTTTTCATTTTAATTTTCTCCTGGCAAGTTAACCAAAAACAAACATAACAACAATATTGCAAACTTTTAATACGCCGTATCCTCCCTAATAGAACTTTAGAAAATTTTAAGAAAAAAAAAACAAAAAAGAAATACAAACAAAAATTAATTTTTGTTTTTTTCTTTTTATGTTGAATATTGTGTTCTTTTGGTATGTAATTTACTTTTATTGCTTGTCAGGTTTTTCTTACATTACATTTTCTGTCTAATTTCATATTATTTTATTTTTGCTTTTTTTTTTTAATATCAAGTGGAAGAAAAAAGAGTTAAAACCCCTTCTATTACAATCCAGTTAAAATTCTTTTAAACTGTATAAGTTGATTCGGAAAATTTCATATTCGAAAACTCCAAAATATTCATTTTGTAAGAGTTGGGTATCGATAGATCAGAAAGAAAATTCTATATAATAATAAACTCATGTAATATATAACTACATACAGTATATATGTATATGCGAAATAGAGTTCTTTTCCATTATTTTTTTTTTTTTTTATCCTTTCTTTTTCTTTTTTACATACATTATTATTTAAAATTCATGTGAACGCCTTTCCTTTAACAAGACTTTTAGTATATATCAAAAAACAAAAAATTTGATGTTTTTAAATTTTTTAATGTATGTATGTATGAAGTTTTTAAATAGGCGGAAATCTTTAAAATAGTTTTTTAACTTTTTATTACTATTTCTGTCTAAATGGAATGGAAACCAGCTCTTGTCCATTCCTTTAATTAATAGAATGTCAAACAGTTTTGTTAGTTGACAGCGTAAAGTATAAAATTAACGTATCTAATTAGTGTAGTTTGTGGTATATTATGTAATGCAAAACTTATGAATATTTATTATTTAATGTTAAAAAGATCATAAAAAAGTAAAGTAAGATTGAGTATATGCTTACTTTTTGGTATAATATCCAAATGTTTTCTTTTTTTCTTTTAAATATGAAATAAGACAAACACTTAAAACAAAACTTTTTATTACTTATTAAAGGTGTGCAAAAGGATATTAATATGATAAACCTTTGAAATGTTGAATTAATACATTCATGTTATCATTGAGCTACTCAACTATAAGTAAAATTGTTAAAATTCTAAACTTTGATAAACAATGGTAAAGTTCGAAACTATTTAAAACAATTTTTTTTTTCAAGAAAGATAATTGCATAAATTTAGGATAACTTTGAAATTTTTCTTTTTGTTATGCATTAATTATAACACTATTATCAACTTAACGTAATTAAATTACTTTTTTGACTTTTTAAAAGCCAGTAAAATATAAAATTAACAGAAACATATATGTATCTATATTATATTAAAACTAGAATATCAAAATATAACATCAATTAGATTTATTTATGTTACCTTGGAAGAAATATTATATGAATTTGACTTTCTAACTAATTTTTTATTGGTCGGTAACGAATTTTTTTTTTTTCTTAAAAACCCACAAACAAAATTTCTTTTATCATAGTTTGTTTTAACAGAATATAGAACCTTTAATTCATTTTACCATAACTTTCCTTTTTTATATAACATATAAATGCATTATTTTGAAAGTCTTGTTACATAACAGATTTTCTTTTATTTTTAATACTATAGCTATATATTGGTAACAAACATTGTAGGAATATATAATAACCAAGTATAGTAAATAATAAATATAAACATGAATTTGGTATATATTATATATAAAACGATGGTAAGAGTAATGACAGTGGTTGTTAAAAAAAAAAAAAAATTTAAAAAAAATCTATAAAATTTGTTATGGTTCTAAAAATGGTTATTTTTTTGTTTTTCTTGTTTCGATTCCTTCTGTTGCAATAAAACTGTGAATGCAACACAAAACTATATTAAGAATAAAGAATAAAAAATAAAAAAAAAAATTAATAGATTCAGACACATAAAACCACAATAACCAACAAAAATGAAAAATAATTTCTAAATACATTATATATATATATATATATATGTAATTTTAGAATTCCTTTAAGAGCCAACTTGCTTTTTTCTAGATATATATATAAACTAACACAATAATTGTACGTTATTTATGTTTATGGATGTATATCCGATAAATAACCTGAATATGCGGTTTTTCCAATTCATTTTCACCATCCTTTACTTCTTAATTCTAAATTCGATTTTATTTCATAAAAAAAAAAAAAAAAAAAATTTATATTTGTTGGTATATAATTTAAACTACAGAGTGTTTTTGTATACTTTAACAGCAAAGGTAAAAAAAAAATTATATTATATGAACATGAAAAATGAATTTTTTTATATAAATACATAATAATATAGTCTAGATTCAAAACAAATAGCATAATTTTAGGCAAATTTACAATACCTATTCATATTGAAGAAGAAAATTTGCCAGAAATATTCATTTAATTGGTATTAAAATTTATTGTATCAAAAATAAAACATACATACAAACATGTTTATTTATGGATATATATAGATATGTATAGATATGTATTACAAGTACTACATTATAACCAATATTTAAACCTTTAGATATTATTCTCTAATTTTATATCTTTCTTTATATTTCAGTTTATTGCCAAAAAAAAAAAATTAGAAAATGAGAGAAAGAAAGAAAAGAAGTCATTTAAGAGAGTTTATTTTCTATTTTATTGGTTTTATTGGTAAATTTTCTAAATACATTTTTTTTTTCTCTGCGTTTGATTTTTCATCAGTTTTCCGTTCAATACTTAAAAGAAAAATTATTATTATAAATATTGGTAAAGATATATACGAATATTTTGTCAACTTTAAAATATGATTTTTTTTTTTTTGTGTTTTGTAAATAAATATTCAAAATTTAAATAATTGTTTAGAAAAATTCGAAATTAAAAAAAAAAAAAAGAAACAAAAATTTAAACAAATAAATTTTATGTAGGCACTTAATAAATTTAAATGAAGTTTTTAGAATTACTTTCAAAATATTTGAAAGGAAAAATACAATATACATGATTATTTTTTTTAAGTGAATCAATTGATAGTAAATTTAATTGACTTTCAAGTATTGCTGTCTCTTTCTCAATTATATTAGTCTTCAACTACTTTTTTTTATTCGTTTTATCTCTTTTAAGTATTTTTAAATAATATACGCCTATACAATTTTTTATAAAACAGTCTACGTCTCCTTTTTCTTCTCTGTACTGTACTCATTTGAGTACTCCATAATTTGATAAGATATACTACTTATGGACTCCATGATTTTTCCTCTTAGTGCGAAAACTTGAATGCATTTTGTAGGTGCGCATATAATGGAGTAAGTTTCGTCTCTAATCTTTATTTTTTGTATTGTCTTTTAGATATTTTTAAATCTATTTCATTTTCATAGTTATAAAGACATCTATACTGTAGTTTATTTAAGTTTTAACTAAGCTTAAAAATTATGATTTCTTTCGATGTTTTTAATCACTTGATTTTATTATATGTACAAGATTATAGGACAAGATTATACAATATTATTTTTAAAGTTTTTGTGCACCATTTTTTATCTAATATATTAATTAATAATTAAAAATTTTAATGTAACGAAAAAAAGTTTTACAAGATTTAGTACATTTTTAGTTGGTTTTTTAAAAAAATTTTTAATAATTTTACTTATTAGTTTTACTCTGATCGTCCGTCTGTTTTCGAAACTTCTACACCGTAGAATCATTGAAATTGTAACCATGGATAGATGTTTTGAAGAAATTATTGTTGTAGAACATCATCCTTAAGTAGCCCCATTCATTACGAAGCTACAGCCACTTAAAGTTTAAAAAATCCGTATTTTCAAATTTGGTTATTAACTCTGCTCTGCTTAACATTATTGTATGGGGAGCGCCACGAAATCCCAAAAAAAAATCCCAAATGCCAAAATCCCAAATTTTAAAATCCCAAATTGCAAAATCTTAATTTTTAGTGAGTTATAAAATCAAGGTTATATCTTTTTCCAGAATATTTATATATGTATATGTTCATAAGATATTCTGAATTAGGAAAGATTTTAGGGAGCGGGTCACAATCTTGCACGCTAAAATCTACCTGCGACAAAATCTTGCTTGTTTTTTTTTATCTTGCATTACAAAAAGCCACTATTAAAAAAATATTTTATTTTTAATACTTTTATATAAAGTAGGTATGCCGTACCCGTATTAGAGTTGGTTACAAAATCAGGGTTTCAATAATTTGTTTAGCGGGGGTTTGGGGGCAGCAGCTCCCTCTATCTCCCTCTTTATTATTGAAAATATATATTAATATAAAAAAATATCTAGGAGGAATTTTATAGTTGGTTACAAAATCTGGATTATACGCCTTTTACAGAATATTTATATATAGAATAAATGTTGTTTAATGTAGAATAAAATGTTGAATCTTTTTTGTTGGAATTTTTGCAATCAATATTTTTTTACCCATTAAATCGACCCACAACTGAAATAAAAGAATTCAAAACGAATTATAATAACGATAGTGGTTTGGAATTTTGGGATTTTGCATTTGGGGTTTTGCATTTGGGATTCGTACCCAACCCTATTGTATGTGTATAAATCAAAGTTATACAATTTTTTACAATTTTGTATTTAAATATACCGTTAGGTAAAAACAAAATTATATAAGATTTTACTTTTATCATAACTCTGGCACTCTTTCAGTGGAAATGTTGAAAGAAGAAATATTTTCCCCTGTTTAAGAGCTGTTAGGGTTTAAAAATTGAAGATTTGCTATTTTTACACACCAGTAACTTTTTTTTAACTATATAGGGTTTCTTAAAAATTGAAGTAAGTTTTGTTATATATAAAGTTATAAGAAAAATTTCAAATTTTGGGGCAGGTCGCAATATTCTAAACTGTTTTTATTATTTCGAAAAATGTACAAATAAAAGAAACAGAACAATTTTTGCAATATTTTATTTTATTTTTATGTTTTCTTAAGCATTTTTTTTTTTTGTTTCTGAAAGTTTGGTTTTTTTTTTTTTTTAGTTTTTTTTCAGAAGCATGCCAATGTATATATAAGGTTTTGATATATAATAAGAATAATTTTGTATATATATTTTTTTGGAAAAAAAAAAATGTATAATATTTTAATTATATTAATTTTTCCATTTCAAGTTTTTAGATTAGCCTAGTCCTATACATACAATCAATATAATATTCCAATTGTTTCAGGAAAAAATGAGCAAATAAACGATTTTTGGTTTTTTTTTTTAAATGAGTTTAAAAATTATAAATATTAATTATTTAAATTTGATTATTTTTAGTTTTTATATTTTTTTTTTTAAATTAATAATATTTGATAATATTTTATTTGTGGTACTACAAATAAAATATATATATATGTATATGTTGTATATTAAACTCATTTTGATTTGTTTGTTATGGTTATGTTATGAAAAAATGATTTCACCTTTTTTTTTTTTTTCTGTTTCTATTCAAGTTGACCAAAATGTGATGAATAATCATTATTTACATAATTATTTTGTTTTTCAATAAAATTATTCTCTTGACTGCATGGTAAATCAACAAGACAACGATCTGTTTTTGAATTGCATCCCATACATTGACCACAATAACAATTAAGTTCTGGATGACATTTACCATATACTTCTTGAAAAATATTATTATCACATTTTTCACCAACATCCTTATAACAAACATGACGATTACATGTATCATAATAACTACCAACAGAACATCCTTCAGTTGCATTTCGTATATTTTTACTAAAACTACAACGAGATTTTCGAGCAGTATGATGATAATGTCCTTCTCTAAAATTGAAAAAAAAAGAACATAAATAAAAAATTTATTAAAAAAATAAATAAAAAATTTTATTATTAAAAATAAAAACTATTAATTATTTTATTAATAACTTATTCAATATCTGTCTTCTTTGTGCAATATAAAGATATCGTAAAATTGTTTGGGGCTAACCAAAATTTGAAATTTCTCTTTAATAAAAGTTTAAAAAAAAAAAAAACAAATAAAAAAAAACGCAAAAAAAAAAAACTGAAGATGTGGTATTTGTTGAAAATGTTGACATGAAATTTTAAATCTTAAGTTTTGTTACTTTTGGAAACTGTATTTTTGAATAAAATACTAATTTTAAATTTATATAACATTTATATAATTTATTTCTTAAGTTGAATGTAAAATTTTTTTTTTTTTTTTTTTACATAGCGTTATTTATATAATAATTTTCATAAAATTACAGGGTGCTGTGGATTTTTAAATTTTTGCAAAATTTATAAATATAAAAACAATACCGAAAAAAAAATAAAAAAAACAATGAACTCTGTCCTCTTTTGCATGCGTATTGTTTATTTTCATTTTAAAATGTAAAATTTAAAATGAAAAATCCATTTTACAATTTTGTAATTCCATTTGACAATCATCAGCTGTTAAACATCCCATACATTTACCACATGAACAATTTAAATCAGGTGAACATTTTCCATATTCAGTTATTGGAACATCATCTCCATCACAATTTTCATTTACACCTTTAAAACATACTGTACGACCACATGTATCAAAATAACTACCAAGACGACATTGTTCAGGATCATCAAATTTTCCAGGATAATTTGTTATACGACAAAGCATTTTACGAAAATTAACCCGTTCTATATGATTTGATTGTCCTGGTAATGAAAATCGTCGTTGACTATATATATACATAAATAGGTATATAGTCAAATATATATATATATATAGTTAACGATTTTGTTTTTTTTTTTTGTTTTTTTAATGTAATTAAAATAATGTTAAAACAAAAAAAAAAAAAAACGAAAAAAAAGAAGAAAAATATCTAAAACTTATTTTTGGTGAAAATAAAAATATTTTACTTACATTCTTCCTGATTCGACTCCATGTAATGTTGTTGTAATGACAATTAAAATTAAACTTAAAATTGTTAATAAATGAATTTTATTATTTCTTTTATTTATTGATTTGATGGCAAATGTTGAAATATTGTTATTGTTGTTTTTGTTATTAGTATTAGATGGAGCCATAATTGGAATATCAATTGAAATCTTTATCGATCTTTAAATTTTGTATTAAATTTTAAAATAAAATTTAATTCAATAGATGTTCAATTGAATGTTAGAACTTTGCTAATGAGTTAAACTAACAGATTACTGTTGCTTTTATACTAAAATTTAGTGATTTATTCAAATTATATGCAAATTTAAAAAAAAAAAAAAATAAATAAATTCTTTATGGAAAATAATTGTTTTAAGAATGATTTTCTAAGTTTGAGGTTATTTCAATTATCTTAATATTAAATTAATTATTCATAATTAATTTGAAGTGTTGACCATCGATTAAATTCAAGAGGACATGATTTTTTTTTTTTTTTAATATTGAATATAATTTCAAGGACAGGGAAATTTTTTATTTTACTCTTTACTTTCTTTTTATTGTTTTTTTTTTTTTTTTTTTGATATTATTAAAATTAAAGTGACAATTTTCTTAAATAATTCAAGAAAGCGTTAAATTATCGAATGTAGAGATTTTATATTCGAAGAAAATAACTGATCAACTTGAACTTAAAATGATTAAATGTTAGATAAAGGAACTGTTATAATAAAGGAATTATTTACAATTTACAGCCTTATTTAATCCTTATTTCGATCAATTCAAATTTACTGATGAATTCTGATTTCTAATAAATTCAAAAATAATTAATTGCACTAAAGTTCTGATATTAATTAAAAAATATTTTTTATATGCTTTTTTAAACTTGTTTTAAAAATAAAATAAAAAAGTTTTCATAAGAGTCCTTTCTTACTAGAAAAAGATTAATTAAAAAAAAACTCCTCAAAAACTTCATTCCATGATACTAGTGAAATTGCATGGTGTTACATGGGGCCAAATGGCGTCAAACTGGATGGCGTCAAATGTTTGTTTTTTAATATACATGTAACTTCTTTGGGAACAAGAAGCCATCTAAAAAGTTTAAAATTAATCGATCAAACCCTTTAGAATTGAGAACGAAAAAACCAAAAAAATCTTTGAATAGCTTTTGTGCCACAGCAAATTCTTTTTGCATAAAGCCACACATTTAGTCCTGTGCATAATTAAACATGATTAACTTAGAGAAAATATTTTTACGTATCGTCTTGTCAAAACAAAACTTTAACTAATTCTAATTATGTTATTACAGTCAGCATCACCGACAAGAAGCAACATATACCCAAAATTTAAAGGTAATCAGTCAAACTGTTTCTAATTGAAAGCGTACATACATGAAGAAATTTTTGAATAGTTCTTGAACCGCAGCATTTTGATGGATTTTATAATTTTGTTCCCATAACAATTTTTTTTTTTGACAAACATTTATAAAGTTTGAAGACAATCGGTTTAACGGACAGATATTCTACGTTATATATGCTTGATAAAGCAAAAGGAAGAATCTAAAATACATTTATGAAATTTTGCTGTTTTAAAAATAAATTAATTAAATCAAATTTCTTTACTACTTAAAATTCCAATTAAATAATTTCATAGAAATTTTAAATATGATTAAGATGCATATAAATGTGGTCAGTTCAGAAATGATTTATGCAGTCCGGATATTACTATTGGATAATAAAGCTCTTGGATAATAATTAAATTCCAAAAAATATAGACTTTGCATAATAAAACAATAAAATATAAACTTTAAGATACTGCAATGTTATAAAAGATAATATTTTTAGATTTTTTAATTCGAAAATTCGAACTAAAAAATTTTTTTTTAATTATATATTTAGTTAATAATTTATTATTAATATATAAAATAGAGAAGAAATTATTCATATTTAACGAACTATATTCAAATATATATTTATAATTTATATAAAACATTATTTTAAACAACCCACATATTTATTAAATTGGTAATAGTGATAATTCAATCATTCACCATAATTTACCATTTTTTACAAAACAATTTATAAATAAAAAGCTTAAATTATAAATACAAACGCATGTATTCACTAGAATAAGCAAATAAGCAAACCCCTACACAAAAAAAAAAAAAAACAAAAAACTAAGAAGGAGAGCCTCATTAAGGAATCATTAATTAATTTTTTTTTTTTTTTTTTATGAAAAATATGAAGTATACCACTTTTCATTGCTTTGTCAACAGATAAGATCCAAAACAACCACAATTACAACAACAACAAAAAAAAAAGAGTACAACAAAAATTGGAAAACCCGCACAATTAAATTGATTTTTTTTTTTTTTTTTGTATTATTTATTCAAGGACAAAATAATTACAAAATCAGGATCTACAAATAACTACACGAAAAATACAGAAAAGAAAACAAAAAAAAAAAAATTGCTAAACTCTGAATCCTGATTTTACTGACTGGACATTTTATGAATATTTATTAAGATCTAGAGATATAAGAAATTTCAATTATTTAAATATGCCTTTTTTATTTTTTACATTTTTATTTTTTGTTCGGATCATTTTAACTTTAATTTTTTTTTTTTTTTTTAAATTGTATTCATCCTTTTTCCCTTAACTTTTAAAAGGGCTTAGTAGGCCAAGAAAATAATTAACGAATTTAATTTGGTAATTTTTTTTTTTTTTTGTTTTTTTTTTATGTTTTTTATAATTGGAATTTTCAATAAATAAAAAAAAAAAACAATACTTTTTTAAAAGAATATTCTAAGATACTGAAGAAATTGTACCTAAGTAAACATTTAAAAGAAAGAAACAGATTTTTATTATTGATATCTATTGTAAGATACAAAAATTGTATAGTTAAAGAAAGCCTAAAGAAACAGAGATCCTAAATATTATCAGTGCTATATAAATAAAAATTTATTTCAAATATTTTATGAAGAAACTCAAGCGGTAAAGTCAATTTTCACCGCATACATCTCTTGAATTTTGAATTTTATAAATAAAAGATACTAATTATGAAATGTCCTTAATTAAACAATTTAATATTTTAAAAATTTGAAGACTTAAGTTTTAAGATGGTTCTTAAATTAATGAATTTTCACAAAAACACTCAATATAAAATTTCATACTTCTAATTTTCTAAACTTGTTTTTTTTTTTACACATTCCAAATCACAAATTAAATTCATTATACACTTGATAACAATTCAATAAAAATTTAAAAAAAAACCAAAAATGAAGCAGTTATGATGATGATAATGGTGGTATTGATGATGATTATAATGATTTTACGGGGAATATGAATACAAAACAAAAAACATAAAATAAAATAAAAATCTGATGATGAGTTTTGTTGTTAAGGGATTAAAAAGGGAATTTTCCAGATTGAAAAGTGATTTTTTCTCTTCTTAATTGGTTTCAATAAATGTTGATGATATTTTAATTGATGGAATTCCTTCCTATACGGTTCACATGTTTTTTTTTTCTTTTTTTTTTTTTATGATATTGAGCTCCTTTTTTTTTATTTTTTGTTTTTGTTTAATTTTCCTTTTATGTGATAACTAAAGAATACAATTTTAAAGTTGAAATACTTTTGAATCAAGTATAGGGTTTGATTTGAAAAGAATATTGTTTTTGTAATTTCTGGTAAATAAAGTTATTTTGTTTCACTGAAACCATATAAAAAAGTAACAACTATTTAAAGGATATTAAAAATATACACCTATATATGTATTCAGTTATTTAAGTTCAGGATATCTATTATATAACTAAATCTGATTGATTTTTTGATTTAACGGATTTGAAGAGCGTAATTCAGTGTAAAAACAATAGAATCCAAAGAGTTTATAACTATTTTAAAATAAGTATAAAAGTTGAAAGGATTTTTTTTTAGCTTCGACAAATGACAGAACTATCTTTTTACCATATAGTCATAAAATTCATCTTTTTGCATAGTATGAAATTTATTATGTTATAATACTTTTACTTATTCAAATAAAAAAAAATATATTTAATGAACTTTTTTTATGTTTTTTTTTTTGCTAAAAACTAAAAAGTTTAAATGAAAACATTAAAAAGCTTTTACTATACAAGAACAATAAATTAAAAAAAAAAAACCTGATGTTTTCCATTTTTCACGGAAAATATTCTTTCAATTAAAAACATCAAAAATGAAAAAAAAAGGACAACTTTTAAACTTTTTTCTATGGTAACTGAATGTACCAATATTTTCTTTTTTTTTTTTTTTTTTTTCAAAAATTAAATATTTTTACTTAATGTTGAACTATGAATGCCCAAAACAAAAAAAAAAGGAAAAAGAAAAAAAAAATTAATTGTACATTTTATCATCTATAAAACAAAATTCAATAGGACTTAGAAAAATTGTTTTTAATTGTAGGTTTTTTTTTTTTTTTTTTAAACAAATCGTTTCTATTTATAAAATGGTGTTAAGTTTTTTTTAAGCAAAGCGGTTTTGAATTAAAAATTTGTATATTGATAAAGAAAAAATAATGATTATAGTTCTATAGTTTAAATTGTAGAAAAAAAAAAAAGTATATTGGCTTTACCTTTATTTAATCTTTTTGTTCAGTATAATATTTTTGCTGAACTTTGAAATGTCTATGTTCACAGAGGTTACTTTCTTTTGGTACATAATATGTTGTTTTTAGCATTTCAATTACAATTTCCCTTACAATTTCTTTCCTCACCTGATTTTAAACCAGAGCTACGGAGTCGGGAATCAGAACGATTACCGACTCCTACTCCTAATTTTTTTTATCTCTAAAATCGACTCTGACTCTTTATAACAAGTTTTACATAATGTTAGCCTTATCAAACTGTATATTGTATGTTTAAGATACCACACAGTAAATCTAATCTTATAGAATCTGTATTACTTATATAAAATGTATATATATACATGAATGTAATGAATGTAATAAATAAGTAATCATCTACAAAAAGAAAAAAGTATATATGTAATTTAAATGAATTAATTAATTCTTATATACAAAAAAAAACAAAATTCATTAACATTTTAAATAAACTCTAAATAAACTCCACCTCTACCAGTAAGAGCATTTTAATATGAAACAAAAATATTTTTTTTTTAGTAGATTTTAAATTTAATATTAATTTGTATTGTGGAATCGAAGTTGGCTTATATTTGTATACGAGTCCGACTCTTTACAACTCCAACTTCACAGTTCTGTTGGAGGCCTGTTGGGCCAAATTGGATTTTTCCATTTTTTTTTCTTTTTATTAAACTTTCATTATATTCCTTTACATTCTAAGTTTTACTCGCTACGTTCGCGGTGATATCAACTCCCCCTCTATTCGTGAACAAATGACGTTTACAGAAAATCTGATTAATTTGAGATCGGTCGAGCTTTTTTATGTGTCATACCATTCTACAGACTATGGCCTATTTGTGCCTATTTCGCGTATGTTAAGAGAGACTAACTCAAAGTCTGAGCTCTTCGTTATTAAGCGTTAACAAATTAACACTGAGAGCCAGACTTTACGCGAGCAATGATTAATTCTCGTAGTCTGCATGATTAGTCTGTCATTTTTAATCTAACTTGCATGTTAGTTTCTTTGTTTTTTCTTCTTTCTTATTATCATTACTAACATTAAATAGTAGTTACTAACAGTGGTAATGACCAATTAAATATCTCAGTATCATCATTTACTAAATACTATACTAATATAGTAATATACTAATTTTATCCAGCCATTGGTGCAATTGATTGAGCGGTTGACGCACCGCTTCTCATTCATAAGGGAATGAGAGGTCTCGGGTTCGATTCCCGGCTGGGTACAATAATTATAATATAAAAAAACAAAATATTCATATATCGCAATATATAAATACTTAATATATCACAATAATATCTCGTACACCCCACATTCCTACCAGGAAACAGGGGTTATAGCTACCTGGCACATTTATGTACCACGGTACCTGTATATAAATAAATAAATAAATAAAATATACTAACCCTTGTACATGATGACTTTGTCAGTTAATTGTGATAGTTCACTAAAAGAACAACATAACTGATGTTTGGTTTAAGCAAATGTCTAATACATACTTAACCTACAAAAAAGTTTACAAAAAAAAAGTATTTCGTTCTTATATTTATTATTATTAACATTTAAAAATATGAAAAAATGTTTTTATGTTAAATATTTGGTCATTTATTATACATTGATATTTTTTAATGCAAATTTTTAAGATTGGATGTTTCCATATTTTTTTCTTTTCACCTAAAGTATCATTTATGAAAGCATATTTTTAGGGGACTTGAGATATTTGAGATCTCCAAATTTTCTTTATATATTTTAATATCTTTTAATACCATATTAATGAAACTAAAAATAATCCCTGCCTGAATATTTTTCTTTTTTCTTTTATTTTAATTTATTTTTATCCCAAAGAAAAGAAAAGTAATAAAAGTTTTTTTAATTAACCATCATTTAATACAGATAGATATGTTTTAATTAACACCATCTAAAATTGTTCAATTACGTATAATTAAACAAACAAAAAAAAAAAATTCTTTAAAAAACGGTTTGAGTGGGGGGGGGGAACAAATTTTATTTCCATATGTGACAAAATTCCCTTTAACTGTAAATTTTCTATTTTTGATTCATAAAAATAAACAATAGGATACTCTTTATTATCGTAATATTATTACATATTATATTATTTTTTTCTATTTATTTATCTAAATGTATATATTATATAAATATATAAAACAATACTCTTGTAATCAAACTAAATTTTATTTTATATATTTTTCTTTTTATTATAATTTCATTGTACGTTCGATTTGTTCCACAAAAACAAAATAAAAAAAAAAAAAAACAAAATAAAAATTAAAAAACCAATAGAAATGGAAAGCGCTCCAAGGATATTTCAAGTACGACCATTAAGCTCATCGACAGTGGTCATATCATGGGAACCACCTGAGACTCCAAATGGACTAGTGACCGTAAGCAATTTTTACCGTTATTTTATTATTTAAATAATATATACACATATATATATATATATATAAATGCATATTTATTTTTTATTTTTATATTATACAATAAAATGTTCTATGTTAAACGTGAATATCCAAAGGACATTGTAAAAAAAAAAATTGTTTTTTTATTATTTTTTTTTTTTTGCTTTTATTCTATGTACCTACATATATATTTGTTTTTTATATATTTTTTATTTTATCTTTATTTTTTTTAATATCAATTGAGGTAGTTATATTTAAAAAGAAGAAATCGAAATTGTATTGCATTGATATCCTTTTTATTTTATCTATTAAAAAAAATAATTTTTTTTTTACAACAACAATTACGTATTTGCCAACAGTTCATGATAAAAAAAAAATTAATTTAGTTTTTTTTTATTTTTCCTAAAAAACAAAGAAAATTCGAACTATTTAATTTTCTAAAATTATTTATAAAGTAGCGCTGTAACTAGTAATTAATGCCGGAAGTGTTTTTCTCTCTTTCATTATTCACTATGTTTATTCTGAATTTTAGAAAAACGCTAAATTCCTTTCTTATTTTTCTTTTATTTTGTTTTATAATTATGAAAGTGTTTTTTGGAAATGTCTTTTGTATTAAATGCAAGTATAGTTTTCAAAAATTTTAAAAAATTCACAATAATAAAGTGTAATATGAAAATGTCAAAATCGATATGGTTCGTGTCTACAATAGATTTCATAAATAAGTAATTTTATGGAAAAATTAAAGGACTTTAACGTTACATACAGAAGTAAAAATAGAAATATATAACAAAAATTATAATTATAATTATTTTAAATATTATTAAAAAGGATAATTTAATTAAATTTAATCTTAAATTTAAATTTAATTCCAAATTTAATTCAGCTCAAATATAAAAATTTTTCAGTGCTATAGGTTAAAAATATCTTTTTCAAATATATAGTTTTAAACTATAAGATATTTATTTATTGTCGCGGATCTTTTACTTATTAAATTTCCTTTGTTATTTTTGTGGATCCCATATTATGTGACCAGAACTTAAATTTATTAAAGATAGTTATTTAGATTTAACAATTTATCTCTAAAACGTACTTAGCTCAACAGCTTATACAACTGTTTCTTATATTTTTTTTATGCTTCAAACCTAGTAAATTTTTTTTTTTTTATTTTTGAAACATTTTGTCTTTGATTGTATCTTGTACTTATATAGAATCACATGTATTGCTAAATTAGCATTAAATAGATTGAAACTGGAATGTTAAAATTTTTTTTTAGTTTGTTCCTTTTTTTTTTTTAACAAATGAATTTTTATATCTCATGTTCTTATTTTTACTATTATATTTTTTAACATTAAAACGAATGTGTGATTGTTTTTGAGTACAAAAAAAAAACAAATAAAAATAAAAATAGAAACAAAATATCCTTTTTGTTGTTTTTATTTTTTTACTGTATATTTTACAAAACAGATGAAAAATATAGTAACCACTATATATGTACAAAATATACTAAAGAACAGATTGTATTATTAAAAATGAACAAAAACAAAAAAAAAAGAATAATCAAAAATAAAATGAACAAAACAAACAAATAAAAATAAAAATAGTCAGAACAAACTAAATAATAAAGATGTCCTTTTTTCTTTTGGTTCTCTGTATATTCTGTTCTTCTTATTCTGACTGAATAAAAATGAATAAAAAAAAAATTGAAATGGGTGGACATGAACATAATAATGACTACTAAAACAACAAAATAGATAGAAGATAAAAAACAAAAACACTATTCCAATTGAACTTTATATTAATATAAAAATATATATATATGTATGTATATATATTATACTATATATAGAATGTATATGGATTTAGACATATTAATTTCAGGTCTACAGAAAAAATTATTTACTAAAAATATTTTATTAAATGTAACTAAAATGAGGGATTGGTCAAGTCCTTATTATTATTAAACTTGATTTTAATATTTAATAAGGATAAGTAAGATATTTAATTAAAAATAAGGAGCGTATCGTAATTTGGCGAATATCGTGCTTTTATAAAACCTCTAAATCAGGAGTTTTTAAATCTCATGTTTCTAAATCTCTGGTAGGAAGTATTTTTGTTGAAAAAAAAATGTCTAATAGCCAAAAAATAAAATGTCGCATTTTTATCTCGTATTTCGTATTTCTATCTAATTCGACCATTTTTTTTTAAAGTATACTTTAAAGCTGGTTACAAAATCAGCAAACTGGTTACAACTGGTTACAAAATCAGACTGGTTATTCAATCACGAAATATGTATGTAAAAAATGTAATTACGAAAAAAAAAAAAACACCAAAAATGACTTAATAAGCGAAAACTAATATTAACTAAGAAGGCCCACTTCCGAAAGGAAAAGAGTCTCAACATTTTGTTTATACATTAATTGGGATAAATAAAATTCTTAAAAAAAAAATAATGTAATTACGAACGATTTTAGAATTGGATACGAAATCAGGGTTTCAATAATATGTTCAGTGGGGGTTTGAGGCCAGCAGCTATATATTAAATGCCTTGTTGTTGAAATATGTATATAAAAAATTATTATGAGCGCTTTTAGAGTTCGTTACAAAATAGAACAAATAGTTACAAAGGGTTGGAATAATTTATTTAGTGAGCGTTTAGGGGCGGCAACCCCCACTATTTTAAATGTCTTAATGTTGTAATATATATATAAAATAAGTAATTAGGTAGAATTTTAAAATTTGGATACAAAACATTTGGATAGTATTGGAAACAAAAGGAAAAATGATGAATTTAGGGGCGGCAACCCTCACTCTTTTAAATATCTTATATACATATATATAAATAAAATAAATAACAAGGAAGGATTTTAAAATTAAAAAAAAGAGATAAAAAATTTAAATTTAATAATAAAAAATCGAATTTTATTATCAATGTATACTTGTTAAAAAATTTTGTTGAGTTTCTTCCTTTTTAATTTGTTGTCTTTATTTCTTTTTTTAAAAATGAAATAAAGCCGAAAAAAAAAAGTTCGTGATTTTGACTGTATTACATTAATTTGAGAAACAAGATTTTGATACGCGAAATTTCGTAGTCAATTCTTAAAAGTATTCTAAATATAATAAGAATGCAAGGACGAAAAGATCAAATTTTCAAAGTTTAATTGTTGTTATTCCAAAAATTTTGTTAATTTCAAAAAAAAAATATATACTTTTTCAAAAAACATAATAAAAATAAAATTTATTTTAATTTCTTAATATAAACTTTTTGGGTAGACCTAATTACAATTCATTATTATTATATAAATGAATATAAATAAGTTAAATTTTAAGGTTGGATATTTAATAAAGTTCATATATTTTCGAATAAATGGAGGTCATTGAAGTCCTTATTTTTTTTTTTTTGGGTATAGATGAATTTTATTATTACTATTTGATTATTATTTTTGTTTTTTTTTTTTTTTTTTTTTGTTGGTATGTTTATTTTTTTTCATTTCTATATTTTGGTTTTGTTTTGTTTTTTTTTTTGTTTTTTTCATTTTGTTTTGTTTTTCCGACTGTAAAAAACTATAAAGAAGTATATAAATTTTCTCATTGAATTTATATTATCCTTATTGTTTTTAATATCAAGTTTTCTTTTTATTGTTTTTTTTTTTTCTTTTTTTCTTTTTCTGTTCATTACTTTGAATATCTTATGTTTCAATTCATTTGATTTTATAATATGCATATTCTTCAGTTTATTTTAATTCAATAATGTTATAAAATATTATTAAAAGATTTAAGAATTTGATTGTATGTACATAATATATATATTTTTAAAACATACATATTATTTAACATTGAGTATATTTAAAATAAAATAATAATAATAAAATGAATTGATTTATAATAATTGGAAAGAATTTAAAGAAATATATGAAATATACAATTTAATATTAAAAAATAGTTTTGTATAATTTTAAAAAAAACGAGGAAGAATACAGTTGCCTTTGTCAACTCTTAGATACCCGTACGAACCGTTAGTATGTTCACAGCCTGTCACTTTGCTTACAATATTATTTTTTAAATATTTTAGTATTTTAAAATAATTTGGGTGAATTTTATAATTTCTAGAACTATGGGTTGTACATATATTCAAACTATATGTTTATATGTACATTCTTGAAAAGTAGATTCTAACCTTCCACATAACGATTATCAATCCAAAACTTTTTCAAATATTCTATAGTACCATTTAATACTAAGCGGTAAATGTATATTAAATTTACTTAGTACAAAATAGTAAATATAATTTTAAATATTAAATTATATTATATTTAAATATTCCAGTGACAGAATAATTTCTTATAAGTACAATAAAATACATATATGTATGTAAATACGGCGCTATATAATATACATCTATACTCTTATCATTCATTCACTAGTGACATATACGATATGTAAATAAACATGATATTATATAAGTATGTATATATATCAATATCATATAAATAAAAATTCTTCAAGCAACCGTTATGTTGTTTATTTAATTACATTTTTTTGTACTACGCATTATATCCTCAACAATTTCAAATTATCGAGTAAAACAAAATGGAAAAAATTCGTTAAAGAAATTTGTTAGAAAATTTGAAAAAATCAAGTAACACTTTCGTCAATTATAAAGTAACCATATATTATTAAAAAAAGTTGTTAACAGAAATAAAAGTATAATGTTGAAGCTTTAATTTTTGTCTATTACTTCAAAAAAATTTTAACAGGTGTTCAAGTTACAGGTGTTCAAAAATAGGAAATTTTCAGTTTTTGACCCCTTACAGCTCCTAAACGGGGGGTGATACAAAAAAAATTTCTGAAATGACTCATACTAATTTTCAATGATCTAACTTCTGTCAAAATTTCAAGTTTCTATTTCTATTTCAACTTTAACCGTTTAGAAGATAGAAGGGTTAAAGAATTTTGCAAAATTTGAGTTTCGCATAACGGTAAATTAAGACACCGTATGCCACAAATATATATTTATTGTATATATACTTTTAAAGCTAATGAAAGTAGTAATCGTTTGGCGTTTTCAAAATGAAGATATACCTTATACAACTTGTGCTATAACAATTTAAATATAGAGCTTTTTTGAACCTTTGGGGAGCTGTAGCTCCGTAACGGGTGGGGCTACAAAAAAAAGTTATTAAAAATAAAATTAATATTTTTGTGAGATCTATCAGTAGTTAAAATTTCATAGCTCTATTTCAAAAAAAATGTGGGGATCTAAAAGTTAGGTGTTCGAGAGCTACCTTAAGGTTTGGTCCAAACTCAACCAAAAAAAATAGGGAACCTACAAATTACTCCAAGAATATTTTGTGTAAATTTCAAGATTCTAGCTTTCTTAGTTTTTGAGTTAGCGTGCTGACGGACGGACGGACGGACATGGCTCAAAAGTCTTAAAATTTTTTTCTGATCCGATCCATACCTTTGAAGGTATATCTAGCTCGCTTATTTCGAGGTGTTACAAACGGAGGAGTAATTTTATTATACCCGATCCTATCGTACGGGTATAAAAACTTTTGATTTTAATTCTTATATTCTAAGGTTTTTAATTTTATATCTCTTATATGATTTAAGAAATATTGGAAAATTTTTATATTTTCAATTACATTTTGCTTTTATTATCATAAACCATAATTAAAAAATATTATTGTAATAATTTAACAATTAGCAATAAATTAATAAAATTTATTTAGAATTTTTCATTGTAATCCTTTCATTGTTTTCTTTAATAATATTTTATTTTCTATTTAAAATAATGATTCCTACACAAAGTTCATATATACGAGACTGTTTTTTAAAATCAATTTTTTATGAATTCTTTTAAAGACTTAATATATTTTAATTATATTAATTTTTAAATTTTTATCATATAAATATTAATAAATATATTTAAATATTTCAATATTTTGTTTATTTATAATTTAATTTTTCTTTTTTCCATTACAAAAAAAAAAAAAAAAAAACAAATAAAAAATATAGGGCTATAAAGTATATTATACAACGGATCCAAGTCAACCAGAAGCACAATGGGATTCTCAAATGATTGATAATAATGAATTAACAACAATATCAGAATTAACACCACATGCTATATATACTGTACGTGTACAAGCATTTACATCAATGGGTGCTGGTCCAATGTCTGCTCCAGTTCAAGTTAAAACACAACAAGGTAAAAAATAAAAATTTAATAAAAACTAAAAAAAAAAAAAAGAATCAGTATTAAAAATTATTAATAAGTGTTTTTTTGTTTTTTTTTTTTTTTTTATATAAAATTAAATTTATTTATAAAGGATTTTTTTTTTTTTTGGTTTTTTTTCCAAAATTTAATATATTTATAAAATATAAAAGCAAACGAATATTAAAATTAAATAAAATGTTAAATATTTAAAAATAATCCATTTGTGTTAATATAATTTCGAAATTTTGTATATAAATTTTGAAAATACCATGAAAAATTCATGGTAAATGAATTAAAGGTTAAAATATTATTAAATTTTACATATTATATAGAATATATTATATATGTATATATATATATATATATATAGAATGACCATACAATAAAAGTAAATAAGAAAAATATATAATATGAATATTGAATATAAAATTTAATCATTTTTAATTAAATATAATTTTTTTTTTTTGTTTTTTTAATTGAATAAAGGACGAATGAATGAAAGAAAATAACACAAAAAAAATAAATTAATATTTTATTTAAATTTTTTTCTTTTTTTTTTTTTTTTTGGTTTTTGCAATCGTTCAAATATTATTCGAAATTGAAATCATATTTATAAAATAAAAATTAAAAATGCAATGGCATTCGTGTAAATTGATTGAAAGAATTCTACGTACATATATAAAAAAAAAAAAAACGTAAAATGCAACATTTTCAAAAGTAAACATTGAAAAAAGGATGAATTAATTTTTTTTTTTTTTTGTTTTTATTATCATAAGGTTTAAAATATATACTTTATATTTTTTATAAAAAATAAAAAAAAAAAAATCTGGAAATTTGATTAAAATAACGACTTATTAAAAATAAATTTTAAGGTTTAGATTTAAATTTTTAGAATCAATACAACAGTTAAAAAATGTTAATTTTATTTTTTATTGTTCTAAAAATTTCTAATTATCTTTCTATCTAATTACATTTCACGTTTAGATACATATTTGTAGGATTTTCACGATAAAGATATAAAATTAATTGTACTAGTATATTCAGTTTACACCTGCATCATAGCTAATTTAAAAAATTAATTAAATGAAATAAGTAAATTTTACAACATTTAAGCCTATTATAAAGGGTATAGTGTGATAAGTCCTTACAATTCTTTTAACAATTTACCATTTTTAAAATTCTTCATGTCAAGGTAACAATTTCAATAAAAAAAAAAAAAAAACAGGACAAATTAAAAAATAAAATATTGTGATGAAAACTCACGATTCTGTAACAAAAATAACAATAAAAATAGCAAAAAATAATGATAAACTATCAGAATGTTAAAATACAAGGTATGTTATAAAAAGAAAGTGTTTTAAAAAGCACAAATTTTCAAAAAGATAATAATAAATTCAAAGTATGATTATTTTTTTTATCAAAACTTTGTAAGACGCTTATTCGTTTCAAAAATTTCAAATTTCTAACCTTAAGTTTTTAGGATATATGGAAAATTAAAATTTTTACTTTATATAATGGTAAAATTTAATTTCAAATTGCAAGAAACAATTTAGAAAATTATACTTGGTTTAGAAATCTTAGTAGAAATTCATATTGTTTAGCTTTTACAAATTTGAAAAATTATCCAATACAGAACTTGAATTATATTATATACCATTTAGGGGTATAGCACCTAAACTCACATTTCAAACATCACATTTATCAAAATGGGTAGATGTTATATTTTTATTTTGCAAAACATACGTTCGACAAATTTTCAAATAAGCATACGTATTCTGTAAAAAGCGTAAAACTCTGATTATGTAACCAACTCTAAAATCTCTTCTAAGTTCTAATTCAGAATCTCGCATATACATATATATAAATATTATGTAAAAGGCGTATAACCCTGATTTTGTAATAATTCTAAAATTCCTTCTAATTCAAAATCTCGCATGCACTTATTTATACATATTCTGGAAAAAGGAGAAAACCTGATTTTGAAAGCAACTAAAATCTCTTTTAATTATTTTTGTAACCCCCCCCCGTTGAGCAAATTATTGAAACCCCGATTTTGAAATTTTTCCTAATTATTTGGTACATACATATGTAAAGAATAAAACATTTAAAATAATGGAGGCTGTCGCCGCCAAACTAAACAATTGATTGTTAAACGATAAATTTGCTACATGATTTTTGATTCTGATTATTAGCTTTTTGATAAGTGGACTTAGGAGAAATAGATGTTTTACATCTGAATTTTGTCAAGTGTTATGCCCCCAGCATTAAAACGTAGGGACTTAACTTTGAGAACTGTATAGCTCTGCAATGATTGAGATTATATAAAATCATTGTTCTACAACGGTTACTTTTTTTTTTTTTTAATAAAATCTATCTACTTTATCTCGAAACAGTTTAGAAAATTTTGTAAACAGAGTGTCAGACAAACTGATGAAGAACATACAGATTGAAACTATAATAATGTAAATTTCTTTTAAAATTTTATTTAAAATGAAATAAAAATGGAAAAAAAAGAAAATATTTTTCTTTTTTCCTACAATTTTCATTCACAACCTACTTTAAGAGATCATTTAACCAAACCAATCAAATATTTAAAAAAAAAATAATTTATACGTATATATCTTTTATTTTTTATTGATTTTTCAAGAATTATTTAAAAAAAAAATAAAAATTTTATAAAAATTTTTTTTTTATTTTTTTTTTTTTTTTTTTTAATAATAATTGTGAATATCAAACAAAGGTATAAATATTTACACAAAAGAATAAAAAAAAACATAAAAATAATAATAAAAAAAAAAAAAATTTACATTTTTCCAATTAAAATTAAAAATAAAGCAAAAATATGGTAATCATTGGTTTAAAAAATTAATAAGAATTTATTTAACATTGCCACCACATATATGAAAATTAAATTTAAACAAAAAAAAAAAAAATAATAAAAAATTCAAAAAAGAAAAATTATTATATATATTTTATATAAAAAATATTATATTGAAAAATATATTTTAAATAATTTTATATATTAGATTTTTATAAAGATATTTTTTATATAAAAAATTATTTTAAAACAATTAAATAAATTAAAGTTAAAAAGATTGAAATTTAAAAATTAATTGATTCAAATTTAAAATAAATAATATTTATTTTATATGTAAATAGAAGTTTCAAATTCAATGTTAATATTTACAAAATACACTTTGAAACTAAATAAATACCGTAAAATGTTGTTTCAATAACTTTTAATAACGGGATACAAATGTTTTTAATACCGAAATTAATAACGGGATTGCAAGAATTACCTTAGAAAATTCTATATTTTATATTCTGATTCTATTTTATTATATATATTTTTATTTAATTTTATTAAAGAATTATTTATTTTGTATTACGATATTAATTAGTACGATATTAATTATTACGATAAATAAATTAGTAATATTAGATATTTCTTGACCGGAGTTTCAACTATATATATGCCTTTTTTTACTTTAAGAAAAAGTATTTTAAATTTAAGTGTAAGCATTTTATTTTGAAATGCAAGAAAGTATTTTTTACTATTTAGAACAAATTTTCCTTTTAAAGTGCATTTTTTTTTTCTTAAAGTGCAGATAACTAACTGAATTTATTTTAAATAAACATTTTTGTCTGAAAAATGAGTAGTATTTTAAAATTTTATGATTTGAAAAATATTTTAATATTTAAATATAAAATTAATTATATATTTATAATAACTTTTAACAAATTATACGTAAATCTAAAAACTTGTATTTTAAAACGATCGTGACATCCAAATTGCATTAAAAAAAAAAAAAAAAGCGTCCGATGCAAAGTATTATGATCCAAATTGTAAAACAAAAACTTTTTACAAAGTATCATGATCCACTTTTAATTTTTCTTTGACAATTTGATAGTGATTTTGTTGTTCTAAATTTGCATTTAGACACGAAACATCGGTTTTACAATGCATTAAAAAATTTTATGTGTATTTGTAGCACATCCAAACCCTTTTTTTATGCAATTTGTATGTCACGGGGAATGATATACTTTCACTTAAAAAGAAAAATTTACACTTAAAAATAAAATTACTTCCATTTAAAAAAAAAAAAGAAAAACTTGTAGTTAAAGTGAAAAAAAAAAATTATATTTAATATTTTTATATTAAGTAATTAAAAAATAATTACATTAACAACATTTTTAGCAACAATATTTTTTATACATATTTTAATTTTATTTTTAATTTTTTTTATTCAATTTTTTCTTAGGTGTCCCATCTCAACCAAGTGATTTTAGAGCCACTGATATTGGTGAGACTGCTGTAACATTACAATGGTCAAAACCAACTCATTCCAGTGAAAATATTGTTCATTATGAATTATATTGGAATGATACATATGCAAATCAAGCTCATCATAAGTAAGTACATGTTAAAATATAATAATCATAAGGCTGCAGTTATAGCTATGTTCTTTCTTGAAATTCTTTATTAATTTAATTTTTAAATTAAATTTTTAAAATTTCTTTAAAAATAAATTTTATCATTTTCCGAATTGGTAATTTTTTTATAAAAATATCTTTGCAATATATTTATAGATTAATAATTTTGCGTATATGAAACAAAAATTGTTCTAATATATTTCATTTTTTCTCATTGAAAATAAATTACGATGCAATCTAACCCAAATGATCTCAAAATTACTTTTACAAGGTATCAATTCTTATTTTCCTGAAACATTTTTCTGTAATCACCCTTTATACGTAAAAAACTGAAAGTTTTAAATTGAACGAATTTTAATTATGATGAATTTTAATGATAGCTACAAGTGCAGTCTTAAACTATGATTTAACTATAAAAAAAAAAAAACTAAAACTTTAATTTTAACTGCGAATATATAAAATTATTATAATAATTAAATACAGATAAATAATTATTATTATAAAAATTTCAGGCGTATTTCAAATACAGAATCATATACATTAGATGGTTTATATCCGGATACATTATATTATATATGGTTAGCGGCACGTTCTCAACGTGGAGAAGGTGCAACAACACCACCAATACCCGTCCGTACAAAACAATATGGTAAGAAAATTATTTAAATTTTTTTTTTTTTAATTAAAATATTCAAATCTTTTTTTTTTTAATTTTTTTTATTATTATTATTATCAACATTATTCTTAGAATTCTAAAAAAACAAAAAAAAAAAAATTTTTTTTTTGTATTACATTACATTAATTAGAGTTTGAAAAACCGCGAAAAAAATAAAATGAATTTTTGATATTATTCGTCGGATTTTTGCGACCAAAAAAAAATATACATAAATGTCTTTCAAACTTAAGATTTATCCACAACTTTTATAATAAAAATATTTTAAAATTTTCATATCTATAATAGAATAGATAGAAAGAAAATTTTCTTATAAAAGGATAAACCCTTGATATCCTTTAAAAGATATACCATTTCTATATTATATACGTCTCCCCATTTATGATGAATATACGTATAAAACTTTTGATTTTTGATTGTTAAATGTCATAAATTATATTTTGACATTTAATAAAAATAAATAATAAAAATTTTTTTATAACTACTAATTATTATTATAAGTACGTTGCTTATTTTTATTATTAGTATTTATAGAATATGATAATAGTATTTTTATAGAAAAATATTTTTGTTTTTTATTATTACATTTATATAGTTACAATATTTTATAAATTATATTATAATAAAATAATATTTAATATAAAATTACTTAAAATATGCTGTTTAAATTGTATTTACAAAAAAAAAAAAAAACAAAAGTTAAATTCAGATAAAAATGAATAGAATGCTGAATTTGTTTTTTTTTTTCCTTTGATTGTTCTTTTTAAAAATATATATATACATATATACATACAGAAAATACATATAAAAAATATATATATAAATACATAAAATATTTTAGAAAATATTTTAAAAATTTCCATATTTAACATTTTACCTACATACGTATAATAATTAATACATATCTACATATTTTATATAATACATATATTTTAAATATTATTAAAATCTTAATTTGCGTCATTTTTCATAATTGAATTAATTACCTAAATAATAAATTTTTTTATTAACTTAAGTATTTATGAATATTAAATTATCAGGAGATTGGATTTTTAAGTCAATCTTTTTAAAGAATATAAAATCAAAAATTAATTGAAACCTTCAATTTCTTAAACACCTTCCATTTCTTGGAAAAACTTAAGTAATTTCAAAAATTTTCAATTATATTTGAAACTATATATTAGAAGTTATGTCATAAATTACTTTTTTAATTAATATAATTTTAAAATTAAATTATAAAATGAAAAACGACGTAAATCGAGGTTGTTTTTGTTTTTTTTTTTTTATTATTATAAATAGTGTTTTATGCAAAATATTATTTAAATATTCTTTTTTTTTATTTGATTTTTATGGTTAATGTTTCTTATTCCATGTATACTAACCATGTAATTTACACTATAACAAAAATATTTTAGTCACATCTGGTCACATTATAAACATTTAGAATGACATTTACATGACATTGTTTTTTTTTTTGTTTGCTTTCCCATATAAAAACTTTAATTCAAATCATCTGTACATTATTATTATATACAGATACTAATCATTATATAGTTCAGTTTAAAAAAAAAAATAATATTAGTAGGTATTATTTGTTTTGTTTATCATTTAATATTATTCAATTATATACTAACAATTTATTTTATTTATTTTGTATTCGATTTTTAGATCAATACTAATCGATTTATATTTTTTTTGTTTCTGTACTTTTTATCTGTTAGATACTTGGGCCAGCTACTATTAATAATTTTATACATTTAGCGTTGTATCATGTATTTTGATATAAATTGACCGTGGATTTGAATGCAATACCTTTCAACTGAAAAAATGATCCCTTAAGCTTTGCTTGAAATTGATTGATCAGATAATAAATAACAATTAATTTATATTCTTTATATTTACAATTTATCATTGGCCTTGGTTTTTTTTATATTTAAAAAAAACTTTAACAAATGGAAATATTTTTAATTTAAGTATGAAAATAATATAACGCACCCTGTTCTATCCATATATAATATAAATTCTCGTATATGTTTTGAGTTTTATATAACCTGTAATATCATCATGTCTTAGGCCAATTTATTTTTAATTTATATATTTAAAAAGTTATTAACACAATTAAGTTGTTTTTTATCTATAAATTTTATATAAAAAATATATAGCTATAGATTTTCTCACACTTAAGAGGTGACTATTTTTAACATATACAGTTAAATTTAATCAGTAAAAGTAATAATAATAAAGTTTTCAATCAAAAAGTGAAAACTGATTCTGCATATAGTAGGATTGAAGGATCCATGGAAATTTTTGACAGAAATTGTTGTTGTTTCATATATAAAAAAAATATATATCGTTATTTTATCTTAAAACCCAATCTTATTGCATATTTTAAATATTTACTGTTGCATATTTTTGAAGATACCATTAACCATTTCTCTAAACGAATGTCATCTTCTTTCTGTCATCTATAATTTTTTTTAATTTACAATTTGTATATACATAATATGCATTGGGTCGTTTACTTAATGAAACATTTTCAAATTTTATTTCCCTTCCGATGCATTTTTGCATATGAAGACTATTAATATACATATATGTATATATATATAAAGAACGTTTTGATTTTTTGAATATTCTGTTTATAAGTCGTCATTCATTTATTCTCCAGATTTTTATTTGGGTTCATAACAAAAATTTTAGGTCTGTTCATAACAGGACTTTTACTATCTTTGAAGCGATGGTTGAAAATTCAAACAAATTCAGATAATTTAAAATTTAGAAATTTTGTAAATTTGGAGAAAAAAAAATTCGGAGTATCAGAATTCCTACCATTTTTAATATTTTATTAAAGGGTCTATGAAGACCCTTTAATAAAAAGAAAAATCCTACTAAAAAGAAACTTTACTAAAAAGAAAAATCCTAAATGAAATACTCCCAAAAAAAAAAAAAATCTCAAATTTAAATTTTGTAGTAACAAAACCTGAAAACCAAAAATACCGAATTTAAGTTTGTTGGAAAATTCCGAATTTTTCGTTATTAAAAATATGTATTTAAATAAAAATGTATGTAAAACATAACTAAAAGAGATTTCGGGATCAGGATTTTAATCATTTATTTTCGCTGGGGTAGTTATTTAGGTCGGTAGCCCCCAATATTTTTAAATCTGATTTATCCGAATTAAAATCAGATTTTTTTCGGAATATTTGTAGGAATTTCAAATATCTGAATTTTTGAATTGTCTCAATTTTGATTTATCTGAATTTTAATTTATTTGAATTTTGATTGTCCGAATTTTGATTTATTTAAATTTTGATTTTCTGAACATCATAATTAAACCTTTTATACATTGAAAATATATGATTTTTTTTAAATATACATAATACATATACGTTTTTTTTTAGAATTTCAAGAGTTCTCTTTTAAAAATTGTCAACTTCGTAAATTAAAATTTTATAATAATCTAATCTTGGAAAAAAATTCTTTTTTTTTTTTATTTTTTGTTTTTAATCAGAGGGTTGTCTTTTATATTTATTTATTTATTTTTTTTTTTATATACATATGTATATATTGAAAACAATAACAAATTCATATTTTATTTTAATTAACTTTATATACTCTACATATAAACAACACTTTACAAAATAAACAATCATCGTTATATACAAAATAAATTATTCAAATTGTAACGTATACAATTTACACTTAATGTTAAAAATCCCATTTAAAAACTTATACTTTAACAATAACAATAATTATTTATATATTATATTATATTATCCTACTTATTATATATCATAATATGTATATAAATTATATATTAATAAATTATAGAATAATATCCAGAAAAAAAAAAAAAAAATTATTGCGAAGTTTTTTAAAAAAAAAAAAAAAAGAACGTTTTGTGAAAGTTGAGTGTGCTGATGTGAAATATATATACATATATATATAAAAGTTATTAGATATATGTTAATTATAATTACTGTTATTTTTTATTTTAAATGTATAATATATTTGATTCTTTATGTTATATACTATTTATCTTATAGATATTCTAGAAAAGTAATAAATTAAAGAGCATGATATTATATAAATATGTTAATTGCAATTTATTTTTATTGCTTTTTTTTTTCATTATATACACGTAATTATTATTTAATATAGTATACATATATATATATATTATTATATATTTTTACAGTTACTATGTAATCAATTTTACAATTCAATTAATATTATTATAATTGCACAATATACATATTATATAAATATCCTTTTTCTTTAATTGTTTTTCATTTGAATATTAAAGTCCTTACAATTATTTTATCATTATTTTTATTTATATGAACATATTATTTAATTTTAAACAAATTTATTTTCTTCATATTAAAATCACTTTAAAATTCATATTAAAATTTTTTTTTTTTTTAAATCTGGATAAGATTTTATAAGATCTGAAAAAGATTTTATAAAATCTGGATTGAAAAAATAATTAAAAAAATAAACAACAAAAAATTGAATTTTAATTTTAAATTACAATCAATTAATTATGATATAAAAATTTATTTTTGCCACATACTTCAGATACTATATAAATTTTTTTCAAAATTTTAGTATTAAATGTTTAAACACCATTCAAAATATTTAAGATACAATAATTAATATAGTAAAATAAATGTTTTTAATAAAAAATAAACTATAAAATTTATATATGTATATAGACTTGACATAACACCGCACACAATAAAATTATATTTTTTGTATATATATTTTTTTTTTTAATGTTTCATACAAAAAAAAAAATTTATTAATTAATTAATAATAATTATTAAATGCACTTTTAATTTGCACTTTTAACTTTACATTTATTATATAAAAATCATAAAAAAAACAAAAATTATTTTTATCTAATATTTAGAATTAAATGTAGTACCTGGTAGTACCTTGTTTTAAAAAAAATTAGTGTATAAACGTAATTAATTACTTATTGTTATTAAAAAATATATTTTGTAAATAATTTCTCTTTTTTTTTTAAATTAAAGTTTTTGTTTATTTTATTTAAAAAAGAATTTTATTTTTTTTTTTTTTCGTTCATAATATTAGAAAATTTATCTTTTTTATTTGGTTTATGCAAAAAAACAAAAAAAATGACAAAAAAAAAACTATTTAGTATAATATAAATAAAATTTGAAAAATTAAATAAATAAAAACAAAAATAATTAATTAAATAAATTTTAATAATAAAATGTAAATTAAAAAATAATATACATATTAAAATAAAAAAATTATTTTAAAGATCCGGGAAATCTTAATGAAAGTATAAATTCTAAGTTTGTAAGCAAGTTTTACATATAAATTGACATTATTAATTGTTATTGGTTATGCTGTGGAATATTAAATTTATTTCCAGTCTTACATCTTTGATAGTACTCTAAAGACATCTATTTTGAAAATCATTTTAACTTACTAAAGAAGTTAAACTTTTCAATAACTATTCAGAAACTATTCTTTTCTTTTTAAGTTTTAACTTTATTTTTACTAAATTAGTGATGTCTATTCTTAACTTTTGGTTTAGTCAATGTGTGTAGTAGTTAGAACACCGGTATTTCATTGGAAAAGCCTCGGGTTTAAGTTTCTGACTGAGTGATACAGATTACTTATTACTTAAATACTTATAATCTATATTTCTATATACTTATCCATAAAATGAATATCATATTGTAATATACTTATATAAAAAAAATAAAACTAAAATAATTTTTGTATAAGATAATCGATTTTTTTTTTATCTGCGGGGTTTTTTTTTTTTTACGAAGGACAGTGGAAAACATCAAAAGGCACTCAAAGTAACTGCACGAGGTTCCTTTGAGTAGTGTTGGACTCTAATCAACCAAATCCACCCCCTTTAAAACCAAACTATAGGATGGATCCTTTAATACATAATAATATAATATACAGCTTGATTTCGGGGAAAAGGATGAGGGAAGGATTACTTGGTAAATTGGATATAGGATAATTGGAATTATGGAGGATGAAGGGAAAAATTTGGATAGTTATTTTGAAGAAAAATGTTAGTGTTCTTCTTGAATTTCGATATATCGTACACAAATGAATTACCAACTTTTGGGAACATATGTGCGTGCATAAGTTTCCATAAACGCGACGTGCGCATGACAAACTAATTTTCGAATGCTGTATTGCGTCATCTTGCCAGTTCGACATTGTATGGGTGGGCATCTGTTTCACTTCTCGTTTCACGTTGGAAAGCTTTGAGTGGAGGAGTATCTTTAAAAGATACCAAGGATTTTTACTCATTAAAACCACTTTCCCTCTTATAGTCAGTATATTGGGTTCATCTCCATTATCTACAAAGTATTATAAAAGCTGAGTAATAGGATGTAGAAAGAAAAGGAAATAAGAAAGAGAAATTTTGAACTTAAATTGTGGAAATGGGATTAAAATATGAATTTTATTAAATGCAAATTGACTGATTCCTTGAACGACCAAGTATGTTATGCGACCAAGAGAATATATGTGATGGTAATGTAATTTGAACGTACGATGGCGCATAAATAAAATTATTTGTGTTTCATAGAAAATTTTACAAAATAGAACCTACAGCCCAAGAAACAAGATCTTTGTGAAATTAATTATTCCAGAAACTGAAGCCTTAGTCAAATATATGTAAATAATAAAAGATTTGTGGATGTCTCCTATATTCATTATAGTAGTGGAAAGGAGAAAACATGAAAAAAAAAAATTCCTCCTTACAAAAGTTCCATACACTAACCTTAAACAGAAACTAAAGAAACTTCTTTAGAAATTGACTTATTAAATCTAAATTCAGTTTTACTCAAAGAATATTGAATTCGCTTTAAAGAATATGACTAAAATCTTGGTTAAATCTTACTATCGAAATTAATTTTACAATATCTCGTTTTAATATAATACGAAAAATACCATAAATTTATAAGTTAATAAAATTTTTTTTTCTAACATGCATCAATTAGTAGATTATACTAAGTCTCATTAAAGCTTAATGAAATAATTATTTAGAATAAAAATTAGCCAATTTTAAAATTTTTTTTTTTTCCATCATAGTAAAAAAATGCTTTGATTCGTTAAAAGATTGTAAAAAAACGAAATAATGTAAAATAAATAAAATTGATTTAAATAAATTAAATGTAATATTTTAAGTTATATTTTTGGTTTAAATTAAATTTAGAAAAGTGTAAATAAAGAAAAATTTATTTAATAATTTAATTAAAAATATTTAAAAAAAAAAATCCTCAAAACAAAAACTTTATGCATGCAATTTTTATTTAGAGATAATAATATATTGAACTTTAGCTTTTTTTTTTTTTTTTTTGTTATTATTTATATTAACGCATTAATATAAATTTTTGTATCTAAACTTATAATTAATATGCTTTTTAGATTATTGTATTTATATTTCTTCAATATTTTTTTTATTTTATTATTTAAATTAATCATTATGTAAATAAAAAAAAAAAAAAAAAACTAATTTTATTTTTATAAATTTATAAATAATATTTATTTTAATAAATAGATAATTTTTCTTTTTTATTTTAATAATTTATTTATTTTAATTAAAAATATATAATATTTACTTACTTATATAATAAATAATATTTCCATTATATAAAAGCTTTTCTGTTTTTTCGTTTGAATTTAAAAAAGAAAAAAATTAAAAAAATTATGAATATTGAAAATATAATTAATAAAATATGAAAAAAACAAAAAAAAAATACCCATTCTATATTTTATTTAAATGAAAAGAGAAAAAATATTAAAATATAAAATTAAAAACTATTTAATGAAAATTTATTACATATACCTAAAACTAAAAATAATATGTTTATACCATCTTTAAATAATTATTGCTGCAAAAATAAATTAAAAAAAAAAATAAACAAATAAATAATCATAATTTACTACTTATACTATTAATATTGAAAATAATATGTTTTTTGTCTTAAAGTTTTTTTAATTAATTGTTTTTTTTGACTTTTAATTTTTTTTTTTTTTTCATTTTTAATTCGATATAAAAAAGATCTTAAATTAAAACAAAAAAAAATAAAAAAATAAATAAAACATAATTGTAGTATATTTTTGTTTTTTTTGCATAAACCAATTTGGATATTTTAATAATTTTTTTTTCTTCTTATTTTCTTTTTCTTTTTTCTTTCTTTTAACATTTGTTTTGTTTTTGTTATTTTTTTAATTATTTTATACAGGGTACTAAAGGTTTAAATTATAAAAAAATAAATAAAAATTAGTATCCTATTCTCAATGAAAAATTTACCTACTTGATTTTCGGTTATGTTACACTGCCTAGAAATATGCAAATTAAATTATTTTCGAGATATTTAATTTAAGGAAAAGTTTTTGTGGGGGGCTTCGGTAGCCTAGTGGGTAGGCGTGTGGCGTATTAACCGAAGGAGTGCGGGTTCGATCCCTGCACAGGTCGTAAGTGTTTATTCTTTACATACCCCCTTACGACCAAAATAATGTAAATATATAGTATATAATATAAACAAAATAAATAATATTATATAATAATAGTATAAAAACCTATAATGGCATTATAGCCGATGGTTCAATAATATTGCATTACATTTATGTATGTAATATTATAATATATATATATATATATATATATATATATAGTTTTTGTGTTATAAAACGACTACTAAGGCCATTAAAGATCTAATATCATTACATTATTATATGTTATTTGTAATATTAATATAAATAAATAAATAAATAAATAACTTATCGTACTTTATTTCTATAAATTATAGTATTTAACCTAATAGAATAATCGTTTCAACTGCTTCTTTTAGTAATATTATTGCAAAATCGAATAAATTCTCATGGTTTTAAAAAATTCAATTCTTTTATTCATATTTCTTTATTTATTTTGGTTTTTTTTTATGAGGGTCGGTGAAAAACTTCAAAAGTCATCCAGAAAAAATGCATGTAATTCTTCCGGATAATGTTGAACTATAACCCAACCAAAACCATTACCATTTTTAAACAAAACTATATACCTTTGGTTGGGACCTTTAATACAAATATACAGTCAGGTTTTTGGGATAGGGATGTGGGAGGGATTCTTTTCGGAAAAAGGGATTTATGAAAAAAAATTTAGGATAATGAAGGATGGGTAAGAAAATTTAAAAGAACATTTTGATGAAAATTATATATTATATTATTATATTTAAAAATATATCAACTTTTGTTCCTATCTTGTATATGCAATTTTCTTTTTATAGAACTTTAACCGAACCGAGACCCAGAATTGATAATTTTTTAAAAGAATATATATATATATAGGTAATAGAGCTCTATTATTGTTAACTAAATCCTAAAAACTATCAGATTTAATCGAAAACAAAAATTCTCTGTCTGAATTACTTTTTGGTTTTTATTTTTTTTTTTATATTTATTGACAAAATATAATTTATTATTTGTGTCAGTTCTTTAAATAAATTATTTTTTTTTTATTAAATATATACATATATTATAAATTTTTTTATTTTTTAATTTTAATTTATTTTTATATTTTTTAATTTTTTTTTTTTTTTTATTTCTTTTTATGTTCATTTCGTATTACAATTTCGTTTCGTTTTGTTGTTCGTTTTATTTTCATAATAATGGAAAAAAATAAAAAAATAATTTACAATATTTGCACACAAAAATTTTTTAATTATTTAAAATATTTCATTTTAAAATTATTTCATTTACAAAAAAAAAAAATATAAAAATAAAACATTTAAAAAAAAAAAAAAAAACAAAAATGCTTTAAAAAATATTTAATTTTTTTAAATATAAAATCATACATCAACAAAAATAAAAAATTCCAAAATACAACTGATTATATCAACAAAAAAAAAAAAAAAACATATAAATCAAAAACATATTTACTACTACATTATTTCATTCTTAACAAACAAATCAAATTATATATACAATTAACAACAAAAATATACAAACAATCAAACAAAAATATAAAATCTTCTATAAATCAAAATAAAAAAAAAAAAATTCAATCGAAAATTTTTGTCAAAAATATATATATATATATACCTACCTACCTATATACAAAAAAAAAAAAAAAAATAGTCCCTGGTGCACCACCACGTAATATAACAGCTGAAGCAACAAGTCCAACAACAGTTGCTGTATCTTGGCAACCACCACCAGCTGAACGATCAAATGGTCGTATCATTTACTATCGTGTATTTTTTGTTGAAGTTGGTCGTTCAGATAGTGAAGCAACAATATCAACATTAAATGGTACAAAAATTATATTGGATGAATTGAAACGTTGGACTGAATATAAAATATGGGTATTAGCTGGTACATCAGTTGGTGATGGGCCAAGATCATTACCAGTTATTGTACGAACATTAGAAGATGGTACGTATTTTTATTTTGATTTTAATTTGTTTTTTTCATTAGTTTTTTTTTTTTTTTTTGGATTTATATATATATAATGGTTTTAAAAACTTTGGTTTTTTTTTTTTTTTTAAATATTTAAAAAAAAATTTTTTTCTTTTTATTATCATATTTATATTATATATTTATATATTTAAAAAAAAAAAAATTAATACATATATTTATTTTAGAATTTAAAATTTAAATAATTAATAATAAAAATGAAGAAAAAAAATTCATAAAAAATTTAAAATAAAAAAAAAAAAAACAAAATATTATAATTATTGCTTAAAATTTATTGTCTATCATTTATAATATATTTATTTAATTATTTTTGATTTCTATATTTGAATGTTGTGTATCGCCATTATTAATTAATTTAACATTGGAACATTAAAGGGATTTGTTTTTTTTTAATTCATTATATACCTATAGTGAAAGCATTATAAATTTTTTTTAAATATGATTTATACAGAATCGTCCAAACCATACGTATCAGCTAAGTAAAGGAGTCATTATTTTAAAATAAGAAAAATTTAATTTATAAGGAAAAATATGAAAGATTTTTGTTTTATTTTTTATTAATTTTAAAAGGAAATGGTTAAAAAAACAGAAAAAAATTATTAAGGCAAAAGTTTTTTTTTATTTTTTGACGTAGAATCCGAATTTACATTGAAATGTACCCGTTCCCATTTAAAAATCTCGATTTCGATGAATTTCCGTCTAAATCTTCCGATCATCTATTTCCGATCCCTTCCGGAAGTTTAAAATATCACAAATCGATAGAATAACCCCGATTTTTTTTATCATTTTAAAATAACAACTCATTACCATCCAAAAACTTTTTAAAATGGGAAAAACCTGATACGCATGTTCTGAACCACCCTGTATATTAATTAATAAAAAAAAAAATAAGACAAAAAGTTAAAATTAATTAGAAAATGTAATTAATTATAGAAAAAATAAATTTTGAAATTTAGATACCTATTAAATTTTATGCAACCTTTCTAAGGGTTAAATTTCAATACAGAAAAATTTGAATTAAATTTTTTAATTTTGACGTTACAAACTTGAAAGACCCTTGTATTTCCTTATAAAGTAATTCTTAAATTGTATTGTAAAACAGAATTGATACTAAAATGTCAGAAAAGAATTGATAAAATTCATTTTATGCAATTTCAGTTCTTAATTGAAAAGACTTTTACTTATACTTTGTTTTAAATGATCTTTACTACTAAGTTAATGATTTGCTAAATAATTTATATATATATATATAAATAAAATATTATATGGTTTTATGTCACCACACCACCATTATTTATATACAGTGGCGATACTAACATTATTTATATTTTATTTCAATTTTAAATTATATTTAAATTATATTAATAATTTTAAAAGGTGTTTTACCCATTTTTTGTTCAATTTTTTTTTTGTGTTTTTTTTTTTTTTATAATTTTCCTCATATTTTTGCTTCATATCAATAAAAATATCATTTTATATTTTATATACAATTATGCTTTGTTTCCCCTATAAAAATTTTCCTAAATTTAACCTAAACCCAATCAAATAAATTAATTTAAAACACTATACGCCCTTAATTCCTTTCTCACCCTTTTTATTTATATCAACTTTTTATTTTGAATTTCTTTGTTTTCCCATCAATTCAAAAGTATTTTTTTTTTTTTTCAAATTAATATTTAAAATTTTTTAAGAGAAAATATCATTATTTTTGAATTTTGAATAATAAAATACAAAACAATTTCTTTATTGTTAAGAATATTGTACAATTGAATTTTATTAAATATTTAATAGATAATTTTTGTATAAATTAATAATAATTTTCAGGTATTTGTTTTTTGTTTACAAAATTAATATAAAAATTAATAAGATTTTTGAATAGATTTTAAGAATTTTTATTGATTTTATATATAATATATATATATAAAAAAATAGTATATAATAATTTTTTTTAGCCTACAACAATGTGGACAACGAATTTTTGACGTCTACCAAATATTATAATTAATTATTTTTTTTTTTTTTCATTATATTTATTTAGAAAAGAATATTTTTTTAAAAATGAAATAATTTTTGAAATATTTTTGTAGTTAATTAATTATTAATATTATTAATATCTAGTATATAGAACTAATAATTCACCTTTTTTATTTCTTTTGTTTTTTTTTTTTTTTTTTGAAAATTACTCTTAATTTAATTTTTAAATAAGATTTAACCTTTTATAAGTATAACCAGCATTGGTCATTAATAAAAAAAATAAAATTATAAGTAATAAAATATTATTAATAAATAATGAATATATTGCAAAAAAGAAAAATAAATAATATTAAGAATAATTTTCAAAAAAAAAAAATTAACAAAAAAAAAAAGAAAATTAATAAAAAGAAATAATCGAATAATTCTTGTGTACATTTTAAATACGTGACGTATAAAAATTTACAATTAATAGTAAATTAATTTATATTATTTGTTTTTTTTTTATAAAATTTTAAATATAATTTTTTTTCAATGATTACTGCGGCTTTCATAAATAATACCCATGGTTAATTAACAACAATAACTCATATAACTTCTGGGTTTAATTTTTTTTTTTTTTGTTATAATAATGCGATCAATTAAAGAAAATTTAAAAAATAATATTTAGAAGATATTTAAAATTTTTTTCCGTAGATTTATCAAGAAAAAATATCGAATTAAAAATATTAATTATTAAATTATTAAAATCGAATTAAAAAATGTTCAAAAAATTTTGTATCACTAGAAATGCATTTCATTTCATATACTCTCTGGATTTTAGAGTAACGCCATGACGTTACAATTAGCGTTTCAAAAAATAATACACATTTAATTGAGCGAAGTAAACTTTTTTAATCCTATTTGGGAGCCTATTCCTATTCCAGAGTTAACGAGTGTTACAAATGCCAAAGTTTTATGAAGTGTCATGATTGTTATTTTTATTTCAGATTTTAATATTATAAACATACATATATGCATTTAAATAATTATGAACGAAGATTTCAATTCTAAAAGTTTCAAATTTTTATTGATTGAGATAAAATAAATAAATGTTCCCATCTGATTTTGACAATTTAAATTCATATTTTAGCTTTAGTCGTTTTGAAATGACAAAGTAAAATTTATTCTGCATATGAGTGTGGCAATTAATCCTATAAACGCATAAACTCTGAACAGAGAAAGAAACGAAACCCACTCCAATCATACAATATTATTAATTATATAATATAATTCTCTGAAAAGTTTACCTATACGAAAATGATATAAAATTATGTAATTATTTTTCTGTGTATAGTCGTAGGCTAAGATGTCTGGGCTAGTTTCTATATACAGTAGTTAATTATTATTTTCTAATTTAAATAAGGGGGCCTCGGTGGCTTAGTGTTTAAGAGCGTATAAAATATGCTGTAAACACCGAGGGAGTGTGGTGTTTGTGTTTTGAATCCCACACACGTCGTAAAAGTTATTCCCCCTTACGACATTTACAGCCACGCCTGAACAGGAAAGGCTGTGTAATTTCTGTTCTGTTTTTATGATTTGTGTAATGCAAAGTCAAGACTCAAGAAAAAAATATTTTTAAAATTATTTTGTATAATTTTCAACCGCAATCTGTAATAACTTTAAATTATAATAAAATATTCAAAACAAAATTTCTAAATAAATCGAATTCTTCGATTATTTCTTTAATTTTTGAATTTTATTTAATATAAAAAAAAAAAATTATAATAAAATTTTCTTAAGTCTAAAATTTTTAACGAATTTTTTTCAAATTAAATCATAAAATTTAATTTTTTTTTTGAATTTTATGACTATTAATTTTAACTATCAAAGTAATTATTGTTGTTTTTTTTTATGACTTAAGAAAGTATTATTAAACGAAAAAAAATAAATTTAACATTAAAAAATTAAAAAAAAAAAAAATATCCATTTTGAATTTTGAAATTTTTTAAAAAAAAATTTAATTTTTATTTTCTTTACAAAATTTATAAAATAAATGTTTTTTTTTTTTGTTTTACTGTTGGGCAGCACTCGCATTTAAATTTAATTTTCAATTTTTTGTTTCACTCTTTTAAAAAGAAATTTTTTTTTCTTTTATTTTTATTTTTCTAGAACAAAAATGTACAAGCAAATTAATTTCAGAATAAAAATTTATAATTTTTTTTTTTTTCTTAACATGTACATAATAATCGATAATTAATACACAATACATATTATGTGTATAATTAAAGTACACACCAATAAAATACTTTTTAATTAAAATTTTCTTAAAAAAAAAACAATCACTTTTTTTATTATGTTTTTTCTTTCTTTTATTTTCTTTTTTTCTTTATTATCTTAAATGTCACACTATTTTTATAAATTATGCACAAAATTAATATTTTGCACACAAAAATAATTTATATTGCACAAAAATGACAATTTTAATGCAATGACTGTTTTAAAATTTACATCGATGACATAATTAAAATTACTTACTGCTCATTAGTTATCACTTATCAACTTAAAAAATGGAAGTCCAATTTCTAAACCCCCTATAAATAGAATGAAAGTATAGCCATAATTAATAAATGTTGTTACTTCAAAATTGATAAAAATAAACAATACAAATCCAATAAACCAATACAAAAAAAAAAACAATGAAAGTAATCGTGAAGTAACGCTAAATAACACTAACGCTATTTTGTTGTTGTTACTGTCTAATACTATGTATATAGAATATATAGTGTTAGTATTATAATAAAGCTTATTATAATGTTTATTGTGCTTGCAGAAATTGTGTGTATTTTCCAAACTAGGTTTTTGACATTTTTAAAATTTTATAACTGCATAATATTGACAACTTTCATTCTGTTTAGAACTTAACAGTTTTAAAATTTTTAAACAAATATTTGACACTTGACAGTCAATGTATTAATTTTGTGAAAGAGATAAATATTGTCTATAGCTAACCAATTAAAATATATTATATATATATATATATTTTTTTTTTTTTTTGTTTAATTTTTATTTTTGAACACTCAAATTTTTATTGGCACAAGATGAAAAAAAAAAAAAATAATGCATTTTTGAAGTGAAAAGCACTTAAATTTTTTTTTTTTTTAATTATAAGAAATAACGCACCCAGCACACTTTTTTTATCTCTATTGAAAAACAAAAATAAATATTTTTTTTTTTTACATTTTAGTGACATTATTTTTTTTTTTTTGTTTTTTTTTTGAAATTGTCTAATGATTGATTGTGAATAGAAAAAAAAAAAAAAGAATGAATACAAATATATTTTTGATGTGTTCTTCTTTTAATCACAGTTAAGGTATTCATACATATTAAAAGTTAGTAAAGATAAAATAGTTATTGATGTATTAATTTTATATGTATGTTTTAATAAAGGAAATTAATTTTTTTTGTTTTGATAATATTTATAATTTAAGATTATGAAAAGATATATTATATTTTCTAAAAAAAAAAAAAAGGTTCCACGATTATTTAAGCTAAGTTATATAGTACATAATTTATCATTTTTCTTGTACTTTAAGCGATTGCAGAATCTATACCAAAATAATACTATACAATATATCAAATAACAACTTTAAGATATTTTGCTTTTATCTTTTACAAATTATTGAAAACCCATTTTAGAAAATATGTTTTTTTATAATTTTGGTACTATTAATTCGAATATGTACACTCTATAAAAGACGTTTCGTTACAAAACAAAATATTTAACAACAGAATCCCTATAATCCCTTAAACGCTTCTGTCAACAAGTGTATCTAAATATATTTGTACCGGTTTTAGAAAACAATTTAATATGTTCAGTAATCGAATCTTTTGTTTAATAATAACTTGTTTACATAGATTACAACATTTTGAAGCGTAACTGGCGCCTATAATAAGCTCTTGACAACTTTTATTAATATTGCGCCCTCTTGTGTTTATATAAATCTATATTGTGTTTATATAAATCTATGTTATCTATTCTATTAAACTATATTAATTGAGCTTTAAATTGATTCGTATGCAGAGTTTCACAGGGTATCAAAAAATCACGAATTTTGATATTAATATCTGATATTGACATCAATTGATCAATTGGGATAACAGTCTTAAATTTTTCAAAAAGTGGACATATTATTTATATTTTATAAAAGTTTATAAAAGTTTTTAGGCTTATAATAAGGATAATACTTTACTTTTTTATAATACAAATTTTATTAATAGCAATTTTCCAAAAAAAAATTTTTATTAACATTTTTTAGCATAACAATTTTTTGAGGTAAATTTTTCACTTTAACTGTCAATTTACTAACTTGTATTGAATACCTTTAATATTTTTTTTGTTCTTAACAGTCCCTATACATAATATTTATATATAATTGTATTTGTATAGAAAATGATAAAATCTTTTATAACAAAAATTGAAAAAAAAAAAAATAATTAAAGAAAAAAAAAGAAAAGAAATTTTTTTTTTTTTTTGCTGTCAAACGAAAAAACAGAATTTGCTTCCCTTATAAAACCTTGGCCATTAAAAAATTTTTGCATTTGGCCAATAATTTTTTTGAAAATAAAAAAAAAAAATAAATCATGAATGATTAATTTTTTTTTTTTTTTTTGTATATTTTATGAGTGATATTTTTGTTAACTCAAATTTTCTTTTTCTTTTTTTTTTTTTTTGTCTTTTTGAATTTATTTTTTGGAATTTTACTCGTTTCTAGAACGTTTTTTTGAATAGTTTTCTTTTGATTTGTTTCAAATCTTTTTTACAAAAAAAAAAAAAAATATTTTGAATAAAAATAAAAGATTTTTGCAAGTTTTTTTTTTTTTTTTACACAATTTTAAATGAAAACGTAGATTTCAGTTTGATTTCTGTTCATATTTTTTTTATTTTTTTTTTTAATATATATATATTTTAATATGTGCAAACTTTTTTCCAGTAAATTTTCACCAAAAAAAAAATTATTTTTTCTGTTTACCACTTTAAAAAAATTATAAAAGCCACCAGAATTTTTTATTTTTCTTTTTTAGATTGTTTTAAATAATATTTGTTTGTTTGTTTGTTTTTTATTTATAATTATTTTAGTTTTGTTTTTTTTTTTGTTTTATATTTTTACCTTCACTTTTCTATTGAAAGTCACTTTTTAAAGCATATTTGAGCATTTAATTTTATTGACATTTTTATTTTTTAAAAAAGGTTATATTTTATTTTTTTGCCTTCAATTAATAATTACAAATTACAATTAAATGAAAATATTGAATATTTTAAGATATAATGATTTAAAAAATAAAATATTTATTTAAAATTAAATAGAATTATTTTTATTATTATATTAAAATAAAATTACTATGATTTTTTAAGGATATATTTAGCTCAGTGCTTTCAATTACTTGTATAAAAATTATTTAAACATGACTTACAAATAATTAATTTATGCTAAAAGTAATTTCCCAATTAAGATACTTTTTACGCAAAATTATTTCTTAACTTATTGCAAAACAAAAAAAAAGGAGAGAGCTAAAAAGGCTATTTTAGTTTAAATAATATTAGGCTTTAGTTTTCTTTACTATGATATTGCTCCTATAGCTCTCATTTATGTTACATAGACAATTATTGTTCATTTAAATTCGGCTTACGTAAAGGTTTTTTATACCGAAAAAAGCTATAGTATAAAGGTTGAAAAATATAATAAAGCTGCTAAAAATTTTGAAAAAACTACCTACTAATATCAGGACTCTGAAATTAGATTTTTTTCACAATATTTTCGCTACAGGGGCCTCGGTGGCCTAGTGGGTGAGAGCGTATAAAATACGCTGTAAATACCGAGGGAGTGTGGGTTCAAATCTCACACATAAATCGTAAGAGTTATTCCCTCTTATGACATTTACAGCCACGCCTGTAAAAGAAAGGCTGTGTAATTTCCTGATCACATTTATGTGGCAGAGAAATATACTAAAAAAAAATGTTCGCTATAATTTCATATTATCAAATGTCAAAAAGTTTTTATCAATAAATTTATATTTCGTAAATTTCTTTTTAATATATTAATTAAATTTTTCCTTAAAATCACAGTAATTAAATGACAAATAATAAAATTTTTATTTATTTTAAAAACAAAACTTAAAATTTCTGTATTACTTATATTTTTTTAATATGTTTTTTTTTTTTTGTTCTTTTATTCTTTTCATAATTTTGGCACATAATATATTTTTTAATTTATATATCACAGAATTTTATATAAAATGAAAAACATTTTCTTTTATATTCTTAAAATATATAAAAAAAAAAAAATAACTAAATAAATAAATATATTTTTTAGTTAAACATTGTTTTTTTTTTTTTTTTTTTGCACACTCGTATGTTTAACGTGTCCTTTTTTTTTCTTTGAAATAATCTGCATATCAAAACAAACAAAAAACGAGAAAATTTCAAAATCTATCAATCACTATAAAATAAATAATTTAAAAATATCCTGTAAACCAAAAAAAAAAAAATAACTTATCTTAAATATTCTTATATGCAATTAAAATTGTATAGTCTGGCACCCTTTTACAATAATTTTTTTTTTGAGATCGTATGCAATAATAATTGTAAATTTTTTTTCTTAGATCGTGCACTTTAATTTTATCTCTATATATATTTTTTTTGCACATTATTTTATTTATTTTTTTAATATTTAATCCTTTTTTTTTTTTGTTTTACATAAATGTGAAATTTTATTTTAATTTTATATAAAAAAGCAAAAAAAAAATATTTATAAATAAAAAATAATAAAAAAAAAAAAAAATTAGAAAAATTTTAAAGTTATTGTTTTAGATTGATTGATTAGTCACCTTTCCTGAAAAACAAACCTTCAAAAATTATATTAAAAGTATACTTAAAATCCTTGAAAATTTTTATATAGATTTCTGCTATTTGCATATATTATATATATATACCACTATTTACCTAATGAACGTACTTGTAGTATCTATATTTTGTTACATACTTTTTTTTTTTTTTGGAATAACTTAATTTGTATCTTATATATACAGCAGTTTACCATAAGATACACAATAAAATAAGATTGTTAATATTCTTGAGAATATCTTATGGGTATATTTATTAAATAATAACTATAGAAAAATGAATTATTAAAATCGAAATCGAATGAAGCTTTTTTTTTGTACAAATTTAATTTTATACATTTGACTCTTTAATGTAAAGTCGACACTTCATTTGAATAATCAATCGTCGCTATGATTATTTCACTAATAAAAATTCTAAAAAAATTAGTATTGTACTTTTTTTGTTTTAATTTCAAAAAAAAAATTTATTAAATAATTTTTTTTTTTTTATTTTTTACAAATTACTATAAAAATAATCTATTGTCTACATTTTTTGTAACTTTAGGTCAGAAATTGCACATTTTCAAATTAATTTTTGCACAATAATAATTTTACTGCACTTTTTAATGTCAAAATCGTAAAAACAATGCATAAAATAAAAAAAGACATGGTGGCACAATCAAAGTATATTAAATTAGTATAAATAGCACATAAATAATAAGATAAGATGAAATAAGTAAAAAGCTAATATAAATGTAAATCACAAATCACCCACTATATACTTAATTGCATTCAAAAACAATGCAAATAGAATAAAAATATTTTGTACTGTACTGCACTCTACGCACTTGTAAAAAAATTACTTTGGCTTTAATTTAAAATAATATAGAAAGAAATAATATGATTTTATGTATGTGTATTTGTATGTGTATGTGTATGTGTATGTTTGGTGAAATGCTATTAATAATACATTACTGGAGTCTCGATGGTTAAGTGATTAAACCGTCGTACGATGTACCAATATCAATCGGAAGAGTGCGGGTTCAAATACTGCACAGGTTGTAATCTGTATTGCGATCATATTATATAAATTATAAAGTAAATAATATATATATACATATATATATATAATATAATGTATACAAAATAAATAATATAACTTAAAAATAATTGAATAACAGTATTATAGGTGACATCTTACCGGAAATTCCGGAATTTTATCAAGTTACTTATAACACGGGAAAAAATGTAATAACACAATAATTAATATATTTTCTGTAATACGTAGTGTGAATTGTTTTTTAATATCACTTTGTACTAAAAAGACTTTAATTTCATAGAGATTAATTTGGTATGATTTGGTATAATGGTATGGCTGAAAAAATAACAACGGTTAAAAGGTTAAATAAATGGATAACTAATTAATTAAAAATTTAAATTTTAAAATTATTTCATTTATAATAAAATTATTATATTATATATATATCCTTAAGGTTATTTAAGGATAAGGATGTCTGTCCTTAAATTCTTTTTCAAAATTATTTTTAATTATTTTCTAAATAAAAGTCAAATAGTTAATACTAAAATATTAGGAAATATACTATTAAATATAGACAAGTAAAGTTCTTAGTCATATTTAAAATACATAGGTAGATACCTAGAATGTCCATATCCTTATTTGTCATGTAATATACTTAATTGTTTAAATTGTTTTTTTTTTTTATTAAACTTAACAAATTGTTTGTTTAAAATGACGTGAACGCCTATCATCATTGTATAAATTTTTATAAGTTCTTCATTGACCTTAAAACGATATATCCGCAAAAATGTTCAAGCATAGGCAGAAAATATCAAAATGATATGAGTGTGAAACGGATAAAACTAAAAAAAATATGCACAAAAAAAAGCTCATGAAACATTTAAAAATATTCATGAAAATTACCATGAATATCCACGAAAAATATTATTTTAAACCAAAGCCTATATTTATATTTCACAACTTAATAAACAAAAAAATTTTACATTTTTAGACAAATATGTATAAAAATATACGATGTTTTTCTTTTTTAGTTCAGAGCAGAACCAGAACTGTCAAAAAAAAATTTGTGTTTTTTTTTTCACTCTGAATGATTAGAGTTTAGCTTTTGTGTTTCTTTTTTCATTCAGACTTCAGAATGCGCTTAGACTATGATCTAAATGTTCACGATTTTCATTTCCAGATATCGTAGAGCATTTGAATTTAAATGTCGAAAATAATTTTATTTTTTTTATATGATTTGACACTTTTGAAAGGTTAAAGCGTTCATTGTGTTTCAAAATTATTTCGGAGTGTTTATAAATAAAATATTTTTAATCCTCTCAGAACGTACTCTATGTACTCGATATCTATTCAGAGCACAAATCTGAACTAAAAAAGAAAAATACTCATATATCTTAAACGTTAATAAATTATAATTTTAAACTGTCAAAATTTTGCCATTATATTTTATAATTACCATATATATATTAGACATAAGTGGGCAATATATGAAATTTTTCCTGTCAATTTTGAAAAATAGATAAATCAATCGGATATATATACATTATTTTTTTTTTTTTTTTCAGAAATGATTTTCTAAGAGTTGAAATAGTTTCATTTTTAATTTTTTGTTGAAGAATTTTATCATTTACTTGTATTTTGTTACTTTACAATTTACGAGTAGTTAAAATTTTTTAAAGCATTTTATTTATATCTACTGTTTAATTAAATTTCAATTTTAATATATCAATTATTAAGTAAAATAACACTTTCAAATCACACCATAAATAGAACTGGTTATGACAAATTCACAAACTTCTTTGCATTACTTTCATAAATATAAACAACTGAATAAGCGAAATGTATACATATTCTAAACAGAAGACGTATTTTTTTGACTGAATAACTTATGATAGGATAACATACAAGAAGAAAAGACTACATTCGTCTTTAAAATGTATGTCCTAATATCTCTCATAATAACCTAATATTTTTTCCCCTTTTTTCCTAATTTACAATATTTTTCTATTTTCAAAATTGCTATAATACCTACCATATCCGTCGTGAAAATGGAACGTATAAATTTCATGTTTATTGTTAACGTTCATGTTAAATTTCATGTTCTTTGAAAAATTTTTGAAAAAATAGTTTCACTCTGTCCGTCCGTCTGTTTACAAAACTTCTACACCGTTAAAGATAGAGAAAAAAAATTTTAACCATGGGTAGGTCTCATAAAAAAATTAATTTTGTGGAACAACTTTTTCATGTAGCCCAATCCATTACGGAGTTACAGCCCCTCAAACTTTGAAAAGCGCTATTTTTAAATGCATATATTATCATGTTCTGCTTAAAATTTTTTGAATCTGAAAACATCATTCGAAAGGTATTTTTTTTTAACTTTGTAAATTAATATCAAAATCAATCAAATTTTTTTAAATTTTGTATTTAAATTTACCTTTATGTAAAAACCAAATTTTATTATTTTTATAGAATTATTTTTTTACCTTCATAACTCCGGAACACTTTTAAATAGGAACTTGAAAATAGCAGAAAGAGCAGAAAGAACTTTTAGAATTAGTATAAGTTTGCTCAGAAAAATTTTTTGAACCACCCCCCAAATGGAAAATTGCTATTTTTAAACACCTGTACACATTTTTCTTGGGCAAGACATAAAAATTAAAGCTCCAGTAATATATTTTTATGTGTGTTAACGGTTTTTCTTATTTATATAGGGTTCCCAACTTGGAGCCCTTTAAAATTCCAGAAAAGTTCTATTTTCACATATTTTCTTATTACAAAAAATTTCTTAAATTTTATTTCGTAAATTTTCAAAGTCACAATTCAAAACATTTTGTATTGTGTTTTGGAAATGTGCGCTTTTAAAAACCGTTGGTTTACATTCTACCTTGTTTATTATGAAATTTCTGTTCCGCCTGGTATTCCTTGTCCTTATTAACAAAAATTGATCAGATATCATATTCTAGTACTTTTCGATACACTAACAGAATAATTTTGTTTGTCACTCCAGAAAATCTTACCAAATAATCATAATTTATAGGGATCATAATATATAAAATTTCTGCAAAAATTTTAAAGTCTTTTATAAACTTTTAAAAGTTTTTAAAACATAACATTTTATAGAATTTTCTAATGTTTTTTCTCAAAAACTTTTTCATGATCTCAATAAAAATTAAAATATTTTTTATTCCACAATGAAAACTTTTCAATAGACTTTAAATTATTTTAAATCTTAACAAAATACTATTAAATTTAATTAGTTCCTTAAAACAAAAAAAAAAAAAAAAGTAAAAAGTTTTCTTCACTTCTGTTAAGATCAGAAAAATTTTTATATTATTGTTAAAATTTTCTTATTATGTTCTGTTTTTGTTATTTTGTTATTGTTTTTCCTTTTTTTTTTCTTATTATTTTTAAATTATAATCTCTGAAAACAATTAAAAATTAACGTGAACAAAATTCCTTGCGTGAATAAAAATTATAACAAAAACAACAACCAGTTTTTCATTTTCACACTAATTTTCAATGCTTGTGAACTGTAAGCATGAAACCAATCCATAAAATCAGTAGTATAGTATCATTATCATTTCCATAAGACTAAAGGTAATCTTTTAATAAATCTTTAAAAGAAAAATATATAAAAAAAAAAAAAATAAAAAAACTTTTTTACAATAAATACTAAAGTTTTTCAACTCTTAGACTTCTTACCATCTTCTTTATATATCTATATATATATGTTATGTTACCCTATATATTTATCTTCTAAAACAAAGAAAATTTTTTACCTTAAAGATATTTTTATATTTCTAAGATTAAAAAAGTTTTTTTTTTTATTTTTGTTTTATTTTTTTTGTTTTTTTTGTTCGTATTTTTCTCGTGGTCATAAAACAACTTAAAATTATTCACTTCATCGAAACGTGATCTGAAAGTTTTTGCTACCATAAATGGTACCAGTACTTAGTATAATAAAAAAAAAAACACAAGTGGTACTTGATACCACACTTATACTTATGAATAAAATTCGATGATGAAACCAAAATAAAATTATTAGAGAACGTGTAAGTCATGATCTTATCATAGTAGGTACATCAAAATATTGTCTTTAGAAATAAAATGATGGAATGAGTGAATCAAATTTATCCATCCATCTATCCATCGTATTATGAAACTTTATTTTCTTGTTTTGAACTTTCAAAAACATAAACACAGAGCATAAAAACTTTGTATTTATGCCAAATCAATAAAATGATACAAAAATCATCTATTTCTCACCATTTTTTCTTTCTTTGTTTTTTTGTTTTTTTGTGAACGTGGAACTGTTTGTTGTCCTTCCACCCTTACCACCTATAACTAATATCACAGAAAAACAAAATAATATTAAAAAAATATAAAAGAAAACGAAAAAAAGAGAATTAAGTTTTTCTAAATATTTGACTTACAGCACAAGATAAGTGTGCCTTAAGATATTTTGTATCCTTATTGTTTTTTTTTTTTTTTATACAGGATACAATTTATAAATTTAACTTTTACATCTAAATATTTATTAAATATATATACACGTATACTTACATTAAATATATATAGGTTACATGGATAATAATGAAGTATTATTTAATAGGTATATAGACCAGATGAGTTTTGGATAAATAATTTACTTTTACCTGTATATATATATATACACATATATAGGTTAAGATCCACACAAAAGTTCAATAAAAATGATAAATTTTTTTTCACAATGTCCTTTTTTGTTTTTTATTTTTTTTTTATTTTATCCATATTGCTTAAAATGTCCTTGTACAGATGTTGTTCATAATTGATGTACATAAGATGTAGGCTAAAAATTGTTTAGATTGGAAATGAAATTGACGAGGTGTAAATACTCAATAATAGACTGATGATGATGAATAAAAAAAAAAAGTTGTTTAGAGGAAACTTTTTTATTTGCTAATAATGAATCACGAAATATGAATGAATATTTTGTTAAGCAAATGATTATTTGTGTTGAATTAGGAAAACTTTATAAAAGAGGATTAATACAAATAGGTTTAAAGTGAGGCCAAATTAATGCCAAAATTGTTCGTTGACAAATTTTTAATTCGAACATCTTTAATAATGTTTCAAAGATTAGAAGATTTATTATTCTCGATTCATATATAACCTAAATGTTTGTGAAAATTTTTCCATTAAATCTTACCTTAAACAAATCTAGTTAGAAGAATACAGAAGGTAAAGTATTTAAATATTTTATTTTCCTTCCATCTTGTTTTTCTTGAAACCAATTTTTATTTTTCATATTTATTTTGTTTGCGTGTGATTTTTTATGTCCTCGGTGTTGTTTTTTTTTTTTTTGTTTTTTGTTGCCTAAATCTTAAGCTTTTTCCCTCTAAAAAGACCAAAACCTATTTTTTATTTGTTAAGTACAGTATGCAAAAATGAATTTTAAAGAATTCAGAACAAAAACAAAAACATTCTTTGGTATTTCTTTTTTGTTATATGATGATGATTAATAGCTGAATCTGTTGGATGAATTTTGAATGATTTTTAGATGAGAAAAACAACCAAAAAAAAAACAAAAATAAAATATTCTTAAATATTTTCTTTATACTTTATATTTTTTTTATGTTTGTTGTGTGATGGATTTATTTTTATTATTTAAGTTTTCATAACTTTTTATATATGCAAAATTTTTCTTTATAATGGTTTTAGGATTTTACTAAATATTATCCTTATTGTTTTTTTGTGTTTGTGTGTACGTCTTATGATATTTTGTTTTTCTTTAAAAGTTAAAGTCAAGGTCTTCGCTTAAAAAATAAATTTACTTTAGATTTTGAAAAAGAAAAAAAAAAAAAAAAGCAATCCACTGAAGGGGGAGGGTTGTTTACAGTTTTTTTTGTTTTCTTTTCTTCAAGTATAAAAAGTGAAAATTTCAATAAAATTAAAGTAATAGCACCTGTGCCAAACAGTTTTTAAAAACAATTGGTTGGTGGTTTTCTTTCATTGTTTATTTTTTTTTGTGAAAACTTTTCAGTGTGTATTTTTTACTTTTTTGAGATATTTTCATTATAAGATAAAATTTTTTAAAAATTGTTTTGTTTAAAAAACGAGGAAGAATACAGTTGCCTTTGTCAACTCTTAGATACCCGTACGAACCGTTAGTATGTTCACAGCCTGTCACTCTGCTCACAATATTATTTTTTTAATATTTTAGTATTTTAAAATAATTTGGGTGAATTTTATAATTTCTAGAACTATGGGTTGTACATATATTCAAACTATATGTTTATATGTACATTCTTCAAAAGCAGATTCTAACCTTTCACATAACGATTATCAATCCAAAACTTTTTCAAATATTCTATAGTACCATTTAATACTAAGCGGTAAATGTATATTAAATTTACTAAGTATAAAACAGTAAATATAATTTTAAATATTATATTATATTATATTTAAATATTCCATTCACAGAATAATTTCTTATAAGTACAATAAAATACATATATGTATGTAAATACGGCGCTATATAATATACATCTATACTCTTATAATTCATTCACTAGTGACATATACGATATGTAAATAAACATGATATTATATAAGTATGTATATATATTAATATCATATAAATAAAAATTCTTCAAGCAACCGTTATGTTGTTTATTTATTTACATTTTTATGTACTACGCATTATATCCTCAACAATTTCAAATTATAAAAAATTTGTTGAAGAAATTTGTTAGAAAATTTGAAAAAATCAAGTAACACTTTCGTCAATTATAAAGTAACCCTATATTATTAAAAAAAGTTATTAACAGAAATAAGAGTATAATGTTGAAGCTTTAATTTTTGTGTATTACTTCAAAAAAATTTTAACAGGTGTTCAAGTTACAGGTGTTTCAAAATAGGAAATTTTCAGTTTTTGACCCCTTACAGCTCCTAAACGGGGGGTGATACAAAAAAAATTTCTGAAATGACTCATACTTATTTTCAAAGATCTAACTTCTGTCAAAATTAGTTTAGAAGATAGAAGGGTTGAAGGATTTTGCAAAATTTGAGTTTCACATAACGGTAAATTAAGACACCGTATGCCACAAATATATATTTATTGTATATATATTTTTAAAGCTAATAAAAGTAGTAATCGTTTGGCGTTTTCAAAATGAAGATATGCTTTATACAACTTGTGCTACAATTTAAATATAGAGCTTTTTTGAACCTTTGGGGAGCTGTAGCTCCGTAACGGGTGGGGCTACAAAAAAAAGTTATTAAAATTAAAATTAATATTTTTGTGATATCTATCAGCTGTTAAAATTTCATAGCTCTATTTCAAAAAAAATGTGGGGATCTAAAAATTAGGTGTTCGAGAGCTATTCTAAGGGTTGGTCCAAACTCAACCAAAAAAAATAGGGAACCTACAAATTACTCCCAGAATATTTTGTGTAAATTTCAAGATTCTAGCTTTCTTAGTTTTTGAGTTAGCGTGCTGACAGACGGACGGACGGACGGACATGGCTCAAAAGTCTTAGAATTTTTTTCTGATCCGATCCATACCTTTGAAGGTATATCTAGCTCGCTTATTTCGAGGTGTTACAAACGGAGGAGTAATTTTATTATACCCGATCCTATCGTACGGGTATAAAAAAAAAATTAAAAATTAACTGTATTATTTCAACTTGTTATTATTGTTTCGAAATTATGTTGATAGTTAAGTTTCGAACTTTTAAGACTAATATTCGTTCTAAAATTTGATAACTACACTCTCCCATAAAAATTTTTTTTTTTTTTTAAATAAATTATATAAAAACTTTGAAATCATTTTTAATCCACCTTTATGTTATATTGTGAAAGAATATTTAAAAAACAAAATAAAGGTAAGTGCTATGCTTTCAAATGAAAATGTGCTAATAAAAAACAAATAAATGTTAATAAAAAATGAAAATATGTGGGATATTTGATACTTAAAAAAAAATATTGACATTTTGTCGAACTGCCCCTACAACATTATAAAAAATTTAATTTAGAAATATTCACTGTTATTTGATCATCCTGTATTGCACCTTATTAAATAAATCAAATTTTAATATATATAAAAAAAATAGGTTTTCTTTATTTTTTTTAAGGATTTAAAATGGAATTTAGGGGTATTATATATACATATGTATATATATACGACCACAATATTTCGCCTAAGATAAAAATATACGAAGCGTATGCTCGACCATAATATTTCAGTTGTAATGAAAAACAAATGGATTAGAGATTTTTTGTTAAAACAAATATAATATATTTTATTTAAATGTGGCCGCCTTATTATAGGCTTCATGAAACTTAAAGTGTTAAAACTAAAACTTTGTTTATGGGAAATTTTATTGAAGTCAGAACCAAAGTAATAGAAACAAAACGAAACGAGAAGCAAAAGTTCGTCAATATTGGAACATATTTAATGAACCAGATGCTTGTTCTGTTCCTTAAGTTCTTTAAAATTTAGTTGTCATTTTTACGTAATTCTAAGTTTAGTAAGGATCAAACTTTACAATATGAATTGTTCTTTATTACTTTAAGCTCTTGTCTACAATTACACATTGAAAGATATATTTTTTTTATTTCAAAAAAATATTAGTTTTAATGTTTTGTATTTTTAAAAAATTGACAGAAAATTTCTACGTTTGTATAAGTTTATTAAGGCCAAATTGTCACTTTGACGTATCGTTACATAGTAATTATTTCGCTTCGTTTATTTTGGTTATCATTTAAGGTGAACCAAATAATTGAAATTTGAAATAAGAAAGATGATATAAAATTATATTCCCGTATCTATAGAGTTTAATTATAATTTTTCATAGTTACATTTCTATAATGTATTATGTACAGAGAGGGGAGAAGGGGTGTCTCGGTGGCTCAGTGAGTAACAGTATATGAAATATATAAAACACCGAGGTTTTATATATTTGAAACAGTAGGTGAAATATATAAAACACCAAAAACACTTTGTAAACACCGAGGGAGTGTGGGTTTGAATACCATACATGTCGTAAGAATATTTCCCCCTTACGACATTTACAGCCACGCCAGGAAAGAAAAGGCTGTGTAATTTCCTGTTCACATTTATGTAGCAGAGAAATGCAATAAAAAAAAAATATGTACAGGGTGTTTTGTAAACAGTGAATCCACAAATTTAATTTAATATTTTTTAAATTTTTTATTTTACTTTACTTAAAAAAAAAAAACAAATATAACAAACACACAATATTATCTCTTTTGCCATAAGCAGATTAAAAAACTATATAAATCTAAATGTGCCAAATAGAGAAAGAAAAAGACTATACACATAATAAACCCTAAAAATACACCTATTGATATGATAATCCATAACAATAATCTGAAATAATATTTTCATGTTAATTTCCAAATTTTATTTAATTTTTTTTTTTTTTTTTTTTAAATTTTTTTCAAATTTAAATTTATAAAGCGAGTGGGCCAATATTTAATATTTATTAATTCACTTTTATTTAACGAAATAAATATTTATGAATATTTAATTTACGTAAAACGAAAAAAAAATTTCTAGTTATACTTATATATATTTTTTTTTTTTTTCGTAAACCGAGTTTTATCTAATTACATATATAATATATATACATAAGTAAATATACATACCTAAATTTAAGAATTACTAACGAAAAAGTTTTCTAACATGCTGCCAGAGATTCAATTTCATGATAGATCTTCTTCATATTATTTTATAAAAATATATATATATATTTTTAATTTTAAAAATATAAATTTAATTTTAATTAATATAATCTAATTTTAATTAATATAATTAAAGAAAAAAAAAAACCAATATACATTGCATTTTTTAAAAGAAAATTCTTTATTTTCTTATCTTTTTCTTCCAAAAAAATTTGTCATCATTTGTGATTTTGGTTATAAAATGAAATTTTATTAATACCAAAATTAATTATTCGAAATAAACGTCTCATTTTTTAAAATTTAACGACGAAATTTGATGAAAATTTAACGAAAACGTTCGAAATTTCCCGCATTTTTACAAAAAATAAATAAATCAAAATAACAATTTTTAAAACTGAATTAATAAAATAAAGAAAAAAAGAGTGAGTATTGAAATAAAAGTATGATGTATACATTTTTTTTTTTTTTAACGAAACAAACAAATGTTTATTTTTTTTTTTGGTTTTTGTTTTAATATAAATAAAAAAAAAAATTGTCTTTTTATTTTTTTTTGTGAATTGAATTTTGTATGGTATTTTTTTTTTTTTTTGTTAATGATAAGGTTTGTGTTAGAAAAGTATTTCCTGAGAAGTTTATAATGTTTTGATTTTGTCTGAGTTACATTTTTTGAACGAAAATAAATACAAATTTTTAATATTCTTCGTTTTAGTTGTTTTGGTTTTATTTTTCTTTTCTATAAAAAAAAAAATAGTTTTGTGTAACAAATTTTTTATATTAGTTTCCTACAATGGTTTTTTTTTTAATTAATTCTCGAAGTTTCTATTTTTTAACCAAACTTAACGAAAACTTACACAATTTTTTTTATAAATTTCGTTATTTCTTAGATACATTAAAAATTATAGGCAATAACATTATCATTTTGAAATTTTAACGAAACATAAAATAAAACTTGACGAAAATTTAACGAGAATGTTCGAAATTTAAGTTATTTCATGTTAATACTATTTAATAAAGAACATTTTTTTTTAATGTTTTAAATTTAGTATTATAGTTCACAAAATACATTTTTAAATTATAAAATAGCATCAAAATATTTTCTGAATTAATTTAAAAAAAAAACATACTGATGACATCGCAATCAGTTAGATTTCGTCAAAGAATAATTTATTTAAGTTGAAATGAAAAGAAAAGAAAAAAATTATATTAATAATATTGAACTTTTTTTATAAGTTTATTACCTATTTAATGATAATTATGAATATTTTTCGTTTAAAAACTATAAACAACTTTTTTTTCTCGTAAATTGTATTATTATTTACCAAAAATATATTTTATTTTTTCAAAATTTTTTATTTATTTTTTTAATTAATCAAATATCGAATAAATTAAAATATTTTTTTAATACTAAAGTGATTTAGCACAATGCATACCGAAGGATAATTTTTTTAAAATATTTTAAATTTACTTTTTTTTTACAATCCTTAAAAATGCATACAATGGATTTTTGAATTTTTGAAAATTTTAAATAAAAAAAAATTAAATATTTTTGCTTTTTGAATACATATTTTTGAATTTTGAAAATAAATATATTTTTATTTGTTTTAAAATGTATATATGACGTTATGATTAAGCTGCTCACTATTTTTACTGGGATTTTCTTTATTTAGAAAATTATAAAAATTTAAAAAAAATATACGAGTTCTTTTTAAAGTTTTTTAAACAAAAATTTTTATTTTCGTTAAATTTATTATTATTATATTGGTTAAATTTTATCGATTTAAAAAAGGAGGTTACCAGTTAGTTGTGTGTTCCTGTAAAAATACAAAATTGTATTCAGTATAAAAAGAAAAAAAAAGCAAATACGTAAATTGAATTGTATATAATTTGTTTGATTTCAATTTAATTGCAATACAACCATCAGAATATTTATTTAACGAAAGAAACTTTTTTGTGTGTTATATAAAAAAAAAAGTAAAGAAAAATTTTCTACGTCGATTTACGTCGATTTTACTTTTAGAAATCCTAATTCTTATTAAAACTCCTGAACTTTAAATTATATATGTTTTAAGGTTTTTTATTTTTTTTTGTTTTTTTTTATTTTTTTTATTTTCTTTTTTTTTCAGTTAATTTTATATTAAAAACTAATTTAAATCTGGAATGATTTGTTTTAAAATGATTAAAAACTAAATGTAAAATATATTTTGTGTCCTTTTATGAAATTTGATTTTGTTTAACAAAAATCCTGTCTAAAAAAAAAAAATAAAAAAATTACCAGAAATAAAGTGACCCTTTTAGATATGATGGTGTCGGATTTTAACCCAACCCAATGTTGTTGTTTTCTTTTTTTTTTTTTGTTTTTTTTTTTTGCATCAATATACCAATTCAAACAAAATGGTAATTTTCAATTTACCATTTTGAATTGTTATAAAAGAATAGTTTTTTTTTTTATTTTGTTTTCTTATATCCTTATTAACTCTTTATTCGCTAAAATATTTGTATAGACCTGCCGCATTTAAATGTTTACTAAAATTTTAAATATAAAAAAAAAAAATGAATTATTTAATCAGAATTAAATATAAAAAAAAAAAAACATACGAGAGTTACAACAAAATATTGTTTTTCTTTTTTTGTTTTGTTTTTATTTTTAAAATGTTTTTTTTTTTTTTTCTAATATAGTTTATAATACTAAGTATTGTGTTTGAGTACTAATACAAGTTTGTTTTTCTCATTTTTTTTTTTTTTGTTTTTTCCTTAATATTTTGTTATTACAAAAAAAAAAAAAAAAATCAAAAAAAAAATTAATAGTGCCTGGTGATCCACAAAATGTTCATGTAACTGCTTTAAATTCAACTTCAATACATGTTAGTTGGGAACCACCTTTAGAAAAAGATAGAAATGGTATAATTCGTGGATATCATATACATGTCCAAGAAACCAGAGAAGAAGTAAGTATTTTAATTCGTATTAAATTTCTTTTTTTTTTTTGTTTAATGCAAATTTTTTTTTCATTTCATCAGGGTAAAGGTTTTCTTAATGAACCATTAAAATTTGATGTTGTCGAAGCATTAGAATATAATGTAACCGGATTACAACCGGATACAAAATATACAGTACAAGTTGCAGCATTAACACGTAAAGGTGATGGTGATCGTAGTCCACAAGCACAAGTAAAAACACCCGGCGGAGTACCAATACGGCCTACAGTTAATATTAAAATGCTTGAACGTGATCCAAATTTATCAATTGAATTAGAATGGGAACGTCCACAACAAACTTATGGTGAATTAAGAGGATATCGTATACGATGGGGTGTTAAAGATCAACCATTACAAGAAGAAATTCTTACTGGTCAACATAATACTGTAAAGAAAATAAAAAAATTAGAACGTGGTGTTGAATATGAATTTAGAGTGGCTGGACAAAATCATATTGGTACAGGACAAGAAACTGTTAAATATTATAAAACACCTGAAGGAACACCATCTGGTCCACCATTTAATATAACAAAACGTTTTCAAACACCAGATATTATATGTATAACATGGGATTTACCAAAACGTGAAGAACGTAATGGTCAAATTATACGTTATGATGTACGTTTTCATAAAAAAATTGATGCTGCCGGTCCAGATCGAAATACAACAGCAAGAAAAGCTGTTTTTACAAATTTAGAAGAAAATACTGAATATACATTCCAAGTGAGAGCATATACAAAACAAGGGGCTGGACCATTTAGTGAAAAATTATTAATTGAAACTGAACGTGATATGGGACGTGCACCAATGGCTGTACATGCAGTAGCAACAAGTGATCAAAGTGCACAAGTGTGGTGGGAACCAGTTACATCACGTAGTAAACTTATAGGTTATAAAATATTTTATACGATGACTGCTGTAGAAAATTTAGATGAATGGCAAACAAAAACTGTTGGTATAACGGAATCAGCGGATCTTTTAAATTTAGAAAAATTTGCTCAATATGCTATTGCTGTAGCTGCTCGTTTCAAAAAAGGTTTAGGTCGATTAAGTGAAAAAGTTACTGTAAAAATAAAGCCTGAAGATGTGCCTCTTAATTTAAGAGCTCAAGATGTTAGTACACATTCTATGACATTATATTGGTCGCCACCAATTAGATTGAATCCAGTTAATTATAAAATTTCATTTGATGCTGTTAAAGTATTTGTTGATTCTCAAGGGGTTACTCAAACTCAAAATATACCAAAACGGGAAATAACATTAAAACATCATATAAAATCCCACACAATCAATGAATTATCTCCATTTACAACGTACAATGTAAATGTGAGCGCTGTACCTGGTAATTTAGAATATCTTCCACCAGCAAAGATTACAGTTACTACTCAAATGGCAGCACCACAACCCATGGTTAAACCAGATTTTTATGGTGTTGTCAATGGAGAAGAAATTTTAGTTATACTTCCACAAGCTTCCGAAGAATATGGTCCCATATCACATTATTATTTAATTGTAGTTCCTGAAGATAAATCGAATATGCATAAAAATCCGGATCAATTTTTAACAGATGATTTATTACCAGGAAGCAGTCGTCATAAACCAGAAAGACCAAATAGTCCTTACATTGCAGCTAAATTTCCGCAACGTTCAATTCCATTTACATTCCATTTGGGTACTGGGGAAGAATATCATAACTTTACAAATCGTAAATTAGAAAAAGAAAAACGGTATCGAGTATTTGTAAGAGCAATTGTAGATACTCCACAAAAGCATTTATACACATCAAGTCCATTCTCTGAATTCTTATCATTAGATATGAGAGAAGCACCTTCAGGTGAAGGTCCAACACGACCTGGTCCAGATGGACCTTTACTACCAGAAATGGATGGAGTACATGTAAATCGTGGCAGTGCTGAACCAGCACTTCTTTGGGTGATATTACCTGTACTGACTGCAATTCTATTAACATTCCTTGTAATAATTTATATGATACGAAGAAGACGACAACCATGTAAAATTCCTGATCAAGCTGCAGTTACACGTCCTTTGATGGCAGCCGATCTAGGAGCTGGGCCAACACCTAATGATCCAGTTGATATGCGACGTTTAAATTTCCAAACGCCGGGAATGATATCACATCCACCAATCCCAATATCAGAATTTGCCAATCATATTGAACGTTTGAAGGCGAATGACAATCTTAAATTTTCTCAAGAATATGAAAGTATTGAACCAGGTCAACAATTTACTTGGGATCATTCGAATCTTGAATTCAATAAAAGTAAAAATCGATATGCGAATGTAACAGCTTATGATCATAGCCGAGTACAATTGACTGCAGTTGAAGGTGTTTTAGGATCAGATTATATTAATGCCAATTTCTGTGATGGTTATAGAAAACATAATGCCTACATTGCAACTCAAGGTCCATTACAAGATACATTTAATGATTTCTGGCGTATGTGTTGGGAACAAAAAACAACAACAATTGTTATGATGACCAGATTAGAAGAAAGAGCTAGAATTAAATGTGACCAATATTGGCCATCCAGAGGTACTGAAACTTATGGACAAATATTTGTAACCATAACTGAAACCCAAGAACTATCCACATACAGTATAAGAACATTCCAGCTTTGTAGGCAAGGTTATAATGATCGACGTGAAATTAAACAACTTCAATTTACTGCATGGCCTGATCATGGTGTACCAGATCATCCAGCACCATTTTTGCAATTTTTACGTCGTTGTCGTTCATTAACACCCATCGATTCGGGACCAGTTGTTGTTCATTGTTCTGCTGGTGTTGGTCGTACCGGTTGCTATATTGTAATTGATTCAATGTTAGAACGTATGAAACATGAGAAAATTATTGATATTTATGGTCATGTTACGTGCCTTCGGGCCCAACGGAATTATATGGTGCAGACTGAAGATCAATATATTTTTATACATGATGCCATTTTGGAGGCAATCATTTGTGGTAATACTGAAGTATTGGCTAGAAATTTACATACACATTTGCAAAAATTAATGATGACCGAACCAGGTGAAAATATTACCGGTATGGAAATAGAATTTAAAAAATTGGCAAATGTTAAAGTTGATTCATCGAAATTTGTTACGGCTAATTTACCATGTAATAAACATAAAAATCGTTTAGTTCATATTTTACCATATGAATCAAGTCGAGTTTATTTAACACCAATACATGGTATTGAAGGTAGTGATTATATAAATGCTAGTTTTATTGATGGTTATCGTTATCGGTCTGCATATATTGCCGCACAAGGGCCTTTACAAGAAACAGCTGAAGATTTTTGGCGTATGTTATGGGAGCATAATTCAACAATTGTTGTTATGTTAACAAAATTAAAAGAAATGGGCAGAGTAAATATCAATTTAATAGAACAAATAACAAAATAATCTATTAATATACTTTTTTTTTTATAAGGAAAAATGCTTTCAATATTGGCCACATGAAAGAAGTGTTCGCTATCAATATTATGTTGTAGATCCTATTGCTGAATATAATATGCCACAATATAAATTAAGAGAATTTAAGGTTTGTATAATTCGTAAATTTAATTTCTTTTTAGTTAATTTATCATGTTTTAAATTTGTGTTTTTTATATAAAAAAAAAAAAACTTTAGGTAACTGATGCTCGTGATGGTTCTTCGCGTACGGTTAGACAATTTCAATTTATTGATTGGCCTGAACAAGGTGTACCAAAATCTGGTGAAGGTTTTATTGATTTTATTGGTCAAGTTCATAAAACAAAAGAACAATTTGGTCAAGATGGTCCAATAACAGTACATTGTAGTGCTGGTGTTGGACGTACTGGTGTATTTATAACATTAAGTATTGTATTAGAACGTATGCAATATGAAGGTGTTTTAGATGTATTCCAAACAGTACGAATTTTAAGAGCACAACGGCCAGCAATGGTACAAACTGAGGTAAATATATTATATTTTTTAATTTGAAAGCATATTTCATTTCATAGTTTATTTTTAATAAATTTAGTTAAATTTTGTATATACTAATTGATTTTTTTTTTTTTACAATCTTATAGGACCAGTATCATTTTTGTTATAGAGCTGCATTAGAATATTTGGGTTCTTTTGATAATTACACAAATTAAATATTATAGCAAACATCATAAAAAAAAAAAAAATGCAGAATATTAATACTTTTAAGTAATTAACAAACAAATTAATTATTTCAATATTAACGAAAACTAATTGATTTATATTAATATAACAAACAATCTAAAAATTAATATCAATGTTAATTACTTTAAAATTCAGTTAGTTGATTTCAAATATATAAAACAAAAAATTAATATATTAAACATACAAGAAAACTATATAGGAAAATTTATAAATACAACAAAATAAGAAAATTCTCAACAGCATGACTAATCAACTATATACAAAAAACAAATATATATATACTTAAATATATATTAATAAATAAATAAAAAGAAACAAAACAAACAAACACACACAATAATAATTATAATTATAAAAGAAAATGCTATTAATAAAACTATTATTAATATAAATAATAATAATTAATATAATTATATATACATGCGCGTATATATAGAAACCAATGTAAAAAGCATTAGAAATTATTATTTTTTTTTTTCCTTAACAATAAGCATTAAATTAATTATATATTATTAAAAAAAGAATTAAAATAACAATATTAAAAATAAAATTAAGTATAAATAAAACAAATTATGTTAGTTTTTAAAAATATTAAACAAAATTAATATAAAAAAAAAAAACATAAACTAATATAAAAAAAAAATAACTAAACTGCTTTCTTTTATTTTTTAAAGAAAAATGAATAAAAAAATTAATAATAATAATAATAATTTCTTTTTTTTTTCCTTTATTAAATTAAATAATTAATTAATTAATATTAAAAATACTCTATAATTCTCATTTTATATAATCAATTAATTTTTAAGAATCTCATATATTATATATTAATTATATTATATTATATTATAAACATATATAATATTATATATATATATATATATACTTCTAATAAATATTCAAAATTGTAGTTTAATTATACATTTAATTAAATAATAAATAATTATAATAAAAAAATTTATAGACTTACAAACAAAAACAAAAAAAAAAAAAAATTTAATATTACTATAGTAAACAAAAGCATTACATTTAATTATTAAAAATTAATTTAAATTAAATTTATACTATCATATAAAATTTAAGAATAAAAAAAAATTAGTTTTTTTTTTTTTTTTTTTTTAATTTTTATGTTTCTTAAGTAACTAATTATTAATAAAAAATTATCATTATAAATATGACTTTTTTATATAAACATGGAAAAAAAAAACTAAAAAAAAAAAATATAGAAAATTAATAAAATAAAAAGATATAAATAAAAATATTAGAAAAAAAAAAATTCAACAACTAAAATAATACCATTTGGACTTAGAATGTGAAGAAATGTTAAAAAAACAAAAATAAATAAAATAAATACATAAAAAATGGAAAAACGAAAAAAAAAATGTAAAAAATATGAAAATAATATAAAAAAAAAAATAAATAAATAAATAATTAAAAAAAAGATGATAACTATAGTTATGTATAGTAGTGTGTAAACAGTTAAGTTTTATAAAAAAAAAACAAAAAAAAAACACAAAGTATGTAATTTGTAAAATATATATAAGGAATATAACAAAAAAAAAACAAAAAAAAATAGTTGAAAAAGGTACATAGATATCATCTTAATTTTTTTATTTAGGTATATTATATACAAACATATATTAATTTAAAAAAAAAAAAAAAACAAATAAAGAAAACATAAATAAAAAGAAAAAACAAAAACAATGGGAGAGGAAATTGTAGAAATATATTTTCAGTATTAATTACTTATAAATTAAATTAAAAAAAAAAACAAAACCAAAACCATATACAAAAATTATAATTATATACATACTAATTGATTTTAATCTGCACATTTTAATTAATAGAAAACAGAATTACAATTTTTTTTTTTCTTTTATTGCAATAATTTTTAAATTTTTAATTTCTTTTTCTTTTTTGTTTTTTTTTCAATGTAATTTCATTATCTTTTTGAAATATTATATTAATATTTATTTATTTATTAATTTTTATTGTAACATTTTTCGATTAAATGATACCATTTTCAAATTAAATGAAACGTTTTTCAAAGTAAATGAAACTATTTTCAGGGTACATGAAACTATTTTTATTTTAAATGAAACTTTTTTCAAATAGAATGAAATCTATTTTTTACAATCAAATACAACATTTCTTCGTTTAAAATAAACTATTTATGTTTTTCATATTAAACCATTTTTTTTTATTAACGTTTTCATTTTTTAACAATAAAATAAAATTAAATTATATTTCAAAAATTAACAAATTATAAAATAAAACAAAATATAAGAAAATAATATCATTTAGTTTTATCCTTTCTTAATTTTCTTAATGAAGCGGTTGATATTCAAAGGCATGTTAAATATGGAATATCATGTCCATAACATTTAATGAAAGAATCACTTTGAATTAATTCCCGCACACCTTGATCAATAACTTTAGAAATATTATGATCGGTTGTAGTAAAGTCACTTAATGTAGATCGTGCATATTACATAATTTTTGAAAATGCTTTTTTCAATGGAGTTGAGCATCGAGGAATAAAATGGCAGAAATTTTAAATTAAAACCACTGTTCCGAATTATTGCTTGAACTTTTTGCGTTTAGTGGATTTTACAACTGTCCATTACTAAAAAAGCATTCTTAAGCTGGTTGTTTAAAAGTTTTTCAAAAAGCTCTCGTAAGAACAAAATAAAACGGTCAGCATTGACATTATTTTATTTTATTGTTTGAAATACAGTTTATTTTATTAGGTTTAAGATCATTTAATATGTGTTTTTTCTTTATACGTAAATTTCTTTATACGTAGAATGTAAGTTTCATTCTAAGTTTCATTTAAAATAAAAATAGTTTCATTTATTCTGAAAATAGTTTCATTTACTATGAAAATTAGTTTCATTTACTATGAAAATAGTTTCACTTACTTTGGAAAAGATTTCATTTAATTTGAAAATAGTTTCATTTAATCGAAAAATGCCTATAGTATATAAAATACTACAGCTGTTCTTAATTTTATTGATTCATTTCGTTCGTATATATATATATTGACCAAATATTTCATATAAATTTTAAATAAATTTAAATAAATAAAAATAATAACTTTTAAATTGAAAAAAAAAAAAAAATATATATATATATATATATTATCTCCATTTAAACGTCTTTTAATGTCAAAAACAAAAAAAAAATGTTCCTCAAAAATAAAAAATAAAAAAAACCTTATTAAATTAATATTCTAATACTCATTAAATTTATTAAAATACAAAAATAAAAAAAGAACAAGAAAATGTTATAAAAAATTACAAAAAAAAAAAAAAACCTTAGGATCAAGAAAAAATTTTCAAAAAAAAACTTCTGCTTATTTTATTTTATTTTTAAAAAATTTTAAACAAATCAATAGAAAATATTAACTACTACTATAAAATAAAAAAAACATCTCCCATATTTTTAATTATTTTGATATATTAATTTTTAAGATAAATCCAAATATATATATAATCCATTAAGAAGTGATATCTTGAATATACAATTATTGTAATTTACAAGAAAAAACAAAAAACCAACCTATTATTCAGTAAATTGTGTGTAAACTAAACTTCATATAAGGAATGTAACAAAACCATTGCAAATCTTCCTTCATATAATATACATATTTTTTGTTATTCATTTTCTTTGTAATAAATAATTATGAAATTTCAGACTAAGTGATTTAATTTCAAGAACTAGTACAACATTTAGTAAATCCATTGGGTTCAATGCATAAAACTATATAAGCTTGAATTCAAATCTATCTTTTCCAAACAAAAGTTACCAGTTTAACAGTAGTTTTTTAAATAAAACCTACGAGTTCAAAGGGTAGTTTTTGTTTTAAAAGGCGTGATTTTCATTCTTCAAGATCAGTTTTATGCACTCGTTCCAATGTTTAAGTCAAAAATTTGAACGTATTGATTGAGGCTTAAAGTCGTTACAAGTTAAAAAATTTAAATTTATTACAATATTGAATTTTTTGTTGTAAAACTCAATTTCAGTCTAAAAAACTATTAAAGACACTTCAGACTATGTGTATTCATATGAGATTTTGGCATTGCCACCATTTAACATTCGTTATGTATGTTAAAGAACTGATCAGATCAAAAGTGAACTGAATTTCGATAGAAATCTATTTTATGTTCATTGTTTTATATTATCACAGTGTATTTTTTGCTCAGTAATTAAAGATATAAAGTTAAATTATTTTAATTATTTTGTTAAAAGTTTTAAATACTTTATATATGTATATAAATTAGATAATTAAATTTAATATTTATATTTATTTTCTTTTCACTTTATCTTTGTCGTTTGACAATACAAATGTTTGTCGGAAGGATCGGTAAAATGAAATTTGACATTTGACTATTTTTATTTTATTAATTAAATCAAAACAACAAGGTTCTTTACTATAGATATAGACACATATCACATAACATACATAAGTATGTCAACTGACGTCTGTCATTTTTTTTACGTCCACACTATATATGATTCCTTTTACATTGTGAAAATTATACAATACACATTCCAAATCATATGAGAATACACATATACACACCTATTCTAAATTCCATCGTAGTGCTATCTAAGTACTAAATATTTTTCGAAGTTTCGTAATATTGCAATTCCCAATTCCTGCATAATATAAAAAAAAAAAAAACGTCAAAAATTTACGAAAGAAATTATTCATTCGTATTTCATAGTAATTAGCAAATGGTTCTTTTTTCTGATGTAAATCAATGTTTATTGTTTTGAAATAAAAACTTTCAAAATAAATTTAATGGTTTTCAAAATTTGTTTAAGGATAAAAATAAGAATCAATCAAACTGTATTGAATATTTTATGAGACTAAGAGACTTAAAATATAAAATTTTTGTTTTTATTTTTAATATTTAAAACTGTCTAAACTTCAATAAGTTTTCTCAATATAAGTTTATAAATCTTCAATAAACTGCAATCAGATTTTTTTTTAAAGAAAATTAGTCAGAACAACTGGTTTAAAATTTAAAAAAAAAAAGAAAGAGTTGTCAGTCTGAGAATTTCCATTTATCTACGACGAAAATTAGAATAACTAAAAATATTCGTTCGAATTGTAGCCCATTTTTCGGACAAAATCTATGTCGGAATACAGAATAAGAGTGATAGTTGTGAAGTAGCCTTCAGACTTTTTGTAATAAGCAATTTTTAAATATTGATATGAGATACATAAATATTGATATTGATATCAAATACATAAATATTGATATATGAGATATTAAGATCAGATACATAAAATAACCATTTGTTTCAAATTAAATTTTATTTTATATTATGTAAAAACTAACCAATTTCAATATAAAAAACCTTCAATATAAAAGTCAAAAACTTATAGATAATGAACAAATTCTTTATTGTCATATGACACGACGATGAAATTACACAAATGTTGTTGATAAAAAATTATTAATAAAATTGTCATTGATCAAACTCAATCAAGTCAAATAACTTTTGTGTCAACATCAATTAGGAATTAAAGTGTCAATTTAAATATTTTATTAAAGCGACGAGTGTACAATTAATATATTGAAATATTTGGAATTTTAAAAAATTAACAGTCTTGTTAGAGTTAATTAATTATAATCTTTTTTCTTTAAGAATTCAAAACAAACTACAAAAAAAAAAAAATAGAGATTTTCGTTTTTAAAATATTAAAACGGCAATTTTTCATAGAATGCGTAAACACAGAGAGAGATTATAGCAAAAAAGACGAGTCATTGGGCCTTTCCACACGAGTAGTGTCCTCTTTCGTTTCGTGACTACTTTCCTCTTTTTTTTATTTCCACATTGTTCCTCTCGATAGTCGCTACTTTTATATGTGTGTGTAAATATTTCATTTTAAAACAAAATTTGTTGCGAGAGGTAGATAATAAATATAAAAAAAAACACGCATAAAACAAATAATTTTTTTTTTGTATTTAAGTAACATAAGATTTTTTTGTCTGTAATTTTTAAATAATACATATTATATATGTATGTACCTAGAAATAGAATAAACTGTACTGTGCACATAATTTCTTTTTGTCAATAGAATATATTTTAATAATTTAATCAAGTGAAAGATAAAAATCGCTTCACTTTTTTAAAAATTTGCTGCGACCTTTTCAAAAACTTTTTTCTTTAATTTTCCAAACGATAATGAAACGTATGTACACATAATATTTTTTTGACCCTCATAAAAATTTTTATTTAAGTTTTTGTTTGTGTTAGTGGACTAAATTTTTAAACTCTAAAATTTTGGTTTAAAAAATTACTCCTAAAAATCCCCACCACAAATTTAGTTTATAGGCAAGACGGAATGAAACGAAGGTAAAAGTAAAAAATGACGAAAGAGGACACTACTCTCTGGGGAAAGGCCCATTAGTAATAGAAAATTAACGGTACCAGCGTAAATGACAATAAAAAATTTGAAACTTTGACAAATGTTCGATTTATGATAATAAAGAATTTGCTCATATTTAAAAGATATTACTTCTAAATTGCGATTATATACACATACTATAATTAATATTGTTGTATAATTAATTTCAATTTTTAAAATCACATACATAACATTTAAATTAAATGTTATATACATATACATTTATATATGTATAGATACATTGAACTCAAACAAATTATTATTTTTTTTTTTTTTTGGTTTTGTAAAATAAAGCAATAAAAATATAATATTAATTATTTAACATATTAGAAAAAAAATAATATTAAATTAATAATATTAATTATAATTATTTACATATATATAAAATTAATATAAATAATTTTTATATCAAAAAAATAAAGTTACGTATATTTTAAGAATATGTACTTTTATAAAACATTTTATTTTTTGTTTTCTTTTTATATATGTTTTTTTTTTTTTCTAGTTTGAAAAAAACAAAAAAAAAATTCCATTAATTTTTTTTTATTAAACTTTTAATTTTTTTGTACTTATTTTAAAAATAAATAAAAAATTAAATAATAGAAAATAATAAAAAATAAACATATAGGATTAAGAAAGAAAAGAACTTGTTTTTTTTTTTTTTTGTACAGACAGAGAACACAATAACAAAAATGCATTTATTAACTCTTGTTTATTTCTTTTTAAAAATAATAAAATAGGAAAAAAAAAAATAATTATGTTAATGTTGTAATTAATTAATCTTAGAAAACAAAAAAAAAAAAAAAAAACAAAATAAAACTAATATAACGTTCAATAGTATCACTGATATTGTAGTTAATTCTATTTTATGTTGCCCATAATTGTTCCATAATTGATTTAATTTTTTTTCTTTTTTTGTATTATTACATTTATACAATTCTTTGCCATAATAATTAAGTAAATAAAATAATTGTTTAATTTTATATAATTAATAATCTACTGTTGTAGGTATTTTTTTTTTTTATATTTAAATATAAAGTTTTTTTTTTTAAATAAAATTTTACATATTTTTTTTAAAAAAATTATTTTTTAATTTTTAAAACATTTATATTAATTAACTATTAATAATTGTTTTTATATAATTATGTGATAAGATATAAATTAAATTTTTTTTATATAAGAAATTGATAAAATAATGAAAAACGTTGTCTTTGTGGATGAAATATATTATAAATATGTACCTATGTTTTAAATGTAAGGTGGTGGTGTATATTAAATATAAATTTAAAAAAATTTTTTTAATATAACAGTTCAGTTTTCAATTCTAAATAAATATTGTATTTCAATATATATTTTGATCATTAATTAATATAATAATATGTATTATAATAATAATTATTTTTAATAAATGCTAATTCCAAGAAATACAGTAAATAATATAATTTTTTTAACAATTCCTACGTTTTCCTATATTTTTCTAAACTTTTCCTACGTTTTCTCTTTAATAAATAAACATGTTAACTTATAGACTTTTATATTAAGAATAATCTAACTAATACTATTTACATTAAAAATTTTAAATAATAATAAAATCGGTTCAATGATTGAACTTAATTATTTAAAATATACGATACGATTTCCATTCAACGATTGTATAAAACAGGCGGTTGAATATTCAAACTATTCATATATTTAATATTGTTTCATTTGTTGACAAATATTGACAAATAGTAAATATACAGTAAAACGAATTGTTCAACTGTCGATTGGTTACAAATTGTTCCAAGGGTTATTCAGCCATTTTATCGGGTAAATAATTTTATAAATAACACAAAACTAAGTGATTTTGATTTTATTTTTAAGTTCTCTTTTATTTTTATCCATATAATATTAGTATGCGTTTCTTATGATTATATTCACATTATACCTACATATATTTTAAATTACGCTATAGTCGGCATGGTATCGGTACGTTGACGTCAATGGTGTCGTCATATGTCATTGCAATGAAAATCGACCTTTATTTATTACATTTAGTATGTGATGTTAATATTATATTATAAGTACATAGTTTCCTTATCTTGAAATTTTTTTAAATATGATTGAAAATATTGCCATTCTTTCTACATACAATATATATTCAAGTTTTTTACTCGAATCTGACTACTACATGAGTCTGACAGTTCTTCCCATTTAATCTTATCCGAGTACTAGATCAATTAAATACATTCATAGATTTAATTTTTCTAAAATTTTTTTTTTAATATCGGTCATTTTCAAATCGATCACTTTGTAAGTCTGAATAAGAAAGTTATAACCGTCTTTTTTAAAATCAAAAAAAAAAAATAGCAATACATTGAACATATCAATTATAGGAAAATTTAATTAAAAATTAACTCTTAAAAATAAATTAAATTATTACATATACATTCTTACAGAATTATATTATATATGTATTAAAAATAACATCAAAACTGCCATTTAAAAGAAAATACTTCATTTTTTTTTTGCAGTCTTCCAAAAATTTCCATTCTAAAATTTTCTAATTTCTTCCTACTTTCAATTAAAGAACTGTCAATATGATTGGCTTCTTACTAGACCAACTCGCTACCTTTTAACACAATAAATTAAAATATGATTAATCAATCAATGATAACTTCCTTGCCATTTAAAAAAAAAAAAGATAAATGTAGACACACCCCTTATAAAAAAACAAAAATATAAAACAAAATGTTGACATCCATAATGACAACAACACAAGAGAAAGCAACAAACACACATATACACCCTAATATTAATATTAATTTTAAAATTTATATTTTTAAAAGTTGTCTTTTTACGTTGGTAATTTTTTAAAATGTTTTTTTTTTTATTTAAATTAAAATTAATGAAAATTGTAAATTAGTAAATGATATTAAGAAAAAAAAAATAAATAAAATGGAAATTGTATGAAAAATATATTCTAAAAATATATTTAAAGAAAATATTGAAAGAGTAAAAAAATGTTGTATAATTATTTAAAAAAAAAAAAAAGGAAATTGTAGCAATGAATTTTATAAAAGAATAAAATTTTTTTTAGGAAAAATGATAATAAATTGTAATGGTCATATCAAAAAAAAAAAAATAATATATTTTAGATTTTAAATATAAATAAATTTATTTTTTATCATTTTATTATTTTTAATATTTAAGATTTTTTAATTTGTTCCTTTATTTTTTATCAACTTTTTCTTTGTGAATTTATGCTAAATTAGATGTTAAACAAAAAAAATTTATTCTCCTACCACATAAATGTGACAATGAACATAGCCTTTGTTTTCCAAATGTGGCTGTAAATGTTATAAAAAGCGGAATTATTCTTACGACTTGTGTTGGATTCTAAACCCACATTCCTTCGATTTTTAAAATGTTTTTTATATCCTCTTATCCACTAGTTTACAAAGGCCCTCGCAAATTAATTAAAAACAAAAAATGGAGAAAATTAATTCAAATTATTAATTAATTTTTTTAATTCAGAATAAATATTTTTTATTTTGAAAAAATTATCATTAAAATGAAATTTAAACAGCACATAAAAATACTTTTAATCTCATATTGCCGCTAATTATAATAATCATTAGGTATACCATGTGTATTTTCGATAAGTTTTGAATATAATTATATATGGTGTATAAAAGTACAACCCTATCAATAACTGTCATAACTCATTGTCATAACAAATCATTTGGAAAAAAAGTCATATTACTAATAATTATTATACTATGGTTTGTAAAAGGAGGGTCTCTTACACTAATGACTTGATGAATATTTTTGAAATGACATCAACGAATAGTTGTTATGACTATTTATATTAAACATACTTTAGCACAATGAGTCGCTGGGTTTAGCTACAAGGATACTTCTCTATCTCGCCTATCAAATAAGATTATTGTAAACATATACATAAGTCATAACATAACAAAATGGCATGCGTACAACATTATATTATAATGTAATATCATATGATAACTAATGACCATTATATAAGTTAGTGGTATTCAAATAGATGAAGTTAACAATTATGGAAGTTTACTGGTTTTTGAATTTTTTCTACTTTCAGATTTCTACATACTACAAGAAAAATCGCGTTATTATTGGAGTTGATGTAATAGAATTGACGTTTGAAAATTTTTGTTGTCAAAAATACAAAAAAAAATTTGTCATATGTTTTTTTTATTTTTTCCAATTATCTACCCTTTTATTTCTGAAACATTTTTCAAAAATAAAAAAAAAAAAATTTAAAACTATGCTAAATAGCTAACTAAGTATAGAAGAATAACAAAATTACGACACTATGTGATGACGATATTTCAATTTTTACTATTTCAGCGTTAGACGTGTGACGCTAATGTATTATTAGACGCGTTCAGTTCGATGCAGCGAATAATGAATTGAAACGCTTAAAATTATAGAAGAATATTTCTATACTTACTTCTTTTCTTGATTTTCCATAGTAATTTCTTTGCAACATTTTCTCACAACATAACAAGTCAACGTCAAAAATACGTATATATCAACGTCAACGTCCTAAAATATTGAAATATTTCAATTCAAAAAAACATATTCTCTAATAAAAAATTTTATAATTTTTTCTTAAATGAAAAAAAATTTCACACACAGTCAATCAGACTTCCATAATTAACACCTAAAACTTTAAATATATTAGATACTATTTTGCTGTTTATCAATTGAAGTGAGATTAAGCGTTCTTTACACACAACAAATTTTACATCAATATTAGGTTTGTCATACGTATCATTAAAATTTGTCATTGAATTGGGTTTGGAATCATGGAACTTTTAATATTGTTTGGATACAAAAAGTTAAATAACCATGTTAAATGGTTTACTTTATCAAAATAGAATTAGATGTTCTATAGTTCGACCTTTTGACAAATTTTCGTGATGTGCACAAGTTTAAAAACAGTTAAAACATACACTTCTAAATGAAATTTTGCATTATATATAATTTTAAAAATTTTAAGAACCTGACATTTTCATTGTTTCCTATATATTTTTTCTGCAATTTATGATAAAAATTTTCCTTCAAAAATAAAAAATTTAATTTTAAAATAATTCAATATCGAAATTATAACCTAAAAATTAAAATAAGAAAATTTTATTTACTTTTCTAATTTAATTTAAAAATTCGCTTAACAAAATTTATTTACTTTTAATTTTTTTTCTTTTTTTTTTTAAATTATAAACTTAAAAACAAACCTATATGCAATTATGAAAGACTTGGATACGAAAATTTTAAGAATTAGGAATAGAAAAAAAAATAATAATAAAAAAAAAATTATAAATTAAAAAAATTGAATTGATATTATTTTAGTTATAGAGAATGTGAAAAATTAAAAATTGAAATATTTACAATAATAAAAAAAAAAAAAACAAGAAAAATAATTTAAATTATATTAAATTAAAATGTGTGTTTTTGTGAAAGAAAAAAAAAATTGGCTTTTTTTTAAAAAAAAAAAAAAAATTTTACTTAAAAAAACATTTGGAAAAAAAAAAAAATATTAGAAATCTTTTTTAAAATTAATTTTAAAATTAATTTAATAAAAATAAAAATTATTGCTGATATTATAATTATCCATTAATTAATTTGAATAAAAAAAAGCATATCTTTGATTAAGATTGATTATAATTACATACGATATATACTTAAATAATAAAATTTTAATTTTCTATTTTTTGTTTTTTTTTTTTTAATTAAATTAAAATTAAAAATTTTGCATTTATTTTTTTAAAATAAAATTCATGCTTTTAGTTTTTTTCTGGAACGGAATAATTTAAAGTGGTTTTTAAAATAATAAAAAAAGAAATTCATTTCAAACATATATTTCTATTTTTATTTATATTCGAATACATCAAAACCTCGATTTACGTCGTTTTTTATTTTTATTTTTTTTTTTTTGTTTTTTAATTATATATTAAATTATTCTGGGCCCGTTACCGCTTAATGCCACTTTTGCTAAACGAAAATCAAATTCGAAAATTTAACACTTTGAAAACAGAAATTAAAATTGCAGGGTAGCAAATGCAAAATTGAAATTTTGATACTGGGTTCCTATAACAAATACATAAATACACTTACATATTAAGAATTATTTTAGTTTTTTTTGCAATAGTCGTTTTCAATTTATTTAAATCTTTTTAAGAACAAAAATTTATTATCTATCAAATCTTTAAATTTATAACTAATTTTCAGTTTTTATTATATATATTCTAACATAATATTATTATAAATTTTGTATGATGTAAAACGAGATTACGATGTAATCTAAACAACTCATTAAAATGAGACAATCAAATTTTTTTATTTTTATTCCATTAATTGAAAAGCCATAGTTATTTTTGTTAATCAATGAAAAAAAAAAAAAAAAACATAAATTATTTACAGTCGATATTCACCTGCCATATTATCATCATGTAGGACCACTTTTATTAATAAAATTTCACCTCAAAGTCTTAAGTTAAGGTTACGTACATACCTATTTAATTTGTTTTTCTAAATTAATTCAGAATTATTATTAATTTTTCTTTTAAATTCTTAAAAAAAAAAACAAAAAATTTAGTAAAAAAAAAGTTGAAAGAATAAAAAAAAAAATTTGATATTAAATTAAAAAAAAAAGAAAAAAAAAAAAAAAAGTGTTATTGAAGAGTTGATTGATAAAAAAAAAAAAAAAGTTAATAAAAAAAAATGATATTGAAATAATAAATGATATATATATATATATATATATATATATATATATATAAAATATAATTACATATTGGATAATGTTAGAAATTAATAATATATTAATTAATTTATATATATTAATAAATATATATATATATGTAATTATAGAGAACAAAAAAAAAAAAAAGAAAATAAGAAAATTTTAGGTATACAAATAAAAAAAAAAAACAAAAACACTGTATATTCTGTATGAAAAATAAATAAATAAAAAAAAAATGAAAAATTTAAATTATAAGTTATTTGAAATAAATGAAAAAATAAAAACAAATGATTTAAAAATAAAAAATATTGTATTTGGTTTCATTTTCTTATCTCTATAAACTTTTCGATTTTTTTTCAAGAATTATAAAAGTTTAGTTGCAGGCAGCAGACGAACGAAAAATAAATTGCCAAATAATAACTAATGCAACAAAACACTTTTCATTTTTGCCCCCTCCCCTCCCAGAGTAACTGAAATTTTTTCTCCAATTTTATAAAAAAAAATATTAACATGCCTGCCTAACTTTAATTTTAAATTAAAAATTAAAAATTGTTGTAATTTTTTCAAATTAAAAGAAAATTTTGGAAAATATTGAATTGACTTGGTCAGAGATATTATACAGAAAAGTATCAATGCCGAGTCGCTCCTATAAAATAATATGTTGTTTGTATATAATATATTTTTTATAAATTTTGTATATAAATTTTATATAAATAATTGGGTGCGTTAAAGGTCGTTAAAGATAATTGGGTGCATCATTGGGTGCGTTAAAGGTCGTTAAAGATAAGCAAACTTAAATTCAACCATCATATAGTCCGACTAATCTACTTCATAGGCAAATTCAATCGCGAATAACGTATAACATTATGGTGCTTATCATGCAAACCATAAACGTAAACGTAAACATGAAAGTTTAAAATCGTTATCATGCAAACCGTAAACGTAAATGCTAGTATGAAAACAGCAACCGGACGGTTGGATTTTTAACTGTATATTTTAGCTCGCGGTTCTTCTAGTTTTTTATTTAAAAAAGTTATTTTTGAGTATATACTTTTCGTTTTATTAGCTATTAACATTAATGTATAAGACAGGTATTGCTTTCATACCAAAAACTTGTACCCGAGAAACGTGTAAAAAGTATTTTTAGATTGATGTCTTTTTGTACATACATATGTTTGTGTGGGTATGTCTGTGGGTACGTGAACAGCCCAAACGACCGAGCGGAAGTTTCTGAAATTTCATATTTAAGATTTTGACGTAATTATCTTGGATTGATAAGCTTTTGGAGTACATTGGACAATCTCAAGTGGTTGTTTACTAGAGTAAATTTTAAGTTTTTTACGAATATTTCTTAACAGGAAAATATTATGAAGAAAATTATTAAGAAAAAGTTGTTAAACAAGTAAAGGGCAACAACTTTGCCATAAAACATGTTTTAATCCGACTAACTTTAAGTTTTATTTAATTAAATAACATATTTCATACATATTACAGTACGCCATATGCATTAATATGAACAATTTTTGTTTTGTTTTTTCATCTTTTTTATATTATTCTGTTCTTGATGACGCAAAATTCAAACTGTAAAATTTTTGTTTGATTCAATATTAATGTAAGACCTTCATTTAAGTCTTTAAAAATTTTACCTGATCTGTAGAGTCCACCGCAAAGAATTATTTTAAGAAGTTGTAAAAAATAAGTTTGCGGAAGAAGTAGATGAATCTAATGGCAAAAAATTATTCGGCAACGCCTTTGAAAATAAATAGTTAAAATATTCACCCATATTCTTGAAGACTTATCATACGAAGTATCGTGTGTGGTGTTTCTAGAAGACTTTTCCTACGAAGCGATAGCCATTTTCTATCACGGCAAAATTCTTGTACTATAAATATCACTTTTAAGCAATTCTTAGGAATTTAGTATTTTTTTTTTAGTTTTCAGTTAAGTCTAAGTTTAAATATAGATATAAGAATGGGTAGAGTGGAAAGGAAGTATGTATATATAATTAAAAATAAATTAGTATTTTAATGAATGTTGTTTTTGTTTAGTATATTTTACAAATAAAAAAATTTTTTTTTTGTTTTATATATTGAACTAGCATCGTAGTGCATACATAGTTATAAGTTGTAAGAAGCCCTCGTATCTTGCAAACTAGAAGTCGGACCGACATGATTTAAAAAAGGTATTCCCTGATTTTGTTGTAGAATTAAAAAAAAAAAGTTCGACTTTAAGCCCGCTCAAAAAAATATCCCCCAAAAAATAAGGTGCCACTTTTTGGTACATTTTTCATTTTTTTTTTATTTTTAATTTCTATTATAGAATCGGGGACTAGATTTTTTTAATCACATCGGTCCGACTTCTGGTTCACAAGATACGACGGCTTCTTGCAACTTATGAAAATGTATACTTTCATTTACTATTTAAAAATCAAACCTCTTTTTTAAATAATTTTAGCTGAACGTTTTTTCGTATATAGTAGATTTAGATCCATAAACAAAAACATAATACATATAATATTACATATAATATTTTTAATATAAATTCTATAATATAATAATATTCTAAGCTCTGTATAATTTTTCATTTGAGTACCTGCTCAGTGTATATTGATCATATTTCGAGTTGTACTCGTTTTTGATTTTGAAAACATCAAATCTTTTACGAGATAAAATTTAATACGCATTTGAATTTGTTAAACAAACAAATAGAGTTGAATATAATATATTTGTTTAGAATCGAGCAGCTTTTACTCAACTCTTTCTTGATTGAGTGTAGTGAATTACTTGTATAGTATAGCTAGTATAGCAATAGAGAGAAAAAACAAATGTATCTATAAACATCTTTAATATGTACATATGCATATGTACATATGTTAAAAAAAAACATTAGTCTTTCTGTAAACCAAAAATAAAGACCTAAAATTTCAACAGAAATAAAATTCTTCTTCATTAATCCAATAATCTACTTCTTAAAACCTGTCAACTATTTTTAAGTTTAACTACAAATATATGTACATATATATTTGTAAATCAAGGTTCATATAAATAATTACAAAAATTATAAGGTCGAAATCTTATATTTCAAGCTAAAAATATATTACAACTAGGTATAATTAAAATTATAAAATAGTTCACTTTTACATGTACAAATTATGTAAATATTTGAAATGTTGACACTTTGACATTTTTACTAGTGATTTAAAATAAATTTTTAAAGTACTATTTACCTTTGAGAGTTCAAAACTAATTCCGAAAGTACTAAGATTCACGCGGTGTGATTGATACCAATAAAGGTGAATCTCTAGAAACGTCCGTACGGTTTGCATGATAAGCACATATATGTTGTCCTCAATGTTCAAATGTTATGGGATCAACAGGATAGCAGTACATATACTTATAATCTATTAAACTGTTATTTCATTAAGACCTTTATACCCTTACAACAGACCTCTTCGAACCTTAATAAATTAATTTGTATTGAAAAATGTAAATATGTATACGTATCTACAAAATCGTACATATAAACTTGTCAAAGTGAACTCTGCACTAAATACATATGCTGATACTCATAACTACAGAACAAGAAATGGTGGAAACATAAATATTTAAACTATGGGATTAAATGAACTCTTGTCCTCCACTATAGTACGTCTCTTTAATAGTCTACCTGAGGCTGTTAGAAGTAAAAGAAATGTCTTACATCATTAATTGTATCAGCAAATCGTATTTCAACTTGTAGTTTTATTATTAGTCAGATCACAAAATATGTAATTTAAATAATGTAAAATAAAATAATAATGAACCTTAACTTTTTAAAGCAATACCTACATACATATGAATTGTATATCTAATACCTGTACGAACAAAATATAAATAATATTATAAAATCACATAAAATAAATCTTTTTTCAAGCAAATCAATATTTTTAAATTTATGTACTAAAAAATAAATGGTAGATGTCTTTACTTTAATTTCGACCAGTTTCGGCGGAAGAAATTGTTTATGTCCACGATTTTTATAATTTAAGTTGAATCTGTGGTTGAAGTTAAATATAGCCTGTGAGTTGTGACTTATTTCTCAGTTAATTTTAACGTTAAAAAAAATAATGTTGTAAGAATTATTTTGTTAGTCTTAATTTGTTTATGATGTATTTAAAATGCTTAAAATGAAACTAAAATTGAAACACAATTTAAATCATAGCTTTTAAATTTAGTTATGTTTCTTCTTTTATTTGTAACAGTTTGTAATAATATCAAAATTTTAGAAATCACTTGGAAAATGGATGCGATCAATGTTTAATATGGCCAAAATGTCATTTTTTTTAAAAAGATTTTACATTTATATTAAATAGATATGGAAAAGAATTTAATGAATTTTAATTTTCAACTATAATTTTGTGCAACCAGAAACACTAGTGAAACTTTTAAATATAATTACATAGAAGCCTATATGTACCTATATGTATATATAGTCTTTGCTTCTGGTCTTATCTTTCAAGACACTTACAGAGTTGTAATAATGCAAAAATAAAAGAAAATATTAATTATTTTTCAAAGACTTATAAAAAAAAATAATAGTTTGCTTAAAATTTAAATTTTTATAATATTTTTTAATCAGATTATGCAATTAATCTCCATAACAAAATTGTTTCTTTTGTGGTGGTTTAACCAGTTTAACCTTTAACGTCTTTGTTTTAACGCTATAGTGCTGCCATGCCGCGCTATTTCTTTTCAACAATTTTTCAATAAATCATATTTCTTTTTACGAAGTTCAATTTTCTAGCAATTGCATTCTACATATTTTTCAAAAAATTAATTATTTTTAAAATTGTTGGTGAAATTGTTCGGAGACATAAACCAATCTTCATTAACTCTTTTTCTATGTTTTTATCATTGCCTTATCTTATACCAGTTTATACTTATACCAGAAACAATTCTTATACCAGCTTATACTGTTGGAATATCAATTTCTTCAGGTTGTCGAAATCAGAATAAAATTTAATACTCTCTGATACTAGGGACATTTACAAATTGGTGCAAATATTTGCTAAGTTAAAAAAAAAAAAAAAAAAAAAAAAATGGTATTATATTTGCACCATCTTGTGAACGACCCTAGCAAAAATTTGTGTTTCAAATTATTCGTATGATTTTTTATTTAACTTTCAAAAGTCGAATAAAAGATGTCGCATATTATTGTCTTGTTGAGTTGTTTATTTAAAAATTAAAAATTCAAATTTTTGTCATTTATAAGGAACCATTTTTTCTATTAAAAATTATAAATGACCCCCAATATATGTATGTACATATATATTTGCACACATAAATATGTATATATATACATATTATTATGTATTATGGGTGCAAAATTTTGCACTTTACAAGACTAGTGATACGTGAGTACCCTTGCACTATAAATTACTATGAATTAAAAAAATAAAGTAATTCTGAATTTGATAAAATTAACAGATATCTACTTATCTGCTACGGTCTGTAGCCATAGATATAGGATCTGTTAGATACATATATACATATGTCCATAAAATATATTTATAAGTTTAAAAAAATATATGAATTTTTTTTATCTTGCTGACAAACAATATTAAAAGGTCTAAAAGTGAAAAGAGAAAAGTCCAAAATGAAACTAATATTTTATAACAAATTTAAGGGTATTAATATAGTAGGCATAAATTTATGGCAAAATATAGTAGGCATTTAGTAGGGCTCCCTACAATCTACTCAAAAACTACCAATTATTTTTAATTTTCATCCTGATCCAAATGACTTGTTTAAAATCCCATCTTTTTTACATCTTAAAAAAAAATTTATTCTATCCTAATATTCATTTTCAAAATAGTGCAACCAACTACATACTATCAGATACTATTCTCTGTTCCTATTAAAAAGAAAAACTATAAATTTATTGTACTTAAATGCGTCATCAACTTTTCTAATATGTGCATATGTATATGTGTTTCTTAAGGTAAATTTATGTGTTTCAAAACAGATACCGTATTTTTCTATAAATTAGGTATAACTACCTACTTATTTGCAAAATTGTTAATTCGTCTAATGAAGAAAAAAAATCTAATTAAAAAAAAATAGGTTTTATTGAACTTCTGTCATTTAAGACCGATTACGGGGCTAGTAAAACTATATAACTTTAACTTTAAATAATTGCACTAACTGTTATTTAAAAATTGCGTGGAAATAACAGTTCAGTTGTCAGTTTTTTCATATCGTTTGTGATTTTGTGTTCTACATACACAATATATAATATATATGTACAATATACAATATATATGTATGTATATAAGGAAGTATATACATATGCATTCTAAATGCATTATTTACAGTGAATCACTTTATAATAAATAAACACAAACATTTATTTGCAATATTAAGGAAAGGAGTAGGTATGTATGTATTATATATGTATGTATGTATGTATGAATATATCATTTTTAAACAATAATAAACATTATCATATCATATAGCTCACTGATATGTTGACGATACCTATTATAGTTTTTCATTTAATCATTAACTAACTACCTGTAGACGTTTTTTTCCAAACAAAGTTGAAAAACATAAATTAAAAAAAAAAAAATTATCTTATAATTTGTTGTTATCAAATTACAATTTTAGATAAGATAAACGCCACATATTTTTATAAGAAAAACTCGCTATTATGTATGTACAAAAAATTTGTAATTCGAAATATTTTTTTTAGTGTACAATTTACTGTTCAAACAAATCAAACAAATTCAGCATTAAAATCATAACTCACATTAAATAAAGTCAATATAGACGCAATTTATTTTATTCTTAATTTTTGTTGTAGCAAAAAAAAAAATATAATAAAAATATATCAACATTTTTTATGTAAAATATTGTAAAATTGTAGTCAGTTAAAACTAAAAACTAAAATACAAATTAAAAGGAACTAATAATAAATAAACAACCAGTTAAATGGACTATGCATCAGAAAGCATTGAAGCAGAACTTTATCGTTTAAGAACAAAAACAAGAGAATTAGAAATTGAACTTGACACTCGTAAGTTGTTTTTTCCGTTTTTTTTTATTATCTTTTGGAGATTTGATCCCAGACATTTGATTCGCAATATTGTGAATCAAGCAATAATATTATTATAACATAATAAATCTCTGGCCAACCTGTTGTTGTTCATATTAAATTTATTTACTTAATCATTTACTAATCTTTTTTTTTTTGTGTTGTGTTAATATATATATATATATATATATATGTATGAATATATATATATGTACATTATAGTAAATACACAAAATGTTCGTTTAGCAAAAGAAAATTCAGTATTATCAAATGATTTCAATTTAAGAACAATTGAAGCTAAAACAGCTACAAGTATTAATGCTGAATTACGTTTGATGTTATTTAAGGCTGAAAATGAACGTGATGAATTAAATGGATCATTACAAAGTTTAAAACAAAAATATAATAAATTATATGATAAATATGCAGTTAAAGATAGAACATTTCGTGCTATTAATGAAACATTTCGTGATGGAAATCGTTTAAGACCAATAATAAAGCCAGATAATTCAAGTAACTATTAATTAATTTTAATATTAGGCCGTGTCCGAAACTATCGCATTTCCCACTAAATTTTAGCTAATCGCATTAAATTAATTTCGAAAAACTTCGAGTTTGTTTTAGTGCACTCGAAAATAGTGCACTAAATTGTCTGATCTCACTTGATTGTCTGATCTTAAAAGATTGTCTGTCAATCTTTTAATGTACTTTCGATTACACTAAATATTCGCCCTAAAAGAGTAATACACGTAAGAAAAGAGTGGGGATTGTTTAATGTCAAGTTCTAGTACGGTAGACTCGGAAACGGCCTAAGTATGTAATAGAAAAGAATAAATTATTATTTGTTTTGTATATACAGGATGTCCGCAACTCAAAGGTCACGAAGAACGGAGGTGATAGAAAGTTCATAACAAGCAAAAATTGTCCTGAAGGGGCGGTCTATTTCTAACGATTTCTAATTTCTAACAGGGGCAAAGATGTTGTTACTTCTTTAAAAAGTTAACGAAATTATTTTGAAGACCGTTATCTCGGAACTGTTAGAAATAGACCCCCCTCTCCAAAACAATTTTTTGCTTAATATGAACTTCTCTATCACCTCCGTTTTTCGTGACCTTTGAGTTTCGGACACTCTGTATATCTATATTTTAGGGCCGAAATTTCAAAGACCTGAAAGTCATCTACCTAAAACATCATCCGAATGTGATACATTAACATTGGAATTGAATAAAAAGCTTGAAGATGCATATGATAAAATTGAAGAATTGGAATTTGAACTTGAAAGTGTAAGTAAAATTATTTGCTTCAGTGATTCATTATATTTATTTTTGTTTTTATTTTTATTTATAAATAAGAGGAATGCGATAAAAATCTATTTATATATTATGTATGTACTTGTACATTAGTAACAACTAAATTAACTTAAATGAAAGATCATTTCAAATTAAATCAGACACTGTTAAAGTTTATCTTATGTAAATCTTTATTTACTTTATATTTATTTTTATTAGGTTTGGTAAAGTAAACATTCAATTCCTTGATATTTATTTGTTTTTACTTTAGAAAGTACTTCCATTTTAAGTGAATGATTTCATTTTATTTGTGATTTCCTGTTTGATTTCTTTTTTAAATGCACTTATTCTTTTTAAAGTAATTTTATCTATGTATATATTATTCATTAAAACATATTTCAAACAAACTATAAAAATACATATGTATATATATATATAAATATATACATATAAAAAGAAAGAATAAGGAAAATATACCTACTATTTTTTCAATTGTATTTTATTTAAAAAAAAAGAAGAGAAACGCTAGTTGTTATCACGGTCAATCACGATTTAATCAAAATAGCTGATGGAGGTTTAATGAACAGAGTTGAGCTCAATACTTTTAAAACTCAAAGTTGTGTGAATTCTTATAAAAGAAATAAATTTAATCTAATCTTCGATCGATTTCAGGGGGAAATTATACAACGGTCAGAAAAAGTTAATAGTTTTAGTATATGCAGTTAAATTTACAAGTGTTGTGGAATAAACATAATTTTGATGAGGCTATGAATGGTGCCAAATGTTTGGATTTTCTCTCTCGTTGTAAATCTAATTTTTCTCCTAGAGATCTGTCTAATATCTAATATACATATAAAGCATACATTGGACTTAAGATGAATTATAATTCACACATTTGGGCGGGTGCGTTTCAAACGTCATTGAGTTACTACGACAACGTTTAAAATTACGCTTTTCGCCTAATAGGTGACCCTTTCGTTTTAATAACTCTGTTTTATAGATATCTCGTATATAACTAGACTTGCTCAAATGAATTAAAATCATAATAGCATCTTTTCAACAATTCCAAGGTAAAATAAGAGAGCCAGCAAATGGTCATATCTACATTGTGAGCATTTTTAAATATCTGCTTTAAAACTGGTTATGGAAATTCATTTGTTGTAGGAAATACTAAAATTTAGAATATGATCCCATCAAATATGTTCCATTCGTTTGGAAATACTCCATTTTATAATTTGTATTTATTCAAAAAGAGCCATTTCAAGTTATAGTATCAAATTTACCATCCAATTCCTACCTTTTGTCGTATTTTCGCCTTTTATTTTCCCCCCTATTTATTAAAATGTACAACAATGTATAAAGGGATCCCTTCCTCTACCATTTAGATAACGCATAAAAAAAAATAAAAATAATATTAACATAATAAATTAATTTAGTTTTAATTACTAATTAAAATACTGATTATCCTTAGAATTTTCAAGGCTTCCTAAAATGCGATTTATGTCTTCAATACATAATCATCTTTAGTAATCCTATCATAATTGCTTTTTTTATACATTCTATAAGATTAAGGTTGTTTCAACTATTTGTCAGAATAACGCAGACAACAGTTTTAATTTTTAAAAAAAATATTTTCAATTGAGTTTAAAATATGGCTTCTCTATAGTAGTGCCAAATAAGATGTAAAAAAATATCTTGTTTCCATAATTGTGTCATAATGTAATTAAAAAATTTTATTCAGATGAAACTTAATTTAATAAAAGTTTCAATCATCATCAATTCTTGCAATTAACTTTCTCTAAATAAAATATGCTTGCACTTAAAAAGAAAAGTTTACATTTAAAAATTAAATGTTGCTCTTAAAGTAAAAATATATGTACTTTTTTCTTAAAGTAAAAAAGGTATATAATAGCTTTCAACTGTAAACGCATAATTTTGATCCCACAATAAAAATTGTCACGTGATTTAAAAGGGAGCCGACCTTTTTGACGAAAACAGAAATGTCGAAAAAAAAATGTTGAAAAAAATATGTTGAAAAAATATGCCGAATAATTGAAAATATTGAAAAAAAAAATGTTGTAAAAAAATTTTGAAAGAGAGGATGTCAAAAAAAAAAAATCGAGAGAAAATATGTTGAATTTCAATGTTGAAAAAAAAAAAATTTTCGGCAGTTTGGGGCCTGTCGGGGCTACAATAAAATATTTTGTTATTGAAACATCATATATATAAAAATAATTAGGAGGGATTTTAGAGTTGGTTTCAAAATCAGAAGTTACCGCTCTTTCCAAAGTATTTAAATATATATGTATTTGTATTTGTATATATATGTATATGTATATGTGAGATTCTGAATTAGCTTAAAATCTCTGCTATGAATTCAAAAATGGATCCAAAAGTTGGATTCAAAAGCAGGATTAAACAATTTTTCCAGGATATTTATATATGTATGTTAATATGTGAGATTCTGAATTAGGTGAGATTTTAAGAGTTAGTTGCAAATTAGATTTATCGCTTTTTCCAGAATTTATTGTAAAAATATTTATTTTGTTTTTTTGTTTACTTTCATACATTAGTATAGTTATACATAAGTTGTACTAAAAATTAAAAAGGAAAATATTGTAAAATAAAACAAAAAAAATCATTTTAAATATTTTTTTTTTTTTCAACATTTTTATTTCGACATTTTTTGCATTTAACATTTTTTTTCGAAATTATATTTTGCAAAATTTTTTATTCAACATTTTCTTTTCAAAAAATCGACATACTCCCGATTTAAGACGTACATACACGTATAACGTACATAAGATGATGAAGACGTACAGTGTTGTACAAAACAAATTTTTATTTAAGATTTGGAAATTACACTACAATTGTTTTTCTTTTTACCTTTTTAAATCGTTTAAATTTAAAAATAAAAAATATTATTTCAAATATAATATTTAACAGGTACAAAATAAAATATTTTATTTATTAAAATGCATTGGCGAAAATCGATTGGACAAAACATATGCAACTTTTTCTATCATACTGTACTTTAATTAAAATTTATTAAAAATATTACGGCATTGACTGTTATATTAATTTTTATACGCATGAATGCATTATTGTCATCTAATTAATTTTACAAAATAAATTATTTAATTATCTTCTAAAGTTATTAGAGTAAAGTTCTTGCAATATTTTAATTCTAAAAATAAAACAAAATTATTTTAATGAAATATGGCGAGAAAACGTATATTCTTCATAATTAAAAATTGTTCGAGAGTATATGAGTTGTGCTAAACAAAGCGTTTTGGCTATAAAATATGATATTAATAAATCTACTATAAATAGAATTATTAATTAATTTAATCGCACCGATTCTACAGAAAATATACACTGTGGGGGTAGGCCACGTAGTGCAACTAGAAGAGAAGATCGAATGATAATTTGAAATATAAAACATAATCCTTTCATTTCATTCATTAAATTACAAAATTAATTAAATTTAGAAATAAGCTGTTCGCAATTCGCAGACGGGCAGTTGAAGGTGAATTTAAATCTGTTAGAGCTGCAAAGAAACCTTTCATTTCAGAGCGAAATAGAAGAGCTAGATTAGAATTTGCACAAAAAAAAATTAATTGGACAGTTGGAAAATGAAAGACAGTACTGTTTTCAGATGAATGAAAATTTAATTTGAAAGGATCTGATGGTATAAAAACTGTACGTCGACCTCCAAATGAGATGTTTAATCCACGTTTCTGCAAAACAACTTATAATCATGGATTAGGTAACATAATGGTGTGGGAATGCTTCTATCGGCAAGGTATTGGGCCGATTCATAAAATAGACGATACAATGCATATATTTCAATATAAGGACATTATGGAACATGTTATATTGCCATATGCTGAAGATGAAATGTCTCTGAGATGAATATTTCAACATGACAACGATCCTAAACATACAGCAAATAATGTAAAAAGATGGTTTGAAGAAAATAGGATTGAAGTGATGAAATGGCCAGCACAATCCCCTAATTTAAACGCAATTGAAAATGTATGGGAAATTGTAGACAAAGAACGAATACAAAGAAATAACTGCAGAAAAGCAGAAGATCTATTCACTCAACTACAAACTGCTTGGGAAGGCATTCTCTAATCAACAGTTCAGAATTTAATAGAATCGTTGCCACGAAGATTCGCTAGTATAATAAAAACCAGCGGTTAATCCACAAAATATTGAACAAAAAAACTAAAATTTAAAAAAAAAATTAGAAAAAAAGTTGCATATGTTTTGCCCAATCGATTTTCGCCAATACATTTTAATAAATAAAATATTTTTTTTTATGCCTGTTAAATATTATATTTAAAGTAATACTTTTAATTTTTAGGTTTAATGGATTTAAAAAGGTAAAAAGAAAAACAATTGTAGTGTAATTTCTAAATCTTAAATAAAAATTTGTATTATAAGTAAAAAAGTTGCATATGTTATGGCCAACACTGTATATATACATCGATTTTAATATAAAAACACTCTGTATCAGTATATGTACCGTTTAATTTATATAATAATTAATATTATTATATAATAAATAATATCATAATAGAATAAAAAAATAACAACAAAATACAAATGCCAATAGGTACAAAACAACGAACTTAAAATAAATTTCTATGTATCGATATTCAATCCACTTTAGACTGATCAACTGTTTAACATAAACAATGCATTCCAAAAAATCATATAACATATTATACACATATTCTCAAGTGACCATATAACAAAAAAAAATAAATTTTACAAAAAAATAAATTTTAAAAAACTTTAACAAATTCTAAAATAGCATAAACCATCTTTTTCTTTGCTTCCATATATAGCATTTCTTAGCATTTTCTTAACCACCACAACTATACTAACGTAATTTAATTAAAAAAAATGCTCTTATATATGCTTTGTCATTAAACTAAAAAAAATAAATGACAATCAAAATGATTTTAATTCATATATACATACATATTAACATTGCATTTCATTCATAAATTTCTTTAAACCATTCAAAAATCAACACGAGCTTCCTTAATTAATGATAACTGCAAAAAAAAAAAACTGGAAAGTACATAATTGAAAAAAAATGAACATACTGTCGTACAATATGCCTTTTAATTTAATGATTCCATGATAAATTTTTCATTTAAATAAACCACATAATATATAACCTACTTATATAGGTACAACTAATTGTACACGCATCTTCCCATCTTTAATGATCATGTTTTATCTTCTTTACAAATTACAACCTAAAATTACTGCAACAACCAATCATGATTTTTTTGTATTTTTTTTTTTTTTTATAAATTAATTAAAATTTACAGTTTACTCTTCTCTTTTTTATTTTATTTATTTTTTTTTTTTGTGCATCAGTTGGAAGTTTTGGAACATGAAAATCAACATTTACGTACAGAATTAAATCAAATTAAAAGGAAAAGTTCAATGGATTCATCAATATCAAGTTCAGCATCAAAAATTGCATCGTCGTCTATACTACAACAACAACGACAAAATTCAATATCCTCATCATCATCTTCATCATCATCATCAATATTACGAACATCAGCTACAATATCGCCATTATATGGTGATAATCGTTATTCAACAGCAACAACAGTAAGAGCGGAAGAATTTCAAGGTTATAATAAAAATAATAACAATAATAAATCAACAATTCAATCATCAATTCGAACACCACCACCATCAACAGCATTATCATCAAAATTTTATATTGATAATGAAAATATTTATGAACAAATTGATGAAACAATAAAATATACAACAAATATCAATACAACTAGCAATAAAAATATAAATGATGATTGGGCTATTATTGATAATGATGATGATGATGATAATAATAATCAGGTAATTTATCGTGATGATGGTAACAATATAGGTGTTGTCGTCAGTGATAATGGATCATTTAGAAGAAAACCAAATATAGCATCAAAACCATCATTTATTAGTGGCGCCAAGCATTCTATTGGTAGTGGTGAGGCAAATGATGCTAAAAAGATGATTGTAAGTTAAATAATATTGATTATGGTGTTTTTTTTTTTTTGCATTTATTGTTTATAATCGATCATTTAGTAATCGGTTCGGATCGTTTTAATAGTATACACACTATACATACTTATATTGCCTGGCCTGTCATTGTATCATCGTATGCGTTTTTGTTTATTGGCATTTTGCAATGTAAATCATGTTGTTTTATGTTGTGTCTATGTGTTATTAACGCTTTCATTTTTAATGTTATTTTTATTTTTATTTTTTGCAGTATTTAATTAAATTTTTAATATTAATATGTATATACACGTATTGCATAAGTACAGTTAGTTAACCTATATATATGTACATGCAATTTTATATTAAATTAATGCAAATGTTTTTCTTATTATTTTTTTTTTTTTTTTTTTGTTTAGAATTTAGTTGACGAATTGCAACAATTTAAATTTAAAAATTCAAGTCAAGGACCAAAAAATGTTTAATAGACAAAAAAAAAAAAAACCAAAAAAGAAAAGAAAAAAATAATAAATAGAAAAAATAGAAAAAACCAAAAATTACCATAATAATTATTATATGAATTTAAATTGGCGGTGTTTAACCATTAGTTGACGACGGCAGCAGCATGGCATATAGTTAAGAAGTTTTAGTTTATTGATTGTTGTATTTACATATTACATATTATCAGATATTATGTTATTATTTTTTGTTTTTTTGTTTATTTTTTTTAAATTGGTGGCTATTAAAGGTGCATTATTATTAAATAAAAATAGAATATACATACTACATATGTATGTATGTATGTATACAATATTTAACCTAAAGTGGTAATTTTTGATATGAAAATTTACGCATATCTATTACTAACTAATAATTTTATTATTTTTTTTTTGAATAAAAATTGAATAAAAGGTGGTTACATTTTTGTTTTTTGTTTTTGTTTTTGTTTTTAATTTAAAATTTATATTTTAAAATTGTAATATTATTTTGTTTTATGTTTTTTAGAATTTTTAATTAAAAGTGACAAAAATAAAGATTTTTTTTTAAATTTAAATAGGGTAGCATATACATACCTACATAATGTATATAAAACGTTGCGTTATTTTTTTTACTTTTGCGCCTATCATCAAAAAAAAATTAAGCGGTAGATACATGATATTTAACAGCCTACTATTAAAAAAAAAAAAAAAAAAAACAAAGATTTATTTTAATTTAATATAGGTACATGCGGTGCGAATCGAAATTTACATTTATGGTAATAAAAATGTATTTACATAATATAGTATTGGAAAGAAATATTAGCATACGAACACTTAATAAAATTTGATTGGATATACTATATGTATGTATGTATGTATAATAATAAGTATATGTATTTGTATCTTTTGAATTATGATTTATTCGTTTTTGGGGTAATAAAGTCTAATTTGATGTGTTAGGTACTTTTTTAGGTTCCACACCAGATTTTACTATCTTATTATAATAAAGAGAGCGGGTCACAATCCTGCACGCCAAAATCAATCTGCGACAAAATCTGGCTTTTTTTTACCTTGCATTACAAAATCTTTCACGAACAAAATCTTGCAAAATATTTTTAAAGGAATAGATTGTGGCTTTGTTTTTAAAGTATGTGTACGATTTATTTAAGTTTAAGAAAAACATTAACATTTTTCTTCAAAATATCCCTCCAAATTTTTCTACCTATCCTCCATAATTCAAATTTCCCAATTCCAATTTCCCCAATTATCCTTCCCACATCCCTATCCACAAAGCCAAACTGTACATTTGTATTAAAGGTTCCATTCTAAAGTTTGGTTTTAAAAGGGGGTGGTTTTGGTTGGTTAAAGTCCAACACTACCTTGAGGAAGCACGTGCAGTTCCTCTTGGTGACTTTCGAGTTTTCCACCTATCCTCGTTGGTGGAAAAAAAAAAAAATGTACCTATAAACAAATAGTTAAGGAGGATTTTAGAGTTGGATTCAAAAGCAGGGTTAATACGGTTTTCCAGAATATTTATAAGTATATGCATACGTATATGTGATATTCTGAGTTAGGAGGGATTTTAGAGTTGGATTCAAAAGCAGGTTTGTCACTTTTTCCAGAATATTTATATATAAGGATATGTAACATTCTGAATTACATGCAAGATTTTGTCCTAGTATATTTAGGAAAAAAGATTTACGAAAGCAAGATTTTGTATGCAAGATTTTTTCGCATTAGATTTTAACATAAAAGATAATGTAGCAAACCCTATAATAAAATTATCCAACCTGAGCATGTTTTCATGGTATACAATATCCTATTCGGCATGGTGTATAATATGATATATATAGTCTTCCTTACATTTCTCATAAAATTTGGAATGCTTATAAATTTTTATATTCAACCCATCTTTTAAAATATATCTTTTTATTTATACATAATAATATGTAACAAAGTTTTTTTTAATGTTGGTCAGTTTTTAAATAATATCGTAGGTTGTTGTTTTATAAATAAAAATTTTTAGTAAAAAAAAAATCACGTTCATTCATTGTAGGGCATCTGTCTACTAAGTCATTTTATTATTTGACTATAAATTTACAGTTTCTGGAATCATTGTTTCAATAAAACGTTGATTTTACTCAAGACTGTAACAATTTTAAATAAACTTTTTATCTTTTTATCATCTGATTTTCTTAAATTTTTAAACATATTCATGTCAATACTTTTCTTTAATACGGTTAAGTATGAAAGGATTAATTCTATATTTTAGACTGAAAAAGGATCCCGTAATTTAAATTAATTACCAAACTAAAAATACCTATATAGGTATACATATATGTATATTATTTTCAAAATCCTTAAAAAAATTTTCTTAATAATACAAATAACGGGTGACTGTATTTTTATTTTACTAAGTGTATCTTTCAAATCCAATAATAATATAATATTTTGGTTGGGTGGTAAAGTATTGTTACTCCTATAAAAAATATTTTTTAATGAAAATTTAATTAGCGGTTTTTAAACAAAGGTATGATTTATTCAATAAATAAATAATTAAAATAAATGCTTTTAATTAATTGGGTTAAATAATTATATTAAAAAAACATTACCTAAAGGTAAATTTTTTTAATTTTTGTTTGGAATAATTAAATTTAATGATAGCTTTTAATTTTTGAAGAATAAAGTTCGTATAAATTAAATTTGATTGAATGTATGTAAGTATAATTTAAAATTATTTTAAAAAGTTAAAAAATTGTTATAATGGCTAACTTAACCTTAACTTTGTTATTGATCATTTTGATTTTTGGACAAGTTCATTGCGAAATATGTATAATTGTTTTTATATTCTTTATGCATATTTTAATGGGCAGAGAGAAGGCCCTTTAGCTAAATATATGTTTTCAATCAATATTTTTTTTATACCCGTATGAACATAATAGTTTTCAGGGTATAATAAATTTCCCGTTACTTTTGTGACGTCTTAAAAAAATGAGTTATATATGACAAAGTATATACGTTACATTATTATATTCTTACTCAGAATTGAATTCTGAATCAATTTAGTGCTGTTCGACCGTCCGCATAATAATTTAAAAATAAAGAAGGTAGAATTTTTTAACCTTTAAGTTTGTAAAATTAGTAGTTTCGATTTTTATATTGAGCATAAATTCGACTGGCGCGTTCGAGTAATTACTGCCATACAACTTGTTTTTTTCTATGAAAATAACTCAGTATCTATATTAAATGAAAGTATCTGAAATTTATATATAAATATATGTATTAATATATATAAGAATAATTTATAGCCTTATATTTTGGTATGTAATAAACTTAGACATCTGATTTTTGTCCACAAGATGATTAAGTTTTATTGTAAATTTGTTTGGTCCGGGGAAACGGGTTCGAGTAGCTGTCATAAAATTCCAAAATTCACATAAATATATACCGATACTTATAAGTAAGTTCGAAATCTTAAATTTTCTAAAAGAAAACAAACAAACCAAAAACTGACCAAACGCTATTTTTGCAAAATTTGTGATATTTAACTCAAGGATCTTGATAACATTCGTATTTGAACATTTTTGCCTGTGAAGAATATAACAAAATAACTATAAATATCACAAATTTACAAAAATGGTGTTTGGTTACTTTTACCCGAACACCAATGATATTATGTTCATAGAAGTATCCTAGAGTTAACACATTCTATTGTACACTCTTCCGTTTCGTTTTTCTGAAAGCTGATTTCAATTAGTAATAAAGTCAGTTAAAATCTTAAACTCTTAAATTCCATTTTAATGTTTTCTTTTTGTATTGATTAACTCTAAAACTTTTTTTTTTTTTTATAGTTTACAAACATTTTTATGAAATTTCCAAGTCAATTATAGAAAAGAAAAACAACAAAAAAAAAAAAAGCAGTAGAAAAATTATTCAAAATTGAAATCAAACATGAAAATAAATTTTGAGATCTGTCACAAAAAATTTTTTTTAATTTTTGTAATCCAAAAAAAATTGCAACAATTTTTAACCATTTTTATGTTTTTTTTTGTTTTTGTTTGTAACTATACAAAAAGTATATCCACACCCTAAATAATAACCAGGTTTTTATAACTATCAGATAAATGACAGTTATAGATTTGAATTTTATTCTAATTTGATTCCGATCTGATGATAATGACTAATTGGAAACGATTATAATATTCTGAATGGATTAATGCTTGTCTACATACAATAAATTTTTCAATTAAGATTGAAAAGAATTAATTAAATATCGTTTCTTGTAAATCATGTATGTTTATATATATGTATGTATGTATGTATAAATCATATCGCAGTTTAATGAAATTGAAATTTTTCAGAGACGTGTAAAAAGAAGTGCAAAAACAAAAAAAGAAAAACAAAATTTGAGAAAAGTTTCTGGTCGTCCAGTAGAAGAGATCTAACTGGTATATAAACCATTTTAAATTTGTATCACAGGTCACTATCGTGTTCAATGTTTTCAAAATTTAAAAAAAAAAAAAAATTTAAAATTTTTTTTTTCTTTTATATCAAAGGTACCTTTAAAATACACCTGTGTAGATATTTTGAACTATAGAATGTACTTTTAAATTAAATTTCGATTGGTCAATGGGAATGACAAACCTTCAATTTTTTTTTTTTTTTTGCAAATCACAAAAAAAAAAAAAAAAATTAATATCACGCTGCATATGCCGATTTTAAAAAATTTTTTTTATTTTTTAAGAATTAATTTTTTTTTTTCTCTATAATTTTTGCTAGCGTGTTTTTTTTTTTTTTTTGAAATTTTTGACCATTTTAGTCGTGACAAAAAATCTTTTAAAACTATTATTGATAATTCATTCAATTCTAATTTTCAATCAAAAAAAAAATTTTTTTTTTTTTCTCTTTTTAAACTAAAATTCAAGTCCAGTAAAAATTTTTATTTTTTATTTTTTTCTTTTTACGAATTTTAGAGCCTCACCTTGACGCATTTTTTTTTTCTTTTAGTTTTTTTTCCTTAGAAATGGTGATTGGTTGTACCATGTGCGTTTGGTTTACTTTTAATAAGTGTTTAATAGTTTTGACAATAATTATAAAAATTTGTATATGGATAGGAAAATTATAGATAGTTTATTTGTGGGCATAATAATTATGTAGTTTTAATTTTTAAGAAAAACAAAAAATTCGTAATGTATGGGTTTAATAGAAAAAGTAATACCTATATTTAGTAAATAAATTCTACGAAAAAAATTATCAAATATTTTACTAATTAATGAAAAAAAACAAAATGTAATTAATAAAATAAAAGAAAAACCAATTCTATATTTAAATTATTGAATTCATATTGCTTGACTTCTTCTTTAAAGGGTTTGGTTTAATATGGACTTTGCTTTGTTTCAATTTCAAAGTCTTGTCTTGCATTTAGTTGAGTTATCTAGGTATATGAGAAATCTTATAAAAATCGGAAAAATCCTTAAGAGATGAAATTTCATAGAAACTATAACAAGGTACTGAAAGGCTGCAAAAGTATCTAATATTTATGTGCACGTGGTAATTTTTAAAATATGTCTTAAAAAATAACAAATGTACAATGGGCTAAAAATTATTCAAAACAAAATATGTACATACATATAAAAATTTTAAAATTCAATTATTTTGGCAAATGGATTAGGAATTAATAAAAATATTATGTTATCTAATATCTTATCATTCAACGGATAATTAACACAAGGAGGAAATTCAGTCGGAAAATAAATTGGACATTCAGTTGAAATTCTGGACAAATGTCTAAAAAGAAGTTGACTTTCAGTCGGAAAATAAATTTTTTCCAAGTGGACTTATTACGGTATTCAGATTTTTCTTGTGCTAATAAATTATTAACCTCCAAAAAAAGACTAAATTTATTACTAACAGCTTTTTCAAGAATTTTTTCCATAGCAACGACAACGATAAAGTGTTAATTGGTCTGAATTCTTCACTCTTAGATATGCAGCGCACAAGTTTCAAAATATAATACTAACTGTTTAGAATTATGTGACTTGTACCGAAATTTATAATTTTCTTTTTTTATTTAGAATTTTAAATGTAAGAAAAAATGTGAAAAATAAAGAGACACTTTCTTGAATTTTAATAGAACTCCTAGATAATTCAGAAAAGCTGCTACTGCGTGTAAAAACATAATATTGAAGATTCAATTTTTGGCTGTTATTTTAGCAAAATTTGTACAGGTGCCTGAGTTGTTAGGTGTTTTAGCAAATTTTCAATTATTAAGATTGAATAGCTATTAAACATGTACAAAAAACAATTTCTGATGTAACTTATGTTAATTTTGAATAACATTCTTTTCTCAAAATTTCAGAGTTCTAGCTAGAAGCGTTACGGAGTTATAAATGAAGCAAAATTTCCAAAATTTTATTTTTACATAACGGTAAATTTAAATATTAAATTTAAAAACCTTGTATAATTTTGATACTGGTTTATAAAGTATCAAAGATAAAACAAATATTCTGTCGTTTGGCGTTTTTATATTGAAAAAAAATAGTGGAACACAGGGAAAGTGAAATAGCAATACAGAAAGTAAAACTGATAGTTATCTTAAGATGAACCATATACATATATATGTAAGTTATATGAGAAAATGCTCTGACAGGATTTAAATAAAATGACTTGCATTTGTTAATACTGTTAATACTGCTAATATTTTTTTTAGTTTATTTTTAAATCACATAAGGAAATAGTATGTATTATTTGTTTTTAAAATACTTCAAAATCATGTCATCTTAAATTTTAATTGAAATCTATTATCTAAAACATTATATTGTATCATTAAAAGAAATTGCCGCATTGTATCAATTATACCTATTAAATTTATACAGATTTGACATATATACCCGGGTGTATATTGAAAATTATCTATTTCATATTAAATTTATTTATTTATTATCTCCTAAAATGGATGCCTTTCGGTAAAATAAATTTTTAATTCTTATGATTTTAGCATAATTTTAGCCACACTTGAGATTAATTTAAGCAAAAACATTAAATCCATTCATTCATCCATTTATTTTCTATTACCTACATAAGAAAACATTAAAATAAATAATTATAATTATTTAATTAAAACCAATTTTTTTTTTTTTTTGGTCATATCAAATAGAAAACTATATATGTTTGTATGAATGTTTAACTTGATTTATTATCTTTTTAATTTTAAATTTAAAAAAAAAAAAAAAACTTTTGCAATTTGAAATTTTACATTTTTCTAAAAAATTCCAAGAATAATTTCATCTTATAACTGTAACTAACAGGTATTTTTATTGAATTCAATAAATATACATAGGAAATAAATAGAGCTGTAAGAAAAATTGCCTAAATGCCTAAATTGATTGATCACTTGTATTATTTTTTAAGTCCTCATGTTATAAGTCCTTTAAAGACAGTACAAACATTTCAGCAGAAGTGCGTTTCGTGCGTTTCGTGCGTTTATAGAATTAACTACCACAGTCAAATGCATAGTTAACTTTACTCTGTCATTTCTGTCAAACAATTACAGTTAAATATGAATTTGAACTGTCAAAATCAAATTCGACATTTATTTATTTACAAATAACTAATGAAGCTTTCCAAAAAAATAAATTTTAATTTTAAGAAGTATTATAATAAGTTCAATTGAACGATTTCATTTTTAATTATTTCAAATCTAAATTTACCAGATTAAAATTTTAAATAAAAAAACAATAACTACACTTTATAAGACTTTGACATTTGTAACACGTCTTGTTAACTCTATTCGCCAATAAAATCTACTTCAACTCTACTCCAAAAAAAAAGTTAAATCTTTTAACTTAAATGTGCATTTTTGAAATGATAATTATAACGTCATGGAGTTTATTAAATTCCTTCCCTATTATTTCGAAACGGTTTTATCTGGCATAGAGTTAATCTAACACTTGAGAGGTGAGAGTAAGAAATGAAACGCACTTTTTACTTTTAATTCTTGTACATTTTATAGCAAAATGTCATTCATAGCAAACTGTTATTTTGAGGCAACTGTCAATTTGATCAAACTGACAATCAATACAATGTGTTAAGTAATGTAGTATTCTAATATTAAATTATATATGTGAACTATCTAGTCTAGATTCTAGAACATAAGAAAAATATATCTAAAAACGTTTAACTAATATTTTTAAACAGACGAATGTCTGAATTTATTAAAAGTTTTTCAAATAAAAAACATTTTAAAAATAAGAGGGAAAAGCACGCATAAAATTTTTTTGCTAACGGTAATATCACGACATGAACGCAAAAATCACACATATCTAAATAAATATTATTGGAAAAAAAATTATAGGCGCGACGAAAAAATAAATTTTTAAACGATTATAAAGTTTGCGTTTTAAAAACAAAAGAAAAACTATACTTTTGCTTTAATTTTTAAAACATATATGTACAAATTTTGCAAGTTTTTTATTTTTTTCTATAAAGATTTTTAATGGTTTATTTTCCTTTTAAAAGTTTTAGGAGCGCACCTAATAAAAAAAAAAATTTTTTTTTTAAATATTTACAAATAATAAAAATAAGAAAACAAACGATTATTTGAGGATATTAAAACACAATTTTTTTATACTAAATCGTTAAAGTGCGTATGTATATATCAAAGCAAATTTTATCTGTTGATGGCAGTAAGTATCTAAAATTGCAATTATCATGTAAATATTTTTGATTTAATTTTAATCATTCACAGGACTACAAAAAAAATGAGAAAAATTTAACTTAAAATAAATATTAATATAATTAATTGATAAGATTGAAAAAAATTAAAATGATACATTGTGATTTCTAAATTTAAAATGATATCTTCGATTTTTAGTGCCTCTATCTCTTTTATTTTGTGGTATAAAAAGGTACAGGACTTTATTGAGGGTTACATTATTGTTTCTTCCCAAGCGGTTTAGTTTCACTAAGCACTTCACTAAGTGCTTTTATATGGCAGCTTGGTTGTCTGATAAAATAGCTATTTCTCTATTTTTGTATCCTCTTTCGAGGTTGCACTGTACGCATCTTTCGATTGCATACAATTCAGCTTGGAATATGCTAAGGAATTTTATCAATGATTTTTTCGATTGCATACACCTCAACTTGAAATATACTACGGAATTTCCCCAATAATTCTGAGTATTTGGTTTTTGGTCCATTTATTCCAAACTCAGCTCCTTCTAATGTTTTTGAACCATCATTACTCCATTTCCTCTTAGTACTAAGTTTTCGCGATGGTACTAGGTAATCGTGAAAATTTTTATAAAATTGTATTTGGTGGTCATTTTTTCATAGTATATGTGTAATATGCCATTTGTTCATTAAAGGATATACATTTAGCGAGGAGGGTATATATAGTCCCTGTAGTATATGCATTCTTCTTTACTAAATCTCTCCTGACTCATCCATAAAATGGCTGATGTTGAGGCTTTTTCCACTTTTATATGTAGTTGTATAAGTTCAAGTATTACTACTATAGCAGTAATGAGATACGTTGGCATTGCTCCCGTCATGCAAATGCAATTTTACAACTAAAATAATGAGAAATTTTTTTGATATATTATATACAGTGAAAAAGATATGATTTTTTTTTTTTAAACACAATACATATATACATATATGTATGTATATAAAAAAAAACTTTGCACACCGTTATCTGGAAAATCGTTAGAAATAAACATCCTCTTCCCATTTGTTTAAAATCACTTATCAATTGATTTATCACGTACTGATCCATATTAAATTTATTGTGAGACATCATGTATATTTGCTATAATAATTTTTGAGCATGCCATCTTCTTTCATGCCACCATCTTTTATATAGTTCAGATAATTAGATATAATTAAGGATATTTTAAATTTCTTCTAAAACGTGAAAGATTATGAATAGGATCGCAAAAAATGAAAAATTAGTGCTGACTTAAATTATGTACATAGCATGATTCTTAATCGCTTTAGCGCAAAAAATGTTTTGTCTTTAATTTGATTGGTTCACTTCTGCATATAATATACAACAATGGTTTTTAGGTACACTTGCAAAAATGTAAAAATTATAAATTCCAATTCAATATGCAAACAATTTAATTATTTACATCTTGAAATCCAATAAGATCTAACCAGACTTAATTTATTTTAAGTCAGTTAAAATTTAGTAAAAAAAATCCTGAAAAAGGTCTTTAAGTCTATCCAATTAGAATAATTAAGAACTAAGAATAAAATAAGAACCTTAATTTAAAAACTATTAAATATCTAAAGGCCATTTTACACTATGTGGATTTCTCAAAGGAGAAATCAAAAATTAAAACGTCAAAAAACTCAAATAAGAAATAAAATGTCAAAAAAATCAAATGAAAAATTTTTACCCTTTTAGACTAATTTGTGCAAATCAAAAGAAAATTTACAAAATAAAAACATTTTGAGTTTAATAAAAATAATTTGTTATTAGAAAGAAAAATGGATCGGCAAATGTATTATTACAGGTGTATATTAATTTATCCTTTTTCTTTTTTATACATATACCACAGTTATTATTATTATATTATATTTTTACAATACTTTTCCACTATATTAAAATTAATTTTGAATCCTTTTATCGCTCTCGAATTGCTTTTTCATTTTTATTATAGGGTGTTTTTCGTTTTTAGTTCAGAGCAGAGTAGAGCCAGAACTGTCAAAAAAAAATTTGTGTTTCTTTTTTTACCCTAAATGATCAGAGTTTATCTTTTGTGTTTCTTTTTTTATTCAGAGTACGCTCAGAGTATGTATATGATCTATTGTGTTTTAATATTATTTCGGAACGTTTAGAGATAAAATATTTTTAATATGTTCAGAACGTACTCTATGTAGGTACTCGATATATGTTCAGAGCACAAATCTAAACTAAAAAAGAAAAACACACATATAGTTTGCACTAATTTTTAGTTTGAAATGTCAAAATGTCAAAAAACTTAAATGAAAAATGAAATGAAATTAGAAAATTTCTAAAATTAAAAATCTCATTTGATTTCTCAAATGAGTTTCCCAAATGTCATTTTCAAAGCTTTTACACTATATGTATTTATTTTTGAGTTGATCAAATGAGAACTCAAATAAAATCCACATAGTGTAAAACGGCCTTAAACAATTTGACAAAATGTTTACCAGAAAAAAAACACAATTCGCACATTTAATTTTAAATTTCAAAACAAGATAATTAATAATTTAAAAAATAACATACACTCTTTTAAAATATGTATTATGTTCCAGTTAAATTAGTTATGCAACCTACACTCATTTAATTTACTAATTTACAGTTTTTAAACAAAATAAACCGTAAAAAAATATTGTTAAAAATTGTTATGCACATACATATAACAATAATCAAGCAGCATGGATCTGCTACACTTAAATTTGCTCCCGTTCGTTTATTTTTATTTTTGTTTTTTTTAATAAATGCGTTTGTCGACATATTATGCAAACATATTTAAGTATACATACATATGTATATGTAAGCTAACAGAGCAGTTAAATTGTGCGCAATTTTAAATGCTAACAATCATTCAATTAACAAATAAAAAAAAAAAAATCATAAAAAACAAAAAATAAGGTAACCTGTGTCTATAATTTTGTATTTTGAAGCACTGCATGTTATTTCTGTAGCACAGATTATTACGATGTCGTTATAACATTATAAAAAAAATGCGTTAATCCAACCTTTAACAGTAGAAAAAATTACATACACAATATATAATTTGTTATGTACATATGTATATGTATATAAATTAATAATAAACATTAATATTTATATTCTTTTTATTTTTTTGTTTTTTTTTTTTTTTGTTTTTTATGTATTTAATTTTATTCAAACAGAAGCAGAAGCAGAAAGGATTCAATATGCCAAACAAAACATCATTCACATACTCAGTACATACAATACATATTATTATTATATGAATTAATTTAAGGTGACCATATGAATTAAATTTAGCAAAAAAATTTAAAAGAATTTTATATTATTTTAATGCATTTGCTATGAAATATTTATCATTGTTTGTGTTTCTTTTCCTAACTACACTAACTATTGAGAAAAAGTAAACAGGAGTAAATACGGTTATGTTAAATTAATATTCCATTTACCAATTACTCCCAACTATTCTCATAAACTTTTTTCGTATATTCACATTGATTCACTAGTTGAAATATTTTGAATTGATTCAAAATGTAACAGTAAAACCTTTTTTGTTTTATTTATTTATTGGTTTCCTTAAAAGAGCCTTTTGATGCTTTGGAGAATTGGACTCGTACATAGTTTGTATTGGTTTACTTGAACAATTTATTAAAAGTGATGGAACAATAAATATGTACATATATACAATATATATATTAAGTATGTATGTATAATTATATGAAATATATGAAATTATTTAATATATATAAATTCTAATAATGCTGCAATTTTTAATATAGCAGTGATTAGATTAAATGAAAATTTTATGCTTAATTCAGAAATGTATACTAGTAATATTATAAGTACGTACTTACTAGTAAATTAGTATACTTACTTATGTACAGGTTTCAGTAAAATTTTATTAAATGAATAATCATTTAAGCTCTTAATGTTGTTTCGAAGACTCTATAGTTCGCTTGTAGTAGCTTGAAATTATTTAATTTGATGAGTACAACAGATATTGTTATGATGACTTTGGCTGGATTGTTACACTAATGCTGGATTTGATGCTTTTTTGTATTTATGGTATTGATAAAATGAGTCAAAAAGTTCTGCATATCTTCTAAATAAAATCAATTCCATTTTTTCTAATAAATACAATTATATTTAGATCTTTATGGATTTTTGTAAGTGTGTAAATTTACGAATTTTTACACTTAGTACAGAATTTTTTTTCCATGATCCAATAAGAACTATTTAACCAACTAGTGTTACTAATATATTTCAATTTAAATTAGTTTTTATCCGAAAGAAAATTACTGAAAATTTAGTCTAGAACTTCAAAATTTGAAAAAATAACTTGCAAAAATTACATTCAGTTTAAATATTAATGATTTTAGCCAATTTCCCTGTCAAATTTATTCCTAAACTGTTAATTCTTTGATATACTTCTGGCTGATAACAATTTGATTCATTTTGTAAGCTCAAAACTAACCTAAAACTTTTTTCGCCCTCATTTTATATTAAATTAGTTTTAAACTGTAATTGAGTTCTTTAAATGAGAGTTTTGTTGGCTTTGGAAAACAAGTTATTTGATGGTTTTGCTAAAAGCAATAACAACAGATAAATTTGAAAAAAGTAAAGCTATTAGTTGAAATTCAAATGAAATATTTTTGTCTAATCTAAAGTTTTTGTTTATTGTTGAAGAACAGTACATCAGAAATGTTTTTAGCTTTCATTATACTCTTAAATTAATAATTTTTCAATTTAAATAAACTGACAATCGTAGCCTAAAAATGGTGTGTCAATGTGTCATCACTCAAAAACCACAATAATAAAATAAATTTCTAGGCAAAAATTTATACTTACATATATATTAAATATCATTTCATTTAAGGTGGAGGAGATTACTAAATCTAAATTAAACATAAAAGATTATTAAATGACAAAATAACATATAATATATGTATGTATATAAAAATTTGTACAGCATTTCAACTGAAATAATCTGTTCAATTTAATTTAATATCGAAAAAGAAATATAATAGGCACGCACACGACCTACTATCATACACGATTCATGACAGATCAACTGAGGTACTTTTTAGCATTTTAGTATTTTTTTTTTTTTTGTTTTATGACTACTCTTATGTATGATGTCGTAATTCTCTATCTGGAATTAATTCTAAAATGTCTTACAATGATAATGGGTTTTTATTTTTATGTTTTTTTTTTCTTTTAATAAAACAGCATAACTTTATGTTTATAATATATGTATTTATGTAGGTACATTTACATATATAAATTTATTGAATGAAATAACAAACATTTTTTTTTTCTGGTATATAAGTGTTCAAGGTTGCGCGATTACCAAAATTTTATTTAAAATTTTTCGTTGATATTTAAAGAAATTTGCCCAAATGGATTATAGATTACATATATACATACATACATACATATGTATGTAATGTATATAGATTTAAGAAACTTTAGTTTTTATTTTAATTGTTATAACCAGCTGGAAGTAATAAATTTTGTTAAGGAATGCATTTTTTGACAATCAATACCAAAAATTTTCAATATATTGTTTTTTTTCATTTTTCATGTTATGTATACAGGAGTAAACAACTGTTGGGAGTTCAGCTCAGGGTTAATGAAAAAAAAAAATACACAAATTGGCAAGGTTTTCAATAAATTTTAAAATAAAAAAATTGTAGGAGTTGTTACATATAATTTGGAAACATTTTGTCATTTGATGACAAGACAGAAAACATATGTACATAAATAAAATTATGTACATATGTATGTGTACGTCAAAGCATAAAAGGATATAAAATTCTAAACATAAATTTGGTTTAATTTTTTTTTTTTTTGTGTTTTTTTGTTTAGTGTTTGCCGCTACAATTTTATTATACTTTTTGCAATGATCCCGTAGTGTGTAATTAATTTTAATGTTTTTCCAGATAACATTAAAATGTATGTACATACCTACATTTATATATAATATATATTTTTGGTGTGGTTGTTCAATTTTAATTTTATGTAGATACATAAACATTTGGGAATTTGTTTTTTTCTTTAAATTTTTAAATTATTAATGTCGAAATAAAATGAAATCGATTTATCATTTGGGCCTTTTTTGATTATCGATTATTTTTAATTAATTCCATTATTACTCATAATATTCTTTAAGACTAAGATAAATTGAAAAAAAAAATGTTGAAATAGGTACATTTTTATTAAAGGTATTTATTTCAATGGAATTTTGATTTTGTTTTTTTTTTTTTAAAGAGTGAAATAAAAAAGAATTTTCAAGGTACGTATATAGGTACATATTTTTAATTGGTTTCTTTTTATTTATATGATACTGAAATCGAAGTATTTTATTTATTTGTTTGCGTGGTAATTTTAAAAAATGTTAAAGATTAAAATAATGATTTATAAATGATTTCAATGCGATTAAATTTTTACTTAAAATATCTTAATATTTTTAAAATAATATAATATATTTTATATTTGTATCTGTACATAAAAGAGAAAATTTACTTGTCTCCTTCTGATTAGCATAAATAAAATAAAACAAGGCAGAATGTAAACTAAAGGTTTTTAAAGGTGGAAATTTTCCATAAAATGCGCACTAAAATATCAAAATTTTTCTTAGATCTTTTTAAGAAAAAAATGTGAAAAATATAAAGACACTTTCTTCAATTTTAATAGGAACTCTACATAATTAAGAAACGATGATTTGATTTATTAAGGTAAAAAAAAGTCCTGTCGAATGGCGTTTTTAAATTGAAAAATGCAAAGCAGAACTTGAGATATACCATACATTTAAAAATAGAAGTTTTTCAAAGTTTGAGGAGCTGTAGCTCCGTAATGGGACTACATAAAAAAACTGTTTTAAAACATTAATTTTTTTATGATACCTACCCATGGTTAAAATATCATTCCTCTATTTTTAACAGAGTAGAAGTTTTGTAAACATAGGGACAAACGGACGAACGGACAGAGTGAAACTAATAGGTATATTTTTTCAATGTTTTTTTTGAAAAAAGTGCTAAAAAGATCTCAAAATTTTGTATGGGATTTTGTGTGGTTTTTCATATGAAAAAAAGGCCGTAATTTTCGACAATTTTGGATTCTTTTTTTTTGTTTGAATATTTATTTTTATTAGCGAATTTATCCACATAGAGGATCTTATCAGGTCGTGGTTTATATAATATCAAGGGTTATAAAAATGTTTTTTTAACAAAATTAAAAAATTTACAAAATTGAATTTACATGTTTCAAATTTTCCAAATTAACATTTAAGTGAAGTTAAATTTCGTTTAAGTGAAGTATTTCAAAAATTTAAAAATTGCTTGAATTTGCATTTATGTTCCACTGCTAGTATTGTGATGTTATTAATTTTGAATTTACACCTTTCTTCTCTATAGTAACGACAATAATTTACAATACATTAAACTGCTTGGGTTTCTCCACAATTGCAAATTGGACTAGTTACTTTTTCTATTAGATGTTTGTGGGTAATATTTGTGTGGCCTATCCTTAGTTTGTTATTTTCTATTTAATTCCACTGATCATTTCATACTAATTTTATTAGATTTTTAATAGTAAGTTTATAGTCAGTAAAAATATATTTGTATTCTGAATCTATGTTTTCAAATATTGACTCCTTTCCTCCTATATCCACATTCTCATTTTCTTCAATACTGACATGGCTAGGAATCCATTGCTTTTTGTTTTAGAGAAAATACTTTACAATGCTCTCCTAAAAAATTTTGCAGGCATTTTTTTTATTACTATATTTTGAAAATACAGTGAAGTAGTGAAAATTCTGATTGTTTGTATACGCTTATATAATAATATGTTTACTTTCATTTTTATAATACATTTTATTAAAAACAAAAAAAGCCAACTTAATTAAAATACTAAAAGTTCTTTTATATGAAGTTGTATAAGAAAAAAGGAGCCAAACGAATATACAAACATATAGACACCGACATTTTGCTATAAAAAAATGTCCACTTTTTTGTACTCTATACGAGATGGCAACTGTGAGTAACAGAAAGCGAAAAGGTTTTGTTCTGAAAGATATTGACAAAATCGTTAACATTTAAATATATAGAAATACACTTCTATATCACATTCTACAAGTTTAAGTTCCACATATTGGCAAAGAAATAAAAAATAAAACATTTGCTATGTTAAGGAAATTATTTTAATCGAAACCCCTATGCACCCTTAATTAAAATTGCTAAGCTATGAAATCTTGTTACGACCAATATTGACTTGTGAATGTCCTATATTGTCTATTTGAAAGAAAATATATAAAAATATGCAAACGTCTAAATAAATAAACCACCCACAAAATCCTTGCACTATTAGATATTCAATATTATTTACAACACCAACTTTATGATTTATGATATGATGCTAAGTGTTTTGTGTCTTGACAAACAAAAAATATTTTTCCTTGCTGTTCCTCGAAGGAGCATAGAGCATCCACTAAGTCATTTATTATTTGTATTTGACTAAGTTACAGTTTCTGAAATCATAAATAAGTCGTTGACAAACAATTACATATTTAAATATCCAATTCAATTATTATGTCCAATTATGTGTTTTATACTATTATTACAGTTGTATAACCTATAACCTTATATCCTGTCACTGTTATTTTAGTTATAGTTCACAATTTAGTTTAAAATTAATCATGTTTTATTTTATAATTTTATTACAAAAATAATTTTCTTCTTGAAAGGAAGAGAAATGTGCGTTGCACGATCTTCTTTTCTATAATAATGGACTTTAAACAACGAAAATCATTACTTTAAAATAAAACTTTAAAACCGGACAAAAATGGGAATAAAGGTTATGGCCCAATGCTTACCTTGTTTCCTTTACTTTGAATACTTTTTCAAAGTATCAAAACGAACCAAAGTTAATAAAGTAAATACTGGCACAATGATTACTTTGCATTTTTTGCTTTGATTTTTGTGGAATTTATTTTTTTCTGAAATGGATTTAAAAAAAATTTTGGAAATTTTATATATAATAATTATATATGAAACGGACAAATGTTTGTATTCAGTACCAAATAGGAGAAGATTTTGGGTTCGGGACATTCATGTTTATGTAAAAAAATTCAAATATCAAATGTCAAAGTATTCAGCGCAAAGTACGCAATTGAAAATTCGTCAATTCGGTACTTTGCTTTGTTTGCTTACTTCAAATACTTTATACATTTGGTCAAGTACCATAAAAAATAATGTGATTCATTTCAGCGATGAAAGTTTTCGAAGGAAGTAAAGGAAGCAAAGTAAGCATTGGGCCATCACCTTAGGGAAAAGCATACCCGCATTATTCGTGTTATAATGCAAAAAACACATATATATATATATATTAGAAACTAGGCCAGCGACATAAAGTTTGGCTTTTCTTTGGGATAAAAAATCTTGGGACTAGGAAATGATTAGAAAAATGTTACTCCGATTGATCTTCAGTTTTTAAAGATGACACAACAATGAATTTTATGAAGTTTTGTTGGGGTCTCTATTGGCGCATATACAGTATTAGATGGTTAAAATGAGCGTTTGTAAAAAGACGATGCATGCTCAAATGACTATAATTGGAGTTCCTCAAGATATGTCTGACCTTCAAAATAATAACATATTTAAAATTAAAATGAAAAAAAAAAATTAATAAAACTTAAAAAAAAAAAAAAAAAAAAATAATTTACGTATACAAAGGACAATTCTTTTTTTTTTTCCCCCCTTTATATTAAATAACAAAGAAAAATTGATTATTACTTAAAAAGGAGTGAATATTTTTTATCTGAATTTGTTTATTGATCTGATTGCAATAATAATTAATTTATTTTCGATATTAATAACGCACTTATTATATTAAAATTTTAAACTGCAATTAAAGTGCAAGTTAATGCTTTTTTTTTATTTCTTTTGTCATATATTTTTTAATTAAAATTTTTTTGAAAGTGAAAGACATAAACTTGAAAGAATTAATTCATAATATTTATAAAGTCTGAAAAAAATAACAAAATTCGAAGGACATTATTTTTAATTTTACATTTTGTTTAAAAATATTTTAATGATTTCTTCAGGAATTTTATAAAGTTTCCAATATTTGCTGGCTTTTTATTTTTCTTTTTTGCGAGGTTGGAATCATCATACGATATTATAGAGGAGTGGAATGAGCACAAGTTCTCTGGTGTTTATTGAACTGTAACCATCTAAACATAACCTCCCTTTTATGATCAAACTATAAGTTAGATATTATTATGTTCTTTAGTATGTACTAATGTACTGATTGATCAAAGGAAGTAAATATTATTTACTCTGATGTTTGTTCAACTTTAACCATCTAAACATCACCTTAATGACCAAACTGTAGGCTATAGATTATGTCCTTAAATATTAATATACTATTGTACTGCTTGGTCATAATAACTAAATATTATATGTAACATTAAAAGAAACAGAAATTTTTAACTCATAATGTATGTAAAATAAATATGTTGGAATAACGAATATCTTGAAATATTTTGTCAAATGCATAAAAGTGGGCGTAAACTGAAATCTTACTTTTTGAAATAAAGGCATATTTTTGCTTAAATTTTACAAGGAAAATTGCAAACCAAAACGAGTTTTAGCTTAAAAAAGTGAGATTTACGTTCAAGCTCAAAACTGTATTCAAAACTTACCTTTTAAAACAACTTTTTCAAAGTGAAGGTGTAATTTTTGTTTTGTTTGAAAAAGTTAGGTTTCAGTTCAAGCTCAGTTTTAAGCATTTAACTCATTTATCCTGCAGCTAAACAAAAAACCAATAAATATTGAAAGAAGAATCAATTAAAAACAAACTCAAAAGAAAATCTTATAGTTAATCTTATTTTAGTTAATGCAAATTTTAAATAAAATATTTATTTTTGTTTTTTTTTTTTATCATTACGAAACGTAATACAGACGCCTTCGCTTTTTTTTTCCTTTTTTGTTTTTTTTGTTGTTGACATATTAACATAAAAATCTTTTTTTATTACGGATTTAAATTAAAAAAGCATGCTAAAAATTGCTTACAAAACAGTTCAGATTCCTTCGATTTGATAATTTAATTTTTATTTTTTTTTTTGATTTTCTTTAAATTCCATATTAAATTTCAAAAAAAAAAAAAAACACATAAAATTACATATGAAAAAAATAAAAGCAAAATCAAGGCTGTGCGAATCTACGCCCCACGAATTATGACCTCAAAACAAAAATGAAAAAAGGCTCTAAAATTTTGAGTTATCTTGCTGACGGACGGACAGACAAAGCTTAATCGACTCAGAATTATGGATTCTGATCCGATCCATACCTTTGAACATATATCTAGCTAGCTTATTTCGAAGTGTTACAAACGGAGAAGCAATTTTAATATACCTGATCCTTATCGTACGTGTATGATGAGAAAAAATTTAATATTTTTATGATAATTCAATTTTTTTTAACCACACTACATAAATATTCTGGAAAAAGTACAAAAACCTGATTTTGAATCCAACTCTAATATAAATTTGGTGAATATTTGGTAAATTATTAAATGAAGTCGCCAATCAAAAATGAAATAACATCGCAAAAATGGAAATAATGTCGTGAAATTTTACGACCTTAAATTTTCAACATAATTTCCTTTTCGCGACATTATTGCATTTTTTTCGGAAATTTTACGACATTATTTTATTTTTGATTGTGACATTATTTCCTGCGACACTATTTTATAGAGCCAATACTAATACTTTTGATTGCTATTATAAACGAATCATGAAAATAGATTCCAAATTAGCTTTATTTGCTTTTGCTTCAGCTTGAATTATGGCCTCAAAATAAAAATGATAAAATGCCCTAAAAAAACAATTTTTTTTTGCGCCATAATTTATTATGAATGAAGGCTCCAAAATAAAAAATGAAAAAAAACACAAAATTGCCAAAAAAAAGGGAGTCTTTTTTCATTTCAAAAATCGATCCAAATCCCATGCAAATTTTGTAGGCTTTTTTCACTTTTACTTTTTGGGCCATAATTCGTGGGGCGTAGATTCGCACAGCCCAAAATCAAATAAAAATAAGATTAAAATTTTAATACGCCCAATTAAGAATACTTTTTCTTTCTTTCTTTTCTCTTTTATTGTGTAATCAAATTTAAATTTGAAAATGTATAGGCATGTGTTGGTACTAAGTTATATTGGATAAAAATTACGAGATATTTTTTAAAACAAAAATCAAAATAACAAATAACACATTTCAATAACATAACATAACATAACATAACATAACATATACATAAAACTACACAGAAAACATAACATTATAATTTATGTCATAGTAATTCAATTTTCTGATCATAAAAAAAAAAACACAAAATGAAAATATTTAAGAGGATATTGTCACATTTACAAAACCTATAAACAAAACATTCTATATATATATATATATATCTAATGTATCAGGTGCCATTTACTGGATGCTAGCTATAATATTGATAATGCTCTTTCTACGCTCCTGTAGCATTCGTTTTTATTTGTCTAATCTATATACATACTTACCTACTTACTTTATATTTAATAAATTATAACAAAACATTAAATGAATTTTTACAACTATTGAAAATATGACGATATGCTTATGAAAAATTTAAAATAAATTTTTCTTTCTGTTTTTTTTTTTTTTTAATCTTAAAAACAAAACAACCAGTAACAAAAAAAAAAAAACAAAAAAATATCGTTTAGTAAGTTAAGAGTTCACATTTTTTTTTTTATTGATCCAGAAAAATAGTTTAGTTTTAAAAACATAAAAAACAAAAAATCCTTATTGTTTTTTTTGTAAAAAAAAAAAACATACTGAAGATTTTAACTTGGCGATTTAATAAATATTGTATCTATAATAAATATTACATATTTTCTGTTCAATATTTAAAACATTAACTTAAAATAAATCTCACAAAAAAAAAAAAAAAAAAAAATGTACAGGATGTTAAAAGAATTTCACAATTTAATAAAAATAAATTAACATTTTATTCTGTCACTGAATAATAATGATTTTGTAATGAATTTCCGTCATGAAATAACTTAATATTATGTATTATGTATATTATGTACATTATATATATTATATTTTTCTGTTAAAATTTATTCAAAATTTAATTTCGAATTTTTTTAATTCAAAATATTTTTAATTAGATAATTCATTGCTGCCTATAGAAATAATGTCATTTTCGACAGCGAAATGAAACCAAAATCGTGATTTTTTAATTGTAATTGAAATCGAAATGGAAACTTTATTTTTAGTATGAAAATTTTTTTTTTTTTTTGTTTCGTTTGTAATCCAACATATACTGGCATTGCAATGCCAAAATAACACATTGTTTTAATACTTTCAATTTCAATTTATTTACATTTTAATATACAGTGAGATGATAAATGTCTACATAGCAAATTAAACCATTAATAATAAAACAAAATTAAAGTAAATTTAAAAAAAAACAAGTAAATGTAACAATAAGTCGATGCAATCGACTTATTAATACCCTACACCTGAATAACTCGAATTAAATTAAAAATCCATAAGTTTTTTCGCAGCTGCTTGAACTTCTTTCCTTTTCTGTCTTATTCAACTCGACTTTCAGGAACGTAAAAGAGGCATCCTCTTGGGATATGCTTGACACCCTTGTATTTCGAGTTTCTATCTTTATTAATTTCGAAGATATGCTTGTTAGTCCTTGGGAGGTGTGTGTCAGGTATCCGAATTGCCACTTCAATTCATCATATCCATCTCAGGGACATAAATAAAACATGCCAGAACACCATTGTACGAAATTTAAACGTCTACTATTGTTGGTTTTGGAGATATGCTCGTTTGCTCTTGTGCTCGTCCGGAAGTTTCCAAAATACAAACCCATGGTTGAAATTCTTTCAAATGTCAGTTTCCAATTTTACAGAAAAGGAAACATAACAGAACACCCTTGTACTAAAAATAAAGGTTCTATCATTGTTGGTTGTGGAGATATACTCGTTTGCTCTGGAGCTCGTTCGGAAGCTTCCAAGATCCGAAACCATGAACCAAATTCTCCCAAATTTCAGAAACATAAATAAAACACGAAAGAACACCACTGTACGAAATTCAAAGATTCTGTTTTTGTTGGTTTTGGAGATAATCTCGTTTGCTCTGGGGCTCGTTCGGAAGCTTCAAAAATCCAAACCCATGGACCAAATACTCTTAAATTTCAGCGACACAAATCAAACGTGAAGGAACATCATTGTAAAAAATTTAAAAGTTCTATCTTTGTTGGTTTTGGAGATAATCTCGTTTGCTCCGGAATCATTCGCTAGCTTCCAGAATCCGAATCCATGGACCGATTTTGTCCAGATTCCTTCCTAAGAAGAACTTAGCCTTCCTTTCGTAATTATTAACCTACTATATAAATTTCATCAAGATAGCTTCACTAGTTTTTAAGTTATCGTGAGAACGGACGGACGGACGGACATCGTTAAATCGACTTAGGAGCTGATTCAGAATATATATACATGTCCATATCTAACTCGCTTCCTTTTGGTGGTTACAAACTTCATATGAAGGGTGTAGGATATAAAAAATTAAGAAATGAAGAAAAAAATATTATATAACTAAAAGTATTATTTTAACAAAATAGTAATCCAACTAAAATAAAGCAGAAGATAAGGCAGATATAGTTAATCGCTCAAACATTTAATGCCTATTGTAATTAAAACAAAGCTTGTTGATTGTAACATGACTTTTAATTAATGTAATGGACATAGGTAACGAATTCCAAATATTAACAACTCCTACAAAATACAACAAATGTCAAAGTTTACCAGTGTGTCGTGGAATTATCTATCATCTGGAACACTATCAAACCAATGACGGTTAGTCAAAAATCTAGTACAAGCATTAAATAAAATATTAAGCTTTTATATATTTTATCAAAACTGGATGAGTTTTATTATTTTAATAAAATGGTGAAAACTATCACTCAAAAATTCACTGTAAAGAAATTTTTTAATCTTTGATTTTGAAAGCAAATATTAAACACGTTCTAAGTCAGAATTTTCTCATATGAAAAAGAATAGATATAATCCTGATCATATCAAAATCACAATCATAAAATTAATTTAAATTATTTTTGCAATGTATCCATGTTTTAATTATTTTAAGGATTTTTTCAAACAGAAGATATATTAATTTTTCCAGAAAGTATACCCTATCAAATGTTTTGGTTTTACTATAATACATACTTTGTTTTAATGTCATTAAGCCCTGAATAGAATATTGGAACCAGAACAACAGACTGTTTTACTTAAACCTCAGAAAACTGTTTTACTTACACCTTCTGAAAAAAGCAAATATTCTCTATTCAAACATTCATAACTAATCCCTATACTCAGGCATTTATTTTTACAGAAGGAAAAATTCAATATAAAAATATTCAATTACAATTGATATAAATTTAATTATAACAATTATTTTTGAAGCCCTGAATTGTGTAGAGAATCTAACCTTAAATAGAAAAATGTTAGGATGTTAAACTATAGGGAAAATCTGTTAGCTATTATCGGTTACTTTTAATTTTTTTATCTAATGAATTCATTTAAAAAATAAAAATAACTTCTAATAATTTAACAACATTTTGTTTTATTCAATAACAATAATAAGCAATGAAATCGTAAAAATATACATATGTGAATTCATTCATACATCCATTTACATTATTATGTAATGTACATGATTTTTTTTTTGATTCAAAAATATTAGAAGTAAAAAATAATAAAAACTGTAAACAAATACAAAACAAACATAAGATTAATATTGAATCTGCTAACAAAAATTTTACCATTTTTATTTTATGTCATCAACAAAAGAATAATATGCATAATATGTACATATACAATAAATTTTTAGAAATATAAAAAAAAACAAAAAAATTTGTTCATATAAATTCATTTTTGGACTTAAATTAAAGTTAAAGTTAGTCGAATGAAAAAATGTTCTATGGCAAAGTTGTTGCAATTTACTTGTGTAACAACTTTTTCTTAATAATTTTTCTCATAAAATTTTAAAATATTCGTAAAAAACTTAAAAAGTACACTTGTAAACTACTTCCGGTGGTCCGATTGGTGATAAGCTCCAAAAACTTATTAATCCGAGATATTTATGTCAAAACCTTAAATATGAAATTGCAATAAATTCCGCTCAGTCGTTTAAACGGCACACGCGCCCACAGACATACCCACACACGCATCCACACACACACACACCCACAGGCATCATGCTAAAAAAAGTTCAGCCTTCTCCACACCGGAGTAGTGCATATTTGCCAAAATCTCAGGTACAAATTTTTAGTATGAAAACAATACCTACCTTATACATATTTTTATGCGGTCGGTAAATATAGATACATTAGTTTATGTTCTTTTAAATTAATGATTTTTCATTTACATATGCTTACAGCGGTTTTAATAATGCCTATACATAAAATTTTCAAAGCGTCTCAAAAGAATTCTCTAATTAATTTAGATCAAACTTGTAAAATAATAATATTTTTTTACTTTCTGGTTGACATGTTTATAGTAGATTACAATTTACTGCATCCTCTTGTCACTCACATCCACATGTACACTCTATAATATTATTTATAACAAATAATATACAAATAATATAGAAAAGCAAACGTATTAAGTTGAATTATGAGCAAGGTCTACAATCATTCGCTCTAAAATATTGTTACCATACTTATACCATATACAATAAACCAATTAATTTATTACCAAAACTTTCATTTATAAAATTTCATTTGACAGTTGAGAGAAAAAAAAAAATTCCCATTACTTTAACATTTTTATTAGAAGAAAAAAACTACAAAATGAATTTTTATTAAATTTATTATGTAACTTACAAAATAATATATGTGAGAAAAATCATAATATGTTTCAATTATTTTTAAAACATTCTGTACATTAAATATTTATTTATTATTTTTTCAGTACTTTCACCACAAAAAAAAAAAAAATTTTTTTTTTTTTTATACTATCGAATAGTAACTATAACTAACTATTGAATAAGGTACTTTTAACCACCTACAAAGGCCCAGTATACATATATAAAAATCTAATATTAGTGAATGAAACCCATTAAAATAAAAAAAGAACGAATAAGGAGCGCGTGCGGTCAACTGTCGTTTTATTTATAAAATTTGTTGTGCAATCTGACGTTGAAAGCATGCAATATTTTTTTTTTCTTTCTTAATAGATTGCCAGCATAATAAGAAAAAGGAAAAGTTAAATTATAGGTTAAAAAGTACTTGTTGCACTTGCACATATTTGCAAAAATAAATCAACATACACATAATGATGAATGTTTTTATCAGTTTTTCTTTCATTCAATTTATTTCAAATATGTATTTATTAATTTATTATTTATTAGATTCAAAATTTTTTTTTTTTTTTTAATTGGAATTTTTAAAAAGGAAAAAAACCTAAACAGAATCAAAAGGTATTATAGTTGCGCTAACAATTGCATTTATTTTTCATCTCGATTTGAATAATAAAAGACAGGATGGGCTTCAGTTGGTATAAAAACGTAAAGACTTCTGAAAAATTTGACAAATAAAAGAAAATTGTTGATTGATCTAAGAAAGTATCTTGATGTTGATGAAAAATGGTTTATAGAAAATTTAGGAATAGAGCACATCAAAACAATTTCTGAAGACGACTAGTAAGAATCAGATATTTCGGTAGAAAAAAAATTCTTCGAAAATTATAAATTAAAATTTTCAAGGAGATTTTCAATTAAAAATTTAATCAATAAGTCAATTTAATGATTTATCCTTGGACACCCCAATTACAAAATTCCCAAATTAAAATCCCCATTTCAAATTAAAATTCCCAAATCAAAATCCCAAAATTTGAAAATATATGGGAACCCGTTTTATCGATAAAAATCTGGAATAAAAAAAAATTGTCAAATAAAAAATCTTAAATCCATCCTAATTCAAAATTTTGCACCTACAATGCTATATAATGGTTTAAAATGCTTTTGTTTTGGGAATTTTTTTTTCGGGATTTTGTAATTTGGGATTTATGTTTAATTTGATTCTTATATTGGGTATTTCGTAGTACTTCTAACACATTTTACTGAATTTGGTGTTTAAAATTTAATTGAAGATTTAAAAAGAATTGGGAGATTTTGTAATTGAGGATTTTGTATTTTGCAGATTTAGAGGCCCTCCTTAATTAATATTATATTTTACATTAAAAATAAATTTAAACGGTATAAAGTGGCGCAGATTTTGCTTTTCAATAAAATGAATTTGTTAATACTTTAAAATTATGCAATTAATCGTATATTTTCATGTATAATAATAAAATTATTCTTAATAAAGTATAACTCGTATTAAATATATTATTTAATCTTATCCACTACTGTTTAATTTAAAGAAAAATGTATCTTATAATCTTTGAAAACTTTTATTAACAATAAAAATTATGATAAGTATTTGTAAAACAACAGAAGAAAATAAATTAATATTTTGTAGGATCATATAATTAAGCAGAAGTCTTTATAAGAGGTTAGATTATTTTGATAGTAGGTATATATTTTAAATTTTTGATTGTAGATACAAATACAGGAAAATATATTATGTTAGAATATATAATGTTAAGACATACATATGTATATTTATAAAATTTTATATGTTTTATATGGCTCTATTATGGTAAAAAGTAAAAATTGTCATAAATAAGTTTCTGTTTAGTTAAAATGTCATTTTTTGATAAGATATTTTTTAATATTTATACTTTTTAGACTTGAGCTTTAAAAATACCTTCTAGGATTGACATTACTACAATTCGCATAAATTTAATTGTGTTTTTAGCACATTTTTCAAAAAATTAAGAATTTGCTTATTAGTTTCACTTCTTCCGTCCGTCCGTTCATCCACTGTTTTGTTTACAAACCTTCTACACCGTTAAAGCTAGAGTAATAAAATTAATGAATAGCAAAATTTTACCATTATAATTATACATGACGTGTTAACAGATTTTCTTAATTATATAGAATTTCCAGAAAATTGAAAAAGGTGTCTTTTTAATTTTCACATTTTTTTTTTATATATAAAATTCTAAGAAAATTTACAAATTTTTGTTTAAGTCACAATTCTAAACAGTTTTTATTGCCTTTTGGGAAACGTGCGGCTTTAGTTATTAGGTTTTTTTTTAATATACTTATTTGTTCTTATTTTCTTTGATATAGTGCGATATTTGTGATAATATTTATTATTGAAAGTTTTCAAGTTAAAACATATAGTGATTGTCTCTTTGAAATTATTTAAGTTTCTTTTTTCCCAAATTTCCAAAAATGTCGGGATGCATTACTGTAAATGAGATACAGAGAGTGACAGCATCAAAAGTCTTCTATTTAACACACTAAACGCCATCTCCTTTTTATGAACAAACAATAAATTATATGACCTTAAATACTCATGTATTGCCTGGTCAAGGGAAGTAAAGTTTATGGAATGAAAATTAATTTTAAATTGACAATATATGCTTTTAAACAAAGTTGTTAAGTCTTTGGATGTTATATAATTCTGCCCAATTCTAGTAGGAAACATATTAGATAGAAGATAGTTTCGTGATGTTTGTACCACAAAAGAATTTCTGTGAGCCGAATTATGCTCTCTGAAAATTTTGACCTATACTTAGGAATGGGCAATGGTAGCTTTCTCCGCTTCTCTTTGATTTTTATACCCTACACGTTAAGTATAGGTTATATTAACTTTGGTATGGTGTTTGTAATCACCAAAAGGAAGCGAGTTAGGTATAGACATGTATATATATTCTGAATCAGAATCACCTCCTGAGTCGATTTAGCGATGTCCGTCCGTCCGTCCGTACGCACGATAACTCAAAAAATAATGATGCTATCTTGATGAAATTTATACTGTAGGTTAACAATGACTAAGGTAAGGCGGGGATTGTGAATGAGCTAAATCGGACCATGCGTTCGAGTACCTCCCATACAACTCCCAAAACCGAACAAGCATATCTTCGAAATTAATAAAGATAGAAACTTCAAATTTGGTACTAGGGTGTTGTTTCCTGAATCCTTGATTTGTCCAAAATTTAAGATGAATTAGAATGGTTGTTCGGGTATCTTCCACACAACTCCCAAGACCAAACAAGCATATTTTCGAAATTAATAAATATATAAACTTGAAATTTGATATAAGAAAGTTCTACCCTGTTGATGTCTCTAAAATTTGAGAAGAATTGGGGTGGTGGTCCGCGTGCCTTCACACACTTCCCAAGACCTAACAAGCATATTTTCTAATTTAATAAAGATAGAAATCTGAAATTTTCTACAAAGGTTGTAAAAGCATTTATTTTTTTTAGCTTGTATTAAATACCTAACTAAAATAACTTATGGATTTTTAATTTAATTTGAATTTTTTAGGTGTAGGGTATAAATAAGTCGGTTGCATCGACTTACTGTTACTTTTACTTGTTTTTTTTTGAATAGAGGCATCAAACTTATAATTTCGTTTTAACAATACAATTTGTTCGTTTAACCACAAGTTTGACCACCCATTTTAATGTAGTGCTATTTTTTTTTTTTTATTTCTGAACCAGAAAAAGATTTTTTGATGATGACTCAAATTCTACTAACCGTTTTTTTTTTTTTTTTTTTGCAATATGAAATCGTCAAAGAACAGAAATAATTCATAATGTAGGTCTTTTTGTATCTTTAAATTTAAAATTGGGAACTTAAGTAATTTTGGAAGTATACTTTGCATTAGTACAAATTTTTGTTTTTTTTTATAGCATTCGTTAAGAGGAGTTAGAGAATAATTAAAAAATTGTCAATTTATTACACATATTGAAACCTTTGATAAATGTCTAAAGATAATGAAAAAAAAAAGAAAATAAATTAAAAAAACAATTATTTAATATTTTGCAAATAATTTTTTTATTCTATTTTTTTTTTTATATGATTAATTTTTTAATCATATTTTATTTTTTTAGTTTTGCTTTTACAATTTAATAAATTTCAATTATATATTTACAAGTTAGGCACATCTTATTAAAAAAAAAAAATGCAATGGTAATTGATCTAGATGAGATTTTTTTTTTTTTTTTCAAAAAAAAAAAAAATATATTAAACATATATAATTATTAAAATTAATATATGCATATATATAGTATAGTAACACTAGGAGTATTCTTTAAAGTTTTATATATAAAAAAAAAAAAAATATAATACATATTAAAATTATATTATATATAAAATAATAGGTTATTTTTTTTTTTATTAAATATTATTAAAATATATATATATTTATATTTATATTAAATGACACATAGTGAAAATTCATCAATCATACATCTTTGATCCAACTTTTCTTTTTTTTTTTTATATATACTGTTTCCGTTTCCCATTCGTTATTTTTTTTTTTCCATTTCTTTTTTTTTATTTTGTTGTTTATTCAACTCTAATTTTTCGTTGTATTTCTTGTTGTGTAAATTCCATTATCTTGCCTTTATTCACTTTCGTTGAATTAGTTATATCTTTTTTTTTTGTATTTTTTTTTAAATTTGTTTTTAATTAACAAAATGACTTTATAACAATAATAATAATAATAATAGTAATGAATACGGTTTTTATTCGTTTTTTTTTTTAATAGAAGAAAATAGTAATAAAGAATTTTTTTTTTTTTTTTTTACTTGTTTTTCTTTTTTCCTTGTAAGTTTAAAGATATGTTTTTCATTATATATGATATTATGAATATTAAAATGATGATGCATTCTCTACGTCCACATAATTATTATATTTATTTTATACACGTATACATAGATAATATTTATATATATATATGTATTTATTTGTATATACATATATTTATATATATATATTATATAATATACATTATAATGTTTTAAGAAAAGAATTTAAAAAAAAAAAAAAAACAAAAGTATAGTTCTAATGATGATAAGCATAAGCTGGAGCATGTACTGCAACATGTGATAAATGTGCAGCTGGATATGCTACTTTAGCAACTGGTGCTGCATATGCTACTTTTGCTACTGGTGCAGCATAATGTACTGGTGCATGATGATAAATTGGTGCTGGTGCTATAACTTTAGCAACTGGTGCAACAGCTTTAACAACTTTATGTCCTAATGGTTCACGTCTAACAACAGCATTAAAACCATTATGAGCATCTGATGTATATTCAACAATACGATGATAACCATCAGCATCAATTAAACTATATGAACCATGTACAACATCACCTTGACGTGATTCTGTTTGACTTTTAATATCACCAGTATGTTCATCATGTACTGAATATGAGAAATCATAATGTGGTGGTGAATCATATTCTATTTGTTTAACTACAGGTGTTGCTACTTTAACAACTGGTGCAACATGTTTAACAATAGCTGGTGCTGCATAATGTCCTAAATGTCCATATAATGGTCCATGTGCATAATGTTGGGCACTAGCAATTCCAATCAATGCAAATACAGCGAATAACTATATATATTTTAATATATATGAAAATTAGAATGAAAAATAAAAATAAAAATTAAATAAATATAATTTTCACTTATAAATAGAAATATATATATAGATACATATATATATATATATATAGATATGTATATCATCTTTTTTTTATCATTTAAATTTTTGATTTTCCATATATAAAAAATTCTATAAATTAAACTGAATCAAATTAATCCTTTAAAAATTATAAAAAATTTAACGATTATTTTAATATTTGTAAATAATTTTACAACCAATTAAAAGTGTTATTAATTAGAACCTTTATTAGAATCAAGGATATTTACTTAAACTGAAGATTTTTTTAATTTAAGTCAATATTTTATATTTTAAGTGAATATTTTATATTTTAAGTGAAATTTTTTTTAATTTAAGTGAATATTTTTTATATTAATCGCGAGGAAATTTCGTGAAGAATCTTTACTTTAGTAATTTATGTCATATAAATATTCTTAAGTATACATATTCAAGTTTGATATATATGTATCTCATATATATATATATATGTATACTATAGGTATTTTTTAACTTTAATTTTTTTTACAAATATCTTCACTTAAAGTAAAAACGTCTTCAATTAAAGTAAAAAATATTCACTTAAAGTAAAAATGCTTTCAGTCTTCACTTAAAGTAAAAATGTCTTCAATTAAAGTTAAAAAAAGTTTGATATAATTTTTAAAATGTTTTTTTATTAGTATTTAATTTAAAACAAACTGTTAATTTCACATAAAAATAAAACGTAACGAAACTAATTAGTAATTTGCTATTTTTTTTTTTTTTGTTTTTTTTTTTAAAAATCAGTTAATAGCTATGTTTAAAAAAAAATACTACACTTTAAGAATAATTTTAAATATAAATGTTATTTTTATTTTATTTTTTTTTTTTTATTTTTTTAAATTAAAAATATTATTCTATCTACACACTACAGAATGTCCTTTTTATTTTTATTTTTGTTAAAGTTAAAAACTAAATTTTATTTAGTATATAAAAAAGAATAAAGAATAAAAATTTTTAAGAATATTTTTTTGGAATAAAAATTCTTACTTTGAACATTTTTGTAAATATTTTTTTTTTTTTTAAATTTGATTTATTTTAAATAATTTAATTTAATTTAAATTATTATTTTATTTTTATTTTTCAAATTGATTTATTTACAAATAAAAAAATAACTTTTTGTTGTTTTTACACAGAACACCTGAGGTAGACTACAATTCTACAGAACGATACTGTGGACTTTTATAGTAAAGTCTTATGTGATAATTTCTTCTGTTTTTCTTTAATGAAAAATCAGATTAATTTTTCTATTTTTTTTTTTTTGTTTTTTTTTTTTTTTTATAATGTAAATTGCAATTTCAGATTTTGCACTGTTGCACCGAACCGGCCAATAATAAAACATTATGGATGAAAAACAAAAAGATGCAAAAATGTAACAACAAAAAAAAAAAAAAACCAATTTGAAATTATAACCAAACCACACATACATAACTATTTTTATTTAAAAAAAAAAACAAAAAAAAAACCATAGTTAAAACAGCATAAAATTTTGTCTCTTAAAAAAAACAAAAAAAAAAAAAAAGCAAGAACATAAAATTAAATTTAAATCGATTGTAAATTTACTACAACAATTTAAAATAGAACACGCTTACATGGTGTACTTTTAAAGTACGGTCGATTAAAAGCAATGGCAATAGTTAATGGTTTTACCTATAGGCTCAGTTTTAACTGAACACTTTTTTTTTTTTTTTGTGTTCTTTATTTTTCTACTCTTTTTATTGTAGTATTGCACCACAACTAACCATTATTACAACAACAACAACAACAACAGTTGCATCAAAGTAATAATGCACCAACAAAATGCACCCCAAAAAACTGATTTAATACACATCCATACATACAGGTATGTCGTACATACATAAAATGCGAAGTACTTTTTAAATACAGTACTAAAAGTAGTTTAATATGACATGCATAAGTGTATGTACATAATATGCATAATAATATATATGTATATACATAATAAGTTTAAAAAATTGTATAATTATTGTATGTAGTAATAAAAAAAAAAAAAAAAAAAATTTATTTACCTTGTCCAATATATCTTATATTAGGCCTCCATTCTTTATATTCATTGCATTGAATTCAATTAAAATGTCGCCTGTTACTCACAAACAACTTGTGAAAAGATGGAAAGCACATTTTTGTTCTTTTTGTTTTCTTTTTTTTTTTTTTCTTTTTTGGCTTGTGAACTCTTAAGCTTTTATTTGAAAAAAAAAAAACTTCAATAAACCCCTTTTTTTTTTTGCATTAAAAACCATTCAGTGATTTCTTTATTTTCTTATTTTGTTTTTGTTGTCTTTGTTTTGCACCATACAAACAGAGTTCATTTGAGATAAAAAAAAAAATTGAAAAACAAAAACATAATTTTGATCTGGTTTTTGGTCTTTTGGTAAAATGTTTAACTTAAACTTTTTTTTTTTTTTTTGTTTTTCGTTTTTTATTTTTTAACTTTTCTTTTTAAACACACAACAATAATAACAAAATTTAACGAAACTAAAAAGTAAAACAACAAAAAAATTGGAAAATCACACGAACAAAAAAAAAAAAAAAAAGAACTGTACAGAACGCGCGCGCATTCATAAAATCAAACTATGTTATGTACATACATAATATATGTGTATTTTTATTTTTTATTTTTTTTTGATATTATGTGAATAAGACTTCAGTTTACATGTTATATACTTACATACCTATATTCAATAAAAAAAAAAAAGAAAAAGTGTCTTAAAAATTTTTAGAACGAACCAAATATAAAATAGGTATTGAAGCATAAATATTAATTTTATATATGTATATATCAGGAATTCCATGTTAGTCCGTTAGGACATTTAAAAAAATTTAGAAATTTTCTTTTATCAATTTAGTTTAGGTATCATTAACTTTATTCTAAAAATATTTACAAATTTAAAACACCTTTATAGAACAATATTTTCGCAAATATTTCTATTTTCCAACAACAAATACTTAAACGAAAAATGTTACTTAAATTTTCACAAAATGCTTTTAGTCATCGGGATCGTACAATATTGTTAGTTTTATAATTTTCAATATTATATCATTTTATATCAAAAATTTTGATATCTCAAGAATGGATTTGAATCGATTTTAAAAACATAATTTAAAAAGAAAAACAAATGAAGAATCAAAACTAACTTTATCTAATATTAAAACCTAAAAAAACCGTATACAAAATATTATACAGATCATTTTCAAATTTTCGGTTTTTGGCTCGTTTTTTCATGGAATTCCCCATATATTGAATTTTATATAAAATGTACTACAACATGCTATAAAACATGTTGTACAGCATGTTGAAATTTTTATAGAATAATTTTGATTTTTTTTTTTTTTGTTTTTTGTTTTTAAATTATTCTAAGTAAATTTGTAGTACAAGAATTTGTAGGTTGTTTTACAAAAAAGTGCTCTTGAATCAATTTTATTATGTTAAAAGAAAAATCCTTTAAAGTTTTACGAGTTCAAGAATAAATTTTTCATTTTACAAAATTTACAAATTTTTTAATTTACTGAACGTAATGAAAAATTCCTTTGATCACCCATCAATTTTTTGCGCGGTTTTTGATTGTCATTATTGAATTTAATTGATTTTTCGTTAATTTTTTTATTTTTTGATAATCGTGCAAAAAAATGATTTTTACTATATACTTATAATGAATAAAATAATAAGTGTACTTAGATTTTGTAACTTTTCCGAAACATTGTGAAGTTTAATATTACAAAAATAGGAACAGGCGAAAACCTTAAAATTATTTTGAAAATTTCTTCTAAGAAAATTAATGTAATTTTTAAAAAGTAAGTTTTTAAGGGCTTTTCTCTCTTGCATAAAATTTGTAATTTACTGGGAAGGAATTTCCTAGACAATTTCCTAAGAAAGCTAAACTGCTTTTAAAAAGTTTAAGAAATTCCCTGAAGATAAAAAGAGTCTTAAAAAATTTTAAGTAAAAATTAGAAATCTTTCATTTTAAATTTCGAAATGTTTAGAAAGATTAGCCTCAATAAAACTTATCAAATTCATTTTGCTCAAATTTTTAACTCCAAAAAAAAAAAAAAAAAAATATTTAACTCCTTGACTAAAAATTCTACGAAAACCATAAAAAAATAGCATAAATATTTATTTTTTTCTACATAGCAAAAAAAAAAAAAAAAAATCAGCTGTCTCCACCACAGGACCGACCGCCCCTACCCGAAAAGTACAATGCCAAAATTTATAGATTTTTTTTATAATAATAATTTTATATCAAAGCAAAATAACTTCTAATAATTTAACAACATTTTGTTTTATTCAATAACAATAATAAGCAATTAAATCGTAAAAATATATGTATTTACATATGTATGTATGTGCATTCATTCATACATCCATTTCCATTATTATGTAATGTAGGTACATGATTTTTTTTTCATTCAAAAATATTAAAAGTAAAAAATAATAAAAACTGTAAACAACAAAACAAACATAAGATTAATATTGAATCTGCTAACAAATATTTTACCGTTTTAATTTTATGTCATCAACAAAAGAATAATATGCATAGATACAAGTACATATTATGTATATAAATTTTTAGGAATATAAAAAAAAAAACAAAAAAAAATTGTTCATATAAATTCATATGGAGTGTATATAATATGAACTTTTGGACTTGGAATTAAAAAAACTTTAAAGTTGGTCAGATCAAAAAATGTTCTATTGCAAAGTTGTTGCTCTTTACTTGTGTAACAACTTTTTCTTAATAATTTTTTTCATAAAATTTTTCTGTTACGAAATATTCGTAAAAAACTTAAAAAGTACACTAGTAAACTACCATTTGCGGTTGTCCGATTAGCTCCAAGAGCTTATCAATCCGAGATATTTACGTTATAACCTTAAATATGAAATTTCAAAAAATTCCGCTCAGTCGTTTAAGCTGTACACGTGCCCACAGCCATACCCACACGCGCACCCACACACACACACAGACGGACATCATGCTAAAAAATTTTTTACAGCCTTCTCCACACCGGAGTAGTGCATTTTTGACAAAATCTCGGGTACAAATTTTTAGTATGAAAACAATACCTAACTTATACATAATTGTATGCGGTCGGTAAAAAAGACTGAAAGGTTTTTTTTTTTTTTAAGTTTATTTTAAATCGATATCGTAGGCTTTTTAGAAATTATTTTTTTTTTTTTACTATTTTCTTTTTAATAGACATATAAAAAAAATTATTCAATATGTTACAGATAGTCATAACTATAACTAAAATAAAATAAAAAACAAAAAATTAAAAATAAAAAAAAAAAAAACTTAAATTTAAAAAAAAAATTAACAATAAACTACAAAATCATTTTTTTTTTTTTTAACGAATATGAGCTGATATTGCACGCATACTAAATAATTGATCGTAAATTTCGATAAAATGCTTGCGCACAAATAATTTTTATTCTGTTGTTTTTTTATGTGCATAAATAAATTTTTTCAGATTGTTTTCAATTATATAATTAAATAGTTTACTCCAGTTGACTTTTTCTTGTACAATGATGGTCACTGTCATTTTTTTCAATTCTTTCATATTATTATGCTTATTTCATATGCTTTCATGTAATTATTCATGGCATTTCTAAACCATTGAATGGAATTGTAAAATTAGGCAATACATACCAACATATAATATTAATCTTTCACATTATTCGTTATACAATAAAATCGTTTTTAATTGTCATTTAAGATCTTTATTAAATCAGAAAATTTTTTTGTACCACACTTTTGTTTAAAAGCTATTAGGGGTCAATAATTGGAAATTTACTATTTTTAAATACTTCTAACTTAGGCAGCTGTATAGATTTTCTGCAGAGAAAGAAAGATATATTGTTAATGCTTTTTCTTAATTATTAGCGGAATCTTTCAACTTAAAAAAATGTCTCTTGATTTTTATACAATTTTTTCATAATTTTTCTTACATATTATAAAAAACCAAAAAAAACTTAGAAATGTTAGTGCAAGTTACAAAAAATATTTCATAAGGTGATTCCAGAGATTAAAACTAAAAAAAAAAAATTGTATGGGTGAGGGGGTTATGTTATTAGTCTTTTTCGAGATATTGGAACTTTTATGTTTTTTTGTTTTATATTATTAATTGCCGAATAGCTCGTCACCCATACACTCCACAGAAGTTAATTCTTTAAGCTGTTGAATAATTTATTGCCTTGGGGTAATTACTTTTTTAATTAGAGCTAAAAACATATGAAATTTTAATATTTTTTTTGTAAAGTAACGTATTTTCTTTCAAAAATGTCCTATTAAGGTACCATTATTATATAAAATTTGGAATCCTTGATAAGCTACCATAATTTTCTGCTTAGTTTAAATATTTGTACTCTTATGCGGAACACCTTGTATATTAGATACCAAATCATATCTAATAATTATTGAATTAGGGCATATTAATAATTATTAAAAAACAAATGATCCTTATTCCGTTAAAACAAACAAAACACATATTAAAACTAAAGAATAAAATAATAAATTACGATTACAATACTTTTCTCTTAACTTCGTATATATACAAGAAAAATCAACAAAAAAAAAAAAATTGATTTCATTATAGATTACGAGATTTTATGCGTGAATAATAGTAATATTATAATAACTGTTATTTTAGTTAAAAAAAAAATAAACAAAACAACTAATACTATAACAATCTTAATAGATTATCTTCTATCCTTTTCTTCAGATATTGATAAAAAAAAAAAAACAAAAAAAACAAAACTTAAAGTTACAGAGTATAGATAATAAAAGCTCCTACTGCTACACTTTGCAAAAAAAAAAAATACTATCTGCTTTTATGTTTTTATTTTTTGTTTTTTTTTTTTTTAAGTTTTTAGGTCAATTTAGGAGTAATAAAAAAAAAAAAAAACTAGTACTGTTTATTTTTGAAATTCCAGTTAAATTAATATTATAGTTTCGTTTACAGAGTATATACGCAAATATACATATTATATACATATATATACATATTATATACATAATATTATACTAAGTTTGTACGCAATATAGATACCCTTAACTAAAAACAATTTTTTGTATAATCACCACCCATATTTTAAAAGAATTTATTACGTTATTACTTTTAAAGAGAAGAAAAAAAAAAAAAAAACAGAATTATTAAAAGCGATTAGTTGACATAAATATCTAATAAACATATCTGTATAAAATGCAGAAAATTATTTTTCAGAAATAAAATATAAAAAAAAAAAACAAAATGTAAAAAATATAAAAAAAAATTATTTTTATTTTCATATGTTCAAAATATTTAAGTTTTGATTTTAATTTAAATTAGATAATGATATTATATTAACTGTCAGATGAGAAATATTCAGAATTCAATGTACTACTGAGTACTGAGTACTGAGTACTGAGTATCTAATGTCAGTTGCGTATAACCGTACCATTTTATTTGTTAATAGTGTGAATTTTATTTATTTTATATATATTTTATACGTTTACCTTAAAAAATAAGAAAAATAAAATAAAAAATTATGATTGTAATTATGTCAAACTTTTAGTAATTTTTATTAAATAATTAAACTGATATACTTAAGATAAATATTTTGTTTAGTTTTTTTAATTTCTTTTAAACAAAAAAAAAAACAAAAATAAAAAAAAAAAAAAACAATTGTTAATATCATTATAATTTAATAGAAATATAGAATGCATTTATAAAAATATTTAATAAAAAATAATATGTAGGAACATAATTACATACATACATACATATATAGACGTGTGCAATAATTTATAAATTTTTATGTCTTAATAAAATGGAATTTTTAAATGAATTTATTATTAATATTTATTTATTTATTAATTTTTTTTTTTTTTGAAATATGAAATCTTTACTATTAATTTCTTTTTTTATGTTATATAAAAATTTATATAAAATTTAATTTACTAATGAATGTACGTTTGAATTGAAAGTGAATTCCTAACAGTTTAATAATTGGCATTTAGAACGCGTGAAAAATCCTATATAAAAGAAAAATAGTATATGTATAGGTATATGCTGAAGAAAGATCTCTTGAACATAAAAATTGCTCAAAAATTCTAATAACGATTATATATTTATTAAGACAAGCTTAAAACGTACCTTAATTTTAATGATAAGATTAACGCTTTTGGAGATTGTTGATATGATCATTTGACAGAAAAAAGAAATTGGTATTACAAGTTCTATATGTCAATATCAGATCCATACCAGATTTTTATCTTAGATAAAATAAAAATTACCATAATTAAAAAATTTTGATCAATCTATCATCTACTTGTCAATTTTATTAATATAGTTGACAGAAGATGAAAATAAGCGAAGAGACTAAATTAAGCACCGAAGTACAATGAACCGAGAAGTTTATTAAATATATGGTAATGGTATACGATTTCGATTAAGCCCATCTTTGAGTCTGAATCAATTAAAATTTATCAATGAAGTTTATTATTATGGTTTATCAATGAAGAAAACATTTATTACTTCTTTTTTTTTTAAAAAGTGTTCATAAATTTTTAAATTTAAACATCGTATTTTTACTAAAATTTTTTTTTTTTTGTCAATTTTCCTGGAATTTATTCGTATATTAAATTATAAAATTTTATACTTTTATATTCTTTTAATTGCTTTTAATAATAATGATCTCAAATTTATCAAGTCTTTAAAATTCATATCATCGTTAATAGTACCAGATGTACTTATATGTGTAATCATTTTGTCGTTAACAAACGATTTATGATGTTGATACATCGTTGATATCTAAGACATATCATTCGATGCGCTTTATGATATTAAAATTTTTTTATTTTTATTTGGTCATATAAATTGTTATGTATTTAGTTTTTTTTTTTTTTTTTTTGATGTACATATGGATATGTATGTATGTATATTTTTTGTACAATTAGTAACTCTAATTTGTTAATATGAAATTTCTAGGAGTTTTTTTTGTGCGATATAAAAAATGTTATATGTAAAAGCAGAAACGATACAATATACTGACTGCAGAATGCAGATGTTACAAAGTTTATCCTATGATGGAATGATTTAGACCAGTTGCTTATACTCTTTATGATGATTTAGCAATTTAAAAGATTGTTTTATGATAGAGAAAAGAGGATTTTTGTATAGGAAAAAAAATAAAGAAAATAAACTTAAATGGTGTCAAAGTATCAATCGAAAATACCTAGGAATGCTACTAACTATACGAAAATAACTTTAGACATGACAATAGGTATAAGATGGAAAGATCCGTTAAAAAGGGGAAAAAAAAATGAATATTATCTAATAAATACAGAGAGAATTATTGGGCATTTTTGAATACATAAAAAATAAAATTCGTCTATAATAGCAAAAATGTAGAAGCTGCTGTAATTATAGAAAATCAGATTATTATATAACAGGAAACATTAAAACAATTATTAGATTTTAACATACATCGTAAAGTACAGATTTCTTTAAATAAAGTACATAAGGTATACTAAAAGAAAACGATAACAAAAAATTAATGGTTAAAAGTTCAACTAGTTCAGTAGAGGACAGGTGAGGTATAATCGATAAAAATCTGGCATACATACCTATTTAAGATTCACATCAATCTACGAAAAAAAAAATTGCAAAAAGAATGGAATGTTGACTTTCTTCTTGATTTCACATATAAAGACGTACATATGTCTTGAAATCACATATAAAAGACCTATGTACATATTTGTGATGTGATATGTATAATGTATATGAAGTATATAATTACAATTTTGAGATTCGTGTATTTCGAGTTCTTATATAATTTCATAATTCTAGTATGAATAATATTTATTTAATACTATATATGTATGTATATATTAATACCTATCAAAATGACAATAAATAGATTGCTGTATTAGTATTTAGTTGTAAAGATTGAAATGTTAGTAATGAAATTTTAATTTTGTGCCAAGGTTTGGTACCAATATCATGTAGGTACTAATTTTATGATTAATTTAAATTTTTAAATAAGTAAACATTTATACCAGTAGTATAACAAAAAGTTTATTTAAGGATCTTAATTTTTAAATATTTTATATAAAAGGATTTATAATTTTAATTTTTTTTTTTATATAGGTACAAAATGTTTTATCTAATAGATCTATAAAATCTATCTAATAAAATTAAAAAGAATTCTTTTTAATTTTATTCACAAACAAATATGTTAATATTGCAAAAAAAAAAAAAAAAATAAAAGGCTATTTTAAAATATTTTTTAATACCAACTATTTTATTTTTGTTTTAAATCAAAATATAACATAGTACAAATCACTTAAAAAAATATTTAATCAAAATTAATATTGATGACAGCAATTAAAAAAGACAAAATTATATAATTTAAAACATGTCAGATTTAATTATTTGAAAATAATAAATAAAATTAAAATTTTTTAAAATGATTTTAATAATCTTTTTTTATTAATATTTTGTATATAATTATAAATTATGTATAAAAATATATTTGAATGTATAAAAATTTTAATTAAAAAAAAATAAAAAATATAAAAAAAAAAGCACCAATGTAAATTTAATCTGTAAATTTAATTATACATTTTTTTTTTAATATCAATTTATTTGACCACATCATAAAAAAGAAAATTAAATAAAAAAAATTAAATGGTTTTTTTTTTTTTTTTGGGTGGTCTTAAAAATCATTTACTCATTATATTCATTGCATTCATTCATTTATTTATTCATTCATTCGTTCATTTATTTATTTATTTATTCAATATGCATTTGTCATTTACAAAATTTATAAGTCTTCTGTTTCTTTATTTACTTAGTTGTTGTTTTTTTTTTTTTTTTTTTTTTCAAAATTACTAAAATTTAAAACACAGTCAATGATTAATCTAAGATCGTAAAACTGTAATTTAATCTTAACAAAAAAACTAAAAAAATACCGTAACAAAAAAAACAAAAAAAAACAAAACACTGTTTGCTTCTCTATAATTTGAAGTAAATAATAACTAAAATATCTAAAGTAGTTTATTTGAATTGGGTGATATTAAATATGGTAGTTATATATTTCATTTCATATTACATTTTTATAACAAATAATTAAATTGTTATTTTTTTGTTTTTGTTTTTTTTTTTTTTTTTGATTAATAATTTAGTAAGTATCAAAATGGTCAAGATTATCATCATAGTTATAATTAGTTAAAAGCTGTAATTGATCTTACACTTACAAATTACAATATTAACTTAGTGCGCTTAATGTCAATTATTATTTACATTGAATTTTTTTTTTTTTTTTATTTACAATTTGATTTTATATTAATTTAGGTCAATTAGTTAATAATCAATTGAATTGAATTGAATTGAATTGAATCTAATGATTATTTTAGTTTTATTATTGATAAAAGGAAATTATCAATTTATTAAATTGGCGCAGTGAATTTAAGCCCCTGTAAAATAATATTACTGACGTGTTGCCGGTCCGTCTATTTACAAAACTTCTACACCATTAAAGATAGAGAAGAAAATTTATATAATGGATAGGTCTCAAAAATAATTAATTTTGTGAAATAACTTTTTCATGCAGCCTCATCCACTACGGAGGTACAGCCCCTCAAACTTTGAAAAAGTCCTATTTTTAAATGCGTACCTATATCTCATGTTCTAGTTAACATTTTTTCAAGCTGAAAACGTCATTCCACAGGTATTTTTTTTAGCTTTGTAAATTAATATCAAAATTATAATTTTTTTTTAAATTTAGTATTTAGATTTACTGTTATGTGAAAATCAAATTTTGCATGTTTTTTCTACCCTCATAACTCCGGAACACTTTTAGATAGGGACTTGAAATTTTGAGAGCAAAAATAACTTTCTAGAATTAGTATAAGTTTCCTTAGAAAATTTTTTTGTACCACCTCCTGTTCAAGAGCTATTAGGGCTCAAAAATTGAAATTTTGCTATTTTTAAGCACCTGTACAAATTTTTCTTCGGCAAGACAAAAAAATTAAAGCTCCAATAATATATTTTTACGTGTGTTAACGGTTTTTCTTAGTTATATAGGGTTCCGGACTTACAGCCCTTAATAATTCCAGAAAAATCCTATTTTCACATTTTTTCTTATATGAAATTTTTTAATTTTGGTGTCACAATTCTACACAGTTTGTATTCTCTTTTGGAAATATGTGCTTTTAAAAACCGTTGGTTTACATTCTACCATGCTTATTTTTGTTATAGGTAATTGAAAAATAAGATTCTAAAATATGACAAATAAAGAACGCAGCGATGTTATTTATCTTTTAATTTGATCTGCGACTTGTTGGGAAATGAAGTCCCAAGGTGTTATTTTTCATTAAAAGTGTAATAAAACCTTGTTTTGTAATATGTACCTGATAATACTTAAGTCTGAAAACAATTCAAAAAACTCATTCAAAAGAAAAAACTTGATTGAAAACAAATTATTTTTTTATTGAAATCCCGATTTAACTAAAATTAAACTAGAGTCTAGAATCCTATAAAATAAAACTGATTAAAAAAGAGTTATATTGCCCTTTTCCAGAATATACATACATATGCACATATACTTACATAAGTAAGTATGTCCCTGAAAAGAGCTATTAATTTTTTCTATTTTCTTTACTCTTTCTCTAAAATACTCTTTCTCTAAAAATCTTTTCTTTACTCATAAATACCGATAAACTGAACTGTTGAACTGATACAGAAATAGATGCAAGCAAATCCAAATTTTGCAAGGAAAAAAATAGGTTCCAATATTATAAGCAATTAAGGGTAAATTGACATAGGATGCAAACATTTGATTGGTTGAAAATATATATGGTATTCATGACATGTTCTCCCTTTCGCTCATTTAGATGCAAAATTTTTTGCATCCTCTATAAGAAAAATACAAAAGCAAATTTGTTTTAACGTTTTGACGTACAGACGTAAAATTAAAACGTCAAAAATTTTAAACGTTAAATATTTTGAAATATTTTGAAAATGGATATAATAAAAAGGAAAAAAATTCCAATTTTATATGTGCATTAATAAATTATATTTAGTTTATATTAATTAAAATTTTTTCTTACATAAAATAACAATTTTCTCTGGTTTAATCATTTTGTATTTTGTAAATAAAAATTTTTTTCATCAAATGTCAAAACAATACACACATACTAGCCTAGGTATTTTCAAATAAAACTTTCAAAATAAAAATGTGGCCGTTTTTGCATCTCGTGAACGAGTGATGCATAATAGATGCAAAATATTCGTTAATATTATCGAAGAGTACACGAAATGTAACCCAAATAATTTTTGCATCTGGCTGCGTGCATGTGAACTTACCCTAAAACATTTAAACAATTTTGTGATATTTCAAATTTTTGGGAGGTTCCAAAACATATTTTAGAGTTTTTTGTTTTAGAAAATTTAACAACAAAACAAGAATACTTGTTATGGTTTTTTTTTGTAACGATTTAAGTGTTGATTTTTGCAAACGCAAGAAGTTTAAGAAAAATTACAAGAAAAAAATTATAGATTTTTATAATGATTTGTTATATAACTAATTGTTGTTTACATTGTTTTCTTTAAATGTATGAAACAACAGTAAGTAACATAACATTAAATGAGAATTATATTAGAATATTTTACTAAAAAAAATATAATTAGAGTGAGCGTAAAAGCAAAAGATAAAGTAAAATAGACATTAAAAATTTTACTACAGATGTCTCATTTTTATGCATAAAAATATTTCATAATTTTAGTTTTCTCTATTATTTAAATAGACATCATCGACATCACCTTTTGGAAAAAGTAAACATTTTTTAAAATAATAAATTAACATTCATCATTCATACAACCAGACAACCATGCACAAAAAATTATTTTGTATTTTATGTACATACATGCATATTTTGCTTATGTTTAAAATTATGTAGCGTACATTGTACATTAATAATTTTTTTTTTATGTAATTATATCGTCCATATCGTAAATATCTGCCAATATTTTTAGTACTCTTTGGCTTTTAGCATGTTGGCCATCTCGGTACTAGTATTCAATTTTAATTATATTTAATATTTTGTTTACATTATTTTATTATATTTTATACTATACTAGAAAATCCCCTGTGCAATTGCACAATTTCTATAGATTGGAAGAGGTCTTTGATATACTTTGGAAGAGGTCTTTGGTATATTTAATAAAAGATTCATGTCTCTGATAATGAAATTTCATAAATTTTCGGGGGTTTTTTTTGTGACGGTCGTTTTCGACAGCTTTTTAATTTAATGGTCTAATAATAATTTAGTACAAAATTATGAATCTATTGTGAGAGAAGGCTTCTAAAATGATATTTTCTATGTTATTTTTTCTTTTTTTTTAAAAAAAATATCCATTTCTATAATATTTAGTAAGTTTCTGATTTCTGTTATGAAATATAATTAGCTAAGTCTGCCGAATTTTATATTAATAAAAAAATTTCGAATATTTTATGTTATGTTTTATGTTAAAAATCTAAATTTCAACCTAAATAAACAAAACTATTTTAAAGTCTGTTACTAAGCTTTTACCAGCTTTTATACTAATGAAAACAAAATCAAGAATAAAATCGGCCTATTATTTTTTTCTTATAAATATGAGACTTACTATAAACTTAGCTCTTTTCACTTTCAGGCGTTTTAATTTTATTAAGAGTAGGTACCTATTTTTATTTTTTTTTTTTTCAAAACAAAGATTGAAAACGCCAACAGAAGATTAATAATTTATTTTAAATTTACCGCTGCGACCAGTTCATAATGGATGTGGCGGTCAAATTTAAAAATTAAAAATTTGCTGAATTTATTTTTATTGAAAATGTGTTTTTTAAGTATGTACTTCTCCTTTTTTGACTGTACTAACTTTTAATGAATGGTTTGTGTCTCTGATAATACTTCTAGTGGAAAATTTGGTCTTTGGTAATAGTATTTACTAAATTTATTTATATTTTTAATTAACGGTTTGTGTCTCTTGATAATACATAATACTTTGAGTCAAAGATTTGTGTGTCTGGTTATAAAATTTTAAATTATTAAGGCATTTTAAAGGTACGTGGTGAAAACAGAATAGGTATCCGTAAAACATTCGGAAAATGCACAAACAAAGGTTGGAACAAAATACAGTTAAATTTTTTTAATGAGCAACGTTGTCTGCAACAATATTGCCGTTGTTCGTTTTACCTTGCCCTAATGTGAAAAATTTAAAATCTAAAAAGACCCTATAGGTATTTGTCGTACAATCCTTGATTAAGATTGTACATGTAACATGGTCCAGAGGGCGAGAAAACCGTTCAAATATTGCCACAATTGTACATACGGTAATTAAAATTGACATACAAAATATTAAAAAAAAAAATTATTCAAATTAAAAATCAAATTATTCAAATTTAATTTTGGTTATAAGAACTGCTGTATACTCAAATTTAAGTATATGAGAAGAAATTGAATTCAAAAAAGAATACAATTAGAAAATCGCTTCAAATAATATACAAACATTCATACATAAATGCAACAATTTATCATTCATCATTATTTAAAATTTCAATAAATATTGTGATAAATGACGATTTTTATCAATTTTAAAATTTTTTTCTTTACACATGCATAAGTTAAGTACATTACGTACATATAGCCAAAGAATAGTTGAGCCGTTGAGGTCGAGTCGTGTCGAGTCGAGACTCGTGACTCGAGAGGAAAACAAGAATACACAATTTTAAAGAGAGTAAGTGAGAATGTCTCTTATAATTTTGTTTTTTTTTTGTTATTCTGTTTTGTTGTGTGCGTTTTTATTATTATAATATGTTTGCATGAACGTGTGCATTTAAATTTTTAGGAATTTACTAATAGTATCTACAGTGATATTTCCTATATTATTCCCCAATTCTAAAATTAGAATTAAAGCCTGCAGAATTGCTGTCATCACAACTATTTTTTGACTGCCCGCTAACGGTAATACCCTACACTATACTCTGACTATACCATCTATATTAAATATGAACCTGGTTTCTTAGAATAAAATGTGAATGTGAAATGTGAAAACCTTTGTATTTAAAATGAATGAATCCAATAGTAAATAGATATATAGTATAAATAGTAAGATTATTCCTGATTATTTTTTTATTTTATAAATCAAATATTTTTATTAGTAAAATTTTTCAATCAACTATTTTTTTTTTTGATAAATTATTACAAAATACGTATTAGTTTTTGATTTTATGCGGTTTTTTATAATTTGCTGAAAAATTTGGCGATGTCTATACACAAAAATTTTAATTAATTTAATTTAACAAGCTTGGTTTCGTGCGTAAATATGCGTAAATTCGCCGCGGATGCGGGACAATTTTTATAAAAATTGCCTTGACTGATTTCCTTGACAATCTTAAAATCATATTTTTCCATAAAAAATTTCAAGCAAAAAAAAACCACTATATTGACGTTTGTTAAAATCAGTCAAAATAATAAAATGACATTTTTTTCAATTGACCTTGAAGCGAAAAGGTTTTCTTATGAGTTAATAACATCAATTGTGTTAAAATGTTATAAAACACTATTTTTATAAAATATAAATTTAATAATAAAACAATAGAATTTTCTAATAATAAAAATACAATATTAAAAATTCTACCAATAAAAAATAGCAAAGTGTCATTTAAAAAAAAATTTATTTTAAACAGGTATCATTGAAAAATGCATAATTTAGGATAAGTCAACCTGTCAATTATAAATTAGATATGAATATTGTCAAAAATATCTTAAGATAAAAGTTCATAATATTATAATGCATACACGCTATTTAAAAAGAATATGTTTTTTTTTTTTTTAAATCTAAGATTAACTTTTGCTTTTACGCCTAACGTATAACCTGCGAATTTGAATTTGCAATTTAACCCTCAAAAAAAAAAAAAAAAATTAATAAAAAAAAGGATTTATAACTTTTATCAGCTTTTAGTTAGTAACCACCTTTTACCAACTGTCATAATAAATCTTTAAAATAAATAATAATTTAAGATACAAAAATGATAATTTTTTTATTTTTTTTTTTAATAAAAAATACAAATTTAAAAGGTGAATTTAAAATAGATCATACAAATACATACATATGTATACATATAGTTTTATCAAATTACAGATGCAAAAACCTTTAAGCGTACAAAAAACGAAAACCTAACAAAAAGAAAAGAAAAAAAACTTTAAAACTATTAAAAAAGTTTGTATAAAACCAAAATATTATTTGTCACTCAAAATTTATAATAATTTTTGTCTTAAAAAAAAAAAATTGCAAGACCAAAATATGAAAATAAAACAAAATTCTTAATTTATGACATTTATTAGCTTAATATTTTATACTAACTGAAATTATGATAGTTATTTATAAAAGTATAAATTAAAAAAATTATACTATAATTGATAGTTTGTAATTAAAAATAGTTTGAAAATCTAAAAGTTTACCGTTATGGTAGCTTTGTTATTTTAAAAATGGAAGCTGTATTTTTACTTTGACATTTTCATTATTGTGACATTTTTCAACGTTTGATAAATTCTTTTTTTTTAAATGCATTTCCCTGCAGGAAATTAGACAGCCTTTCCTGTTCAAGCGTGGTTGTACATGTCGTAAGGGGGAATAAGTCTTACGACGTGTATGGGATTTGAATCCACACTCCCTTGGTGTTTACATCGTATTTTATACGCTTTTACGCACTAGACCACCGAGGCCCCCGTTAAATAAATTTTAATCATGATATAAATATTATCTATAGATAAGCAATTAATAAAAGATTTTCAATCAATTTTGAATAACAGCTGAGTGATGCTTATGTATTGCTTTAGTTTCTTCAGAAATAGTTCCTAAAAGATGAAATATTTTCATTTCTAATTTTTTTTTAAGAATTTCATCACTTATTTTCTTTCTTTACAAGTAGTTAAAATTTTTAATAATCTTAATTAAATTAAATTTTAATTTTAGAAACAAAATACATCATAATACATTAAGTAATATTAAAACTTGAAATCTCTTAAATGGAACTGGTTATGAGAAACTGCTTTATATTATTTTCGTAAATATAAACAGCTAAGTGAACAAAATGTATACTGTATACATATTATAAGATGCATATGTATTTTTTTTGACTGAATACCTTAAGATAGAAAAACACATAACAAGAAAAGAAACGACTATACCTAATTTTCCATCTATTTGTAATATATCTATGGTTTTAATATTTTTAAATTCACTGTAAAACTTATATCTGATTAACTGTATAATGCTAAATAGTTGTCATTTCAATAAATAGACCTCTGGGATTTAAACTTCGGTTAAGTCCATATCAAATATTAGTAATTTATATCGGAATACTTTATATCGTAATAAATACCATAAAATAAAATATATTAATATTTTTTGTACATGATAAATATGATGACGAAAAAATGTAGTATTTGTGTTTTATAAACTTGTACAATAGCTTCAGTAGAGTAATCAACGGCTTTGTGAAAATAATGAACCAAGAAACTAACAGTTAATCTAATATGAATAATAAGCGATTTAATGAATGTGCTGTGGTCCTTAAAGAAGTGGAAAGGAAAAAAAATTGTCGGTAGATCATAATAAAAAATATTTCATATCATAACAATAATCAAAATACAAACAAAAAATAAATATTAAATATGAAAAAAAAAATAAATCAATTAATTTTTGTATAAGATAATAGATGGAACACAAATAGTTTAGCTCAGTAAGTACAATTAACTACAAACGAACAATCAATAGCAAAATATTTACTCACTTTGTGACTGCACGATGGCCATGGTAAAATTGAACAAAGTATAAAATTATCATTGACTTTTTAATTAGTAAATTCGTCTCTTCATATATATGTACCTACTCACCACAAAACTAAATAGAGTTTAGCAAAATTCTCCAATTTTAAAGCTGTTTCCATTAAAATAACAAAATTTTTAAAAAGGGATATAATATTATCACATGCACAAAACTTTCATTATGCTTGAACACGATTAAAAGAATGATTACAATTTTCCGAACCTACATATTTTCTAAACTGAATTATGTTTGCATCTCTCTGTACAAATAAAGATATTAGAAAGAACAGACAGTCAGAAAAAAAAATAATATTTTATTTTTTATATCCTACAAAAAAAAAAAAACATGTAGGTATATGTAATTGTTTTTAGTTTCTCTGAAGCTTTAAAAAAAAATTTTTTTTATCTTGTGTAGTTAAAAAAATCAAAACAAAATTTAGTTACTTCATTTTTTTCTTATATAATCTAAAAATAGTGTTATTTTTAACCCACGGAATTGACAAAAATATGTAACATAAAATATAGAATTAAAAAATAAGGTGGAATATAAAAAACACCTAAACCTAAAAAAAAAATACAAAAACAAAATTAAAAATGATAATTTTGTCAAATTTATCCTAAGTATTTTTTACTATTTTAATTTTTCAGTATTTCAAATTTTTGTTATTCAATTCAATATTTTTTTTTTTCGTTTTAAAAGTTTTTTCATTGTCGTGTAAAGTTTTTTATTTTTAATGATTTTTTTAAATTTCTATTTTGTAGAAAAAATAAAAAAAAAAAAAAAAAATTTTAAGATTTTAATCCATGTTTAACATTTGTTTTTTTTTTCTCTTTCATTAAATAAAATTTAAATTTTGTTACAAGTCAATATTTAGATGTTATTATAAAACTCTACCTATCTTTTAGCAGTTTTTTTTTTTGAAAAACTCTACTGAAGTAATTTATCTTAATTGTCAGACTGATGTTACAATAAAGTTACATACTTATTACTGTATGTGCGCAGCACAGTGCACGCACATAATTAGTAATCGTTTTACATAATTTATTTTTAGCTTTGAACGGAGACATGAGGAACTATACAAAGTTTTTCTATTTCTGTATTAATTAGTTTAACCGAAATTTGTAAAATTCGTTTAGGGCAGAGCACAGTGCACACTGCACACTTTACTGTAATTTATCATAAGACAGGTTGCAGAAACTTTTAATTTCTTATATTTTTTTTTAATTGATTATTTTGTTGCAAAGTTTTATTGTTCATATTTTATTCATTAGAATTCTCCAAAGACTGAATCATAAGAATTTTATAATACCCATTATTATCCTATAAAACAAAGCACAAATCAACCCCAATAATTTTATTCAATTAAATTATATCAGTTTTTTCATTATACATACATATATTATATCTATATTAAATGTTACCATTTATGTAAGAAATTTACCATTAAAAAATATTATACATATTACCAAGTGTGATGTTAAGTTAAATAAATTTGTGAAAAAATTGTCAATAATTAATAAATAAAAAAACAACCAATTTATAAATGTAGGGACTAATGTAAATAGTTCTTAAAAAAAAATTTAATTCTTTATTCAATACTGATACAATACAGCAACAGGGATGTTTTAAATAAATATATGCATATATATGAAAATTCCAATAAGTAAAAATAAAATGCGGCATACTTTAACTACCTACCATACCTACATACTAATTATCTTTGAAAGCCTAAATTTTTTTTCCAGAGCATAAACAACTTATAGCGAACTTTTATACTATACTGTTATGTTAAGCAAATAAAATTACCTATACCTCTCAAGTCTCAACTACTTACAGAACAAATAGATATATAGTGCTGAGTGCATATTAACTGCGCTTTTTTATTGGGCGACTACCTAGGGACATTTGCATTAACTAGATTTGTTTGGCGATTTATTTAATATAAATAAGAAAATAATAAAAAAAATTTAATGTAGGTAAGTAATTTACATTAAATAAAATTTACATTTAATTTTAATATTTTACATTTTAACAAAAGAATATTATTAATATGTGTTTTATAATATTATTAATATATAATTTTTTGTTTTTTAATGCATTTTTCTGCCACATAAATGTGGACAGGAAATTACACAACCTTTCCTAAGGGGGAATAAGTTTTACGACGTGTGTGGGATTCGAACCCACACTCCCTTGGTGTTTACAGCGTATTTTATACCCACTAGGCGTATTTTATACCCACTTTACCCACAAGGCCACCGAGGCCCCTATATAATTAATATTATACAACTAAAAAAATAATACATACATACTTCTATCATGTTTTTTAAAAAAAAAACTATTTTTAAATGAACAAATTAAAATTTTTAAAATTTGTTTTAATTATTGTTAATATTTGTTGACTGTCGAATATTACTTTGAAGCCGGATAAAAAAGTAAATTCCCATGATCTGTATAGACTATAGATATAGATAGACTAAAGCTGGATTAATAATTTATATGAAAACTCATAAAAGTTTCGTGATCTTATCAAAATTAATCAAAAATACAGCTATTATGCTATGTAGGATGTCAAAAAAATATTTTTTTTTATTATCAGTAGCATCTGAACTAGCGCGGAATGCATTCTATGGATTACGTTTTATAAAACAAGTTAACGATCTTGGATGTCCGCCTACGTCAACATTATATATTATTTCCTCTTAAAATAAAATAAAAGTGATTATGACGAAAGCATTCAGAAGGCATTCACAGAATGCATTCATAATACATTTGCAATGCATTCGCAAAGTACATTAGAACAATTTTCATAAAGAATTCAGTGCTTATAGTTACATAACATTATATGTAAAATTCATTACGCATTTCAATTTTCCTGTACCGCAGACAGTTTTATTATCAAATTTAACCACTATATTTTTTTTTTCTCTATAAAATTGAAAACCAAAAATTTTACGTATAAATTTATAAGCTTATACTTTTTATAATATTTATAATATTTACAGTTTATACTTTATATAATTGAATAATATTTATTTAATTTATATTTAACCAAAAAAAATGTTTACACACACGTTCATTGTCAAAAAATTTAAATTCAATTAAACGTCATAAAAAAAACGTCGAACAGAGTAATCGATTACTATCATGTCGTGTATGATCAATAGAATCGATAAAGACAAAAGAATCTTTTCTTTATGGATTGGATTGTCTTGTCATTCCATTGCATTCGTTTGTAATCGATTACATTCGTGCTGATTCGTGCTGTGCTATCTATTACCTAAGTACTTACTACTTAGTTCAAAACTTTCATCTTCATGAAATGTAGTGTATTAATATTTAATGCAAATTAAGTGTAAAAATAAATTCAGGATTTGATAAATTTAAATTTTTAATTAGATAAGTGCTTGTTTTTTTATTCAAATAATTAATAGTGTCAATACTTAAATACTTGAACTTTATAATGTTATTCATTGTTGAATACCTATTTGAAATTTCATGACTGCTTTTTAAAAGTAAGAAAAATAAAAAACAATAAAAGTTCAATTTAGAAATGGATTCCATTTGCATGTAAGTAAATTTTGTTAAATAAATAAATTTCGTATGAAAATTGTAACAATTTAAAAATCTTTATTCAAACATTTTTTATGTGCAAAATTTTTCCTTTCTAAAGTTCCAATAATCAACCCCAAAAAAAAAAAAAAACAAAATCATTTTTTTTTTTACATCATGAGAAAAAATCAAATAAACAAACTGCATTGTTTGTATGTTAAATCTTAATGTTTGGAAATGTCGTATGTTTTGCTTTTTATTTTGATTTTTTAGTTGGCTTTTTCAATAGTAATAAAAACAAAAAAATACCTAATTCAAATCAAATTTTGAGCCTATATACACTATGTACCACACCTTTTCGCCATAGGCACTTTAATTGAAGCATTTAACAAAAAACAAAAAAAAAAAAAAATTTCGTCCAGCATTAATTTCTAAGGCCTATTCAAAATAAATGTACTGTATACATAAGTACATACGTACATATATATGAATGTATGAAAGTGTCATATGTGGTATGGTGTTACTTTTGGACAAAGTCTTTCATTTTTTAAAAAAGTAACAAAACGAAAAAGTGTTAAGTGTTAGCAAATTTTTTTTTTTAACTTTTTTGTATATTATTATTATTTTTGTTTTGTATGCTTTCATGACGTGACTTTTTTATGAGTTGTTTTTTTTTTTTTTTTTACTTTAGATTAAACACATAAAAAATCAAAATTGATCCAGTTTATTTTTTTTAATAATGTCTTTATGGTATAATATGCAGAATTCATATACATATATCAATTGTGATTATTGGACTTTTTTATTATTTTGGAATTAATTGATGTTTTAATAAAAACAAATTTAAAATTAAGCTTTGAATTAATAAGTGTTGTAATACTTTTTAATGACAGCCAATAATTTATTTCAATAAAGAATTAAAGAATATTTTACATAATAATGATAACATTGTTATTTATATGCTTAAAATTCGAATACATAAAACTTTTTTTTAAATTTTTATTAGTAAAATTTTTTTAAATCAAATTTAGATTTATAAATTATTCTAATTAGATTCTAATTAAAGTGAATGATAATATAAAAACAACTTAAAAATAAATTGTTTGAACGGGAAACTAAATTCTACATACATAAGTCGTTAAATTTTATAATTTGATAACAGAAATTAAACTTATAATTTCTCATTACATACTTCTTAAGACTTCCTCAAAATGAACAGCTTAAGAAAAAGACTGTTTAGTTATGTATGAATTAACTTTTTAATGAGTAGAGTGTAGTAGATTCTTCATTTTAGGGCTATATAAGATATAATTCCTTTAAGAATGAAATCACATATTTTATATTTTCAAACTGCTTTATACCTACATATATTCATATTTCATATTTGTATTTCATAGCTCAAATTAATGGCAAGAAATATATGTATGATATGAAAATATTAAATTTTGTGTCAATTTTTAAAGAAATTGGAATTGAAGATAATTTAGTCAATCTGTTCAAATTCAATAACTACTGTTAGTTCTAAAATGTAGCATGGCATAGTCATTAGGCCTGATTAGCTTTATACTTAAAGGGTGCTTAACTTAACATAGCTTTCGTACCCAAGAGTGCTTTACTCATAGCTTAATTAGAGTTTTCGTTAAATATATTTACTTTTCGTTCAACTTTAACATGTATACCTAGTTTGTACAAAACTGAAAACAAATACAGTAAATTTTTTTTTTTTTTGCATTTCACTGCCACATAAATGGACAGGAAATTACACAGCCTTAGGTGTGGCCCCTATAAAGTAAAATAACATTTAATTTTTGTTATGAGTAAAGCATAAAGCATAATTAATAAATTTTAACGTAACATTAACAATAGTATAAAAAAACATTTTTAAAATGTCTTTTTTGTCTCTTAAAAATGTTTAAAAATCTTTTTTAAACGTTTTTTTATTTATTGTGCAAATTTAAAATTATATTTCTGCTGTCAAATGACTTATAAGTCGGATAGTTTATATTTTAAAAGGAAAAGCTCTCTACTAATCATTATTAATATAATTAACTTAAACGAAACATTAAGTTGGGTTTTTAATCCTCATTTCTATAACATATCCTCTTCCAATTTTTCAACATATATCTGTAAAATGAAAGTTAAACATTTTAAATAAAACGACATAAAAAAAAAAATTTGGATTTTATATTTTTCTATAACTTCTTAAGAAATAATAAGAAGAATTTTATATTAAAATCTGAAAAATATAACATTAATTCTAAATAAAAACTAATATTCGTAACTTTTACAAAGTTAAAACCTCTTGAAAAGAAAATTCATTTAAAAATCTATATTAATGCTCAATGTATCTTATTTTAAACTTGACAGGAATAAATAATAAAGATAATGATTTATCGAAATACATAGTTAGGTTTTTATTTTTGTTCTACAAAAAAAAATATATATTTCTTTAAATTCGTTGTAATTTTACGAATTACATTTTCAAATTAAATACATTTCGACATTATCATACGATAGATATGTAATACTAAAACTATAAAGTATTTTGAAAAATGACCAATTACACTATATAATTTACTGTATAGCAACTCTAAGATATCTAGGCGATAATAAAATTCACTTAAACATATGTCATAAGAACGCACAACATTTAAAGTTTAGACGAACATAATCCTATCTTTTTCAAAATTTTAGATATTTGACTTAATTAATGTCGTTTTCTTTTCTGAAAAAAAAAATTTGACCTGACAAAGTGCAAAACTTAAAAAAGTCAAACCTATTTTTTCTAGTTTTGCACTTTTTTTTTCAGTTTTGAACTGAAAATTTTTTAGAATAGAACAGAAAAAGGGCAACATTTTTTTTTTCAGTTTGCTGCACTGATTTCTTTAACTACAAATTATATTTTACTTATTTAAAAATTTTTTAACTTATCTTTCTAATCAAATATAAATTTTTTTTTTTTGTAAACTAGATATTTTTCAAAACCCAACCAAATAAATTAAAATAATGTATTTTTATATTGTCATTAATTACTATTTACTATATAACTGACAGTGACAATTATATACATATATTTTTTAATGTTGTCATTCTGGAGAGTGCAAAACTCGTTTTATTGTCCCGTCAATATTTTCAGGTCAAGTTTTTTTAAAAAAATATTGCCCTGTGCGAGTTTTGCCCTAAATTTTTTTTAGAAAAGAACACGGAAATATTTTTTAGTATTGAATTTTTTTTTCAGAATAGAACGGAAAAAATGTGACAGAAAAGAAAACGACATAAGTTATAGATATATGTATAAATATATTTCTATAATCTTTAGAATTAACAACTTCTGTAACAACTGTAACAACTTTTCGAATCCGTTACGCCAAACCAAGCCATTTTTCAGAAATTATTGCCATAAAACTTTATCTGTAATTCTGGCAATGATCTTCTACAAAATTTCAGATGTTTAACTTAAGTGTCAAGATATGAGGATGTAAATTGTATGTTGTATAACACCTACTCAGTTGACCAGTTGCATTAGAAAAAAGAAATTTCATTTCGTATAAAACTTAACTTCTTTTGAAAAAAAATTGTACCTAAATTAAATGTTGATTTTTTTTTGAACAAATTCATAACTATAAGTATATGTAACTAAGTTGAAATGACATGATTGCAGAATCGTAGCTCCATTAGTTTTAGTGTTATATGGAAGGACGACTAGATAGCTAAATTGACTAAGAATTCAATTCTTAACAAGAATAAAAATTATTTTCCATATATCTATCTCTCCTCCTTTATATTGTCAGAAACGTTATGACAATTTTATTATATCCTTAAAACTATATCTGTACGGATATAACAATATAAAAAGGTTTACTTAATAGAATCAAATCAAAAGATTGTTAATTCACATTATATATTTAAATATTGTATTTTCTATTATAAAAAAAATTCTCATTTAAAATATTATTCTTAATACCTTTTTCGCAGATTGCAGAACATTAATATTAAAAACTTTCAGATATTTTTTGAACCACAAATCTTTAATTTATAAGTTAGTAACATAGTTGTTGTTTAAATTTGCAACACTTCAATTCTATATGATATTAATTCAAGAATTGTATAATAACTATCAAATGAATTGAATATTAAAGATGTAGGTGGATAATAGAGGGTAAATCATGTCCTGTTTGATATTATAAGAATTTAATAACATAACAGGCTTATATTATAAAACAACATGATAGACGTGATTCATTGAATTGAAAAAAAAAAGTACTTAAAAACATATACAATCAGAGATTTGTATTATAAAAGAAATTATTCTTAACATATCTTATATAATATAGAATAAATGTATTCAGTACAACTCGATTCATATATGATCTTCTGTGATCATATGAAATTTTGATTTTTTTTTTTTTGCATCTTGTATTTTACTTTGAAAGTAAAATATCAGCTTCAATCGTATTTTAAGTGTTAATCATTTATTTAATTTTGGTTTCTTTATTTATTTTTTATTTTTACCATGAACCATCTTAAGAAATATTTATTGAGAGTTCTTATATAAATTTACAATCAATTTTTTTAGTATATAGTATATATTATATTTTATAAAAACAATTTGATTCAATTTTTCAGTTTAAAAGAATTCCATAAGAAATCAATGACGATGATATAATAGATTGTGCATTGTTCAAATTGAAACAGTTGAATTCTTGTAGGATTACTTAAGAATTCCAATTGATCTCAATTGTGATTCAATTGTAAATCGTTTTAAATTTAAAAGAAAAGGAAATAAAATACAAAAAAAAAAAAAATTATTTGTTTTTAATTCAAATTGAGATGTTAATTCGATTGCGAATGAATTTATTACTGACACAGGATGTGATTTATTAAGTTTTTGTTAAAGTATTAAAAGAATTACAAAAAGGAATTTGATTCAAATAAAATCAGTACGATTTTTTTTTTTTTTTTTGCTTTCATTCGAATCAAAGTTTAGATCATTGAACTTTTAAATTATTTAATTTTAAAGTACCTTTTATTTTAAATTTTTAAAGTATTTTTTATAGTACCAAACAATTTCTTAAGGCAAGAATGATCTTAAAAACTTTTTATATTATTTATTTATAGATTTAATTTTTTTGTTGATAGTTTTGTGGTTTTGTACTACATATAAATCAAGTATTTTCGTTGGTTAATAATTATTGTTGAATTCGCAAGATCATTTTTGCAAAAATAATCCAAAGCCGTGCCATGCTACTCAATTAAGGAATGATAATAAAAAATTAATAATAAAAGTTTCGAAGAGTATAAGAGATGACATAAGGGTATCGAGCGTATTCCTAAACAAATCACTCATGTAGATTATTCGTATAGTTTAAAATTAAGCAGACTGGGAAAAACATCTCAAATATGAACACACTTCCATAAAAATTAAAGTATATATAGCGTATAATGATGAAATAAATGGAATATCCTTTAAATAATGCTTACATAGTATTTTTCCATTTTTTTTTTATTTTCGTATTTAAAGCAAGTCTTTTGATCTCAAAAATAAAAAAAATTAAAAAATAGATATAAAAATTTTTTTTTATTGGTCTGATTAAAATGATTTCCTCTTTTTTACAAATGTTTCACTTTCAAAGACAAGCTAAATTACAATTTTCTTCAGTTCAATTTTTCTTCAAAAAAACAAAACCAAAAAATCTAGGTTAAGGTTACTGTAATACTGTCACTTTTTTTTTGTAACAAAACAAAATCCGCTTTTATACAACATAAAATTCTCCATTAGTGACTTCATAACTTTTATAGTTAAAGAAAAAAAAAGTCAACAGTTCACTACCGTGAGCCGGTTAAAAATGAATCAAATAAAAAAAAACAAACTCGTTCAACATTTAATATTTTTTTTTTTTTTTTGGTAAGATAGTAAAACAAATTGACATGTCATTTTATACGTAATATGACAACAAAGCAAAATATTTTAATCATGTTACAACCAGAAAACAAAAAATGTATTAAATAAAAAAATTAAATCACTTTTTATGTTTTTTAATGTTTAAAATATTAAAAAAAAAAATGTACATAAAAACAATAATGTTGTTATTAAACATTAAATAAAAAAAAACAAAAAAATAATATACATACTTATGTATATAACAAATTCCTCTAAATTATGTTACCTTAAATATTCAATTGTAACTTTTGTCTTAAGGCTGGGTTTTTTTTTTTGTTTTAAAATTCAAAAATGTTAAGATTTTTTTCCCTGTACATACATACGTTCCAGATCATACATTGTGTGATCGTTCGTCATTTTCCAAAATTTTTTATCACTACTGTTTCTTCATAATAGATGGCGTAGAACTAAAGATAATAGATGGCATTGAACTAAAGAAACGCCTCATAGTCTTGTACAATAGCTACAGCCGAATAATCAACGGCTTAGTGAAATAATGATTCCAGAAACTGAAACTTAGTCAAATATGAATAATAAATGACTTAGTAGATGCCCGATGCTCGAGGGGCAAGTAAAATAAAAACTTGCTTCTTACTTATATTTACAGTCCGGTACTTATATTATGCTGAGTCATTTAATATAAACATTAAAATTAAAACAAAAAAAAAATTAAGATTTTTAAAGTTTTTCTTATGATTTTTATTTTTTAATTTTATTCAAATGGCCTTCGAACCTATTCGAATTTTTGACAGGCCTTATAACAAAATAAATAATTTTTAAAATGATTGCATAGCTACAGGGGAATATAAGAATTAATAAATCAGATTTATGATAGTATGTATTATTATAACAGTAAATATTTTTTTCTGATTATTTTTTAATTCTTACATAAATTTTAATTTTAGATTTTTATTGTTCAGTTTTTTTATATACATTTTTTTTTTGTATAATTTAATTTTAATGCGTTAATGTTTACCTAATCGTTGAGAATTAAATTGTTAAATGCGACAGTAAAACGTCATGTCATGTCAAAAAACTCCAAAAAATGTTTGTTAAAATGTCATTTACAAAAAATTGAATAGATTATTAAAACAAAAAAAAAGTTTTTAAACTTTTAATTCCCATAGAAAAAATTAATTCAATTCATGAAAATTATATTTCGTTTTAAATACCTGATGAGTGACGATCTTACTATAATTTTCACAAATCATTAATTTCTATTGTGTTTGAATGCTAGTTCTTTAGTGCAAAATGGCGAGAATATATAATAATTTTTAAAATTAAAGCAAATTTTAAAATTAAATTATAACTCAAAAGCAAAGATAAAACAAAAATTTAAATCCTTGCCTACTTCATAAGGGAATAAAATGTTAGGAAAAGATCCTATGATTTCTTATGTTAAAATCTATCTATATGAACTTTTAGGCTATTTAAAGGTATTTAATTTGGATTGTTAATCTAAACAATTTTTTTTATTATTCAAAATAATAAAGAGCAAAATAACGAAAACAAGTATACATATTTATTGTCGATAAAATCTCGAAAAAGATTTATGATAGGCGGGGGGGAATAAAGCCTAGAGCAATAAGACCTAATAGGCCTTATTTCACATTTGAGTTGAGAAATAAGGTATAATTCGTAAAATTTCGCGGTAGGTCTTATTTCCCATTTCAAAGAGAATTAAAGCCTATAGGCCTTATTTCACTTTAGAAATATTATATTATTATTATATTATTCCAATTACAAATTTGTAGCTGACTGTAAAATCAGAATATTTTTAATAGGTTTCAAAAAATTTTCTATGACCAGAATGGTCAACCCTGTCTTTCGAGCCACTACCTTAGCGTCCTCCCTTTCCAACCACTCTTCGCCTTTCTCTTAGCCGATCCCTTCACAACTCCCTTGGAACTGCTATATCTACTACCGCGCCTGTGCACAACAATGGCGCCGGGAACGCGGGCAAACCGGAGCGGGGATAGCAGCCCTTATTCCTTCAAAACATTTTTTTTTTGTTTTTCATAAAAATGTCTTAATTTTCACAAAATTTATTATTATATTTCAGAAAGAACAGTCAAAATTTAATACTTTTGTATGGAAAGCTGCAAAATTATTTTTTTCCCCCATGATTTCAAAAATTGTTTGTAATTAGGAGAGATTTTAGAATTGGCTACAAAATCAGGGCTAAATCAGCTTTTTCCAAATTATTTATAAATATTCTAGAAAAAGCTGTAATCCTGATTTTGTAACCAACTATAAAATCTCTTCTGTTTTAGAGTCGCGCATACTTACGTATATTCATATTTCCGAAAAAGATGCAATCCAGATTTTTTAACCAACTCTAATAACTGAACTAAGTTCGACAAAATTATTACATTAAAAAGTGAAATAAGTTTGAATTTAAACGAAATTTTTTAATTTTTAACTTACGAACTTTAACTTCGAACTTATTTCATTATGAAGAAACACTGACTACTGACGCAGTGAAATGTGCCAAAAAAAAACAGAAAACATTTTATTACTTAAATAAGCTGAAATATATGAGAATTAAATTATGAAAGAAAAATATTAAAACATGTTATTATTGGAATAATAAATTACAATTAGGATTTAATTGCATTATTTTAAAAAAATAATTTGGCCTTATTTCACTTTGGAATGAGAAATAAAGTGTAAATCGCGAAATTTCGCGAACTAGGCTTTCTTTCTCATTCGAAAGTGAAATAAGGCCTATTAGGCTTTATTACCTTAGGTCTTATTTCTCCCCGCCTTATTATAACTAAAAGTGCAACTATGAATTGCAGTGCAATTATTACAGGATTTTTTTTTTACATATATTTTTAATTCATCTCAAATATTTATCTTTAAATTTATTAGATTCAAAATAATAAAAAAAAAAACAAATATTCTGAAAGTTTAGAATAATAATGAAAAGTATGAAGTGTAAGCAGACTATAAATAAATGTACAGTTCAATATATAGTCAATTGTATGTATTGTACAAATTTAAATTGACTGTTAAAATATATCATATACATAAAGTCAAAAAAACACCTAAACAAAATCAATGAAAAAAGAAAATGGAGACCATTAATTATTTAAAAAAACACTAGAATACAGATAAAATTTATATGAAAACTTTATAGGATTGCATAATAGTCACGAAAATTTAGACAGTTTATTTTTGACATTAAAATTCAAAATTTCATTAATAATAATAAAATAATAAAATCTGAATTGGCTACATTTTTTATCACTTTAAATTAATCGAACTGCAATTTGATACTTGTTTGTTTTTAGCATATTTTTCAAATTTTTTTTAATAATTTGCTTCTTAGATTCACTCTGACTGTCTGCACGTCCGTTTGTTTCATTTACAAAAGTTCTATCTCGTTTAAGATGTAGCAATAAAATGCTTAACCGTGAATGTTCCATAAAAATAATTTTTCCAAACACTACAGAGCTACATTCTCTCAAAATTGAAAAAAGGCCTATTTTCAAATGTGTATGTTTAAGATTCTGGTTCTTTTTAGCACATTTTCAAAAAAAAGTTCTTCGGCAAGGTATAAAATTAAAGCTCCCAGTATATATGAAATTTTCAAATTTTGGAGGAAGTCAGAATTTTAAACAGTTTGTATTATCTTTTAGAAATGTGCACTTTTAAAAACCGTTGGTTTAGATTGTTGCCTTGTTGTTTTTATACATTTGCAATTTAAAATTTAAATTTACAGTTATGTGAAGCCGGTCTTCATGTTTCTGGTACGCTTTTAGTTAAATCTTTTAAATTTGATAATGGCAAAGGAAAGATTTTTCAGAATTAGTCTAAGATATCTCAAAAAAAATTTTTATACCTTCCTACCTGTTTACGAGCTATTAAAGATATACACAAGATATACACACAAAATATACACAAATTTGGTATTTTTAACACCTTTAACTTAGGCATCTGTAAACATTTTTCCGAAGTATAAATCAAAACTTTAAAAGTTCATCATTGTATTTTGACATGCTAGCAGCTTATCTTAAGTTATAAATTGGTTTTCCTTAAAATTGAAGAAACTGTCTTTTGATTTTTCACAATTTTTTCTTATATTAAAAATTTTAAGAAAAATTACAAATTTTGGTACATTTCATATTTCTGAACTGTTTTTATTGTCCTTTGGAAAATGTGCGCCTTACAGAACGATTGGATTTATGTACTAACTTGTTTAATATTTGATTTAAGCAAAATATGTAAATGATAAAGGTTTTATTTTTATTTAAACTAACATATGAATACAAATAGTTAATCAATTAAATGATAACAGTAAAAAATATTTTTTTTAATAGTTTTTTTTTTCTTATATTTGTACGATAATTTTTTAAAACCATTTTTACCATTTTTGTAAAACTCTTAAAAAAAATTCATTAGAAAAACAACTTATTTTCTACTTAAAAAACTGATATTTTTTTTTATTGTAACTCTTTAAAAATCGACCATTATATCCGTTCAATTTTATATGGTTTTTTTTTTTTTTTTGCTTTTTCCGTTAATATTTTTATTTATTTTTTCTAACATATGCTTATAAACAATATAATTAAGACATTTTCAATAGTTGACTGGTAATCAAAGGTGACAGTTTTGGTTAAAAACTAATCATCGAGAAAATATAAGGCGTGCGTTCTTATATAAAGTGATACTGTTTTTATTTTATCTGTTTTTTTTTTCTTTGTTTTTTTTTTCTAGGAATGGTAACTATTTTTTAAGCAGCAAGTGCATGTATTCCAATTATTAATGGTATGATGGTATACCCTTATATTGAAATATTTTTATTACAATTTTTAGATAGAAGTCATAAATACTTAATGTACATATATATGTACATTCATTATAATGAAGTTATACTTATAGGAAATTTAAAATAGATATTGAAGTCTAACACAGTAAATTAATTTTAAAAAGTATATCGTAGATATTATATGGAATAATACAGTGATTCACAATCATTTTCGTATTAAAATAAACAGTTATGTATTTAATATATTTCTTAAATCTTTTCTTATAATAGTGGGTGTGTAAGGATTAGTGTGTAAGGATTAATTAGAATTAGATTATATTAAATTAATTTTTAAAAAAGTTTTCTTTTTTTTAATTACTTGAGACTCAGTAATTTTTCTTTAAATAACTTTCTTTTCTTGATGATGTTCAAGTTCTTAAACTTTACTTTAAAATGAAGTTAGGAGTATTTATCAACCTAGAGCCAGAAAAATTCGGTTTCAATTTGTTCTTCGAGGTAAAACTTAAAGCAAAAATTTCAGATTTAATTCATGAGATGAAAGAATGCAAGAAAGTATATCTATCTTGAGATTTTTATACCACAGCATTATTAATAGATTTTAGGTTGTAGATCACTGTGTATTCCTTTTTATTTTTTCTTCAATTTTTATCCAAATTTTGATTGACTGGTGTTTTGCAAATAAAATTAAAATGTAGCAAGAATCATAATATTCAAACGTTTAGTGTAAATCTTTAAAGAGTTGTAACGTTTATTTAAGAGTTAATTTAATAAATTTTTCATTAAGTAAATTTAATAGTCCGAAAATAAACGGTGAAAAATAAATTCTATAAATAATGGATGTGTGATGTGTGAAATTGTAACCTTAATAAGGATCTTATTTTAAAATAATATGAACTGGAAACTTGACTTGAAATAGAATAGAAATCTATTTAAGGAAGTAAAGTTAATTTAACCATCAACATACAAAACCCTAAATTTATCTTTAAACTTATTTGGTTGGTAATTTGGATCATTTCTCTTATGTTTTTCAAAACCTATCATTTTTACTATAGTTAAGGGATTTCCCTAACTAATTTGACAATAAAACAAAACAATTTTATAATTAAAACTATTATTTTATTTATTTTATTTTAATACTAAATAGTATTGACAAGAAAACAACTTTCATATAAAAACAAAAACAAAATAAATTTGTTATATTGTTTGTATGGATGTGTATATCGTGATTATTTTTAATTAATTTTTGATTTTATTCATTGATTCATTTGAAAAAAAAAAAAAAGAAACTATAAATAAAATTCAAATCATATTTAAAAATTGAAAGTTGGAAAGTCAAGTAAATTAAAATTTTTTCTTTTTAAAGAAATAATATTAAAATTATTAAAATTTTAATAAATGAGATATGCATGTTCAACTAAATATCGATGTCATCAGCCTGATTATAAATAATTTCTCAGTTCCAAACAAGTCTTTTTTTTTTTTTTTTATTTTGTTTTGCCATAATTTCCTTTTAAATAAAATTCTGTATTCTAACCATGATAATAATGTCCTACTGGTGCGGCATGAATAACCGGTGCTGCAACAACTTTATGTACTGGAGCTGGTACAACAACTTTATGTCCAACTGGTTCACGATGTACAACTGCATTAAAACCATTATGTTCATCTGATGTATATTCAACAGTACGTTTATAACCATCAGCATCAATTAAACTATATGAACCATGTACATTATCACCATCACGTGATTCTGATTGACTTTTAATATCACCAGTATGATGATCCTCTACACCATAAGAAAAATCATATTTTGCTGGTGCTTCATATTCAACATGTTTTACAAGAGCCGGTCCATGATGATATAATGCTGGTCCATGATGAAGTTCAATTGGAATACCAGATACAATTGTAATCAAAGCCAAAATACTAATTAACTATATATGAAAATATTAAAAGAAAAAATTTAATTATTAATTAAAAATTAAAGGGAATTGTTGCAAAACAAAAAAAAAAACAAAATTTAATAAATAAAATTATTAATACTTTGAAAGCCATTTTCTTTGCCTTAATAAAGGACAATAAAGATTATTTTGAAAAAAAAAATGAATTTAATTTAAATTAAATTAAAATCTAAATTATAACTGTACAATTTTAACAAAATGCATTTTCATTTATATAGGCCTGAAAATTAAAAAAATTCTTTTAAATTTTATTGCAATAGTGGAAAACCCACCCAAATGAATTTGCATTTAAAAAAAAAGAAAAAAAAATCAAATCCTACTAATCAGTTGTTTATATGTGTTTCTTGTTTTGTTTATTTGTTTTTTAAAATTAGTTAAATTTGTTTTTTTTTTTTTTTAGATTTGCGGATTCTTTTATAAGGTTACCAGATGGTATCCAGTAATTTCAAAATTTTGATTTTATTAAAGAAAATACCAACCATATGTTATTAAAATTTAATTTTGAAATAAATTTTTCCAAAAAGGCTTTATATGATTTTTACCACTAAAAAATCAATCTTTAGCTAAAAAAAGATAAAGATCTTTGTTTTAGTTAAAAAAAAAATGAAAAAAAATCTTAAATTAACCAAGAAACATGAAGATAAATCACTTAAATCTAAGCCAACACTTAAAAATAATACGTTGAGTGTTTATTTTAGGATTGGGTACGAAATCGCATTTCTTCAATTCCTAAGCACGAAGTCAAAAACACAAATTCCCAAATTTCAAAATATTATTCTCGAATATTAAACTATACTAGTCGGAAGAGGGATGGTGTCATAATTCAAAACAAAAAAAGTTCCAATTCCAAAGTTACAAAATTACAAAATTCCATAAGACAATATTCTATTCTATAGACTATATTATAATCACATAATATGCATTTAAAAAAATAATTAGAGAGGATTTTACAGGTGGTTACAAAATCAGGATATTCTCCTTTTACCAGAATGTTTATATATATGCGAATGCGAGATTCTGAATTAGAAGGTTTTGGTTAATTCCCAATTTTAAAGGTGAATTCAAAATCAAGTTATATACGCTTTTAATAAAATATTTGTATACATGTATGTGTATTGATGTAACATTCTGAATTAAGAAAGATTTTATATTTGGCTGGTACAAAATGAGAGTTTAATAATTTATTAAGCAGGTATTTGAAAGCGGTAGCTCTCATTATTTAAAGTGTTTGTCATTAAATTGTGAATTTTGCAATTTTTACTTGGAATTTTTTTTTTTTTGGAATTATGTAAATGGTATTCTGGAAAAATCGTTCGAAACGAGAATTTGTAACCAACTTAAAATCTTTTTTATTATTTTTTTAACAAAATATTGAAAATAATGAGGATGAATTCCCAAACCTCCGCAAAACAAATTATAGATATAATGTTTTTATAATCAACTCTAAAATTCTAATTGTTTTCTTTCCAATATATTAGGTACAACAATAAAGTATTTACAATTTCTATATGAATGATTTAATCTTTACTAATGAAGTTAATATACTTAGGTGTTCTTTATTATGTACTTGACAAATGGTATTTGTTTGGATAATAAAAAAAAATATTTTCTCATTTATTATTTTATTTATATATATGTAATTATGTTGAAAATTTTCATTTTTAGAATTTTGAAATTTGGGAATATGAATTTTTGGCATTTTACGAAATGTAATTTCGTAACGTTCCCTTAATTTGAAAAAAAAAAATGGTATTTTATATATAAATCATTGAAGAATACGCTATATTTCGACAGTAAACTTTCATTTCAGCTTAATTATACCTATATATTAAATAAAGCAAATTCAATGCTCGGCTTTATTAAACGTTGGGCAAGAGAATTTCAAAACCCTTATGTGTTTAAATTGCTTTATACTTGCTTGGTAAGACCCAATTTAGAATATGCCAGTCAGGTGTGGAGCCCATTATACAGAGTACATATTAATAGGGTTGAATCTGTTCAAAAAAAAATTTCTCAGATTTGCTCTCCGTCACCTTTCTTGGGAAGACCCGCATAATCTCCCACCGTACGAGCATCGTTTAAACTTATTAAATCTTTCTAAAGAATTGCTAAATGGTAATATTGTGTCTTCTGAGTTACTTGATATAATTGACTTTTGTCCAGTTTCAAGATTAAGATCACATAACATATTTTATGTTCAATTTCATAGAACTAACTATGGAAAACACGAACCTCTAAATAGAATGATGTCCTTATCTAATAAATATAAACAAACTATTAATTTTGAACTTACTAAACTTACTTTAAAGAAAAATCTTTATTTGCATCATTGAAATTTAAGGAGTACCTTTAGCTTGTTACTCATGTTAATTAATTTCTATTGTTTTTTTTATTTTGCTTTCTTTTTTATTATTAAAATTGTGTGTTACATTTTGTTAAAGTTTGTTAATTATTTAAAGTTTTAATAATATTATTAATATAAATTTTTATTTTTTGATTTATTTTTAATAGTTTTGTAATTAATTCTTGTTACTTAATACATATTAATACTTTATTAGTTTTTAAATTTATACTTTGTAACGTGTTTGAGTTAAGCATGAGTCAGTTAAATAAATAAATAAATAAATATATATACACTGCCAATAATTATTAATTGTTTTTATATTATAAAGAAAATTTAACAAAAATCTTATTTCAATAATAAAAAGTATTTTATTTCGATGTCTACCACATTTGTTAGAAATTTTCAAATACAAAATATCTGAGCATTACTTAATTGTATATTTTAACCATTTAAACAGGCCGGTATACTGCATTTTTTTCCGAACATTACATTTCGTATTATTTCGGCCTTAAATTACAATAACAACAAAATGTAAATTTTTTCCGATTTTGTTTTATTTAAATATATTTTTACGTCATTTAAAAAAATTTTGTTTTTGATTATTTAGATTGGAACATTAGTTCTTTAATTAATGACATATGCTTTAATTGGTGGCATGTCATAACTCCTTTTGTCATAAGTTTCTTAGGGAGTTATGACACTCTACTTTGTATCATATGTCCTTTAAGTCCCTTTCTAAGGGATTTATGACATTTTTTTTAGTGGGACTTATGTCACACTTTAAAATTTTAATAAGTGTCATAAGTCCCACTATATAAAATATGATGCTATTGATTTTACATACATAAAAATATAATTAGTAAGGACTTCAGAGTTGGTTACAAAATCTGAATTATACTCTTTTTCCAGAATATTTACATATTATATATTGTATAAATGCGAGATACCGAATTAGGAGGGATTTTAGGGTTGGAGTCAAGATCAGGGTAATCTCTTTTTCCAGAATATTTACCTATATATATATATATATACGAAATTCTGAACCTATATATATATATACGAAATTATGAAGGTGTATAACTATGATTTTGAATTCAACTCTAAAACCCCTCCTAATTCAGAATTTCGTATATACATATAAATAAATATTCTCTGATAATACGCTGATCTTCAATCCAACCCTAATATCTGCCGCCCAAAAACCTAAAAACTGTCACCCACAAATCCCCGCTAAACAAATATTGAAACGCTGATTTTCAAACCAACTCTAAGATGCCTCCTAACTCAGAATCTCAAAAATACAAATATATAAATATTCTCAAAGAGGCGTAATAACTCTGAAAAAAAAAGATATGGATCAAATAAGATTTTAATTCACTTATATGCAAAATTGATTTTGGAACAAACTTGGAAACTTGGGGGACTTGGGAACAAAAATAAGTCCATCGGGGCTTATGGCTTTGGGACTTATGGCATTTCACCAAGATTGGTGAAATTACTGTTATAAGTTCAGAGAAGAGAGACTTAATTATTTAATAGAAGCTGGTATTTCTTACAACACTGATAAATTACAGCGTCAATAAAGGGGTCATATCCCCTTTTCGAGAAAGTTAACATGAAAATATTTTGGCTTTACTACAATTTGTTTCACTTAAACCTTCTGGAAAAGGGGTCATATCGCCGGGTGACGCGTCGCTGTGCCGCTGCGCTGAAAACGCTAAACGGATGCGGCGTCGGGCACCGGATGCTCAGGATTTAATTGAAATTATTGCCAATTTTTTTAAGTTTGAAATATTATAAAAAAGAATTATGGCTCATGGCCCATGGACTTCAATTCTTATTTTAAATGAAAAACTCTACTCTCTACTTTGTGTCATAACTCCCTAAGGGACTTATGACATGTCACCTCTTTAATTTGTTATACCATTTTGTTTTTAGTCTGAAAAAAAGAGTTTTTTAGGTATAGATAAGTTGAATAAAAACAAAATTTTAATCTAAAATGTCAATGCTTGTTTATTTTAATTTTAGTTTTTATATATTTTATGTTTTTTGTTACTAATAACCGATGAATTAAATTTGTTTGGTTTTTTATTATTTTAATTATCTTATGTTTTATAAAGAAAATTAAAAAATAAATCATGGTTTTTTACTATTCTACCTGTTCTATACCCGTTCTACATTTTTATTTTTTTCAGTGTGCCAATAACACAAAATTTACCTTGAAAAAAAAAAAATAAAAAGTTTTTTAGTGTTCTGTTAGAACTTGAAGTGTAAGCATAAAAATATTAAAATTTTTCTACTAGTCCTTGTTAACTTTTTAAAATTATGAATGAAAAAGTTAAAATTTTTTAATACTCTATAAGGTATTTTTAGAATAAATTCTGCCCCTTTCATATTGGTAAATTAAATTTAGTCTAAACCTTACCAAAAATAATATCTTTTGAAAAGAAAATTTTCTATATAATTTAAATATAATTTGGATATTACTCGTATTTTTACTCAAATTTTTGAGTATACCAGTTTAATAAATATACTTTAGCAATGATCTGAGTGATCTGAGCATTAAAATAATACTTAAAAACTGGAAATGTCTCTTCCACGATTTAATGAATTTGTGAATTTGATTTAATGAACAAAATATCTTAAGAATTCTATTAAAAGTTTAAAACTCACAAAATAATATTTAATATATAGATGTTAATTAGTCCAACTAAATAAAAAATATAAATTTTTATTTAATATTATAATGTATTTATGTAAGACTAGCAGAGTACCCGGCGTTGCCCGGAGTATGTTATTGACTTTATGAAATTAAAATTATTAACTTTAGTTTCTGCGTTAATATAATTTAATTAATATAGTTAACTTATTACTATGCATTTACAAATGCTGGTAGTTTATATTCTATTTTTTATTAGATTTAGTTAAATTGAATAAACAGAGCGAAGAATTAGAGACAATTTGTCTACAAAATATCTTTAAAGGAATCAATTATCTATTAGTACACAATTACGGCGAAGTGAATTTTCACAATATATTCGTTAATACCGAAACATAAAATTGCATTTCAATTATAAAAGACTATAATGTAATACATTTTTTTTCGTAAGTAATGTCAGTTCATCTTTTTATGGATTATCCTTTTACACTTTGAAAAATTTGCTATTAAGTTCGCTCTGTCCCTCCGTCTGTTTACAAAACTTATATACTGTTTAATAAAGAGCAATGAAATATTAACTATGCATAGGTCTCTTAAAAGACTAATGTTGTAGAACAACTTTTTTATGTACCCTCACCATTGAAGATCCTACAGCACCGACAGCTCTTCAAATTTTGAAAAAACTTCTTTTTAAATGCGTACATTTCAGGTTCTGTTTAACATATTTTCAATATAAAAAATACATGATAGTTTTTTACTTTTATAAATCAACCAGAATTTTTTTACGTTTAGTTTTTCTAATTATGTTTTATGTTTAAATACGTATGTACTCATTTTTGATTAAATATTATACAGAAATGTGAATATGTTTTCTAAATTAATTGATATTTATAAACTTAGTATTTTTAAATATACGGATATTATATATACTATATGTACATATTTCAATGATATTTTATGGGAAACATGTTATACACATGCATCTTATATAGGTAGATCACATGTAAAGACCACATGTAAGTAATGCATTTCTGATGGCATGATGATTGTCTAATGTAGGAGATTGTTTCTGTTTTTAAACAACGGCCGAAAATTTTATGTTGTTAAGACTTAAATACAGTATTCTTAAGATACTTAAGAAGGTTAGTTTAATTACTGTTCTATATTAGAAATTTGCATTGAAAGGTTTTTATGGAATATTAGAAACATATAGATAAAAGTAAAGAGTGTTGGAAATATCTTTTTAATAATAATAACAATACACAAAATTAGGCAAAATATAATTAATAAATGCTCGTGCGGAAATGGGTTAACAAACGTTAACAAACATTTTATCACAGGCTTAATTTAGAACCATAAATCCAACCTGCCAAATTAGACAGAAATTAGAAACAAAAATTTTTTTTACAGTCTATCGTGTCAAAATGTGTTAATGTATCACAACAAAATTTATTGAATGAGTTTGTGTGCCAAAGTGCAATACTTGTGCAAATTTTCAATTGGTTAAATCGTTTAAGCACAACAACAAAGAATGAGAATTTCATGGCCTGAAGCCTGATGGGTTAATGTATCGTAACCAAATCAACTCAGAAAGCTTTTGTTATAAAGACCTACACTTTTGTAAATTTTCAACTCAATTGGTAAAACCGTTCAAGTGCGACAGCAAAGAAATTAAAAAATGTTATTGAGTCCTGGTGCCGAAACGGGTTAATGGATCGTAACCAAATCAACTCAGTGAGCTCTTGTGGTAAAGAGCTACACTTTTGTAAATTTTCAATTCAATTGGCAAAACCGTTTAAGCGCGACAACAAAGAAGTTGAAAAATTTCATTGAGTCCTGGTGCCGAAACGGGTTAATGGATCGTAACCAAATCAACTCAGTAAGCTCCTGTTGTAAAGAGCTACACTTTGATAAATTTTTAACTCAATTGGTCGAACAGTTTAAGTGCGACAACTAAGTAAATTAAAAAACTTCATTGAGACCTGGTGCCGAAACGGGTTAATGGATCATAACCAAATTAACTTAGTGAACTTTTAGGCTACAGAGCAACAGTTTTGCAAGTTTTCAAATCAATTGATTGAACCATTTAAGCAGGACAACAAAAACATTTAATGAACTTCGTTCGGCTCTCGTGCCCAAACGGGTTACCGGATCTTCATAAAAATTTGTCACAGGCTTTTTTTCAGACCATAAAACCACCATACAAAATTGGACATAAATCGGAAACAAAAAATTTTTTGGAAGCCCGCCGGGCCGAATCCGGGTAACATATTGAATCCAAATTTCTTCGGTACCCGTCCAATGATAAGAAGAATATTTGTCCAAATTTGCAACTCAATCGATCAAACCGTTTAGGCAGGACAACGAAAAAACGAAACGGCTTTAAATGGCTCTCGGGCCGTAATGGGTTAATGAACCGAAACGCGATATAGCCTATAACACTTTCCGGGGTCGTAGGAACGTTCCTGCAAAATTTGGTTGCAATCGGACTGGTGGTTTTTACGTGAAAAGGGCACAAACAACAAACAAACAAACAAATAAACAAACAAACAGAATTTCTTCCTTATTTATTAGATAAGTTGGTAATCCTAATTTAAGCCTTATACACAAATTTATTTAACTCTTATTTTTTATCCTATATATTTAACTATATTCATTGGATATTTTTAGGTTCATGAATTATGGTAATTTTATATGTTCAAAGACATTCTGAAAAATGATAGGCCAAAATTTTTTTTTGTTTTGGTTTTTTTTTTTTTTTTTGTTTTTTTTTTGGAAGGCAATGTGACAATTTAGGTGATTTTGATGTGTTTGGTTTGGTTTAAATGCCGCGTCTAATGCAATATTAATAAATTTTGTGATTCGTATAAACTTCTTGTAGAACCGGATTTAAATATTTAATTTAAAAAAAAAAAAAAAAATTGGTTTTATTTTTTTCGTTTTCTTTTTGCACTTTATTAATCTAAAATGTAAAATGTAAATTATTTTTCGGTTTAATTGCATATAGGAAGTCTATAGACAGAATGTGATTTTTGTTTTTTTTTTTTTTGTATAACAAAATAAAAATTGCAAATCGTAAATGTATCTTTAATTTTTGATTTTTTTTTTTTCTTTTTTTAATTTATTAAAAACATGTTTACAAAAATAGAAAATAAATTGGAAAAAAAAAAAAATGAAAGAAAAATAAATGAAAATGTATTTACAAATAAATTTTAAGTTATTATTGCTTAATTGATTTGAAAAGTTGACAAATTTAAAAAAAAAAAAAAAAAAAAAAAAACTAGGTACATATATCGAAAATACATATTTTACGATATAATTTAATTAATATACCCTGTTTAGGGATTAATTTATTTCAAAATGATTTAGCTATTCCTATAATAGTTAAACGATTTTCAGTTGATTGATGGATGGACAAAAATGGTCTTGAGAAATAAATGATATAAAAATGTCTTGAAAGATTTTAGGTTCAACTTTTTTTGCTTTTATTATGAAAATCCCTTAACTTATAGATCTTTTTGTTCTTTTGAATTATCATCAGGTTGTATTGAATTATATATCACTTCTGAAAATTTTCAATATGGGGGCATTTTTAAATGCAATACTAGCTTCTGTGCATATATAAATTTGAAATTTTAGTAATTATAATTGGATATAATTAACGTATTTAGAATATCACAATTCTATTTTAATAAAAATTCGATGAAAATAATTTGATACCAATGGTGGGATTTAACAATATTAGCATAAAAATTAAATATTAAATTATTTTGAAAATTTTTTTTTTTTTTTTTAAATCATGAATACATTTTTTTAAAATTCATTAATTCATTAATTGATGTTTGATGTTTGATTTATATTTTGATAACCCAAATGATCTTTTGATCAAAAAACTTTAAATCATTTTTTTTTTTTTTTATTTTTCTAATGAATGAATTCTAATTTCAAATAAATAATAATTTTTTTTTTTTTTGTTTTTTTTTTTGCTAATAAACCCACTAAATTAATTACAATTAAATTGACACATTAACCTCCAGATATGCCAAAAAGTTAATGAATTTTTTAATAGATAAAAAAAAAAATGCATATTAATTAGTATTTTTTATAAATTAAAATTTTTTATTTGTTTTTTTAACTCCGCATGTAATGTATAATGTAACATATTGCACGAATTAAATGTTTTTTTTTTTAATTCTAAATCTATTTTAGTTGGATATAAGTAAATAGTTAGATCAATTCATTGTATTAGATATATTGGTTAATACAAGCATCATTTATATTATTCATTAAGAGGACTGTCACATTAACTGTTTAAGAAATCATTTACAAGTATGTTAGTATGTTAGTAAATGATGCTAAATAATAAGTTAGTTTTGTTAATTAAATATGTAATTTAATTATACTAGAAAATTATGTAAACATAAAAAATTATGTAATATACAATTTACGGTTATTTTTTATACTAGTGGATAATTGCTAAATGTTAATGCTTCCGTACAATCTTGCTTTAATTGTAAGTTCGTTAACATTAATATTGAAAAGCTCAGACTCAGCTGGTTTGTCGTAGTATTCTTGAAATTAATTCAAACTTTCCTTAATCTATACTAGAGTGGAATGGAATATTAAAAAGTTCAATTGATCTGAAATTGTTCGAATTCTCTCTAAACTTTATCTTACCATCTATTCGAGATATGGAACTATAATATACCCAAAAATGGAACAATGGAACAATAATATACTACCAAGGCGTAACGTTGGTAGTAAAATATGGGTCAGAAAATTCATTTAACCAACACATAATGTAGCGAACTTATGTGTTACTTAGCCTTGTTAACAATAAAATTACAGTGACCTTTGAAATATAACTTATTGTGATGAATCAGATCCCAGGTTAGATATACGATTAATCCGTTTTAAAGTTTTCTCGTTTAATAAGTATAGTTATAATTAATAACTGAGTTACTGTGTAGTCTAAAAAACTTCATAATAAAATATTTATCAGTATTTTAATTTCAGATTGTTGCTACTGAACCAGATTCCCAAATTTATTTAGATCATATTGCAGTAGTTCACAATCTTTAGTCGAGGTAATACATTTATTACTTTTTGTATCATATCAAGCAAACTAATTAGCTTTCAAATAAATAATAATTGTTTTAAAGACCTCTAGAATCAATTTGTCGTCTTACAGTTGAAAAAACCTCTTTACAAAAGAATCTCTAACTTAGGTTAAGATCTTAAGCTTATTTTTGAACTATACATAGAACTCTAACTCTAACTAATATTGGAGTTTTAATGGTTTGTGTTATAAAAATATATTTTAATTAATCCTTTGATATAGTCTAATTATTATAACAACATTTCCTTCATAGTTTAATAACGTTTCTGTAACAACACAATCTGTAAATGTTTTTTAATTTTATAAATTCTTACAAACGTTTTAATTTAAAATACACTTAAATTAAAAATGTTGGTTATTTACAATTGTAAATTTTGTTGATTATTTACAATTTATTAGCCTTTAAAAGACAAATGTCAAATATTACATAATTTTTTGATAACAGGTTTTATTGCATTCAGTTTATCACATAATTTATCATTAAAATATTATCCATAGAAATATTCTTTTTATAAAAAAAATTAATTAATATTTTTAGATTAGTAGAATAAGATAAATTAAAGATTAGATAAAAGTTGAATACATCAATGAAAAAAATCTTAGCTATTTGAATACAAAATTAAGTTTGTTTTTTTGTCTAAGAGGGGTGGTAATCTATTAAATACATAAAGAAAACCCACTTATTAGTAATGTCAGATTCTTACTGACTAAACCCACGTAGTATATTGGCTAAGGATTAAGCATAGCAGAAGATAGAACAAGAATGCTAAAAGCTTTGTATTGGGAAGTGGGACTGTAAGGGACCAATGATTCCGCCTATTATTATAATCATTTTGTTATCAGTGACGAAGTCTTACAACATGCAATAGCATGTAACATTTTCCTGCATGAGATAACGAAAGGCAGCTGGACGGTAGTAAATTTTTTTTAAGTTTAAAAATTTGTGTTGGTTGTACCTCTAAATTAAAAGATCATAATAAAAAAATTAGCAAAAAGAAAGTTAACACAATAAATAGGTTGTTAAATATATTGCTAAAGTCTTTACGGTAATTTATTATGGTAAAATCAGATTGTTATCATTTTATTTTATTCTAAAAGTTAGTTTCAAATTTTATAGTAATGTATAATTACCATGAGGCAAAAATATTACATATCTATCTATTTAGGTGCATAGAAATTCAAAATATAAGCTCCTTTTAAGGCGAAATATTTAATGTTTTTTATTAATCTTACGATAAGCTTGCAATTAATCACTAACTGATATCCTCCAAAATATCTAAAATTTGTAAAAGAAAGAATTTAAGAAAAAGAAAATTTCTCATTCAAATATTCGAGAAGATAAAAAGATTCAAATAAATATTTTTGAAATTATAACAAATATTATAGAAACTAAAGAGAATTTATTTATTCAGTTGTACGCTATTGTACGGCAAAAATCAATTTTTTTTTAAACTTTTACAACAAAAATAATTTTGTAAATAAATTCAAGCTTAAAAATGAATGTTAAGCTTTTCAGGGAAACTTCGCCTTAAACTATCTATAATTATTTATTTCCATGCAAATTGTATTCGCCTGAATGTATGCAATTTTCTTTTATTTGTTATAGAAAATTTTATTTATTTCTCTTATTCTTGAAAACTAATTTGTATTATTAGAAAATTTATTAACTTTAGATAAATAAATAAGTTTTAAGTTTAAGAAAAATTATATGATTTATATAAACGATTAATAATAATAGGTTGTAATATCACTTATATTTCGGATTGAAATATATGTATCTAATTTGGAGAGTTTTTCGCTCACAATTTGCCGCAAAATTTTTTCTAGAACTAAAATCTAAAAGGAAATTTGAAATAAAAAAAAAAAAATAATTTAATTTTATATTTTTATTATTAAATCATTTTCTACAAACAGAATAAAAAATAAAAAGAAAAAACTAAACAGCCTTCTAAGCTTTTTTTTAAATTTGTTAAAAATTTCCAACTATTTCTTTCAAAAATATTTTGTAAATAACTTTCACACCTAATTTCTCACATTTCTCAATAACGATATTGAATATGAGAATTTTCAAAGCTAACATGACTATGACTATTTGCACCATTTGAATCGTGTTGATTTTGATAAACTGGCGCTGGTTCTAATGATTTGGCTGAAACAACATCGGATTGATATTTTTGAAGACCATCATGTTGAATAAGAGTTGTAGATGGTGTATGTTGTTGAAGATGTGTTGTATAAATTTGTGGTTGATATTGTTGATAATGTTGTTCATGCTGATGTTGTTGTTGTTGTTGATGCTGATATTGTTGATTTTGATAATTGTGATGAACTGGTTCTGGAACTTTAATATTAGTTGGTTCACGATGAACAACAGCATTAAATCCAACATGTTTATCAGATGTATATTGTACAATACGTTTATGACCATCAGGTTCCACTAATTCATATTTTCCTTCAACATGATCACCTTTACGACTTTCTTGGTGTTCTTTAAAATCACCGGTATGATGATCTTGAACGCCATATTTAAATTGATATTCAACAGGTTGATGTTCTAAATGATCATCACTATGATCATTATGTTGATATTCCTGATATTCAACGGGAATACCAAAAGTTATGGTGAATATAGCAAATAAAATAATGATCTAGAATGAAAAAATATTTTTTTTTAAATTAATATTCTAGATTTGTATTGATTATTTTTTAAATTACCTTTCCAGCCATTTCTATATTATGTTTTTTAATTTAATTGAAATCACAATATTTTAAAAATACTTAGGAGAAGTTCAAATACTGAATGATAATATTACTTTAAAATTTTCAACCTTTTATATATGATTTTGGGAAATAATTTGTGATCTTTAAAGGGATGGAAAAACGTTTTTTTAGTTTTGTTTTACCTTTTTATTTGTTTTACAGATGATAAAAGGACCTGTTAATGAAAGTATAATACAACAGCTTACGGTATACATATAATATGATAATTAAATAATTTAACATAAAGTACATTCACCGTTAATAACGGTTAAAAAATATTCATTAAAACAAGTCTGCTCAATAACGAATGACCACTTTGTAAAAAGAAAGTGATAAATTACATAAATAAACTTAAAAGAAAGAAAAAATTCCAGTTTCATGTGGCTTAGATCAACTTCATTTTCAATTTGAGTGAACCTGATCTTATTAAACACCAAATGATTATTTTAAAGGACCATTTAGCATTTAATTATGCAATTTATGTCTTTAAATATATCGTTCTTTTTTTATACCCGTATGAATATAGTTTAAGGGTATAATAAATTTATGATTACGTTTGTGATACCTTAGAAGAGACGAGATTAATGAGATAGATATGGAAAAATATATAATATTTTTGCTTCGATGGGATTATGAGTCGATTTAGATACGTGCGTTCGTCTGTCCGTCATCCGCAGAAAATAATACAGCTATTATAAATTCTGAAATTACCATTTAATTATTACGTTAGTATTAGTTTCGTTATTGAAATAAAACAAATTCGGCTAGCTCGAGTAGCTGCCATATAACTTATTTTTGTAAATGAGCACAATTCAGTGTCTAATTAAGCTAAATATTTGAAATGTTGACAAAAGAATTTAATTTTTATACAAACGATTTCTGGAAAATTTGGTTAGTCTATAATGGAATAGGTTCGGATAGCTAGGAAATTGATCGGGTAGCTAATTATTGAATGGGAAAATTTACCGGATGGCTGATGTCTTGGTATTTAAAAAAGCAATACATCTGAAATTTTCTAAAAGATGATCAAGTTTTATGTCAACAACTTCATAAAGTTTGGTTTGACACAATGAGGTCGAGTTCCTCTTATACCTGTCATATTTTAATAAGATGATTAAATTTTATGAAAAGAGCAAATATACATATTATTTTCCAACAGGTATCCTAGAGTTGACACAGTCAACTGTAAATTCTTCCTTGTTTTTAAATAAAATCAAATTTGAAATGAATTTTAATGCGTTGTGTGTTCAAACGTGGTGAAAAGTAATAAAAGAATTGGGTCAGATTTTGTTTTATTGGTTTTTTGTATAGTATAAACTCGTAAACAATTGTGACAGTAAGATACAATAATGCTTTACATATATGTATATTAAATGTAATATAATTGGAATTAAAATGAAAAGGAAATTTAAAAAAAAAAATTATTTTAGTTACCAGCTGATAAGAATATTATAAAATTATGTATATATATATATATATATATTATTTTTGTAACCACAAAAACTGACAAGATGACAAGGAACTAGTTAGTTTTCTTTTATTTTAAAGAGATTAAAATCGAAAGTATAATACAATGGTACAGGTAAACTTACATTATAACTGATTGATATATTTTTTTTTACTACAATATAAAAAAAAATTATTATATAATTTACTAATTAATAAAATAAATTTATAAATTTATTTAACATTAAAAAAATCAAGTTATCCATTATAAAATTTGACACCTAATTAAAAATTGTCGATATTAACTTTTGTTCTTTTTCGTCTTTTAATTTAAGAAAATTAAATTCAAAATGACAATCAAAACTTTTTAGGGAAAACCTATAATTGAAGAAAAAAAACCTAATACTTTAGGCTAACTCATGCAAATCTGAATGTTTCGTCATAACACATAACATAATTACTCAAAGCTTGTGAAAAATTAGCAAATGAAACAATTTAAGATCTTATTTTCAAAAAAGGTTCCTAAAACGGACAATTATCCAAAATAGTATTTAAAGTCCAAATTATTAAAAAGATTATAACAAAATCTTTGTAATCTGTAGATAGAGTAGCCAAACTAATGTTTGTGAATAAAAGCTTAAATTGTATAGCGAAAAGTTAAAGCATTCAGTTTTAATATATTTTTTATATGCTGCAGTTAAAACTTAAGATATTAAATTTTCCATTAATTATATAATTAACCTATTGCCTATTTCTTTAATAACTATTTTTTTTAAATTCTAAATTATTATGGACACAAATTAAACAACAGTGTCAAAAATTGGTTAATATCGGAAGGTATATGGTCTATAACTTTTATATGACTGAATCATTATAAATTAAGATTGAAAATTGAACATTTTTTTAAAGAATCGAACTGTTCAAAATTTAAACAACATAATATGTATCTTCCTGAAAATGTAAACTTTAAAATCAAATATAATAAAAGCAGATATTTAATTTTTTTTAAATAATTAAAAATTTTTTTTTTTTTTGGTATATTTTCGTTTTTGTTTTTTTTTATTACAATATGCACAGGCATTACAGTCCCTTATATACAAAAAAAAAAAAAAATTAATACATCATAAAACTTAAGAATTTTTTTTTTGTTTCTACATACAAATTGAAAATAAATAAAAAAAATATTTACAAAATATTATATCGAAATCAAAATCTAAAAGTTTAAAAACAAAAAAAAAAAATATCAAAAATACAAATGAAAATAATTTAATCATTATTTTAAATCCTAAATTCACTATAATCAAAACATAAACGTACTAAAAAATACAAAAAAAAAACAAAACTTTTCTAATGATGATAAGCATGTTCATATTCTGAATGGTGATGATGTGGAGCAGCAACATAATGTACTTCTGGTGCATGATGAGCAACATGTACAGCTGGTGCAGCATGAGCAACTACTTTATGACCAATTGGTTCCCGATGTACAACAGCATTAAAACCATTATGATCATCAGCAGTATAATGAACAGTACGTTTATAACCATCGGCATCAATTAAACTGTATGATCCATGTACTTTACCATGTCCATCACTAGATTCTTCTTGATGTTTAACATCACCAGTATGTGAATCATGTACACCATATTTAAAATCATATGGTTGTGGTGCACTTAAATCATCATGATGATTATCAACATGTTTAATAACATGTACTGGTGCAGCTACATAATGAACTGGTCCATGACCATGATGACTATGATGATCATATGATGGTTCATATGCAATATGACCAGCACTGGCTAAAGCAGCAAAAGCAATTACAGCAATGAACTGAAATTATATTAAAAAAAAAAAAATACTAATTTAAAATCGGGATATAAATACATTGATTCATTTATATGATGGTTTAGTTAGTTGTTAAGTATTATTAATATTAAAACCAATTTATTTTTGATTCAACTTTAAATTTAATCAAAAAAAATAAATTTTTTGTTGATTTAATTATGATTACTTCAGTACAATATCACATTGTTAAAAATTAGTGAACCGTTACACTCCTAATTTTTCTTATTTGAAAGTGATTTACAAAAATTAGCAATGCAAAAACTTTTTGTTTTGAAAGTGGATTCCAAAAATTAGCAAAGCAGAATCTTTTTTTTTTTGAAACTATTTTTTACGAAAACTATTTTTTTAAAATCCAGCAAATTAAAGTGTTTAGTTGTATGGCTCACAACAAATATAACAATATTATATTAATGAGAACTAAAACAAAAAAATTGCAAGTGAATAATTCTATAAGTGATTCATTTTGATAAAATTTAGTTAGGCGAAAAACTCACGCGATTCTTATTTTATTGTTTTGCTTTTTCTTTACAAATTCAAATGTTTTAATTAAATATAACGAGAATATTAATCAATTAGTAAATTTGAAATGATCCTTTTTTATATTTTATAATTCTACAGCGATTCATTCTTCTTACAAATATTAACTAATTAAAAATTAACGCGCGATCCTTACACTTTTTTTTTTTTTGTTTTTCTTTTTAATAACCCTATTAACACTAAAATAAAATAATTGTTACGATCAGCTTAGGATCATATAATTATAAAAAATTATATTTTTTTCCGCGTTTCCAGTTAAACTTTTTGATCTTTATATGATCTTTAAAATAATATTCTTCAATAGTGTTGAATAGTAAAATTTTATATCCTGTTTTTTTTTTTTGTTTTTTATTTAATTTTTTTATGTCTAATTATCCTTACTTTGAATGCCATTTTTTAAGTAAAATAAATGTTTTTTTTTCTTTTTTTTTTGATTCAACTGGTGAATTATCACTTCTATGAATGATTTAAATTTGAAACTGTTATTATTAGTAAACTTGAAAAGTCTTTTTATACTATATGCGGGTTAGGTGTCGAACACATAAGAATATATGTACATATCTATAAAAAAAAAAAAAAATAGTAAATTATACTATTCTGTTTATTGTATACTACGGATTTTTCTTCTACATTTTTTTTGTTATAATATATTGTATCTATAAGTTTATTTAAGTATGTATCTGTAGTATATTTTTTTTTTTTCGTAATAACAAAATAATAACAAGAGTAGGAAAAATGAAAAAAAAATTTTTTTTTTTAAGTTTAGAATGACCTTCCATGTCGTTTGTTTTTTTTTTTTTTGCTTACCATACCTCAACCATCAGACATTACCAATTTTTTTTTTTTATTATTATATTATTGTTATTATGATTACTATTATATATATATTTTTTTACTATTATTATTATTATTACGTTAGTTAGTAATATACTAGAAATCATGGAAAAAAAAATTGTAATTTTATTATTTTATATTATTTTTTTTTTCTATAAAAAAAAAAAAACACAAAAACAAAAACAAAAAGCAATGCAACAAAATTTTATTATGTGTTGAATCAGGGCAGTGGCGGCGATGGTGTATTTTATAACCCTTCAAGCAAATTACAATTTTGACCAAAAGCGGAGAAAAAAAAACTACCAAAAAATGAAAATATGTACATATTTTTTTGTACATAAAATAAAATTACTTTGCCTCAATTTAAATGAAACACTCCAAAAAAAAAAAAAAAACAGAAAAAAATAAATATAAGCTCAAGAACACCCGAAAGAAAAAATTCAAGACAGATTACGTTTTTATGCTATTTTTTTTTATTTCTTGAATTAAACGTTTTCCTTAAGAAAAACGCTTAAACAAAACTTTACGTCTAATGTTTAAAATATTTTTCACAAAAAAAAAAAGAAAAAACCAAAAAAACAGAAAAAATTATACTTTAATATTTTTTATTTAGAAAAACTGTGCATTGGTGGCGCATTGGTCTTTTTTTTTTTTCTTTTTTTTTTTTTTTTGTACACCAAATCAAATCTTAGTAATAATTTTGTTGCCTATAGCAAAGCAATTAAAAAATAAAATTATCGTTATTCATGATGACAATAGGTATCGTAAGTTCTAAATTCAATAAATATTTAAAAGTAGATTTTTAGCACATTTCCAAAAATTTTTTGAAAAATGTGCTTATTAGTTTCACTCTGTCCTGTTTCACTCCGTTCGTCTGTTTACAAAACTTCTAGAGCGTTAAAGATACAGAAAAAAATTTTAATCATGGGTAGGTCTCATAAAAAAATTAATGTTGTAGAACATTATTCATATAGCCCCATCCGTTATGGAGCTGCAGCCCCTCCACTTTTGAAAAAGCGCTATTTTTAAATACGTATATCTCATGTTCTACCTAACATTTTTTCTAGAATCTGGAAATGCCATTCGACAGGAATTATAATAATTATTTTATCTTTGTAAATCAATATTAAAATTATACAATTTTTTTAAATTTAGTATTTAGAACGCTTTTAGAGAGAAACTTGAAATTTTGAGGACAGAAAGAACTTTTAAAATTAGTATAAGTTTGTTCACAAAATTTTTTTGGACCACCCCGTGTTTATGAGCTATTAGGGCTCAAAAATTAGAAATTTGCTACTTTTAGGCACCTGTAACTTAGGCATCTCTACAAATTTTTATACGGACATAAAAATTAAAGCTCCAGTAATATGTTTTTACATGTGTTAACGGTTTTTCTTAGTTATATAGGGTTTCGGACTTACAGCTCCTCAAAATTCCAGAAAAGTTCTATTTTCACATTATTTCTTATTGCATGAAGTTTTCCAATTTTTGAGCAAGTCACAATTGTAAACACTTTGTATTATATTTTGGAAATGTGTGCTTTTAAAAACCGTTGGTTTATATTCTACCTTGTTTATTATTAGAGTTAGATTATACAGAAAGGTATCCAATAATCATCAAGTATTAATTTCAAACCATTCTTTACCAGAAATTAGCTATAAATATAGCGATTTATAATTTTAAAATTATTTATAGTGTTTTATTAATGCTTCATTGCTTTTTAATTTGTTTCTAAGATTTTTTAAAATAATCTGGGAGTTAATTTAGGTACTGATGTTATCTCATTTTAGTCACTTTAGCCCCCCTGGTTTTATTCATAATTTCATTGGTACTACAGTTTTAATGAAGTTTTATTAAAGAAACATTTACTGCATAATTGCAGCAGATCTATCCAACAGCTTACCAATTTTATAACTTCGTAAAACTTAAGATATTGGAAATGAGACTTTATTAACTTTTTATAAAATTGCATAAAATATACGATAAATTAGATATTCTTCAATGGAAGGCACTAAACAATAAATATTCATATATTATAAAATGAATAATTGAATAATATATTATAAATGTAAAATAAGTTTTAGAATATCTTTTAAACATTTTTAAATAAATTAATTCAACATCAGTACAGCATCATAATTTTAGAAAAAAAAAAAGTTCTTGGAAATTTTGTTTTTCCTTTTTTAATATTTTGCAAAATGCTACCACTAAACGCGTGGCTTTCATTCATTAATCACCACCAAAAGCATTTTTTTTTTTTTGTCGAATAAACGCGGTAGTAATTTTTCTGTGTTGCTCAATTGTTTTCCGGAAGTAATTTCTTCATTAAATGCTATATATAAATAGCTATAATAATAAATATATAATATGTACATAACTTTGTTTATATCTACATACATATATAAATTAAATAACATATTATAATATGTAGACATCGAACTTGAAAATTTTTAAAGGAAAAAAAAAATTAATAATTTATGTTTTTAATAAATAACTTGTTTGGTTTTTTATTTCTATTAGTTTTTTTCTTGTATTTTAAGATAATTTTTGAATAGTGGACCAATAATGAATCATATTATTATACAGTTAGTGATACCAACAATATTAGTACATATTATTAATTTTAATTGAAATTTTAATTATTGAGTAATTTTTTAACAATATTATTTTGTACAGATTTGTAAAGAATTTCTTATCTTTAAGATTTTTTATGTATTCATATATTAAAAAATAGTTTTTTGATTAAAAATACAATTAAATCAATTCTTTTTATTAAATTTTACTTTTTTGTTTTTTATTAATATTTATTTCATCATTTTCTAGACCTTATTCTATAGATATTATAAATAAAAAATTATAATTTGAAGCTTTTAAACAGATTCAGTTTTAAATGTGTCGTTCTATAATATGTAAGTCTCTGAAGAATCGATTCAATTGTTTATTTGAATCAGAGATTAATCAAAGGTTGTTTACAATATTATAATTCTGTTTGTTCTATATTGAAAATTGTTACAATAGACTTTTGGAAAATGCTGATTTTTAATCTACTTTTTTTTTTCTAATCGAAGTTGAAAATCTTTCAAAGTCATCAAGTACACATCCTTGGTATTAGTGTTAGACTGACTAAATTTACATTTCTCTTTAGTCAATATAATGGAATGAAATCCCTAACTACTAGCTCAGGCGAAGTAAAATTATCCAGAAACTTTCAATTGTTGAGTTTTCTCTTTGATTTGAGAGCTTAAGAGTGCAATGAATCCGTTTATTATTATTATTTTCTATCACAGATATGACAACAGCCTTCAACAGTTACAAAATGCAGTACTATATAACACTTTCCTTGTTTATTATTTGATGAATAAAAATCAATAAACTGACAAGTAAAACATTAATTTTATGATAGATAATACGAAATTTAGATTAGAATATTTTCTAAATAAATAAACTGTTTTATATACCATTAATAATTAATAAAAATTTAGATACTTATTAAAATATAATTTATTTCATTTATTTCCATTTAATAGAGCTATGAACCTATAAAATGTATCTAAAAATTTTTATATACATCAGATCTATTATAAATGGGGTGAAAAAAAAAATTATTATTTTTGGTAATAATAATTTTATTTTGAAAATAATTTTTTTAACATAAAATATACTGGATTATTATTATTTTGTATTGTAACTGTAGGTTTTACTGCCATTCGAACTGGTAATAAGGCATAATGTATTCTATAAGCACTTTGGTAAATTAATGGTTGTAATGGTGTTACAGTTGTTGTTGTTATTGGAATTGATATTTTTCTTATTGAATATTGTCTCTTTGGTTTAATTAAAATTTTATTATTAACAATATTTCTTGTCCTATCATTAATACCATTCATTTTTAGAATATTTTCATTATTTGTATTAGTTTTAGTATTAATAATTGGTATCCAATCTGATTGTACAATTCTTTTATTTGATTTAATATTAAATGGATCACTATTAATTGGTGGACCAGGAAGAATAACTGGTATACTATATAATGATTTTGATGATAATGGTACTATTGATGATGATGATGATGATGATGATATTTTTATATTTCCAATATTATAATTATTATTTTGGTATATTGGTATATTTTTTTTTTTTGGTTTTAATTTTACTGCAGTATTTATTAAATTTCTTGCTGATGCTGTTAATATTATTGAACCACCTTTTTGTTGTAATTTTTGTTCTTGTTTCTGTTGTTGCTGCTGTTGTTGTTGTTGTTGTTGTTGTAATTGTTGTATTTTATTTAATTTTAATTGATTTTCTATTTTTGTATCATGTTGTTGTTTAACAATTGCAACAAAACCATTCAATTTATCTGCTTTATAATATACAATACGACGATTACCATCTGGTTGTATAAATGTATAATGTCCTTCAACTGTATCACCATTTCTAATTTCATGTTGACTTTTTAAATCACCTGTTGTTTGATCAACAATATCATAACCGAATGCATAATTTGTTAATGTTGTTGCCAATGATGCAGATACTGATGTATTTGTTATTATTGTTGTTATTATTATTAATATTATTGAAAATAACCACAATTGTGATGAAATAAATTTTAGAATATTATATTGTTGATGATGATGATGATGATGATGATAATAATAATATTTATGATACTGCTGTAAGCAAAAACAAAAAAAAAAAACAAAGATTTATGAGAATTTTTAAGAAGCACAGTTTCCGATCAAATTAAATCTACAATATAATGTAATAATGATGAACATGATGATAGAATAAATTAATGGTTGATTATATAATATTGAATGTGTTGTGTTGGATTGTGAGAAAAAAAATAAAATATATTTGTTGCTAAAAGAATTTTTTTTTTTTTTTAAATTATACCTTTAGCATGCTAATCTTATAAATTAAAAACAAAAAAAAAAAAAAAATTAAAACACCTTCTATTTGCAACACAATATTATTGTACATATATACTATGAACTAATCTTTCAATTTATTTTTTGTTTCTTTTATGTTAACATTTAAATAAAAAACATCAGTAACAAAAAAAAAAAAAAATATATAATAATGAATAATTTAAGGCTTCTTTTTAACAAAACTTAAAAATCTTTTACAACTTCAAAAAAATTCTGTTTTCGTTAATAAAATCAAAAACCAAAACAAAAAAAAAAAAAAAATACAATGTAATGAAGAGAATTATATGCAATTGTGGTGCAATAAAAAAAAAATAAATAAAAATGATGTTGAATGAGAGTTGTGTGTTGTTTCCCTTTGAATTAAAGATTGCAAAGTGATTCAATTTTATCCAAGGTTACCCTAATTTATATATAAAAAAAAAAAAAAAAAAAAATTCCAAAATAAAAATTTAAATTTAAAAGATTCAAAACATTTTTTTAAGATCATTTTTTTTTTTTTTTTTTTTTTTTTTTTAATATTGCATTAACTGCACTTTAGTTGAACTCTTTTTTTTCTTTTCCCATTCTTTTCATTTCTATAGATACTCTTGTTAATTTATTGCAATTGTTGGTTTGTTGGTTACTGGTTGGTGATGGCTAAATTCAAATTATTTTTCTTTAGTTTAAAATGCACTTTCACTTTATTTGATTTAATTTAAAATGTTAAAATATATACGAGAATTTTCATGTTTGTTGTTTTTTTTTTTTTTTTTTTTCTATATAATATGACAACAGAGTTATTTGCTATGTTGGACCAAAATATTGGATCATATATCATCAAATTCAAAGATATATTATGGGAATTTAATGTAAATTGTTTTTTTTTTTTGTAATTTTATACCATAATAATAGTCGTAGTATGGTAAAGTTAAGTAAATAAAATTATTTTCTTTTCATTCAATCAGTTGCATTGCATGCAATTAAAATGATATTTTTTTATTTAAAATTCATAATTTTTATTTTTAATTTGAAATATTGCAGTGATTCACTTGAGATGAGATTTACTATTTACATGTAATTGAAACTGAATGAAAAAGTTTGAAATTACATCATAAATATAGACGGTAAAATATAAAAGAAAAAATAAAAAAAAAATTAAAAAATGAGGAACAAAAAAAACGGAACTAAATATGTAAATAGAAATAAAAACGAGAAAAAAATCTTTAGCTTGGGATGATGATACATTTAGATAGACAAAATTTATACTATAAAATACTATTTGGGTAAAAATAAAGATTTGCATAAAATAAAGATTTTATATAGGTATTTAAAAAAATTTCAAATATTTCGTTCTATAATATACTTAGGTAATATATTTTAAAGGATCGATTTAATGTACATATTTACATACATTACTTGAATTGATTTAATATACGTTACTTGAACCTGAGGTTAATTAGAAGTTGTTTACAATATGATCATTCTGAATGATTAATTAAAGAATGAAAAGTTTTCTTATTTTGAAAGAAATATTTTTGTATATAAGGTAAAAGTGGGTATAGTGGCGGCGATATAGTTTTTCAACTAGCCTTTCATAATTTCTCAAACATTTTTTTTTAAATAAATTTAAATAATAAAAATAAAAATAAAATAGTTAACAACACAAAAATTTATAAAGTAAAAATTAAATTTAAAATATTATTGAAAAAAATTAGAACCTAAATACTATGGTATTCTTCTTTAATTTTATGGATGCAATGTGGAGATAATATAAGAATTGAATTGTGAAGATAATATGATTGCTTCATTACTTATAATTTTATTTCTTATTAGAAGGCGTTCTTGTAACAAATTATAGTATGTCCATTCAATAATTTTATCAAAATGAATTAATTTTCTTTACATTTTTTTTAAATTTTGATCTAAATTGTTAAATTATTTATTTAATTATTTGATAAAAACTAAAACTTTGATAAAAATTAAATTAATTGTTTAGTATGACGTTTATATCCACTTCCAATCTCAAATAATTTATGTGTTTGTGTAAAATAACAAAAATGATTTTTTTTTTTTTTAATTAAATTAATTAAAATACACATTTTTAACAACAAAATGATTCATTTATTATAAAATTATTTAATTTCAAAAGTAAAAAATAAAGAAAAATCTTGGCGAATTCCCTTAATGATTTTTATAAAAAAGAAAATTGCTAAATGGCAAAATTGGTAACCGCTAACAAATAAAGACTATGTATATGTATATTAATAAAATTATGATAGAACTTAGATATTTTTTATGTATCTGCTTCAATATTCAACCTTTCATTTAAAAAAGATTAAAACATTAAATAAGTATAAAACATTTAATATTATCTAATTTTATTAAAAAAAAAAAAACTGCAGATATACCCAATTCTCCACTATACCCAATTTTACCTTAATAAAAAATTGATTCCTTTTTTTTAAAAGTTATTTCGTTGTAATTTTTATTATGTTATTTTAAATGTCATGATGCTTAATATTGTTATAAGATATAAAATTATAAAATTTAAACTTTTAAAAAGTCCTTAAAATTGTCTATACTTAATATTACCTATAAAAATGACTTAATATCTATCTATATGTGACATATGTGACATATTACCTATATGTACCTATAATGACTTAATATACCTTCAAAAAAATTATAAAAGAAATTCAGGAAGGAAAGGAAGAAAAAAAATCAAACCAAACCAAATCAACTCAAATCAAAATAAATTCGACGTCATTTTACCCATTATTAAACTTGAAATTTATTCAGATATTGCAGATATACAAAATAAAAAAATTTAAATTATTAATTTATAATGTAATAATTAATAAATAATAACATCGAAACGTTTAACTTTGAAATATTAATATATAATACATTCTGAATTATTAAAAACTTAAACATAACAATGTTAAGTGTTATAAATTGATATTTAAGTTCCAAAAGAACAAAATATCGTTAATACTGACCTCAATAATTTAAATTTTCAATATATACCATTAATTTTTATTATACCAAGTGATGGTAACAAAAAAATTCATACATTCATATGTAGAATCAAAAAATATTAATTACAGACGGAAATTATGGTTCACTTAAACTTACTAAGTAAATCAGACTAAAAATAAAATAAAAATTAAAAATAATTACAAAAGTGTATTAGTGAATTTTATTAGGTACTTATATATGTATTAAATATATATGTAAATATAATATACAACCGCATTCATTTATATAAAATAATTATTATAATTATATCATTATCGTTTATTTCTTAAAAAAAAAAAAAAATAATAGTAATATTCACATATATTTAATCATTTATTATTATATTGAATTGTAAATTCTAATATATGAATAACCTTAAGAATTCAGCCATGTCCAGTCATAAATTAAATTACTCAATTATTTACTAAATAATCATTCATTTTTTTGCTTAATATGTATTAATTTTATTCTAATGAATGAATCAAATTATTCAATCAGATAACCATTACTGGATCAACTTTTTTGATTTGATATAACCGCATATCTTTTTTTCGATATAAAGCGATTTTTGGTTATATGTAGAAGTAACTAAAAAAATTTTTTTTTTTTGTTTTTTTTTAATTATTAATCAAGGCTAATAATAAAAAAAAAAAAAATTACCTTTTTTTTTTCGAAATTAAATTAAAGAATTGAATCGTTTCAAGAAGGAAAAAAAAAAAAAAAAAATATTTAATTGAATATCGGCGAAAAAGTACTAAACCATCGATGAATCAAAATTATTTGCATTGTTAAAAAATTTAAAATAACAAAATAGCAAAAAATTTAATCATGATGACATTCTAAACCTCGCCAATAGGTTAGTCTAGTTAGTTAGTTAGTTAGTTAGCTAGCTAGTTAATTAAAGGTCAAGCAATTGATTTGGGAAGAGTTCAATATCATTCGTTTGTACATTATCTTAAAAAAAAAAAATAAAAATAAAATAAAATAACTAACATTTATAGTATTCAAAGGCGGATAATTATTATTATTTTTAAAACTTTAACAGTTTTTGTTTTTGTTTTATTCTTTTTTTTTTTAATGACGAGTGATTCCGCGCCTTTTTCATGGAATAAATAACCAAAAAACTAATAATTGATCAATTTGAAGTAAAGTTACAAAGAAAGAAAAATTATGACAGAAAAATATTTATTTAGTTTCAAAGTATGTATGTATGTATATGTACTTATAAAATAATAATAAAAATGTTATTTCTTTCATATTAAATAATTGTTATTTCAAGTTAAAAATCTAATTATAGAAAAAAAAAAAATTATAAAACGCGACTTAAAAGGTAAAAACAACTTTAATAAAAGTGAAAAATATACTTATTTAAATACTTATATGTGTATGTATGTATATGTATAAAGATAGTTGATATTATAAAATTTTATTCTTAAAAGACATTTGAAAATTGAAAGTAGCGGATTTTTAGAGAATTTTTGAAAAATTTACTTATTAGTTTCACTATGTCTGTTTGTCTCTCCTTGATTCGGTTTACAAAACTTGATGGACCAATAAAATTCTAACCATTAATAGGTGTCATTAAAAAATTAATTTTGTACTTTTTTAAGTAGCCGTCTCTGTTACAAAAGCTATAGGCACTCTTTTCATACATCATATTTGTAGATATTTTCATTTGTTTATATCTGAAATTTTGTTCTATATTTTTTCTATCTAAAAACGCCCAACAACTCGAAATTTTTTAAGATTTGTAAATTAATATAAAAATTATATATATATATATATATTTTTTTTTTAATGCATTTCTCTGCCACATAAATGTGGACAGTAAATTACACAGCCTTTCCTGTTCAGGCGTGACTGTAAATGTTGTAAGGGGGAATAAATCTTACGACGTATGTGGGATTCAAACCCACACTGCCTCGGTGTTTACGCTCTTACCTACGGTGTTTTTATACGCTCTTACCCACGGTGTTTTTATACGCTCTTACCGACTAGCTACCAAGGCCCCCATTTTCCAAAATTTATTTTGCATATAACTCTTTTATAATCAAATAATAGCGGAAGATGATTTTAGTTTTGCAGATACCCTTTATCCAAAATACTAAAATGTTCGGGTGCAGTATTTTTTTTTTCTAAGGGGGGTGGGAATCTTCCAAAGACATCAAGAATTTCACCAAGTGAAACAAGATTTTAATGTTTTCTTTATGTACTTCTTGTTATGATAATATATATGCAATATTATACCTCAGAAGTGTCCAATGCTCTGTCAAAATGATTTCTAATTAATTTTATGATAAAATTGTCAATTCTTATCATGTTTGACTCTTTATAGATATATTTGTTTGAATACAAAATTTTAGTTAGTATCTGACTTGTTGTATTTATTGATATCTGTTCTTATGCATTTTTTCATTTTTCGATTGAACTAGCGCTAATATTGTACCAGACAAGAGCTGTATAGGTAATAATTGCTCGTATAAATGTTTTGTAAAATATATAATCCTCATTTTGTGTTTAATAATTTTATTAACAAATAGTTTTTTGCAAGCCATGAATGCTTTTCTTGATTTATTTATTGCGTTAATATTGTGTTCATTATAATTAAGTTTATGTAAGTGTACACCAAGATGTTTAATTGAAGAAGATCAGAATTATTATAATATTATTATGAAATATTAAATTAGAAATTACTGTCTAAGATAATAGTATGAAAAATCGTCATATATAAGATATCAGATTGTGCAATTAAATGGTAAATACATATGCATACTTGCATATTTTTAAAGATAATTTTTTGACAAAAACATTTCAAATATAGTATGTATATGCTAGTGCATAAATTTTCGAGATTTGAAGCGAACGTTTTTGATTTAAATCCCATCAAGTTAAGATATATAATGCAAATAAAATAAATAATATAATTAAAATTTAATACTTGCATATCATTAAATTATGATGGGTAGGTTGATTTACTTCCTCATCATAATGTAAATGGTTGCTTTCACCACAAAAGAAATTTTAAAGTCGTAAGTTTTTAGGATGTCAAAGTAATTCAAATAATTTACAAATTTTTTCAATTTCGTAAAAACTAATGTTAATTTCGATCAATGTTTTTGTATGAAATAAAGGTAAATGAGATGCACCTAAATCTGCAGGTATTCCCACTGCAATAATTTTAATATAATTAAAAGAGTAAAACAAAAGTGGAACATTTAAGTTGTTTAAAATTTAAACTTGTCAAAAACTTGATCGTATATTTTATTTACATATGGATTTTAGAGTACAAAACAAATTTAATTTAGATTGGTGTTGTATTTTGATTCAAATTTTAAATTCTTTACTACATCTGGTTTCTCTTTGCAGAACGTAAATATTAAATAACTATAATACTACTGTACTTAGTATTATTATTTCTTCTATATAATAATTTAAAAAATTTTATTTATTCGAATAGGAACTTTTTTAACACTAGCTACAACAAATTATTTTCCGTTTTATTTTTTAAAATTAATATTGAATTCTAATCATTACTTACATACTGTTATCAATTCTTAATACTAAGATCTACATAAAAATTACCTCCTCGAATTACCCGCAACGTTATTAATGACTTTTTTTTTTAATTACTCACTGCAATTACGTTTGCATTTTCAATGATAGGCTTTAATAATAACTTATGAATTAATATAATGTATTATGATTCACATCCTATAGCGGAAAAGAATCTTAAGCGTCGTATCCACTATGCTTCATGTGTGACATACATGAGTGACGAAATTGGAATCAAAATTATTTTGATTCTTACGATCATTCGTGACATACATTTATTGTGTTACATGGAATGCCATGCGTGACATACACTGTGCTACATGGAATGCCGTCACTCATATACCTCACACATGTAGCATAGTGGATACGGCGCTTTAGTCAAGCTTAGATTGAATTAAATTTTGTTAGTTTACTTTTTTTAGAATTTTATATTGGAATGTATTCTTAACAATTTCTAAGTAAAACAAAACATTAAAGAAATTTTCATTGTTTATTATTTTTATTTTTAATAATAAAAATACCAAAAACTGAAACTTTTCAAATAACCTTCGTAAATGTTTTTTTTCGTTTTAACAGTTTCTGCGTAAATACTTACTTGTTTTTATTTTATTATTTTTCATTTCTATACCAAAAAAAAAAAAAAAAACTGTCGAATTTTGATTTAAAAGAGAACAAATCAAAGCAAACAAACGACCCAACAATAAAAACAACAACAAAATATCCAAACTGAGTCATTCCATTTCAAATTTTAATTTGAAAGGGTTTTGAACGAAAAAAAATTTTTTTTTAAAACATGAGAATTTTACCAACAATAAATGAAAAAAACTCCATATCAATTAAATATAAATGGGAAGTTTATTTTATCTTTCAATTTTTATCCAATTATATTGATATACTGTCTCTTTCTTTCTGACAGTTACTTTTTTTTATATATTTTGTATTTTATTTTTGTTTTTTTGTTTTTGTTGGATTTGTGTCGTGTTGTTTGTCTTTTTTATGCCTAAAGCAATGATCGAATTAAGGCGGGTGCTGCAACTTTGAATGTCGTGATCGAGTTTTTTTTTATTGAAAGCGAAAGTTTACGCAATGTATTTTGTATGTAACTACATGTAAATATATATATGTATTTATTTAATATAGGCATATTTTTATTTTCGATAAAATAATGTGTTTTTTTAAATTACCGTTATACTTTTCTTTTCAAACGACCTTGAAAATAAACATTTAAAAAAAAAAAGAAAGAAAGAAAGAGTAAAGTTGAGTTTTTATTTTCTTGCTTATTTTTGAATTGTAATTTTTTTTAATTAACTTTTTTAGTTGAACGCAAAAAATTTTTATTTTGCCTTTAAATATTTGGTTGTGTTTTAAATTTTATACGGTTAGATATTAGAATTTTTGGGAGATTGATTAGCAAAATTCTTATAATTAGATAAATAAATAAAAATAAACTCTTCGATAACCAATGATTAAACAAAGGTAGCAGAAACTCAAAGATTTTTAAAGACACATTTTTAAAGCCAATAAAAAATGTTCTAGAATTGTAACTGTAACATTTGCATCAAAATTTATATTTTCCTTTGAAATTTTTTCTGTAAAAAAAATTGTGAAAAATGAAGGAACATTTTGTTTAATTTTAAGGAAACATAATAATATGAGTAAGAAAATGTGTTAATACGTGTAAAAATATATTATTCAAGTTTCAAATTTATTTTTAAACTTTGGAAAATAGGTCCCAATTAAACATATATATGGTTATAATTATTTTCAATTTTTATCCCTTATAATATAGTTCTTGAACGCTATAGGAAATATCAATTTGTTGTTTTCTGAATTAAGTTACATATTCTTCTCTTCTCAACATTTCAACTTTAAAGATTTCGAGATGCCTTAAATTTTAAAACTTAAGAAATTTTTTGTTGTTTGTTGTTTTCAAATGTAAAAAAAAAACTCAGACGTGGATTTTAACTATTTAAAATGTAGACGTTTTCTATCTTAGAGGTGCTGTAGCTCCGTAAAAAATTAATTTTCGTTAATTTCGACATCTCGAAAACCAAACATTCTACTTTTAGAAATAAATGGGATACATATGGTTTCGTGTTTGTAATACACTTAATGGATTAAATGCATAAAACTGAGCTTCAACTCAAATCTAACTTTTTTAAAGAAAAACTACAACAATTGCTTGACAAAAGTTAGCTAAATTTTTATTAGGCATCTATTTTAACTTGTATATTAACTTGTGTATTAGCTTATATATCTCATATGAGAGACGAAAACTTTTTCAAATCTTTGATAAAACTCTTAAAGTTATTAGAAGAATTGATAATTGATTCTTTCACCAATCTAATGTGATCTTGTAATTCTTGATGAAATTGAAGAAAAATTTTAAAAGTACACTTTTCGAATTATAAATATTTTGAACTAACCAGAGGAATTGGTAATTTCTTTGAACAATCTGATATGGTTTTTTAATTCAAGAAGAAAAGTATAAAAAAAGTCATGATTCATTATTTTCCTAAATTAAAATTTCTTTGTATAGGTATCTTATTTAATTAAATAATTTTCTATACTAACTAATAATTACTATAATTAATATAATTTAATTTATGAAATCTATGAAGTTTTTTAAAAGGTAAAAGTCCTTCATCTCTAAAATAAATTAATAAAAAAAAATTAACCTATTTTATAACAAATCCAAATAACAATATAGCAAATCTTTCAGAAAATAGAAAAATTTTAAATAGATAATGTACCTATAACTATATATTCCAAAAAAAAAATATATATATAGATGAAAAATTTTGCAATCCTCCTAAACAAAATTTAATACAATTAGGAAAAAAAATTTATATGTATACCTGAATCGTTTTTTTTTTTTTGGATCAAATGGATCAAATCAATTACATGCTAAATAATTTTTTTTTTTTTTTTATTTATTGAAAACACCCACGTATATTTCCACATACTTAAAACCTGAAAACCTACAAATAATAAAACAATTCACAATCCTACCATTAATTAGAGTTCAAAAGAAAATCCGAAACCATAATCATAACTAAAATTTGAAAATAAAAAAAAAAAAAACAAAACAACCACTAAAATCAAAAACAAATATCTGTCATGATTTGCAATTACATATACATTGTGCCCTTTCTAAAAAAAAAAGAAGTATTTATAATCTTTTATTTATTTTTTTCATATTATTGTATCTAATAGATACACATATTATAATGCACAATAATGCATGATTGATTGATCAAATAAAATTCAGGCCAATCTTAAAATTTATCAAATCAATTTTTTTTTTTTTTTTTGTTGATATCAAAGCAATGAGACAGGATTAATTGTTAGCGATCTAAACAACAAATACAATAATAATATATTAAGTAAATTTTAATAATAAGTTTTAAGTACCCAAATCAATCTATAACTACAAAAAGAAAAACAAAAACAAAAAAAAAACAACTGTAAATTGAGAAACAGTTAGTGTACATTTTTGGTCTGTTGAGAAAAAGAAAAAGAAATTCCAAAAAAAAAATTCCAAAAAAGAAGAAAATTGCTACACATTTTTATATACATATATACTTCTTTTATATATATATATATATATATATATATATATATGTCCGTTGTTAAGTTTTATTTAAAGCAATATTCCCAAACAAAAATTATAATGTTGCAATTTGGCAAGGTCGTTTTACTCTTGTTTTTAATCCAATAAACCAACAACTATATACATAGTACATATACAATATAAAAATAAGAAAAACTGAATAAAATAAAAAAAAAAATTAGACAAAAAAATATAATTTAATGTTTATAAACATTATAACAAAAATTTCAAAAAAGAAAAAAAAAAGATATAAGAAAAAAATACATGAAACAGTCAACTAGAGGGGCAGATAACAAACAAAATAAAAAAAAACATAAAGAATCCATAAAAAATCCACTCTAGACACAGTCCACAAACTGTACGAGTATAATAAAATTTGTAAAGGAAATTAAACTAACTACATAACTTTTTTCATAAACGACTTTAACCGGCTTTTATTTTTTCTCATTTTTTTTTGCAACTAAAAAAAAGTAAAAAGACAAACAACAATTACAACATATCTCAATAGTTATCACGGAATGAAAGTGTGTTCACGATATAAGTAACAATAAATAATAAGATCAGTAATTAATAATTTACATGAAATTATAATAGAATTTTCATTTTATCTTTAAGATTTATATGAGCTTTTTTTTTTTTTACCAATCTCCTCTTTTGTGGTTTTATTTCATTTTTAGGGCTAGAATGTTTAGGGCTAATACGAAATCTTTAATGCGAAAAATAAAACAACAATTCTATTACACTTAATATTTTGCAAGATTGTACAGATCTTATTTAACGACAGTTCTTTTGTGGTAATCCTATTTCAGAGGTTAACAAAAAATATTTATATTTATTTTTTTTTTTTTTTTGGAAAAGGCGCATTGAATCTCTCAGATATGTTTTATATAAAGAGTTTTCCAATTTGAATGATATGATTTCTAAGTGACATTTCGGCCATTTGTAGTATGTCACGATCTGTCTTTTTTTTTTGATTGTATTCAGTAATGTTTACAATTTCATCAAGAACCACCGTAAACGTCGTGAATTTGCTGATTTTGTCTTGGAACAACTTGAAAACGATAATGATTTTTTTAAGAAAATCATCTTCTCCAATGAGGCTCACTTTCATCTGAGTGGTGCGGTAAATAAACAAAATTGTTGATTCTGGTGCGAAGAAAATCCACAAATTATTCATGAACAACCATTACATTCTCCTAAATTGTCAGTTTGGTGTGGTTTTTGGACTGGTGGAATCATCGGTCCGTACTTCTTTCGAAATGAAGCTGGTAACACCGTTACTGTCAATGGAGAGCGGTATAGATCGATGATAATCAACTTTTTATGGCCGAAATTGGAAGAAGGTAATCTTGACAACATCTGGTTACAACAAGACAGGGGCTACGTGCCACACAGCATGTGCAGCAACCGAAATATTGTGAGAAAAGTTTGAAGATTCGATTATTTCATGAAATTGTGACATTGAATGGCCTCCAAGAAGTAGTGATTTAACACCATTAGACTATTTCTTATGGGGTTATTTGAAGTCATTTGTCTTTAACAATAAACGAGACTTTTCAAGCTTTAAAAGTCAATATTGAACGTGCTATTCATGACATACGACTTGATTTAGCGGAAAAAGTGCTCGAAAATTGGGTTCATCAAATTCGTTCCTGCAAAAGAAGTCGTGGAGGCTATTTGAATGACGTTTTATTCAGAACTTAATTGTATCTATTGTACTTCACATTAAATAAAAAAACATTTGAATTTTTTTAACAATTAGTGTGTTTTCTTTGAAAAGAAATCATATCACTCAAATTGGAAAACCCTATATATGTAAACATATAAGAATTTTTTTATACGCAAAACAGGGTTGTTGTAACGATTTCAACATGTATTGATTACTATTAGTAACTTCATAAAACTCAATAGATAATAAAATCTTAAAATTAAAATATTAGAGATAGAGAACTTTTCCAATCTTTTTTAACATAATCCAGCTTTTATTTGTAGTGTTCGATTATTAAATTTTTCAAATTGACTTTTATGCAAATATCCTAATATAAACAAAAAATTTTCATTATACCTTATAATTCAAGTACAAAATTTTAACAATATATATATATATAAACAAACCGATTGCAATTTAAGCAATTTTAATATACTGCCTCACGAAGGAATAGTGATTGCGAATTAATTGAGATAAATTTTAATAATATAAGTATATTCATAATATATTTTATTCTTTTCGCTCCATTATACACCATATTTCCATTTGCCTAATATATCTTTGCTCATGTTCCAATACTTATCTGTGGTGCAGACTGGCTTTTAAATTTGATAATTGAACAATAATTAAGCAATTCTCAAATTCACAAATATTTGAATCATTTTATTTTGAAAAAATTCAAAACTTTCATGCATAAAATTATTTTATTCACCTACTATCTAAATGTAACAGAGCTACCAATTGCCCACTTAAAAAGAAAATCAATAATTATAACGCAATTTTACTAAACGGTTATTGCAAACGAAATTGCAAAATTATAATTTTCATGTGAAAAAAAATTAATATTCCTGCTACTACTGGATTTTCTTCTAATTAACTTTTTTTTTAAGTTAACAATGAAATGTAATAAAACAGTAATTTTACACGTTTTTATAAAATGAACAAGTTAATACCAGTACCAATATATAGTTAAAAAAATTTCTGCGGTATTTGGCTTTAGTCACGTAATTTTTTTTGGTGTGATTTTTAAATCAAACTGGACAAAAACTGTCAGCATAGACTATTTTAATCTTGTTTTTTTTTTTTTGTTTTAATAAAATGGACTTCTAAATGATTTTTATGTTTTTATTTTTGATATTAGATTTTTAGATGAAATTTTTAGCAGATTTATTTTTGAAAAATTTGGTATTAGTTTCGCTATGTCAATCAAACCGTCCGCCACTCGCCCTTCTGTCTTATGAGTTACAGCTCATAAAATTTGAAAAACTCCTATTTTTCATTATTTATATCGCACAAGTTCTACTTAATATTTTTCAATCTAAATATGTTAAAAGACAGGAAACTTTTTAAACTTTATAAAAAATTGTAGCATCTTGGTATTTAATTTTATCGTTTTGTGAAATGTTGGTTCCTTCGTATCCCGAAATGCTTTTAATCAAAGCCTTTGAAATTTTCGCAGTAGAAAGAAATTAGAAAATTAGCATGTTCCCTCAGAAAAAATATTTGTGCTTCCTCCGCAAAATTAGTCTTTCTTTTAGACACCAGGAACTTGGATACCTACATAAATTTTTTCTTAGTAAGATTATAATAGTCGATGTTTTATACTGCCTTCTTTAATTTAAAATCAATTTGAAATGTTTTTACTAACATTTTAAAACATAAAATATTGGGAGAACTATACATAAATATCGGAAGAATAACCATAAATATCAGCCACGAAAAGATGTTATCTGAACATATTTTGCTATAATTATCACAGATATTTTTATTTTATATAAAAACGAAACAATTAAATGAAAAATTCAGGCTTACAAAAGTTAGTTGTTCGAAAGCTACCCGAAATTTTGCTTGGATTTGAACTAAATGGGGAACTTAGAAATTGATCTAAACATATTTTGTGACATATTTTCAAAACTTTAGCTTTCTTAGTTTTTTAGTTGGCCGGACGGACGGACAAAGCATAATCGACTAATTTCTCGATTCTAATTCGATTCATACACTTGAATCTATATCTTAGCATGTTTATTTCGAGGTGTTACAAATGGAAAAGCAATTTTAATATACCTGAAACTATCGTACGGCTGTGTTTATAAAAATGTGTTTACTGTACACCAAAAAATTTTGCACACTACTATACATATTTATGGTTACATTAACTTTTGAAAATAAAAAATTTATATTAAAGTTTAGGTATTGTCCCTATATTCTAAAATTACAATCTATACTATACATTTATGTTTCTTATATTTATATTCATATTCTATATATTCATAATTTTATTCTATATGTGTGACTTAACAAATTTCGCAAAAAATTATGCATATTTAATAAAACATTTTTACTTTTTAATATTTATAGATTCATTATATATCATACATGCTTATACATTCTAAAAATAAAATGTAAAATTTTTTTTTCCTTAGTCTCCTATAAGGAGCATATAGCATCCACTAAGTCATTATTATTCATATTTGACTAAGCTTCAGTTTCTGGAATCATTATTTCACTAAGCCGTTGATTACTCGGCTGTACCTATTACAAGACTAGGCGTTTCTTTAGTTCTACGCCATCTATTATCTTACACAAGAATTACATTTTATTATTATTTTATTATATACCTATTACAATATTATATTATTAATTATTAATTATTATATTATTAATAATTTATATTATTTTTTTATTAATCTATATGACCCTGCCGGGGTTTGAACCCGAGACCTTTCGTATAAAAGGTCGGTGTCTTAACCACTACACCATTGGCTGGATATAAAATATAAAATAGTTTAAAGTTAGTCGATTTTATCTGTCAAAATCCAGCTTACATTATCTTTTGTCTATCTCTTTCCTATTGGTAATATACAATATTTCTTTCTTTCTCTAAAGCTCTAAATTCGTCTTGAAAATTGCTCTTAATACAACATGATTCTATTAAACCGCAGAAATATTATTTTATTATGACAGTTTACAATTCATTGAAATTTACTTTAAATAAATCCAAACATTCGACAAAAAAATATAAAAATTATTTTTCTAATTAGATATTATATAAAAATCCAAAAACCTACTTTTAAATTTTGTCGTTGTAGATATAATATGCTTTAATTTAAATCTATAAATCTTTTTAAAATTTCAACTAATATAAAATTGATGTTTGGCCTGCCTAAGATCAAACATTCAACTAAGACAAAATTCAAGTGATCATTAAATATTTAAAACTATTAAAACATATTTAATGCTGCGCCATTTAAAATTAAAAAAATACAAAAGCACTATATGATTTTTCTAATCAAGGAAACGAGTGAAAATATTATTAATATAAAAAAAAAAAAAAACAAAATAATAATATTAAAAGTAAATAAGCAGTTCTTCTATAGTATTTTATAAATAATTATACTGTTAGCTTCCATTTGCTACTATAAATTAGTAAATTTATTTTAAAAGTGATGTCGTTTTGTAGCTTTTGGTATTATTTTGATTTATTGCATAAGAAAACTGATAAAAATTATAAATTAGTAATAAAAAGTATTAGTATCTTTTTTTAATGCCAATCCCTATTTCTAGAAACTTAAATTAAGAAATTTTAAAACAGAATGTATAAGAATGGAAAGAAAAGATGAAGGTGTAAACGTGTAAAGAAAATGACAGTACCGATGACATTTTAATTTTGTCTATTAATGAATTCTGTGATACAAATCTTAAAATATATTTTTTGAATCTTTGGAACTGCAGTAAAATTGTGTTGAGATTGGAGACTTATCTGGAATAACAAGAATATACCTAATTGATTATCCCTAATGATTGCGAGTTATCAAATATAGAAGCAAGTAAAGTAAGCGACTGAAGTTTTATAAAATTATAAAAGCCAATCTAAAAACAATCGTCTTACATACATTTTTAGATAAAGAATAATACCTTAGTACCTAAATGCACAGCAACTTTACTCTACAGTCTATACAATAAAAAAAAAAAAAGAAAACTTCAAAACGACAACACTTTTTAAACCAAAAATATTTTTTTAAAGGAGAGTTTTTACTAAAGCGAAAATCAAGTAAAAAATATAAAACAAAAATATTCAAATTAAATATACTATCCCTGTTTAAATAATGGTTACCTCATATAAACGTCACCAGCAGGCGACTACTATTCCAATAAAAATGAAAACAAAGCAAAAAAAAAAAAAAATAGAAAAACATTTAAAAAAATCATTCACCCAGTGGCATAGTCACCTCTATATCCATTTGAATTTTCAAATATTAGAATCACATATTATAGACTTGTATTAAAAAGAAGAAAAAAATCATGAAAGAAAAAGTAATATGTAATAGAAAAGAAAGAGAAGGAAAAAGTAAGAAAAAAAAAATAAAAGGAAAAAAGTTGTCTGTCTGATTCCCAGTTCAATGATAAAAAACTGGGCCATTCCAAATGAAAATTGAAAACTAAAAGAATTTCTTGGTTTTTTTTTTGTTTTTATGTTTTTTTTTTTTGGATGCATTATAATTTTACAAACGAATGAATATTTTTCCTGATATCTTTCCGATGCATTTTATTATATATATAATATTATTTTTGTATGTATATGTATGTACATATTATACAAGTATTGTATATATTGCATGATATTTTTTTTTTTTTTTTTTTTTATAATTACATTTCATGGTACATAAATTTTCATATTTAAAAAGTGCAATAACAGCAGCAATAATAATAACAATTGGAAAATAAAAGCATACATACATAAATTTACAAACATATATATTTACACAAACACATTAATATTTTGAGAAGAATTGGTTTTTAATTTGATTCTGTTATTGTAAGCTAATAAAATATTTTTGTTAAAATTTTTTTTTTTTTGTTGTTAATTTTAATTTGGTTTTTTCTTGTTGCATTTCAATGACGTTGACTTTAATTACAATTTTTGTTTTGGTTCTGTGGTTTTTTTTTTTGTTTTATTTTTTTTTTTTTAGTTTTTCATACTTTTTGCTATGTTTTTTTTGTTTTGTTAAATGATTGATGGATAGGTATCCGAAAAGCGTATTATTATAATTTTTATTATTATAATAATGTTGCAATTAATTACTTAATATTAAAATTAAAATATTAAATCGAAAATTTTTAAATTTTTGATTGATTTAAAATAATTGTATGTATTTATAGATAACAGACAATTAAAAAAAAAAAAAAAATGATCTACGAACATTTTTTTAATTTAATAAACAATTCAATAAAGATTTATTGTATAAATATGTAGGTAATAAAAAAAAAATATGCTTAATTATACTCAATTTAGGTTTATTATTCAATAAATTAAAAACAAATTAATAATCTACAAAAATGTGTAAAACAATAAATATTAGATACCATATAATTGCTGTGCCACACCAATTGAACATATATACACTTACCTATACCTTTTTCATTTTAACTGAAGACATTTTTACTTCAAATGAAGATTTTTATTTCAACTGAAAAAATTTTTTACCTTAAGTGAAAACATTTGTAATAAAAATCAAAGTAAAAATTTACGTATATTATACATATATTATATTATACATATATATATTATAATATATTATACGTATATTATACATATATATATACATAAATAAATATATTACATATATTATACATATATACATATATTATACATGTATATATACATAAATATTAGATAAATAAATATCTGGTTCAAATATATATGAATTACATAAATTAAATATACACGTATCCATATGTATAATATTTATATAGCATTTTCTGGTCAAATTCAGGTATTTACTAAATATTCTCAGATATTTACTAAATATATTCAGCTATTTACAAAATAATTTCAGATTTTTGTTTTTGGAATTCAGAGTTTTACTAAATGAATTCAGATTTTTATTATAAATAATTTCAGGTTTTTTTTTTTGGAATTCCGATTTTTACTAAATAAATTCAGATAATTTAATTGATTTAAAATTGTAAATATTTAATCTTTTCTATTGATAAAAATCTTTAAAATATTTATCGTCGACTTGTCTAACTTTGGTAGGTACCAGGAAGGGTAACATTGACATTGATCAAAAAAATTGATTAAAACCACAATTTTTCACTGGGGTTATTCAAACTTTAACCACTAGTTTTCTCATAGTTTATTAAAATCATTCACGTTGACTGGGACTTACTAATTAGTTATTCTAACTTCGACCAACGGTTTTTTCTTAACATTTTTGTGCTGGTCAAAGTTAACATTCACCACCTGGTTTCTATCATACAAATGGCCTTAAAATACATATTTTCACTTTTATTTTAGGATATATATAAGAACTCATTTTTAATTTTGCAAAAATTTCTATTTTCTAACTAAAATAAGTACTTTCATTTTTACTACATTTTTAATGTTAAAAAGTGGTCAAAGTCGACAAGTCAACGCTATATATTTTTCAGAATTTTTGCATGTTTATCAATAGAAAGTTTTTAATTTTTACAATTTTTGAATTAAAAAAATTATCTGAATTTATTTAGTAAAAATCGGAAATCCAAAAAAAACAAATCTAAAATTATTTAGTAAAAATTTGAATTTATTTAGTAAATACCTGAATATATTTAGCAAAAATTTGAATATATTTAGTAAATACCTGAAAATATTTAGTAAGCACCTGAATTGACTAGAAAATGCTATATAACATAAATTACTGAAGTAAAGATTCTTCATTTAAAAGTAAAAAAGGCTTCAGTTAAAATAAAAAAGTCTTCAGTTAAAGTAAAAATGGTATATATATCATATTTAAGAGGTGATATTAGTTTAGAGAAAGAAATAAAAATCATAAATCGACTAAAATTTGGTTTCTAAAACAATTTAGGTGAACAATATTTTTTTTTAGAGTTCGATAGCTTATGTTGTAGCTAGTAGATAATATTAAATTTAAAATTTGGACGTTCCCATATGCATGCAAAAATTGTTCATAATATCGAACAGAAACTTAGAATAGAATCAGTATCAGTATCAATATCAGTATATATCAGTCGTTAACTCAATCACCAAATCGTTTATTCAATTTTTCTTCCTTAATGGGATATTTTCCGACAGTTACGAATTCCCACTCCTATTTAGATTTAGACTTTTTCTATTAGTGTTGTTAATTTTCTACCACTGATAGGTCTTATTCTTCATTTATCTTAAAAACTTTGGTATTAAATGACATTTTAAGAAAGCTCCTGAATGTTTAGAAATTAAATCGCGATTTAATATCAGTAAAATTTAATATATATATATATATATATATATATGTATAAAAATATGTTCGACTAAAATACTTTCAGGTTAAAAAGAATCGTATTGGATAGAATTACCTATTATTAAAACTGAAGTAATAAACAAATTAAACTGAACATTTTACAAATAAATGTCCTAAATACTACACAAATTAACATTTTTATTCAGTTTTTATTTAATTGCACTTAATAACTTGAAAATATCAGAATGTAAAAAATAAAAACTGAAAAAATTATTACGCCCCATTATCTTAAAAAAATTCACATTTTTCTTTCTCTGTATATCTAATAATATTAAATTTTTAAGTATTTTACCAGTTTTAAATTTTTTTCTTTTTATTGCTACTTTGATTTAAAGTAAAATTTCAAGATTTCAAGAGATCATTTCTTTTTTTTCTTTACAATATGAATTGAATATAAATTTGATATGATTGCATATAAAGTACGGCCACCATGACTAAAAATCTAATTATCATTAATCAAATTTTTTTTTTTTCAGTTTCATTATAAAAAAGAAATGTAGGAAAAATAAATTTTTATTTTTTAAGAGAGTTTTAAGAGAATTTACAGTTAAACCAAACAATGATGAAAAAAAAAAATAAACAAATAATTAATAAAAATAATATTATATGTATATAATATGGTAGTCAGAATTGCAATTAAAAACCAAACAAAAAATTTAGCTTTTATGGTACGGTTCTTGTACTAGAAAATAGTTTTCTAACCTTACAAAAATGTTTATATTATTTTAAAGTTTTATTGGAATTTAGCAGAACCTTATTTAATCAACTAATCGTTAGTATCGATTATCGATTACTTGTTATTGTTAGTATCTACTACAAATGAGTATTTCCTACTAGAGGTTTCCAAATTAAAATTAATACGAAATTAATATGAAATAAATTAAATTGAATATAAAATTTGTTTTTATTTTTCTTAGATCTCAGATCTTAAATTTAAATAATATGGACATCAATGGTTATCGTATCGTAAATTTTCAACAATTTTACAGTTCATAATTTTACAGTATTAATGAAGTCGATGAACGTATACTTTGTACATTAGGTGTTCGAACGTTTGTTAGGTGTTGTATCGTTTATATCGATATTATGTTAAATGACAGCCGAATTTAATTTTATTCAAAATAAAAAAAAAAAATTAATTTTGTAAAATTTTTATTTTTTAGGAATTTATATTTAAAAATTTGTATAATTTAAGAGTTATTAAATGATATGAAAATAAAAATAACTGACAAATGTCAAAACTGAAAATTATACAACAAACAACAGATATAACGATACAACAGGAGTGCATTTCCGTTTCTTATTCCCAGTAGAGTTTATACTTTTATAGTATTAACTACCACACTCACTTGCAGAGTTAATTTTACTCTGCGATTTCCAAACGACTACAATTAAATATGAATTTGGAACATTTATTTATTTTAAATAAATAACAAGTTTTCCAAAACAAAAAAATTTATTTTAAAAAGTTTTCTAAGTTCAATTGAATAATTTCGGTTACAATTATTAGAATATGTAAGTTTATAATGTTAAAATTTCAAATAAAAAAATAATAATGACACTTCATAAGACTTTGACATTTGTGACACTCCTTAATTCTCCTCGTTAATAGGATTAAAAAAATTAACTATATTAACTCGATTCTGGTGTTTCGAAAAGATATTTATGATTATGATGTTTTTATTTTACTCTACGAGAGGAATTCTTTACATTTTCTCTAAATTCCCTATATTTATGAGAATTTATTTTATACTATAATCTGGCATTTCGAAAGCATTTTTATCTATCATAGTGTTAACTAAATACCAGAAACTAAGAAACAAAAAGCACTCCAGCCAATATACAATATGTTTAAAATGTTTTAAATTTTTACGACATTTATTGTATTCAAATTTTTTTATTCGCAATTTTCATAAGAATTTAAAATTTTCCGACGATACAACGTTTACAATGATAAAACTTTCAAATACAACATCTCATTTGTACTCCAAATTAAAAGGCTACAAAAATTAATTTTGTTTTATTACTTCTACCGTAAATGATTATATATATTATATATATATATATATATATATATATATATATATATATTTTTAGATATGTATATGGTGCTTTTCAAATCAAACTTCTTAGCTGTCAACTTCTCGATCATTTTTTCTTTGTTCAAAAAATTCGATTATTACACACCATCAGTTTACCTATTTATGTTTGGGACAAAAACTTTTTTTGTATTGACAAGGTATGGCGAAAAAACTCCTAATAAATCAAATACAAAGTTAGAAAACTGCAGCTCAATTATTACAATTATTTTTAAATTAATTTAAATTCACTAATTTTGATGCCATGACTCATAAAGATAGTAACAATTATATCCTGTTAAAAACATAATGGAAAATTAATTTCAAAGGTGATTTCTGCATACATCTATAAAACTTCTGTATATACTAATGTGAAATGTTGTTAATTATATTGTCAATCACAATTGACAAATATATCAGTTAATATGAAATTTGACATAAGGATTGACATAAACAGACAGTTATTTGCATCTATTAAATTGATAAATAATTGACAATATAATTGTCAACATGTCATACTTCGTGGTAAATGAAGTATAAATATCATCCAGCTAATTGAATTTCACTTCAATGAAAACAATATAAAAGATTTATCGATATTCGAATATATTAATTACATATATTAATGCTATCAAATTGAAATATTAATTTAATATTAATTAATACCTTAAAATACATTCACACTTAATTTAGGTATGTATATTAATTAAGTTTTGTTAAATTATCGTTTAATATTGTTTTAAAATTGATTCAATTAAAAATTTATGTATTCCTTTCTTTGTATAAATTATATAATCCAAAAATACTTCAAAAATACTTCATTTGTTCGTTTCAATATAAAGTAAAAAAAACAAAAAAAAAATAAATAAAATGAAATAAATAGAGCTGAACGTCTATCTATAAAATAATTATTAAAATATTTTGATTACAATTAATTTAATGTTATTTAATTATTATACCATTATTATTATATATATATTATAATATATAGAGTACATATTACAAAAATCATAAAATTACAGAGAGTTAAAAAATTAAAAATATCTTTGATTCAATGGATCATCACTTGGCGCTTTCAAAAAAAAATATATAAAAAGCAAAAAATTAAACTTTTAAAACATTTTAATATAACGGGTTTTCCAATTTGAGGGATATGATTTCTAAGTGACGTTTCGGCCATTTGTAGTATGTCATGATCTGTCTTTTTTTTTCATTGTATTCAGTAATGTTTACAATTTCATCATAAAATTATTCAATTTTATTATCAAAATAATCGTTCTCCAATTGCAACTTTTCGTTTCGTTTTCGGGCTCACTTTCATCTGAGTGGTGTGGTAAATAAACAAAACTGTCGATTCTGGTGCGAAGAAAATCCACAAATTATTCATGAATAACCATTACATTCACCTAAATTGATAGTTTGGTGTGGTTTTTGGTATGGTGGAATCATCGGTACGTACTTCTTTCGAAATGAAGCTGGTAACACCGTTACTGTCAATGAAGAGCGGTATAGATCGATGATAACCAACTTTTTAAGGCCGAAATTGGAAGAAGTTGATCTTGACAACATCTGGTTCCAACAAGACAGGACTACATGCCACACAGCACGTGCAACAACCGAATTATTGTGAGAAAAGTTTGGAGATTCGATTATTTCAAGAAATTGTGACATTGAATGGCCTCCAAGAAGTTGTGATTTAACACCATTAGACTGTTTCTTGTGGGGTTATTTGAAGTCTTTGGTCTTTAGCAATAAACCAGACTCTCTTCAAGCTTTAGAAATCAATATTGAACGTGCTATTCATGACATACGACTTGATTTAGTGGAAAAAGTGCTCAAAAATTGGATTGGTTCATCGAATTCGTTCCTGCAAAAGAAGTCGCGGAGGCCATTTGAATGACGTTTTATTCAGAACTTAATTGTTTCGATTGTATTTCACATTAAATAAAAAACATTTGAATTTCCCTAACAATTAGTGTGTTTTTTTTTGAAAAGAAATCATATCACTCAAATTGTAAAACTCTGTACTTATATAATTTGTTTATTGTTTTTATTTTTATTTTATTTTTTTTTTGCTATTTTTCAAAGATAAAATTAAATTATGATCTCAAGTAATAAATATGTATATATACGAATTTTGTCCTTAATTATATCTAATTTTGAAAAATAAATGTACAAATTAAATATACTCATACGTATACTCGATGTTAATAAATTACAAGTTATAAATTAAAATCTTTTTAACTTCTTCCGGAATATGAGATATATGTTATATATATTTCTTTTATATTTTTATTAAGGATTTTATGTTTATTATTAATCAAATTTTATTAATTACAGTTTATTATAAATATGCAATTTTATTTCCAACTGAATTATTAAATGATTATTTGAAAATAAATATGTATATGTAATATAAACGTACGCATATATATAATTAGTATGCAATTATTTTATGTTTAAAAAAGATAAAATTTCTAGATATATGTAGGTAGATATTTATTTATACCTGTTATACCCAATATAATACTGTTTATATTTGAAGTATTTTTAACGATTTTTATATCAAGTTTCCCCCGAAAATTATACCATAATATATCGATCATCATATTATAGTGCCAGCTAATATCATCGAATCCTCGGTAATAAATTTTTTAAAAATGTTTGTTGTCAAATTCAAAAGTTTAAACAAATAATATGATTTTTAAAATAAGTTGTCTAAAATAACTATATATGCTTACAATATATCTATAGGTTAAAATATATTTGAATGAATTAAAATAACTGAATCAGTTAAGAATATTATTCACTTGATCAGTTTTAATTTGTTTTTGTCTTAAAATTCACATACATTTATCTTTTATTATTATTTTTTTTTGTAACTTGACATATAATATATAAGTATTAAAATAGACCTATTTATTTTAATCTTAAATCCCACAAAAAATGTAAAATACGTCTTATGACGCAATTATAAATGGTCTTTGTTTTATATTTAAAAAAAAAATACAAATAAAATTTATCCTTTAATTATTTTGCCTTTAATAAGTAAATATATAAAAAGACAGATTGGTCTGTAATATAAAAGAAGAAATAAGATAAAAACATTAGATAAAGTGTAAAGAATTATTTTACTTTTTAACATAAAAAGTGTATAACCAACTAAATGTTTTTTTAAGATAAAAGTTATAATAATATATAATTCCCAAATTCAAAGGTTTCGCATTCCCATCTTCAATGGTTTTGCATTCCTTTCCTATACCTATTTTCTAGCTAATATACTGTGCAATTATGATTAAGGGTTTCATTCCATTATATTGACTAAAGAAAGAGCTGAGTTTAATCAGTAAGAATATAATACTTATCTCGAATATAAGTCCCTTCGTTTCAAATACTATAGTATAAAAAAAACATATAGTTTACCTCTTTAAAAAAGAAACAAACTCTGCATCCTGTAAACGGTTATCTGATTATGTTTTTTTTTTTACAAATATAAATGAAAATTGATTATTTGCAACATTACTTTAATTATTCAGAGTGTAATACAAAGTTCGCAAAGTTGTGAAAACAATTAATTTTTTTTTTTTTTTTAATTAAAAGCCAAATTAATTTTTACCTATGACTGATGATATTATTCTTTTATTAGATAATCATCTTTAATTTATTTATATTTTAATTTCTTTCACTTAAATTATTAAAAATTAAACTTTATATCAAACAAGAGAGTAATTTCTAAAAAAAAAAAAAAAAATTCTAAAGTGGGTTGTTTTTTGTTTTATTAAACCAAAAAAATTTGCATTTCAATCAACCAAAACAACATAAATAAGGAAACTCCATTTCATTTTTTGTTTTCTTTTCGTTTTCTTACTTATTGCATCGTTGCATTTATCTGTTTTTAATTCGATTCATTTTTTGTTTTTTTTTTCTGTTTTCTTCAACATTTGCCGCATTCCCGTATAAAATGTAACAGAAAAGCAACAAATAAAAATAAAAACGAAATTCTCATCAAAACTAAAGCGATTTTTTTTTTTTTTTTATTTTCGTTCAAAAATTATCTGGCATTCCAATGTGTACAACACAAAAAAAAAATTAACGAATTTTCATTTTCCATTTATTTATTAATTTTTTTTTCTAAAGCTTTATTTGCGCCTTTTTCTATATTATTTAACATAGGTACATATTATATGTAATATATATTCATATATATATATATATATATATAAACTTTTCTACTCAGTTTTTAGATAATATTGTGTCATGTAATGATTCTTAAACTCCAATTATAATCATTATATTATTTAAGACAAGAAACCAAAAGTAACAGCAGCAACTTTATAATAATATATATACAATATATAAAATGCATATATACATATATATATAATATGTATATTGCACATATTATATATGCATCGAACCAACAAACCAAACAAACTATTATTAAATTATTACTGTATTTTGTATGTTATATACTGTTACGTTATCATCATAATCATTATCATTATAATCAATATCATCGTTTGTTGTAATATGAAAAACATCAAACCAACAATAACAGTTGCAACAAGAAAATATAAAAAAAAAATAAAAAAAAAAAAAACTAAAAATCAAATATAAAAAGCTGTCAAACAAGGCTTGGGGCTTTACGGTTTAATAATCGAACATAACCATAGTTTTTCAATACAGGTAAATGACTTAAATGCAACAGGCGAATTATTTTATTTTGAATTTTTATTAACAACTAATCCATACAACACACATTAAAAACCAACAAACCAACACACATAAATATATCCACCCAATTAATATTGATTTTCATATATGGGATATGCATAGTAGGCATAAACAAGAAAGTGAATGAATAAAAAAAAAAAAATTCAATAATTTTTTTTTTTTTTCGTTTGGTTCGTCGGTTCACTTGTTTGTGATCCACACAAAAAAAAAAAAACAAAAAAATAACGTATTTTCCTTTTCTTAAATTTTCTTTTTGTTTTTGCTTTTGCTATTGTAGTTTTTCATTTAATTTGTTTTTTTTTTGTTTTTCTTATTATGAAAAGTGGGAGATTCTTACCTTACTGTTAAGATCGAAAAATTGTTGTAAATTAAAAAAAAAAAATATACTACTAAAATCGCGAATCGATAGGTGAAATTAATCACCTGGTTGATTAAAAATTTTGAAAATTTTTATTTTTTATTTTTGTTGCACCAAAGAAAAACAAAAAGAAAATATATATTTTCTTTTTTTTTTCATATTCAATATTATTATTATTATTATTATATTATTACATACATTAATTTTGTGTGCAATATATAAGTTACAAACATATATTATGCACATAATTATTTTAAATTTTTTATTTTTTGTGTTTTTTTTCATTTTTATTTGTTGCAATATAATATGGTTTAGTGAATCGGACCAGACTATAAAAGTGATAGCCATTATATGCAAAAAACATAGTTTGCATTTGAATCTAATAGTAGTAACAACATCATCTACCATCCATTTATCAACTTACAAAAAAAAAAAGATAAAAAAAAAAAGAAAACATAAAACCAAAATCGAATTCTTGTTTTAAATTAATTAACGAAATAGTAAAAAAAAAATAAAACCGGAAGAATTTAAAATGGCTTACAAAGTAAGGATTGTGTAATCATAATTACTTAAGAATCAGGATAAATTTGGATTAAAAATATATAAGTGCAATCAATAAATTAAAAAAAAAAAACATAGTGCAAATAAAAAAAAAAATTAAAAAAATAAAATATTATAATGATCCCGGAAGTGATTTAATAATGATTCATTAATATATACAGTTATATTTAAGAAAAACTAATTATATAATTTACAATACATTTAAATTTTAAATAAAATTATAAGTAAATAATTTTTTTTGTTTTTTGTTTTAGTGCATTATTTTATTTGCATTGATTGGATTCATTGCTGCTACACCAATTGAATATCATCATGAAGGAGGACATCATTTTATAGAAGAACATGAACATCATGAAGCACCACAACCATATGATTTTTCATATGGTGTACATGATGAACATACTGGTGATGTTAAAGATCAACATGAATCATCCGATGGACATAATGTACATGGTTCATATAGTTTAATTGATGCTGATGGTTATAAACGTACAGTAACATATTCAGCTGATCCACATAAAGGTTTTAATGCTGAAGTACATCGTGTACCATTAGGACATGGACATGGACATGGACATATTGTATCAGATCCTCATTCATTCGATGGGCATCATTTTTAATTGAAAAAAAAAATAAAAAATAAAACAATAATCAATAAACTAAAAGTACCTATAAATGTTTAGATAAGTTTAAAATGAAAAAAAAAAAAGAATTTTTTTTTTTAAATTTTATATTTAATGTTTTAATTTTTTTTTTTTACACAAAATGTACTAAAATGTAAAAAGTTCTTTTAATAACTTTTTTTTTTTTTTTTTAAATTTGAAAATGATAATCAAGTCGAATAATATTGAAATGATTTTGTGATGATAAATCAATCATTTTTTTTTAAGGAAAAATCTAATTTTAAAATTTCATTTTTCTTTTAAGATTTTATTTTAATTTTTTATATTTTTTTTTTAATTATTTTGTTTGTATAAAGAGTCAAATTTTAATTTTCTTTTTGTACCACAAAAAATGTATAGTGATCATTTCTTTATTGTACATAATTATCTAAGAAAAAAAAAAAGAAAAAAAAAACCAGAAATATATATTTGAATTCTTGTTCTTGTTATTGTATATAAAAAAATGAAAATGAACAAAAAAAAACAAAAAAAAAAAAATCAAAAAAAGAAAATAATAAAAAAATAATAATAATTATTATTTAATACTGTGTTTTTGTTTTTAAAGATTGACTGAACTCTGATCCATCTTGAAATATTATTCTTCACTGTATAATGATTGAAATTAAAACAAACTCTTGGCTATCTTGAATCATGCAACTGAATCAAATTGAACCATTGTTATGACAAACAATTTGAAATAAAAAAAAATTATAATAAATATGTTTTAAAATATGTTTTTCATTTTGATTCATACAACTGAATCAATTATATTGAATCATATTCTAATATTAATTTAAAAAATTGTTCGTTTATTTTTAAATGGAGCTTAAAATCTTAATGTTTTCCTGTGGAAGGATTCAATATTTTTTTTCTGATTTTAATATCTTAAATCGTATAGAAAATTAAAACTAGTTTATAAAGATTATTTCTTATAAACTGAAATATAAGTTTTGAAGAGTTTAAATCAATGAAACTTTAAAAATTATTAGAAATTTAAAAATTTGAGTTTAATAAATTCCCATTTTGATGACATTGTAAAACATATTTTAAGCTCTTTGTGTATTATTTAATTAAAAAGTCTTGAAAAAAATTCAGTAGGTGATAATCTTTTGAAAATATCAAAAAACTCTAGTAGACCTATTGATATTTGAGATTTTTACTTAGTAAATTGAACTCCTCCATAACTATGTAATATATAATGATCATTCTGACTTCTAACCCTATATATAACTTTGAAAAGAGTGAATATTAAGTTAATGGCATACGTCTGAATACAGGTAAGAAAAGGTTAACTTCATGATTAAAATAATTTCCTATATAAATTTGCATAGGTATTTGTTTCTTGATAATTTAACATCTGGTTATTTTCAAAACCTAAATATTAATGCATTTAAAAAAAAAAAAAAACAAACAAACATGTTTTTGAATTATTGCACAACAATTTTAGGAATATCTTATAATGTTAGAAGCCATTTGTTAAATTGTAATTTATTTTAACTACACGTTTTTAAACAAATTATATTATTATAATATTAATGTTAAGTGAATTAACCTCTTATGTTATCCTCTTTCTAATTAAAATAATTGAATATTATTGTTAATATTTATGTTTAACATTTCTTTACATACGTGAAAAAAAAAATGTATTGGAAAATTTACAAGGTAAATAATATTTACTAAAAATTCTCAAGATAATTTTACACCAAAAACTATTCTTTAAATTTTGAATCATTAATGTATTGTTGCATTTAAATTTTGCAACTGTTAAACAATCTTGTATTTAGTTTCAATGTGTTAAACCAGATTATAAATAGTTCAGACATTGTTGGAACTCGTAGTTCATCCAATGAGTTTAGGCAGGTAAGAATAATGTGGTAATACAAACGTTTTTTAATGTCTCTAATTTAAATGTACCTAATTTAGTTTTTACTTAAAATTCATATAAACTTAAGGATTGCAACAATTTTAAGCACATTTTCAAGAAATTTTGAAAAAAAATGTGCCTATTAGTTTCACTTTGTCCGTTTACCATGTTTGTCCGGGTGTTTATAAAAGTTCTACACCGTTTGAAAGAGGGCAATGAAGTTTTAACTACGAATTAATTTTGTGGAACAACTTTTTTCTGTAGCCCCACTCGTTACGGAGCTACAACCTCCCAAATCTCGAAAACCCTATATTTAAATTGTTATAACACAAGTTCTATAAGGTATATCTTAATCAATCTGAAATCGCCAATCGACAGCTACTTGTATTCGCGTCATAAATGTATATATATATATTAAATATATATTTTTGTCATACGGTAGTTTATTTTACCGTTATGTGAATTTACATTTTTGCTACATTTTAAGTCACTTCTATCTTCCAAACTTACAATTTTGAAAGGAGTTAGATTAAAAATTAATGTAAGTAATTTCTGAAAATACTTTTGTGTCGCCCCTAGTTTAGGAGCTCTAACTGATTTAAAACTGAAAATTTCATATTTTTATACACCTGTAACTTGAACATCTGTTTAATTTTTAAATTTTTCTATTTTTATATTATTATAAATTTATTTTATTCTTTACCTAAAGTTTATTATGAAATATTTTTTAATTATGGAAATGTACTATATTGTAACCCTTAATTTTTCGATTACTTTTTAGCACATTTTCAAAAAAATTTCGAAAAAATTTGCCTATTAGTTTCACTCTGTCCGTCGGTCTGTTTACAAAACTTCTACACCGTTAAAGATAGACAAAGAAACTTTTGGTATAGGTCTCATAAAAAAATTAATTTTGTAGAACAAGTTTTTCATGTAGTCCCATCCTTTACTAATCTACAGCCCATCAAATTTTGAATAACCTCTATTTTTAAATGCATATGTATATCTCGTGTTCTACTTAACATTTTTTCAATTTGAAAATGTAATTCGACAAGATTTTTTTTTACCTTTGTAAATCAATATCAAAATTATGAAATTTTTTTTTTAAATTTTAATATTTAAATTTACCGTTATGTGAAAACCAAGTTTTACATTTTTTTTCTACCTTCATAACTCCGCACGCTTTTAGATAGGAACTTGAAATTTTGAAGTAAGAAAAAACTTTTCGAATTAGTATAAGTTTTCTCAGAAATTTTTTTTTGGATCAACCCATGTTTAAGAGCTATTAGGGCTCAATTTTCTATTTTTAGATACCTGTAATTTAGGCACTTGTACAAAGTTTTCTTCGGCAAGACATAAAAAATCGTGTCTTCGAGATTTTTCTTAGTTATATAAGGTTACGGTAAGAATAAGAAAATTGTAAAAAATTCCTATTTTCACTTTTTTTCTTATATGAAATTTTGAAATTTTGGTGCAAAACACAATTCTAAACAGTTTGTATTGCCTTTTAAATGGGCGCTTTTAAAAAGGGTTGGTTTACATTTTGCTTTGTTTAAATATATTTTGTAATCTTCCGATGAAAGTAATAGAATGACACCAATTTTATTTGCAGATACAGATATTATAAAATGTATTTGTAGATACATAGATGATAAGATGTGTATTTGTGGATACATATATGAATATGACATATGATAAGATAATCCAAATCAAGCCTCAAAAAAACTTAATTAAACATTATATTTTTGTACCTCCTTTCTGATATAATATGATATTTTGAAAATTTTTTTTTATAAGTCATTTTTCCATATAGAGTAATAGCTCTTTCATGTATCCTTCTTCGTATCGTGATTTTTGTGACATCTCAATCAATTTATCATTATTTAGGAAGACATTCTTGTAGTCAAATTTTTTTAGTTAATTGAAGAAAAAAAAAAAAATTAAATCTTCTCTTATTAATAAAATAAATTTTACTTGCAAATTTTTTTTCCATTTATGAATAATTGTGAATAATTGTCCGTGCAACAATGTATAATAAACTCATTAAATGATAATTTTTTTTTTTTTTTCATCTTATATGACACAACTAAGTTTTTTTTTTTTTTAATTTCTTAAAATATATTTTTAAATATTAAAAGGTTATTGATTTCTATTACTTAATCAGAAAAAAAAAACAAAAATGATCAAACAATTAGACATTATTAGACACAAAAAAAAATAAAAATAGAAACCTCTTAAATATGTTGACTCATCATTACATATTTAGTTATTAATAATCAAATTAGACATTTACCATAAATTTAAGTGCCTAAAAATATGTGGTATCTAAATATAAATGTAAATGCAAAAAAAAAAAAAACATTTTATTTATTTTATTAAAATTTGTAGGTGCCAAAGATACTATCATTTAATTACGTTTGTGCATTTTTGTTATTTTTTTTTCTTTTAAGTTTAATGATTCCGTCTTATGTCTCAAGATTTGTTTATTGTTTTGCTTTTTATTTTGTGTTTTTTTTTTTTTGATATTCAACACTTAATCAGTTATTGTTGAAGTAAAATCGAAAATAAGAAAAAGTTATAGCATACAACCGCTATATAATTTTTTTTTTTTTAATATTATTTATTTAATTTTTTATCATTGGCTTTGCATTGTTTTAATTTTTTTAATCGAAAAATTACAAGGTACTCTCCACCTAAAAAACTCAACCAAAGAAATATAATATGATCAACCAATCAATTTGCTCAGAGTATCCGAACTTATGGCCTTGTCCATTAATGGAAACATACAAGTGGCATACAATGACTTTTTTTTGTTTTCTTTTAGTTTTTTGTTTTATTTAATTTTAAATATTGAATAAAAATCTGTAAAACAACCGGTAACATTTTAAATTGCATTGAAAAAAATTAATTGTCAGTGTGTTCTTCTTAACTTCCTCGTTATCTAAAAATTCATACATATACATACATATGTATTAAAAATATATTTTGTATATAGAACACATTTTAGAAATTTTAAATGAAAAAAGAATCTTCAAGATCAATATTTTCAAGTTTGTTCAAGTGATCAAGTCTATTGATGACGGAGAAGTTGTAATATGCGCTATTACAAATAGATATAAACTACTGTTAAGAATTATTGTACTTGTAAGTCTTAACTTAATTAAAAAAAAAAAACAGGCGCTTTATCATATTTATCGAACTGTTAACCAAAAAAAAGAAGAATTTAGAAGTCTAATATTGCTTAGAGATTTGATTTTAGTTTTTTTTATTTAATTTTATTATCAATTTATAATCTACACTTCAGATGCATCTAGTAGTCTTCAGAAACTTTATGATAAAATTAAGAGTTCGAATGACATGAACAATCTATTGTATAATATCGATAGATCTTTCGAATCTTGTTATGTCTTGAATCTAAGCTTATAACTCTACTGTTTAGGACCTAACGTATACTCTATAAGAGTTATGCCTTTCGTTTATATTCAAAGCAAATTTAAATAAAAATGAGGAAGAATGCAGTAGAGTTGACTGTGTCAACTATGGAATATCCGTATATAAACATAATACATATATGCTGTTTTTATAAAACTTGATCATCTCTTACAAAATTTCAGACATTTTATTTAATTAAATACCGAGATATATTATTTATGTAAGTTTTGGAGTTTTATGACAGATAATCCAACATGTTGCGCCGAACCAACCACATTTTACAGAAGTTATTGCCATAAAATTTGATATTATTTTACAAGATTTCATATGCCAATTTTAATTGTGTTTTAGTATTAGCTCAGTTACCTGAAACTGCGGCTCTACCACATCCAAATTTTTCAGAAATTACTAGTATACAACTTAACATTTTTTCACAAAATTTCAGATACCTAGCTTCAATAGACACTGAGTTATTTCTATATAAAGAAAAGTTGTATGACAGCTACTTAAACCCACCGGTCCAACGACATACATGACTTAATCGATTCCGAATTCGATTCTGATCCGATCGTTACACTTGAGTCTATATCTAGCTCAACTCCTTTACGATGTCCCAAACGTAATGGCAAATTTATTATATCCTCCAATATACATACATGCGAGTACAATAATATTGACAGATAATTTAAAATTTATTATGATTATAGTACTTTTCATATACAACGAATACGAGCAAAGTAAAAATGTATCTTTAGATAAATTTTTTTTTTTTTTTAATAATTGTATATATAAAAATATATGTTCCATATGTTTTACGATTTTGACAATCTATTATAAAATAAAAATTGGTAAGAAAATTGCTAACATTAGATAGGATTCAGTTCGAATTAAAATGAAAATAAAAAAAATAGTTTTATTGTCGTATGTATTTGTTATTGTCAAAACTTTTTTTTTTTTTTTTTTTAATACCATTTTTAGAAAACCAATTTTTCTGCTTTAGCCATTATACTCTGGATAATCAAAATAAATGATGAAGAGGAATCTATAATCGGTTTGTATATACAAATAATTTTATTTTTTTTTGTTTCTGTTGAATGAAGTTGATGACCGCATTCTATAAAATCATCATTAAATGATCTTTTTAAATTAATTTAATTGCATTAAATATACAATACGTTTTTTTTTTTTTTTTTATAGAAGAACAAAACATTTTTGTTACGATTGTTTTGTGAACATTTTCATCAGAAGGCTCAGAATTATTATTGTCAATATAGAATAGAGAAATAATATTAAATATCAGAGCAAAATAAATAAAGAAGATAAAATACAAAATAATCGTGTAATTTTTAAAAATATCTGTTTAAAATCTTTAGGTAAAAAAAAAACAATGAAGATTGGTTATGCTAACGATGTTCTAAGAGATTTTTTTTTTTCTTACTTTAATTTTTTGTATTTGCAGGTTTTGTTGCATTTGAATCAAAGTTTTATGTTTTTAGTGTTCATTTTGTTCATGTCTAAAGAATAAAAAAATATATTATTACTGGTAATAGAAATATGGTATCAACTTAAAAAAAAAAACTCAGAGCAGATAATTACCATATAAATTGTATTTGTAATTTTTTAAATAGTGAAAAAAATTCGCAATAAATTTAAAACAACAAAAAAAAAAAAAAAATACAAAACGAACCAAAAAAATTAAAATTCTAATATTATCATTTACCTAATTCCGAAAAAAACTAAAATAAATCATTTTTTATTTTAAGATAATTTGACACAAAAATTGAATTATTAGATATGGTAAAAAAAAAGGTAAAACAAAAGAAAATAATGTATAGAAATTGAATGTATCTACTTCATTTCTGTTGTAATATTTTGCCATACACCTTAAAAATAATCTAAATTATTTTTAACTATACTAAATTTTTAATGAACAACTTATTTATTATCGCTACTTTTTTATTTCATCTTTTATTGGGGAATAAATGAGGTATAAGGAAATTCCAATCAATTTGAGATTGATTCGAGTTTTTTAATATCTCTGATTACTCTACAAAATAAAGAACATTTAAGCATTTTCTGTATGTTGAGACAGATCATCTGCATGTCTGAACTTTTTCATACCATTGTTAATAAAATAATACTAAGAACCAGACAATACGTGAATATGATTATAGTCTTCATCTGTAATTTGCATAACTAAACTCGCATTATTTCTTTATTAAAGGTTTAGCTTTTGCCTCTCATTTAATATCCATTGACATTAATTAAATAGTTAAATCAGTTTTAGTTTTACCTTTATTTACTAACAAACGAATACAAGTAAATGATGACTAAATGTTAAGATAAATCTCTAAAATGATGAATCTTATTTTTTTATTTGATGCTTATACCAAGAAAAAATCAAATTTTTTACTTTCTAATAAATTGTGCTAATAAAAATCAGAACACTCGCTTTCGAATGGAAAAAAAATGAAGTAAGTCATGACGATCAGATTTTGGGATTAAGAAAACTAAGAGCAATCAAAAATGAAAGATCTTAATTTAGACGACATTACCTTATGTTTAAAATACCTTTAATTTTAAAATCCCTTTAACTTCGAAAATTAAGTTCTCTTATAAAAAAATTGGAAACTTACAATTAAAAAAATTGCAATTTCTTGATTGTATTTAGTAACTGCACATTAGGAGATGACAAACTCAAAAACAATCAAAAAGAACTTTTAAGTTTTTTTTTCAATATTGTTTTAAGGATTCCTTAAAACTTTCACTGATGTTAAATTACAAGTGTAAAAAACTATACAAAAAGTTATATCAAAAAGAACATAAAAACGAATCATTTCAAACTAAACCTGATGACCTAAAGTTATCTTAAAATACATTCAAACCCATAAACCTTATAATAAGGTACGTAGGTTCAATTAATCCATTCTGTCCTCTATTAAATAAATATAGTAAAAAATTCAAATTTCAAAAAAAAAAAAAACAAAATAATGATTTGTAACCATGAACCTAAATAATATGCAATTTAGTTTATTTCGAAATTTTCATTTATTACATGTTCCTTGTCATGTAAAGCAGAATTTTCGCCTTCATTTTAGTTATTTTTTATTCTGTTTTATTGCCGCATAAAAAGTTTTAAAATGCAACATAAATCATGTTGTTTTGATATAAAAAAAAAAACCAGAAAAAAAATGAAAAGCGTTTCATAAATAATTGAATAACGACAAATAATCGTAATTGCATAATTCTTAATGTTGTATATTAAATTTTATATGCTTTAAGGGACACTAATTTTAAGCCTAAGGAGTTTCGTTTTTAAATTTTTTCTATTTGTACAAAATTATGTGACTAATTTGAACAGTCAGTTAAATTTGAAGAATTATTAAATTTTTTATTTCATGAATGGAAAATTTTTACAAAAATATTTAAAACATAAATTTATTTCTTTTAATTTTGTGACAAAAAAGTAAATATATTAATGTTTTAATATCTTCGAATTAAATTTACTAATAAAACTTTATTTTTAATTCAAACAAGTGAAAAAGAAAACTGTAGCGTTTTTTTTTTAATAATTTTAATAATTTTTTTGGGTAAAATTTATAATAATATTTAATCACTTTTTTTTTTAACGAGGGAAAGTGGGAAGCATAAAAAGCCACGTAGGGAAATGCACGAAATTTTGATTCTAACCAACTAAACACCATACCACCCTTTTAAACCAAACTTTAGGACTGGATATTTTAATACAAAATGTATGGTTTGGTTTAAGTGATAAGGAGGTAGGAAGGATTTTTGGCGAAGTAAGGATTAGGAAACTTGTGATTAAGATGGATGCGGAGTGGTTATGAAAATTTCGAGGGGAACTTGGAAGAAAGATGTTAATGTTCTTCTTAAATTTTTTTTATATTATACACATATGAATCACTAATTTTGGGAAACACAAACGAATTTCCAAAAGCTTGTTAAGTTGCACCATTTTGAAAGCTCTACTGTGTAGGGATGACCATCTGTTGCGCTGCTTGTTTCGCGTTAGAAAACTTTGAGTGGAGACATTAATTGTTTAAATTCTTTTAGAACAGGTGCCTACTCCTACGAGATATCTATCAGATAAGGTCAATGACCTAACTGTACGACGCTGGTGTAGTTGAGCGACCGATGAGGTAACACTGGGATCATTAATGAGATGAAAAGCTCTATTTTACACTTTATCGAAAAATCCCAGCTCTTTTTGTGGGGCTTCTGGATTTACTGTATTTAAATTGCAGGATTACTGTAATAAAATAATATAATGTAAAAACAATTAAAAATTATAATTATAATTTAATATATATATCACAACCAGAAAGAGGAAAGTTGATTTATTGTCCTATCACATTAAGCGTGATGTGGGACCACCATAAAAAGACATTATGTAAAACCAAAGGTTTTAAAAGCCGTACATTTTCAAAAAAAAAACAATAAAAGCACATTAGAAATTAGGATATTTTCTTTTACATCAAAATAATATAGTGCAGGAGCTTCCACTTGTATGCCTTATTTATGATAAATTTAAGCAGTCCATATTACAGATAACTAAAAATAACTAAATAGATAACTAAATTTTACAATTTTAACGCCTAATTATCAAAAACCTTCCTCCACTCAAAATTTCAAGTTTCTGTCTAAAAGCGTTTCGGTGATACCGAGGAACCAAAATTTTGACAAAATTATTAAAAAGGGGTTTTCCAACAACAAGGGGTTTACTCTATTTGAAATGATGTATGCAGAAGTTTTGTAAACAGACGAACGAACTGACGTACAGAGTAAAACTAATAAGCAAATTTTTCAAAAAATTTTTACAAATGTTGATCTACAAATTATTGAGCTTCGGAACTTACTGAAAATGGAAAACTTTTCATTTCTAAATAAAACAATAAATAAAAATATTATTAATTAGATCTCCTTATATATTTATAAGAATGTATCACAAGAGAAGATATAAATACAACTGTGAAATTGAAAATTGAATACAATCATAAGAATTCAAGTTAAAAACTACTTAACTATATTTAAATTTATATCGTGTCATCAACATGAACTTGATCAAATTAATTAATAGTTAAGCTGGACGGATTAATCAATTGTTGAACTGTTGTCGGTAAACTTTGAAAACCTAATTTACTTTTGCACACAAAATAATATTTGTGGGGCCTCGGTGGCCTACTGGGTAAGAGCGTATACAATACCCCGTAAAACCCGAGGGTGTGTGGTTTCCAATCCCACACACGTCGTAAGAGTTATTCTCCCTTACGACATTTACAGCCACAATGTTCCCTTCATCAGTAAGAATACTTAACTTTTTACAATAAGAATAAATTTAAATAAATGTAAAAACGCAGATAACAACACTAAAAAAACTAAAGAAAAATTTTGTAGTGGAAGTTTGAGGGCGCAGCAGCCCCCATTTCTTTAAAAAAATTTTTTTTCATAAAAATATCTAAATTCGTATAAAATTCACTATTTTTTAAATAACATGTCAAAATTTAATACTTTTGAATGGAAACCTGTACGCATGAACATACTTTATTCATTGATTTTAGAGTTGGATTCAAAATGAGGATTTCAATAATTGTGTAGCGGGGTTGCAAAATTATTTATTTTTCATATGGAAATCTGAAAATTTATTTGTTTTTTTTTTTAAATGAAATTGGTATATATGTATAGACATACTGTAAGTACATATTAATAGTTGTATTCAAAATCAGACTATTTCCCTTTTTCGGAATATTTATATCCATATAAGTATGTCTATGCGAGATTTTGAAATTTCGGGATTTCGTAATTTCAGGATTTTAATTTTCAGAATATTATTTTTTAGGGATTTCGTAATTTCAGGATTTTGTTTTGGGAATTTTGAATTCATTTGATTTTAATTTTCGGGATTATGTATCCAACCCTATAAATTTTCAATTGCTTTTATTTTCTTTTTCTGTTATGTACAGTAACTACATATTCATTTTTGCTATGAAAAATGTTATGTGTTGTTGCAAATATTTACGGGTTTTATATAATAGATACTTTAGTATTGATTTTAGAGTTGGATTTAAAATCAGGGTTTTAATAATTTTGTAGCGGGGGTTTTCAAAATTAATTATTTTTGATATGGAAAAGTGAAAATTTAATTTTTTTTTGAATGAAATTGGTATATATATATATGTGTGGACATACTGTAAATATTAATAGTTGGATTCAAAATCAGAGTATTCCACTTTTCCGGAATATTTATATCCTTACATCTCTGTCTATACGAGATTTTGAAATTTCGGAATTTTGATTTTCGAGGTTTTGTTTTGCGGATTTTTATTTTTGGGATGGCGTACCCAATTTTATAAATTTTCATTTTTTTGTATTCTTTTTTTCTGTTATGTACAGTATTTTGGCTATATGAAAAATATTGTTGCAAAGGTTTACGGTTTATATAATAGATATGCGACATATTCGATGTCTTTTGGCAAAACGGTGAAAAAATTTTTATTTCGATTTAATTAAAATTATTATATAGATTTAAATTATATATAGATTTTTTTATATAGATTTAAATATATTTTATAGATTTTTATTTATTAGATTTAATATATAGATATTTATTTATTATATAGATTTAAATATAAATTAATTGCTATGCTTAATTAGTGCATATAATTTTATATAAGTTGAAAAATTTTAAATTTTTTATTATCAAATTACCTGAAATCAAATTTAATTGTAATGATTAATGTACTGAATCTATAAATAAAAAAAACTATGTTTAGTCTAATAATTTATTACAATTAACTAAATGAATATTATAATAAAAATACATATAACACCTACAACAATTACGTGACCGATAATATCTAATATTGTTACTATATAATTACTAGATTCAAAGAATTAAAAATGTAATAATATTATAATGTTATTAAATAACCGATTATACAACATTAATATTATAAAAAAAAAGTCTTAAATAATATTATTACATACAAACAACTTCATCAAAATACCAATAATATTATCGAACAACAAAGAAACTATCTTTAATTTAAATTAATTCATTTATCTCAACTCTTTCATTTTAATTGTATATATATGTTACGGTAAATATAATAAATCCGGATATTATTAATAATAACCGGTCATTATTAATAATATCCTAGTGTTTTGGTAAATATGAATAATAAGTAGAAATTATTATATTTACCGGTAAGTATTAATAATTACCTGAATGGATTGGTAAATGTAATAAATACTATTTCTTTTCTTGGTATTCTTTGTCTGTGCTATGACTAAAGCGGAAATTTCCATTTGTTTATATGAATTATTTTTTTAATTCTTCAATAATAATATGTTTAATTTAGGAAAGAAAAATATTTTCTTAATTAAATATTTTTATTTAGATATATTAAAATATTACATTTACCTAAGATGGGTGGGAATTATTAATAATTACCGGCTTATGTGATAAATTTAATAAATTCTGTCCAAATTAATCACTTTGACCTTTCTATATTGGTTATTATTAATAATGTCCGGTTATTATTAATAATAACCAATTCATTACTTAAACCGTAACATATAATATACACCTATAATAATATGTAAGTTATATCATGGTAAAGGTCATGTCTGAATCACAAGAATATTATATTCCATTACTTATATATATTCATATATATATTTATATTTTATTTATAGGCATATACATACATATATATATATGTTACTTTGCAGCTTTATATCTAGGTAAAATCAATTTACCTGTAACATAACATTAATTGAACCTTAGTTCAATTGAAAAAAAAAAAAATTTTTTTTTTTAATTTTTCTAAAACCCAAAAAAAAAAAAATTATTTTTCCCTCAAAAGAACGTTTAAAATTAAATTGATCCATTGGTATTTATCATTGTTTTCATACTAAGATTTATTAAGAATGGATCACAACAGAATTAAAAACACACAAAATAAAAAAATAAAATAAAAAATGTAACCCTTGAAGTCTTCATTTGAAATTTGCAATTTTAAAAGTTATGCAATTATATGCAAAATTCGAAACCATTATTTACCTGTCAGTCTTAATTAAACATTTTTTTTTTGTATGTAGTTGTTGTTATTATTACTGTTTGTTGATACTTTTTTTTTTTTTTGTTTAGTATTTTTCTACTTGAAGTGAATCAAAATGTAATAAGAAGGTTTTTATTTTTATTAGTTATATCAGAATCAATTTTTTTTTTGTTTCTTTAAATTTTTTTAAGATGCCCTCCAATATATGTACTATGTATATATACATATATATTGATGTAAGAAGATATATATATGTATTAAACAAAACTATGTACAAGCTAATAAAACCAAAAACCAAACAAAAAAAAAATTTTAAAAGCAACATTTGAACTGAATTAAAATAACTTAACTGAAAACAAAAAAAAAAAAAATTGTAAGATTTAACTGACAAGCGTATCTTGATTTATCAATTTCTGGAATTCATGCTTTAATACAAAGAAAAAAATAAAATTAAATAAGATACTTCTTTTCTTACCTATTTACCAATTTTAAACACAAAAATATATACATATATACAACAATATAAATTTAAAATTTTATATATAAACATTTTCAATGAACGAGGCAAAAAAAAAAAAAAAAATGAATTAAGAAAAAGAAAATCATCTATAAAAACTTAACCGAACCCAAAAAAAAACAAAAACAAAAAAAAATGCAAAAACTTAAAAACGAAAAGAAAATTACACAAAATAAAAACTTTGAATGAATATTTATATATATATATATATTTATACACAACTATATATATTAACCAAAATACATCATAAAATTGGTTAAAATGGCACATAAAAAAAAAAAATAAGACACAAACCAAAGAAAAATATAAAACATCCAAAAGTCATGCGCTTCATTGCAGCAGACAATGGCTGGTTTAAATACTCAATTGTTGAATTTTCTTTTACTATGTTTTTTTTTTTTTTTAAGATTTTTATGTTTTTTTTTTCTTTGCTTTTTCTTTATTATTAAGTTTTGTTTTGTTTATTTTGTTTTTTGTTTTTTTTTTTATTTTTTTGTTTTTAGATTTTCCGCGACGGCCTTAACCAAATCTATTAGACAGATTTATAGAGAACTTAAATGTTACCTACTAAAAAAAAAAAAAAATAATAGTGGTGAAATATTGTTCCCAAAAAATAAACACAAATGAAGAAAACAGTACAATTTTTTTTTGGTATAAAAGTAATTGAACTCAGATGCAATAATGTAGTTTGCATTTGAATCGAATAGAATCAACAACCATCCATTAATAAACATTACAAATAAGAACTAATAAAGAAAATGGCTTACAAAGTAAGGATTAATAAACTTTAAGGATTAATTAAAAAAAAAAAAAAAAAAAATTGTATTTTGTTTATTTTTCTTGTGTCGGTTGGATCTCACCAAAAAAAAAAAAATAAAAAAAATAAAAATTTGGATTATACATAATTGCCTAGTTTCAAATTGGATTACAATGAACAGATAATCAATTTCATTAAGTTGCATTTTTTTATGCAAATCATATTGGAATTAACAAAACTTTTCGTTTATTGCATAATACCTAAATGACCTATTTATGGATTGAAAAAAAAAAAAACAAACAAAACACAAAAATAAAAAACAGAAAAACTTACAATAGTAACAAAGAACAAAAACGATTCAATTGAACTTTTTGATCTTAACTTAACTTTTTAGTTTCATTTTTTTAAAGATTCAATGAAAATTTAATTTTCATTTTCTTTTAATTTTGTATTTTTTCTTGTATATTTTCCTTTTTTATCTTTTTTTTTTTGTAATTTAGTTTATTGGAATTTTAATGTTAGCTGCATTTACAACAGCCTTACCTGGTGATTATCATCATCATCATCATGACCCAGCATTATATCATCATCATGAACCAGCTGTTATAGCTGCACCAGGACCAGCATTACATCATATTGTTGAACATCATGAAGCACCACAACCATATGATTTTTCATATGGCGTACATGATGGACATACCGGTGATGTTAAAGATCAACATGAATCTAGTGATGGACATGGTGCTGTACATGGTTCATATAGTTTAATTGATCCAGATGGTTATAAACGTACTGTTAAATATACAGCTGATCCACATAATGGTTTTAATGCTGTTGTACATCGTGAACCAATTGGACATAAAGTTGTTGTACCAGCACCCGTACCAGCTGTACCATCACATCATGAATATGATCATCATCATCATTATTAGGATTTCATTTCTTTCTATTTTGTTTTTTTTTTTTTTTTGTGGGAAAAAAAAAATTAAATGGGTGTGTAAAAATAAAAAATAAAAAAAAAAGAACAAAAATTGGAATGACAAAATGGAAAATGATTCATAAATTATAGTTATTTTTTTTATTTTAATATAATTTTATTTAAATCACTGAGACTACCTTATTATATAATTTTTTTTATTATTATTATTATTATTATTATTATGGATTAATAATTATTTAAATATTTTAATTTAATTATTATCAATTTTTTATATAAAAAAAAAAAAAAACAAGAAAAAAAATTAGTGGAAACTGTAACAGTTTTTAATTTTTTTTTTTAAATAATTGTATTATTATGTATTTTACTTAGGAGATTTTTTTTATTACTTTCATTTTTAAGCCATCATATGTGATTCTATTCATAAAAAAAAATTTCATTAAACAAAAGAAAAACCAACGCTTTTTAAATTTTGTTTTTGTTTTATCAAAATATAATTTGAAAAAAAAAAAAAAAATTGAAGATAAAAAAATATATATATTTATATATATTATGTATTATATAATTATAATAAAAAATAGAGCAAAAATAAAAAAAAAAAATTAAAAATTTTCATTGTTTTTATTTCAATTCAATTTTCGTTTAAATATTGAACAAATGAACCAATTTTTAATTTCATTCATTCATTTTATAAGTAAAGAGTAATAATTATAAAATTTATGTGGAAAATTATTTTTGGTGGAAAGCAACAAAGAGTCTAATGAAACCGATCTTGCAAGTTCCTCCAATCAAGAACAAAGATGGTAAATGGGCAAAACATAATAAGGGAAAGGCCGAAACATTCGCAGATCATCTGGAAGAAATCTTTCGGCCGAATGAAATAGATTCAGATATCTACATTGAAAATTACGTTAGACAGAAAGAGATTTTCAACTTTACAAATAGAATTGGTTGATTAAATTGAAAGCCTAAAGTTGAAAAAAGTACCCGGTTTTGATTTAATAACGGGGAGATATCAAAACAACTTCCGAAAAAAGGTCTACCAAAGCTAACATACATAATGAATGCTTTACTAAAACTAAATTATGTACCTAATGTTTGGAGGGTGACAGAAATAATTATAATAATACTTAAGCCTGTGAAACCTCCAAACAAATCAAAATCTTATAGACCAGTTTTTTTCTCACTGATAGTGTTAAAGCTTTTTGAGAAATAATTACTAAAAAGAACATATTTACAGAAATAATTGAAAAAGCCCTAGAAGAAAAGCAAATACGCTCTACAAACTTTCTAGCTGTAGATCAGACATTTGATAAAGTTTGGCATGAAGGCTTAATTTATGCAGATGTACTCTAAAGTACTTGACTGATAGGTTGTTTAGAATTAAACAGAATGAGAAGTTTTCTACACTTAGAGAAATCAAAGCAAAGTATCGTCGGTATATTATATTTGCTTTATACTGTGATTTATCAAGATTAGACAATATAACTGTAGCTACATTTGCTGATGATATTGCAATAATGGAGCTAGCATCCAATATTGACGATGAAAGAAGAAAGAGCACGTGAAGAAAAAAATCGAATTAAAATCGAAATACAGACAAACGTATTGGCTTCTAGGTCGAAATTCTAGATTGCCGATAGAATATAAAATGTTGTTATATAATCAAATAATTAAGTCTATTTGGTTGTACGGCAGATAGCAATTAAATTGCGCCAAACAAACAAATATTCAGAGCATTCAAATTTTCCAAAATAAAATTTTACGTAACATGGTTAGTGGTCCTTGGTACGTACGAAATTTTGATTTATATAGGGATCTAGAAATATCCACATATTTGTAATGTAAATAAATGAATAATGTTATAGTTATATTTAGAAAAACTTGAGTATCACCCTAACAAGGTGACAGATGATTATTAGGAGGTCAAATATCGCAAAAATTTAAACGAAAGAAACTACTGATTTTCAATAATCAGTAACAATCAGTAACTATTAATAATAAATAAATTCATTTATTAATTTTTACTTTGATTAAAGAAAATATAAATATTTTATATATTCGAGGCGCCTTTCCATTTCATGGGGTAGATTTAGTTTTACGACCGGGCTACCCACTTAGCGCATCTCAAACTATTATTAATGTTTATTCTTCGCTTTTGATAAAAAAAAATCAAAATATTAATTGATCAATTAACTTTTATTTTATATTAATTTCCAAAATTCACAAAATAAATTTTAGATGGTCAATATTTAAAATTACTTATTGTGAACTAAAAATTAACTACATTTTTTACACAAAAAAGATTAAAACAATGATGCAATAAAGCTATCATCTCTTTTACAAAAATAATTTTGTCAATTCTCATGTACAAAGGCAAACCTATTATATATTAATTTATTTTTCATCCAAATTTATTCAAGCAGCTTGTAGAGATTTTAAAAGTTTTAGTACTTCAAACTATTACATAATATATAACTTAATTATTTACACCAACAAAATAAAAAATATTCATAAATTGATAAACGACTCCCTTTAAAAATCAAATTCTCTATAATTCTAAAACTCAATACGATACTTTATATAAACACGATTAAATTTTCAAAATCTAATCGGATAAATTTACAACTAGTAACGGATAAATTCACAAGATATTAACTATAATTGGTATTAAATACCTTGCACAATAATTCCGGCAAAAATATTTGTATGGATTTTTTTTTTTATACAATTCAAAAAAAGACCCATTACTTCCTTTATCAATATATCCAATCATTGCCAAACACATTTTTGTGTTTCTTTTTTTTTTTCAACTATTTTTTTATTTACATATATAAATTTTTTATAATTTTGCACATTTCAATCAATTAAAATTCTTAAAGCCTATTTATTATCAAGTCAAAACTTTTTTTTTTCCCATATTTAAAACAGAAAATTTGTAATTTGCTTATTAGTTTCATTTTGTTCATTCGTTTATTCTGTCCTTTTGTTCATTGTACTCTTTACAAAACTTTTTGTCAGAGAGAAGGGCGAAATCAAAGAATAAAATATAATTTTAAAAGCAAAGGTAGAACTTATTAAAAAAATGTGTAGCCCCATAACAGTAACGGAGTTCGATCAAATTCAAAGCCTTATATTCAAATCGTTATAATCCAAGTTCTACTGGATATATTTTTAATCAGAAAATGAGAAGATTTTTCTTATGCTTTATCGCATAATTTTTTTTGTATTTGACTTTTAAATGTTATGTTTTGTAAAATTGTCAATCTCTTTAATCATCCAAACAACTAAAGAAAGAAAACTTGCTATTTTGATGGAAGTGGGATTTTGGAGGATAAGCAAAAGTGACCTGAGGCTTGATGAATTCACTTGCTCGTACGCTAAACGTATCATGAAGTTGGGGTACATAAAGCCCAGGGTCTAGGTATAAGGATACTTGTCTATCCCACCTATCAAACAACAACATCATGAAGAAATTTTGTATTTTCTTAAATTTAAGAGCTATGATCAAAAATTTTTAATTTTTTTATTTTATTTTAGATACTGAGTTTACGTTGACATTTATTAGTTTTTAAAGCTAGAACATTTATATTCTTTCATTCTATGTAAACAGTGCATGCTATCTTAATATTGTGTAAATGGTGCTTTCAAAAACCCTTGGATTTAGATACTACCTTGTGTTTGTTTTGTTTAATTTATTTGCTTGCAATTACTGACATTAGAAACTATTAAAAATTTAATCTTAAGTTTCTAACAAAAAAAAAAAAAATTAAACAAATCAAAAAATCATTGGTAGCATATTTAATTTAATTACTTGCAATTTTATTTGGTTAATTCTGAATAATATTTTTACATATTAAATGAATTGAATCATAAGAAAATAAAAATAATATCATGAATCGTAAAAAAAAAACAAAAAATAACTGTAGACAAGTGAGGCGTAACACTGGTTTGCTTAAGTTAGTTTTGAATTCTAACATTTTATAAAAACAATAGAAAAAACAAAAACCATTTTATTGTTGAGATCTAACATTTATACAAAATCATATAGATTTAACCTTCATTAGTTACTTCTTTTTAATTTGATTTTGACGTAAATGATTTTATACATAGTAATTGTTAAGAAATCAATTTTGTAATGGTGATTAGATTTTGTTTGTTAAATTCTGGAAAAAAAAAAAATTAAAACAAAACAATCTTCATAATCATCTTAAAGCCCTTAGGAGATTTTAACTTTAATTGCATTGTTTATTATTAAAGTTTTGTAGTTTGATCATTAGTATTAAGACCTTGCACATTGTATATTATAGACTATACATATAATATAATATAAAGAATGATAATATTTTAGGAACAACAAGTTATTATGTTGTATAATTTAAAATTTCTTGATAAATTCTGAATTCTTGATACATAAGTTTCTTTATTATCTGACATAGAGTAGCAGATGTAGTAGAGCTCCATCACATAATTACATAGTGGAGTCTACTAGAATTGTAGAACAAGGAAATATAGGGACTCACTCACGCGCCAAAATTTTTGAACACATTACCTCCACAGGTATTGCTCGGTTCGTATAATATACGAAAGTTTATGGAATCTGTCAGTTAACTTACATATTATGCTAAAATTCCTATTTAATGCGTATTCAACAATTCAAGTTCGAAATTTCTTCTTTTATTTTCTTTTCTTTCCTAATAATCTTCCTCAGCCAGTATATTATTTTGCAGTGAGGGGTAATTATCCTATTATACTGACTACGGGAGGGGCAAATTTTAGTAGATAACAATCTCACATTATCAATGAGGTTTAAGTTTTCTTGGTGTCTTTTGAAGATCTACACCTCCCGCAGACAAAAAAATTAAATTTGAAAGGAAAAACAATACGAAAATGTTCCATTAAAACAAACAAAGCACTGTTTAAATTCTTAAAATCGAAATATGCATCTATAATTATTATTAACCTAATAGAACACATTCTTTAAATAAATCGCCATGATAGGCTTTATAGAGTAACAATATCACTTAGTTTTCATAGATTTTCGAACAAAATTTCATTAGTTGAATCAGTTTTAAAAAAAAAAAATTTAATTATTCGACTTTTGAATTAAATATTATTTTTGTGTTCAATTTAGGAAACTCTTCCCCTTGTTATAGATGTTGGTCTGATATAAACTTATATATGTTGGTCTGATATAATCCTTCACGTACAGAAAGTACTCTTATGGGTTTGGTTTTATTTTTGTTTTAAAAGCATTTTTATATTCGTAAAGGAACAAAACAGTCGCTAAAAACAGTCTTCTGAAATGGAGCCGTACGAAATTACTTTGAATAGTGTGGGCTTAGATGATGATATATAAATAAAATGTTTTCATTACCGTTTTATTATCGCTCTTCATTTGAGAACTGATCTTCCTATGCATGTCAAACAAATTTAAACTCAACTGGTTAATAACTAACTTGATTGATTTGATATTTTTAAATGGAAACCATAGTATGGAAACCATAGATTATGGAAACCATAGATTTACATCTGTAGATTGGAAATCTATGGATTCCATCTGAGTATGGAAACCATAGATTTACATCTGTAGATTAATATTAACTTTAAGTGAAGCTCAAATATTTTTGCTTGAACATTTCATTATCTTGAAATTCATGTTCAAGTAATGTTTCGTGGATCAAGTTAAAATACTCCTTGTAGTTTTTAAAACAACATCTTTAAATAAGATTATGGTTTATCATCCCGTAAGTAAAATTGAATTATTCCTCTAGAAGTTATCCTGAGAACTAGTGAGTTGATATGAAAAATTATTAATATCAAAGTCATTTATATAAAATTTTTTAAAAATTTTGTAAATTTAAAAAAACTATTTTAATCTTAAAAAATGCCTAACCAAAATATTTTTTTCGTTTTATTTTTTTAAAAATAAATTATTTTAAAATGCATTTTATCAAAAATCAAATTCCAATTAAGCAATATTGCATTACAAAAGTTAATTTTTTTTTTATGTTGGGATATTAAACCAATTAAAACTTAACAATTGGGTAAAGTTTTTTTTTAGGTTACTTATAATATTTGAACCTCTTAACCTAATTCTTCAAATAATAGTTTTTATCTATAAATAAATACACCAACACACCAAAAACATAATAAAAAGCTTTCTTTTATCTTAAGATTAAACAAAAATAAAAAAAAATAATAACAAAAAAATAACAAACAATCATTTTTCAATCACCCTTTGGCAACATACATAATAATTCAAAAAAAAAATGACCTTCACATTCGCATTATAATCCTCGTTAAATCTTGTACGCATTTATAAACTGTCTAAAAAAAAAACCTCAAGTCATTCACATCAAATACAACAAAAAGAATCAACAAAAGCAACAAGAAAAAAAAAGTAACAAATATTCAATTGATTTGGGAAATTTATTAAAAAATAACTCTTTTTTTTTTTCTTTTCGTTTTTCGTTTTTTGGATTTTTGATATTTTCTATATTGCGTTATGTTTTTAATAGGAAAATGAGTAGAAATGCGGTCAAGAGTATAAAAATACCTGAAATCAACTTAATCAGGTGTAGTTTGCTTTTGAATCTTATAGAATCAACATTTCAAATTAACAAAATAACAAAAAAAAAAAAAAAACAAAATGACATCATTTAAAGTATGTTGAAACTATTACAAAATAAATCAAATTAAAAAAATTCCAAAGGATTACAATTGGATTACAAAACAAGGATTTTATTTACTATTAATAAAAATTTTTATTTTATTCTTCTATTCTATAGTTTATTGTTGCTCTTGCATTTATAGCTGTTGTTTCAGCTGGTGTTTATCATCATGAACCAGTATTAGTACATCATCATGCACCAGCACATCATTCTGCTATTATTCATTCTGCTGCTCCAGTTGTACATCATGCTGCACCAGTTTTAGTACATCATCATGATCATCATTCATATGATGATCATAGTGCACCACAACCATACGATTTCAAATATGGTGTACATGATAGTCATACCGGTGATGTTAAAGATCAACATGAATCAGCTGATGGACATGGCAATGTACATGGTTCATACAGTTTAATTGATGCTGATGGTTTTAAACGTACTGTTAAATATACAGCTGATCCACATAATGGTTTTAATGCTGAAGTTCATCGTGAACCATTAGGACATGTACCACATCATGCATCAGCCCCAGCTGGTCATTACATTCATGATGGTCATCATCATTTCTAAGAAATGACAAAAAAAACTACCGATTCTGTATTATTATTTATTATTTCGTTGAAATTTTAAAACCAAAAAAAAAAAGCAATGAAAAAAACCAAAAAAAAAAAAAAAAATAATAATAAATATGTTAAAATTAAAATTATTTTCGTTTTTAATTAAAAATATCTTTTATTTAGGTATTTAGTACAAGATATAGATATATATGTATGTTTATTATATATTACAACTCAGAAAACCTTTTCATAAAGTTTATTTATAAAAAAAAACTATATTTAATCATCTGAACAGTTTGCATAGGAACGATATAAATTTTAAATTACCTTTACGATAACATTTTCCCAGATTACGAAACTTAACTGAAAATTATATATAAAATCCGAGATGAAAGAGAAATATGAAATAGCTAAAATCTAGAAAAAAAAAACTAATTTTTCAGGACAATTTTAAGTGATGGTATCATAATTCTAAAAAAAAATATCTATTGTCAAACAACAGAAAAAAATTGGATAAATTCTTCGGTTGGGAATTTGAATTTATTTGCCTTTTCTAGACCTCATTTTTATGCTCGAAAATTGTATGCATATTGCTTGTTTATTTTCATATTTTGTAGCTGTTTTGTATAGCCCTTAAAACGACTGTTTATTTTAATCCTTATTTTTTAAGCTCAAATTTTATTTTATTCCTGAATTTTATTCCTACTTATTTTTTTTTGTGAATGGTTGAATTGTATTTCTAGTTGTCGATTCTGTATACAGTATTTAGCAGTATTTATAAAAAAAATTTTTATTAATATTAAAAATGGAATATTTTAATAGAGTTTGGTACACCCAATCCATTTTAATTATTAAAAAAAACTATTTTGTCACTTTATTTTTAAATATCGCGGGTTATCCCATTATTTATTTATTTATTTTATTGAAAGATTTATTTTATTTCTTTATATTTATTTTCGAAAAACTTACTTTTGGTAAAATTAGAAGTTATAAAATTTTTATCATTTGAGAAATACAAGCGATCAGGCTATTGAAGTATGAAAGATTATGTTTAAGTGAAATTTCTTGTAGTTTATCTTATTTATATGGAAAAATTGGGTTGGGTACGAAATCCCAAATCCCAAATCACAAAATCCCAATCACAAAATCCCAAATTGTGAAAACATAATTGGGATTGGGTACAAAATTCCAAAAAAAAAAAAACTGGTGGACGCACCGTTAAACATGGTCAAAACAAATACCTTTCTTCAATTTCTATCCGTAGCAAATCAAAGGTGAAAAGACTTAACCACATGGGTTCTGGTAGAAATTCCAAGTTTTGAAAGCTAAACTTTCAAAATCCAAATGCGTCAAAATCCGAACATTCAAAATCCAAACATGTACAATCAAAATAATAGGCAATATGATGTAAAAATCCGGATATATATAAATACTCCGGAGAAGGGGGCAACCCTGATTTTGAATCTTACTTTAAAATATATAGTATGTCCATGTGTATGCCACGTATATCAATTTCATAAAAAAAATAAATTTTCACATTTTCATATATGAAATATAATAAACTTAGAAGGAATGGGCTAAACCCCCCCGCTAATAAAATTATTGAAACCTGATTTTGAATCCAACTCTAAAATCAATGCTAATAGTATGTCAGTGTTTACAGGCTCTGCTATAAAAGTATTAAATTGTGATATTTTTATGAAAAATAGTAAGTTTTTTAAAAATGTTGATGTTTATTTATTTATTTATATTCAGGTACCGTGGTACATAAATGTGCCAGGTAGCTATAACCCCTTTTTCCTGGTAGGAATGTGGGGTGTACGTGATATAATGATATATAAAGTATTTACATATTGCGATATATGAATATTTTTTTTTTTATATTATAATTATTGTACCAAGCCGGGAATCGATCCCGAGACCTCTCATTCCCTTATGAATGAGAAGCGGTGCGTCAACCACTGCACCAATGGCTGGATGTTGATGTTTTTATATCAAGAAAATTGATTTTGAAAATTACATTGAAAATTTCTAATTTTGGGATTTTGTAATTTTGGAATTTTAAAATTTGGGATTTTGTAACATTGGGATTTTGAAATTTTGGAATTTTGTTACTTTGAGATTTTTGAGACGTTCCCGGAAAAACTATTCAATAAAGCTTGGGTTATAACTATTTGAATATAAGCTCTTTCCGACTAAAATGTTCTGCAACTCCCTAGCAGATAACTAAACAAAAAAATACCTCAAGAAAATTAATTTTTTTTAATGATCAACAAATATAAAAATTTTTACATAAGCTAATATTTTACTCCATCATATATGATTCAATTTATTGTAAAATATGAAGAAGCGTTCTGTGTTGGAGCCTTTATTAAACCTGATTTATACTATAGATGTATTAATTGATAGCAAAGAAGCATTCATAAATATTTAAAATTGTCTGAACTTGTGGTTAATAAAATGCGGCAAAAGTAAATTAGTAAACGCTATACATTTAATAGGCGAAATTGTCCTACATTTACTTTAACGGACATTACGTTAATAGTTAAACAACCAACAATACACTTACTTTAAAAACTAATATAATTATATAATAAAAAAAAATTTAACTATAAAAAATATATGCAACAATTCAAAATTTAAATTGAAAAAAAATTATATTTACTCAACAATTCCAATCAAAGCTTTTAAAACTGATAGTAAACAGATCTTGCAAGATCCATAAAAAAAAAAAAGAGCAGAATCAAACATTATATGTGATCATCAAACCAATTAACCCAATAAATGTAGCAACTAAAACTGTACTGTAAACTGCCCAATAAATGTAGCGACTAAAACTGTAAACTGTAGTAGACAAAAATATTTCAAATCTGCAGATCTAATAAATAAATTTAGTAGCTATAATTTATAAAACCATTGGATCAGCTCAATAATAAATAATAAGTTTCAAACATTTTTTTCTCTTTTAAAAAAACCTTTCCTAAAACTTTTTTAAACTCTACAGATTTAAAATCTAAACTCAACTCAAATATCTAATCGTAATAATCGATTATTTTCTAGAATAAAAAGTACACTTGTAAACTTTTTAGTAGATCTAATCAAATCTAAAAAATAAAAACATTTTGACAAAATCAATATGTAATCAATAATCATAAATTATAATATCTTAATAATATTATGTTAACATTAAAAGAACGGATGTGATTAAAAAAAATTTATTTAATGTTAATAATTTTTTTTTTTTTTTTAATAATTAACCACTACTTCTAATAACTATTTAAAATTCTTTATTTTAATGTTACGATAAGATTACCATAAGTTAATTTATTCTCAAAAAAAAAAACAAAAACAAATTTTTTTTTCCTTTTCTTTTATTAATTCAAAATTTTAAATGAAAAAAACTGAGAGTATAAAACTGACAGTAATCGAATAGATTATATGTAGTTTACTATTGAATCTTATTCAGTCAACAACTAAAAAAGTCAGCATAAAATTTTTTTTATTAAAAATGGCATTTAAAGTAGGTTTCTGGCAAAAAAAAAAATATATATATTATTTATTAAGCAAAAGGATTATTTTCGAGAAAAAGGATTAAATTCTAAAAAATAAAAAAAATATTTTAATTCTAGGTTATCGCTATTCTTGCTTTCGCTACCGTTGTATCAGCTGGAGTATATCATCATCATGAATCAGCTCATCATGGTGGTCCAGTTTATGTAGAACATCATGATCATCATTCACATGATGATCTTAGTGCACCACAACCCTATGATTTTAAATATGGTGTACATGACAGTCATACCGGTGATGTTAAAGATCAACATGAATCAGCTGATGGACATGGTAATGTACATGGTTCATACAGTTTAATTGATGCTGATGGTTTTAAACGTACCGTTAAATATACTGCTGATCCACATAATGGTTTCAATGCTGAAGTTCATCGTGAACCATTAGGACATGGACATGGACATATTGTTGCTGCTGCTCCAGCTCATCATATCGCTTATGATGATCATCATCATCACCATTAAATAATTTTATAGCAAAATTTTCTTCAGTTTGTTTTTAATCGGTACTTTACTTGTGATAAATTTTTATTTTTTTTTTTAATTTTTTATTGTTGAAAATATGAATTAAACATAAAAAAAAAAAAGAACATTGTTTTATTTTCTTAAAAAGTGCTGTATTTTTTAATCATTACCTAAAAATAATTATTTTTTAGAAATACATCTAGGAACGTTTTAAATTTCATTTTAATGAGCCACGGTTTATATGGATTTTTTTAAAGTAATTAAAAATAGATTGTCCACATCCGTAAGGAAAAAGATCTTTTATTTTGCAAAAGCATTTATGCCCTTGTGAAATTGTAATAAAATAAAAAAAAAAAAAATTAAAAATCCTTTCATTACAATTACACCCTTAAAAGGCTTGTAATGTTAAACTAATATAATTCCATATTTTGTATTATTATTTATTAGGTTTTGCTTACCTATAGATCTAAAGAGTCAAGCTGATATGTTTGGGTTCGATAAGAATCAGAACATTAAATCTGATAAGCGTTAATTTGTATTTCTTTAGTTTATTACCTATAGAAAACAAAAATGAATCAGCATATTTTGTGTTTATTATGAACCATATATGCGTTGTATTTGACTTCTTGTTTTTTTTGCATATCATTAGAAAAAAATGTTGAAGGAAATTTTACAATTTTGACATTCAAAAGTAATTTTTTTTTATTTTGTCCAAAATATTCCTATAAAATACGTCGCAGAGAAACCTTTGATTGCATAAAAAAAAACAATAAAATTTTAGATAAAAATATGACTTTTTTACCGTTAATAGCTATAATTTTTAATTATGCATAAATTTTTATTAGAAGAAAATGTGAAAAAAAAAATTGAAAAAATTATGCTGTGCAAAAGTTTATTGTTTTGAATAATATTTTTATGACTTTTTATGCAGACAGTCATATTATATAGTCTAGACATTTATTACTGATCTATTAACATACATATTTTTATTACATATTATGCTATGGATATTATATTTTCTATAATACGATGATATTACCACCTCTCCATATCATTGTCTTGATTATCAGCATTAATATATCTGAATATTAGTTTTTCACACGTTATAATATTTATAACTTTTAGAAGTGCTAGTAAGATTTTCTTTCCTTTCGACCATTTTCTATCATGCTGCATCAACTATAAATTTGTTCTATAGAAATTGGTGTCTAAATTTAATTTACATTTTCTTTTTTCTTTTAATTAACCAAGAAGAAGCATAAGCCATTCACAATGCTTCATTTTAAAACAAGCCCTAAATCAGACTAAGCTTAGATTTTGCAGATGAATTGAAGGTATCTAGAGCGAGAAGCATTTTCTCTACATCTGTCCTATAGTATGTCAAGAAAACGAGTTTCATTTCCAAGATTTAGATCAACTCTTTGACATGTGTCTGAGAAGCTTTCAAAACTTTTTTCATCAGAGTGGTATCATCGTGACATAAATCCTAGAAAATCCAATCCAAGAAAACTTAAAGTTTTGAAGGTGTACTATATGGACTTTGCATCTAGCGATTACTAATGAGTTAAATTTTGATCAATAGAAACAAAAAGCTTCAGTGTAATTTGCATCGTTTACTAATAAATACATGTAGATTAATTTTTGGTTCAAAAAAGCAATTATAATATTTTTAAAGAAAATCTGAATTGATTTTTGAAAATTTGAATTTTTTTTTATCTAAAAAGTTCACAAATATTTATGAAGAATTCTTTAAAGTTGGTACCTACATAATTATATTAATAGAATAATAGGGTATCTGAAAATAACGATTTAAACTAAATAAAAAAATATAATTTAAGAACTATTAATATGAGGCTATTAAATAAAACCTTCTAATATCCATTTTGTTTTCCCTTTTATTTATATTTGAACTTTATAAATACATTACAACAAAACAAAAATTTTTTTGCTCTAATGACTTTTTTATTTATAAAGTGATATGAAAGCCTAAACCCAATAACCCAAATAACTTTTTTCTTAACACCATTAAGTTATATAATTTTATTATTAATTACAATTGAATGGATGTTTAAAAGCAATTTATTAAAAAAAAAAAAAAAAAAAACCACCATTAATTCTTAACAGAAAATATTTTAACAAATTTTTTTAAACATAAGATTAAGAATTAAACAATAAAAGGGTTCAGTTTTTCAACAGCATACAAAATAAAAAAGTTTTTTTTTGATTTATGAGTTATTGTTTTGTTTAACCAAAAAAAAAAAAAAAAAAAAATTTGAAGCTTATACTATAGCAACTATATCTTAGACGACCACAAAATATTTTTATTATTTTATTTGCGTAATTAATCCAATTCTAAGTATGTCTTTTTGTTTCTTTTTTTAAGGAAAAGTAACGCCTAATGCTATCAATATTTTATTATTTTATTAATTATTTGTATGTACATATATATATATATATATGTTATGTGAAAGATAAAACAGACAATAGGATTGGATGCCACACCAAATCCCATTTAAGTACATCTAATACAACAATTAATATCAATTTTGTTTCTTTTTTCTTTCTTTTTTTCAATTGTAGTCTTTTAAGAATTTAAAATATCAAAAAAAAAAAAATATTCAGAGGTCACAAATTTATTATACTTGTAATATTTTGGCATCATAAAAAAAATTAAATTTTAATTTATTATCATCTTGTATCAAAATATTTTGAAAATATGTTTATCTATACATAATATTATTATATATACATTACTTTAAAGATTCTGTCCTTCAAACATATTGTTGCATTATAATCCTCCTCCAAACAACACCAGCTTAACAAACATTACCATCTTAATTTAATAATCAAATATTAATAATAATAAAATCTAACCAAATATTTCATTGTAATCAATTTAAAAAAAAAAAATAAAAAAATAAAAAAAAAAAGTTTGACAACAATATAAAAAAAAAAATAAAAAAAAATTAAAATACAAAAATGCTAAAAATAAATTTTTTACAATTGAATTAATAATTACAGAAAAAAAAATAAATAAAAAAAAAATCTAAAAAATTTAAAAATAGTATAAAAATAACTGATATTTAATGAATTAATTGTAGTTTACCATTGCATTTTACAGAGTTAACAACTCAAATCTAACAAAAAAAAAAAAAAACAAAAATATATAATATGTCATTCAAAGTAAGTTTGAAAATAACTGTAGTGAAAATCAAACACCATAAGGATTAAATACACGAACAACAAAAAAAAAAAAAACAAAATAAACAAAATGAAAATGGATTAAAATAAAAAAAAAAATATATATTTCTTTTAGGTATTTATTGGTCTTGCTTTAATTGCGGTTGTTTCAGCTGGTGTTTATCATCATGAACCAGTTTTAGTACATCATACTGCACCTGTTGTACATCATTCAGCACCAATTTTAGTACATCATCATGATCATCATGATCATCATTCACATGATGATCATAGTGCACCACAACCATACGATTTTAAATATGGTGTACATGATAGTCATACTGGTGATGTTAAAGATCAACATGAATCAGCTGATGGACATGGTAATGTACATGGTTCATACAGTTTAAATGATGCTGATGGTTTTAAACGTACTGTTAAATATACAGCTGATCCACATAATGGTTTTAATGCTGAAGTTCATCGTGAACCATTAGGACATGTACCACATCATGCACCAGCACCAGCACATTATATTCATGATGCTCATTATCATCATTAAACAAAATTACAAAAAAAAAAAACAATTATAATTAAGGACTGCTGTATTAAGTTTTTTTGACAATCGCTATGACTTTGACTTTAAAAATAGACAAAAAAAAAATAAAAAAAAAAAAAATTAGAAAAAATATTTTTTTATTTTGTTCGAAAAACAAAAATTAAAAAATTTATTATTTTTAAAAATAAATAAAATACTCAAAATAAAAAATTATTAAAAAAATTATTTTTTTTTATTTTAAATTATATTTTTTATGTAGCATCAAAGTTTTTTCTTTTCTACTTATATAAGGAATTGTAGGGTGTCCACTATGTGATTTATTACTTGTATTTGATTTCAAAGTTTCAGTTTATGAATTTATTAGTTTCACTATGCCATTGATTATTCTGCTTTATCTGTGGTACAAGATACTATTGAACACAAATAAATATTTTTATTTAAGTGCCATCTAATTATTTTGATGTTATATAATTTTATATGACATTAATTATGTATATATGTATATATTTATTTTTTATTATTTATATTATGCTAATTAATTAATTATAATTATATTATAAGAACAATTTATATTATTGATGTTTACTAGAGGCGTTTCGAATGAAAAGTCGGTATTTTAACCACTATACTATTGACTGGATAGTGTGGCATAAAATAACTAATCTAGAAAAAAAACTACATCTTGGATTTTTAAATATTATTTGACATAATGATAATAGTCTGAACTAACATAATATAAAGAAATCATCTGAAAGAAAACTACCCATTTGTTTACACTACTTATCTGGTAAGATTTGAGTATGAAATCCGTTATTTCGAAATCCATAATTTCCAATCTGTAAATACGTAATACTTACAAATCTGTAAAAACAATTTATAAAAAATCTCCGCGGAATTCTTTCCGTAAAAATATTTAAATTATTTATTATCACAAAAAAAAAAAGTGCTTCAAATATTATTATTTAAGTATGTACAGTTATAAAAACAAAAATTGCAATTATTATTTAAGAAAACAGAATATATACCTATACTTTTATAGCTATTCATTATTTATTTAAGAAAGAGTTAAATTTGTTGCCGGAGTTTTATTACATATACAGTAGTAAATTTTGAAATAATTTTTGAAGGTGGTTTCTCTGTTGCTTGGGCTTAATCCTTAGCATATTAATTTTGAATCCTTGGTTTGATCCTCGCAAATTTTTAAAGAAGATGCTATAGGGTTATAATTATGTGTAATTGAACCACGTTTAATAGTTTTTTCAAAAATAAAAGCGGAACTTCAAAGGTCATCCATCCATTGATCTGCCCATCAGTTTATCCCATTTAAGCTGGAATAACATTTTTATTGCAACCTTCGAGCCTAAATCGCAAAAAAGCGTTATATTGTAGTGTTTATAAATTAAATTCATCTAAATTTGTTTTTCAATCCGAAAATGTCAAACGACGGGAATTTTTTAAAAATCTTTGAGTCTTAACAAAAGTATTTAGTATTTTTTGCTAATTAGGTTTGTTATTTAACCGTTATGAAGCCGACATTTTGCAAAATCTTGTACGTCCCTAATGTTAAATGCCTAAGGATAGAAATTTTGAGAGAAGCAAGGAGATAAATTCAAACTATCTCAAAAAAAAAACATTTTTTTTTACATTTTATTCTGAAGATATAAAGTGTTGAAAATTAAAAATTTATCACTTTTAGAGCCGTCCATGAACCTGGACATCTGCAACCAATTTTTAAGATTAAGATGCAAAAATTAAATATCTTATATATCTGGATGAACTACTCTCATGACATTAAAAGTTATTTATTAATTTCTTCATTAATCTAATATTTTAAAACTTCTCTGAAGAATTTCTTCACCATAATTCTCTCAAGCGTGTTGAGTAACCACAATTCTAGGTGCAGGGATCGTGGTTTAATATGTAAAAATTTTAAATATAAAATGTACCTGAGATTTCCTAATTTTTATTGGAGTTGATATTAATTTATCACGTTGATCGATTTTTACCTATTTCTTATAGAATTCCTATAGATTTCTTAAAGTAGAAATGTTTAAATTTAAAAAATAAGTTGTGGCCGAGAATTAATTGATCACTTTTAAATCAAATTTTTAAGAAATGATTAAACTACACAGTTTCTTAAAGAATGCACTGTGGCAGTAAATTAGACCATCTTGAAGCTTAGAATCAAAAATAGCATAATATAAAATTAAACCATTTAAAATAAATCAGTTATAATTTGGTATAATTGACGAATAACATTATTAATATATTTTTTTAGATAGTTCGATTATTACAAGAAATATGTAGGTGAATGATAAAAAAGATCTAAATTTTTCAAAAAATAATTGTAAATATTGAAAATCATGTATGAATTTTCTTATAAGACTTATAGCTTGATTGTGTGTTCCAAACTATTAACGAAGTAAATTTTGGTCTTGCTTCAAATGGTCTATGCAATCATTGCTGTTAGAAGCAATTTAAGTAAGAAATAGCATATATATAGAGAAATTATATAAATTAAAAATAGGATTGGACATTATTCAGATTATTGCGGCACTCTACATGTAATAAGTCTTTGATTTCTTTAGGAGAGAAACGAACGGAACCATAAAGCCTCTGAGTCCAGCTTTAACCAGTTTATTTAAAATATTACGTTATACTAGATCAACAGCTTTGAAAATGTCTATAAATCTCTCTGTAGTAAAATAATAATAATATTAATAATAATACTAATAGCAATAATAACAGCCGCTACAGTGACAGTGGGGGTTGCCTTCAATAATTACCTCATGTAGTAAGGTGTTATATACTACTACATGTTGTAACTGTTGTAACAGCTATAGTAACTGTTAGCAAAATAGTAATAATAATAGACGGATTCATTGTTTCTTTACAGTTCCCCTACCAAGGAGGAAATTCTTGGTGTCTTTGGAAGATTCCCACCTCCCTTAGAAAAAAAATAGAGCTGTAGAAGCTTTACTTAGGTTTAAATTATTATGAAATTCAGAACAGAATTTTAGAAAAACTTCTTCTAAATCCTTTTTTTTTTAAACCAAATTGACAAATGTTGAAAATTTAATTTCTATTCTAGAAAATACATAATTCCTCGCTTAATTAATTTTTAAAAAAAATTTAGAAAATATAAACAAATGAAATAGGTCCCGATGATAACTTTTTTTTTTTTTTTAATACATTTAAATGTGGACAGCAAATTACACAGCCTTTCCTGTTCAGGGGTGTCTGTAAATGTCGTAAGGGGGAATAACTCTTACGACGTATGTGGGATTCGAACCCACACTCCCTCGGTGTTTACAGCGTATTTTATACGCTCTTACTCACTAGGCGATCGAGGGGGTAAGATAATTACTATTACACATATTAGAGAAACCCTTCTTTTAAATAAATGAATAACCTTTAGCATTGTTCTAAGATTTTCAGAAAATAATCATGAAACACACTTTTATTAAACAAATCCACTTGAACACCAATCATCTGGAAACAAATCCACTCTTAAAAAAAATTTTTCACGTGTTGTCTTAAAGTTTTATTGGATAATTAACTTTTTTTTTAATTATTCATTAGTTTCAATTCTATTTCTAAAAATTTATATAATTTAAAATAATAATTAATTAAATTTCATATTCAATATGAATTTACTTTCAATGCTAAGTTAACACGATAAATATTAGAAAATAATTTAAATTTTTTTCTTCTTCTTTAACTGCATTTTTATTTCTTTGTTTTTTTTTTTTTATAAATCCAAAATTAAGAGGAGAAAATGAAAGAGTATAAAAATGATTGTCGTCGAATAGAATATATATAGTTTATCATTAAAACTTACTCAGTCAACAACTAAATAAATCAACCAAAATAAAAAATTTTTTTAATTAAAATGACATTTAAAGTAAGATTTTAAATGAAAAAATTTTAAATCATAGGATTACTTATGATTTATTAACAAATTGATTAACATTTTTATAATCTTAGGTTATTGTTGTCCTTGCATTCGCTACCGTGGTATCAGCTGGAGTATATCAACATCATGAACCAGCACATCATGCTGCTGCAGTTTACGTAGAACATCATGATCATCATTCACATGATGATCTTAGTGCACCACAACCCTATGATTTCAAATATGGTGTACATGACAGTCATACCGGTGATGTTAAAGATCAACATGAAACAGGTGATGGACATGGTAATGTACATGGCTCATACAGTTTAAATGATGCTGATGGTTTTAAACGTACCGTTAAATATACAGCTGATCCACATAATGGTTTTAATGCTGAAGTTCATCGTGAACCATTAGGACATGGACATGGACATATTGTTGCAGCTGCTCCAGCTCATCATATCGCTTATGATGATCATCATATCGCTTATGATGATCATCATCATCACCATTAAATGATTTTCATTTATTTAACTGAATTTTTGTCAGTTTTAATAATTGTTACTTGACTAATTGTGATAAAATTAACTATTTTTTGTTCTTGGAAAAATGAATTAAAAAAAAAAAAATTAAAATAACAAAAAATTTATTGTATATGTATTTATAAATATTATTCAAAAAAAAAAAAACTATTTTAAACAGTTATCTTTTCGATCCTTTTGTAGCCACTCATATTATAAAAAAAACCAGTATGTGTATGTACATGTATACCAGTTATCGGAAAGCTAAAATTGAAGAACTAATTTTATTTCTGAACTCTGCGGGTTGATTATAGAACATAATTCACAACCAAAAATACTAGGAAATAGTATTAAAATGGCACATTGTCTGTGGTTACTATCGTGATAGATTTCTAGAGACTGAAGTCATGTAAACCAACCAATCCATCCGTATGAATCCTATAAATAATCATTTTCAATCCTGAGCTTTTTTAGCAAACAAATATAAAATCAAATAATTCTTATTTAGATCTACGATACGTCTACAAAATGTATAGTTAAAACAAGTAAAAATATATATTAGATACAAATTATTATATATAGTTAACATATTGTAGAAAGAATGCTATATAATTAATTTGATATTCGATTTACCAATAAAAAAACTTTGGTTTTTATCTCTTGTAAAATAGTGTAACACGTATTACCATAAATATTTTTTACAAGTTTTATAATAAACACCCTTTTTATAATGTATACACAAGAAAAGTCAATTTTAGTTAATTTTAAAAAAACTGAACTAAATTTTTAATTGCATTCCCGTCACTTAGTGAATGTACTTATATGTACACTTTAATAAATACTGTTAAATAATGTTCGAAAATTCACAAGAAACCCAAAAAAAAAAAAAAATTCAAGTACAACTGTATTGTAAGTTACAATTCAATGATACCCAGATTTATTTTCTTGTTTTTCATAAAATAATAAAAATTCGTTTCGCCATCAAATAGCAATAAAAAAAAACAAAAAAAAAAAATTGTAAATTTAAATTTTTTCAATATTTTTAAATTACATATTGCATACTAAATAGGTACATACCATAAATTATTTTAAATAGCTATTTGATTTTTATCTTATAAAATTTCCTGTTTTTAAATTAATATTTTTGGAAAAATTACAAAATTCTTGAATTATTCTAAGTGGGTGTTCTGTTTAAAATTAAAAAAAAAATTACTTTACTCATATATCATTAACAGTTATTATTTTCTTAAGAATACTTAAGGTGTACAATATGACTTCCAATTTATTTTTCCATCTTCATCATCATTTTGTGTAATTTTCTCTATATTTTTTTCCTTGCCACTCCAATGAGAAGTATAGGGTATCCACTAAGTCATTTATTATTCATATTTGACTAAGTTTCAGTTTCGAGAATCATTAATTTCACTAAGCCGTTGATTACTCGGCTGTAGCTATTGTACAAGACTTAAACATCTCTATTATTTCTACGCCATCTATTATATTATACAAGAATTATGGTTTTATTATTATTTTATTATGTAGCTATTACGCTATTACAATATGATATTTTATTATAATTTATATGACAAAATATTTTTAATTTAATTATATTCTACTAATTATATATTATAAGATCTATATAAAATCTATATAAAATCTATATAATTTTTTATTAATCTATATGATCCATCCGGGGTTTGAACCCGAAACCTTTCGTATGAAATTTTTAATATATACAAATGGGATAACCGATGGTAGCACTTTTACAATATCAGCCGAAAGGTGATGCAAACTTGTCCCCACATGCTGTAAAATTCTTACATCCTATAATTAAAATAAAAGATAAAATATTTTCTTTTTGATTTTGGAGTCAAAGGCTGTGATCGTGGATTTAACACATAAAGGTTCTGTCTTTTTTTAAATCCCTTCGATCTCTTTGTAACCATATATATTTCATATTAATATTCCATACTATACTTTCATATTAATTAAAAAAGAAAACTTTAGATTATGTCTCCTGTAACATAGAAAACCTCTCTACCCTATTTTCTGATATCTACTCGTAATAATTAAACATATACAAAATCATTAAAATACCCAAAAGTGAATTTAGTATGGAACTGTTTTAAATACGACGCTTAAACTCCAGTTGGAAACTTTTTTAACTTTTTTATGGTCAACTTCAATAAAACGGTATATAAAAACAAAAGCGTATATTGGTGCAAAATTAATATAATAGTAAAATCTTAAGTAAAAATTAATTTTGTGTCTGTATTTTCTACAAATATTTTATAAAAGGTGATTAATACGATAGCATGAAATAACTCCTTAAGAAATAACTCCACAATCCAAAAATAAAATAATTCCTCAAAAATTTTTCTTGTTTTTCTTTTGATGCGGAGTTTTTTCATTTTGTGCGGATTTATTTCATTTCTATTTTGCGGATTTATTTCACTTTTTCATAGCACGTAAATAAAAAAATGAAATAAATCCTCAAATTAAATTTTTCCGGATTTATTTCATTTATGTAGCATATTTTCATAAAATATTGAAAAAATATGCCTATTAGTTTGACTGTGTCCGTCTGTATGTCTGTTTGTCTGCCCAGGTTTACAAAAGTTCTAGAGCAATGAAATTTTAAGTACGGATAGACATTGCAAAAAAATTAATCTTATGGAAGAACTATTTTCTATAGCCCAAACCTTTGCTGAATTATAATCTCGTAAAGTTCGAAAAAGTCCTATATTGAAATTGTTATAACACAAGTTCTATAAGGTATATCTTCAATCTGAAAACCCCAAACTTTAGCTTCTTTTATTATATTTACAAATATCGATATAATAAATATATACTTTTGCCATGTGGTATTTTAATTTACCGTTACACAAAACTCATTTTTTGTAAAACTTTTAGCCCCTTCTATCTTCTAAATTCTAAACGGTTGCAACTTTGAAATTTTGAGAGAAGTTATATCTTCCAAAATAAGTATAAATTATTTCAGCAAATATTTTTGTGTTGCTTCCGTTTAGGAGTTCTAAGGGATCCGAAACTGAAAATACCCTGTTTTTAAACACCTGTCGAAATTTGTTTCACGTAATATATAGAAATTAAAGCTCCAACATTATATCTTTATTTCAGTTAACAGCTTTTCTTGATAATATAGGATTACCTTAAAATTGACTAAAGTGTAACTTAATTTTTCTAAGACTAAAAATAAAAGTATAGCCGTAAAATCATAAATGTCAGTTAATTCACATAATTTTATAATCTAAGATAACATAATTTAAGTAAGGAAATATTTATTTGGAGCATCCATCTTAAATAATGAATTTAAAAATAAATTCATTGGTCTTTATAATAAAAAAGGTTAATTACTGATGTTACTAGGGTAATCATATCGTTAATATTTTACTAAATCCTAACTGAAATTCAAACGTAAAATACTGAAACATTTGCATTTTCCCAATATTTTTTTAATATCAAATTCCTCTCTGAAATTATAATTCCATAAAATATGTCTTAAAAACTGCAGTAAGTATGACGAATTATTATTTAAAACTAACATTTGTCTATTATATTTAAAGGAGTCCATTATGCTGTTGATATGATTTTAAAAGCAAAATAAATAAAAAAAATTGAATACATGAACACATTAAAAATTGCATATATTTATTCAAAAATATTGTGGGAATTTGAATTATATTAAAAAATATTAAAAAATAATCAACTTCCAATGAATTACTATGCAATACCGATCTTTTTATCACATTATATTTCTTAAATATTTATATATGCTTTTACAAACGTAAAATTAAATTTGATATTCGAATATAATTCAAAACTACTTTACATTTTGTAAAGCTTAATCAATTTTTTTTTTTTTTTTTTATTTTAAATTTAAATCTTATTTACAAATAACATTGCAAATTTAAGAGACCTTGAAATTTTGCAATTTTTGTCCTCATAGAATGTCACATACTGGTATTTACATACAAAAAATCTATAAAAAAATAAACAAATAAAAAACTCATACCTTTATTCAATTTAATCTCAAATTATTCAATCAACATAACGTCATTACATTTTTTATTTTATTTCTTTTCTTTTGTTACGCAAAATTTGTTTGTGTTTTTTTTTTTTTATTTTATTTTGATTAATTCCAAATTAAAAGTGCAAAAATATTTGGTATAAAAAAGACATTCATCGTGTAGATCATATATAGTTTACCATTGAATCTAATTCAGTCAACAACTAAACAAATTAATCAAACACTTTAATTAAAAATGGCATTCAAAGTAAGTTGAAATTCGAAAAAAAATTTTATTTTTAAAGCCAAAGGATTACTCAATAACTAAAAACAAAAGGATTATAAAAGGATATATAAATAAAAAAAAAAAATTATTATAATTTTAGCTTATTGCTGTTCTTGCTTTCGCTACTATTGTATCAGCTGGTGTTTATCATCAACATGAATCAGGTCATCATGGTGGTGCAGTTTATGTAGAACATCATGATCATCATTCACATGATGATCTTAGTGCACCACAACCCTATGATTTTAAATATGGTGTACATGATAGTCATACCGGTGATGTTAAAGATCAACATGAATCAGCTGATGGACACGGTAATGTACATGGATCATACAGTTTAGTTGATGCTGATGGTTACAAACGTACCGTAAAATATACCGCTGATCCACATAATGGTTTCAATGCTGAAGTTCATCGTGAACCATTAGGACATGGACATGGACATGGACATATTGTTGCTGCTGCTCCAGCTCATCATATCTCTTATGATGATCATCATCATCATCATTAAATATGTTACATTTATTTAGAAAAATTAACCTCACTTTTAAAAAACGATACATGACTTGTGATAAATTTACTATTTTTTGTTGTTGAAAAAATGAATTAAAAAAAAAAAAAACAAAAAAAAAATCTATTGTATTTTTTCAAATATAAAAAATTTAATGCTAGTAAAATTAATGGAAGGTAAAATTAAAATAGTTTCTATAAAAAACAAAGTTGCAGAAACTGGAATACAGTATAGCAGAAACTGGAATCCGCAGCTTGAAATTGTTCAATTCAATAGCAAAACTGGAATTTATATGAAAATGCATTATGTTTTGGGTTATCTTGTGGAGGGATTACCGAACGGACATAGCTAGATCGACTCAGCATTTAGTCTTGAGCAAGAACATAGTATGTACTTTTCCATATTTGTCTCGTCTCCATTGAGGTGTCACAAACGTAATTTTTTATAGCTTCAACTATGTTTGTATAGGTATAAAGATGGAGTTTCCATATTCACTAACCGGCTAATCAAATTTTTCTTTAACAAAGTTTCTAATACCCTTAAAACTATATAAAACGGGGATCTTATATTGGTTCATTTTGAATTATATTTTTCTACATAAATCTCTGAACTACTTTCAATTTTTTACTAATTAATGTTAGAATTATTTTGAGCAAAGAAACCTCAAAATATTAAAAAGAAAATAAATTTTCTAACATAAAACTATCGACATCTTTCATAACGGTTATTTTTGTGTGCCTTAATAAGATCCTTAAATCTTAAATGTTAGAACGAACCGATTGAAAAATTATTAAGTCTTTTCAATTCTTTTATAGTTAACTTTTCCATCCAAATTCTATATTGCTTTTCTAAAGAGAAAGAAAATTCTTCCAGACCTTTGTAATTTTATTCAATATTCGTGTTCATAAGTTTCTTCACATAAAAATATTCTTAACACAGTTGTGTTTCTCAATTTCATTAATTATCTTTTCTGTATCAGACCAATATATGTGTAAAAAGACCAATATATTATCTAGTCAGTAAAAATGTGCTTGTCCACTTTTTTGTTTGTTAATTATTTCTTGCAGCTTGAATGTTATAACAAATAAGTCGGGCGCCTTTCGTTCCAGTTCTGGGCATTCTAAATATCTTACTAATTTATATAGTGATATTATTTATTTTGTTATATTACACATTATATATTTTGCATGATATATGGTTGGAAGGGGGATTATGTAATTGCAAATTATCTTTATTTCCTAAACTCTTACGAACTGTGCAAGATTTGAATTCACACTCCCTCAATCTATAAACAATCTAAAGTCTAACTACTCGGACACCGGTTTGCCTAATTTATTTACAGATTTTAACATGTGAACTGCAATATTTTTTTTTTTTTCATTTTATTATTCTTGTATTTCACAATAGCCCATTTTCAAAAATTAAAATAGAATAAGTGCTTATTAATTTCACTCTATTCGTCCGTCTGTCTTTTCTTTCATCAATCTACAAAACTTTTAATTTTTTTAGGATTAAGTAACTACATTTTAACTAAAGATAGATCTCTCAAAAAATTTAAATTTTTGAGAGGTTTTTAATGTAGTTCTGTCCGTTATTAAGCTGTAGCTCCATAAACTTTCAAAAAATCCTGCATTCATAAGATTTTATTAGCAAACGTCAGAACATTTTTTCTACTTTATAATAATCAAGGCAAAAATAATTTAACTTTTTACAAATAAAAATTTGGTCTTTAAATTTAACATTATATGAAATCAAAATTATGGCAAACCTTCGCGTATTTTGTCAAACACCTGAAGTTAAGGATTTTAAAATTAAGAGAAGAAAGACCTTTAAGAATAAGCATAAGTTACTATAGAAAAAAATTATGTATCCTCCCCCAATAAAAATCTATAACTTGTCAAAAATTGTATAAGTAGATATAAATCGAACTACGATACCTGAGAAATCTTTTTATAGGTAAGATGCAGACATTTTAAATATTATGTTTTTACATGACATGTAAATTATCTCTTTTAATTTTAGATTATTCCCTTAAAATTTAAAAGTATGTTTTTTGATTTTATATACCTACAAAAAAATGTATTATAAATTTTGATACAAAAATAATAATAATTCCAGAATGTTTATAATATCATTGTTTTATAATACCATATCGGTCTCCCAGCTTTTTCTTCTAATATCATGTTCGTTAACTTTTGCATGTACCTTTGCTTTTGAAAAAATAAGGTACACAACATACGATTTAAAATCGGTGAATAAGGTGGTTAAAAACTTAAAACAAACAAAGCAGAATGTAAACCAAAGGTTTTTAAAAGCGCACATTTCCAAAAGATAATACAAATCGTTTGGAATTGTGACTTGCATCAAAATTTATATAAGAATATAATAAGAAAAAATGTGAAAATAGCATATTTTGGAAATTTTGAGGGGCTGTAAGTGCGGAACCCTATATAACTAATAAAAACCGTTATCACAATTAAAAATATATTATTGAAGCTTTAATTTGTATTTCTTGCCGAAGAGAAATTTATACAGGTGTCTAAGTTACAGCTGTATAAAAAAACCTAATTTTTAATTTTAAAGCTCTAATAGCTCTTAAATAGAGGATGTTACAAAAAAAATTTTCTTAGGAAACTTATGTTAATTCTAAAAGTTCTTTCTTGTCTCAAAATTTCAAATTCCTATCTAAAAGTGTAGCGTAGTTATGAAAAAGTAAAAATGGTGCAAAATTTGGTTTTCACATAACGGTAAATTCAAATAGTAAATTACAAATTTTTACATTATTTTTATATTGTTTTATAGAAATAAGAAAATGTCCGGTCTTCTAGCGTTTTTAGGTTGTAAAACTACTACGCAGAGCTTGAGATATATACATCTGAAAATAGGACCTTTTTGCAATTTTGAGGGGCTGTAACTCTGGAATCCTATACAACCAAAAGAAACCGTTAACACAGGTAAAAACATATTACATGAGCTTTAATTTTGATTTCTTATCGAAGAAAAATTTGTACAGTTGCCTAACTTACAAATGTTTGAAAATAGCAAATTTTAAATTTTTGAAGCCTAATAGCTCATGAACGGGGGGTGGTCCAAAAAAATTTTCTGAAGAAACTTATACTAATTCTAAAAGTTCTTTCTTATCCCAAAATTTAAAGTCGCTATCTAAAAGCGTGCCGAAATTATGATGGTAGAAAAATCATGCAAAATTTGGTTTTACCATAACGGTAAATTTAAATGCTAAATTTAAAAAAATGTATAATTTTTATATTGATTTAGAAAGATAAAAAGATTATTGTCGAATTGCGTTTTCAGTTTGATAAAATGTTAAGTAAAACATGAGATATGCGCATTTAAAAATAGGGTTTTTTCAAAGTTTGAGGAGCTGTAGCTAATGATGGATGGGGCTACATGAAAAAGTTGTTATACAACATTAATTTTTTATGAGCCGTGGTTAAAATTGTTTTTCTTTATCTTTAATGGTGTAGAAGTTTTATAAACAAACAGACGGACGGACAGAATGAAACTAATAAGCACATATTTTCAATTTTTTTTTTGGAAATGTACTAAAAAGAGGTTTCACTACATAATTCTTCAACCTCACTGACTTTATGTATTTCATTAGGCATTATTCATTATACACCAGACTCGGACTACATACACGCCATTTTGAATTTGAATTTTTTCAAAAAGTTCTCATAGAAAATTACAAAATTTTTCTGAATTGCAAAAACTGTTATTATTTTGCAGTGAATTCTGCCCTTTGTATTAATCACACGAATTAGAGTTATATTTCCACTTCAGATTGCTGAAACTGTTATATTTGCTCAAGTCTATTTTTTTAAACAAGCAGCAAGCTTAAGATTCAAGCGCAAATTAAATCGCTATTCGTCTATTAAAATGCAAAGGCTTCGATTTCTTTTTTTTTAAAGTGCTTTATTTGTTTTTTTTGTTTTTTTTACATTACATAATTAATTTTTACATTACATAATTTTAAAGAATTAATTCTGTTTTTCATTTTTGACATAATGAAGGTCTTAGTACAATATTTATTCTAATTTATTAAGTTAAATTTTTATTTATTTTTGTCTTTTCTATTTGCTAATTGTTTTTATTAATTAAAACTTTAAAAAAATTCATTATTTTGGGTTTTAATTTTTATAAAAATTAATGCCATTCCTTACTTACAAAAGTCTTAAACTAATCTTAAATGATAGAACATAAATACTAACCTAAGAAACCTAAAAACTATACTACTACTTATACTTAAGATTTAAGAAAATATAAATTAATATTTTATATTATTAATTATTCAATCGGCCCACCAACATCTTGAATTATATTTTTTTGAAATATAATTTATCTATTTAGGTAATATGTTATACCTCAAGAAGAGATTATCTGTATCTTCAGGGTTATATATTAATTTATGCTCGGTAACACTTCTATTAATATGATATTATGTTATTGGTTAGTCATTTTTGTGTTGGATATATTTATTTTCATATAAGAAAATGAAGCACTCCTATAACACTATTTCATTTTCCATCGTTTTTTGAAAATATTTTTTCGTTTGGGTAATATACATGAGCTATTTGCGACTTTTCTGTTATTTATCTTACTTTAGCAAAGTGGTTTGTAATTAATTTTTATAATGAAAAATACATTAATTCTCTCTATTTTTGCGGTCTCATAAATTAAATTCCTTCCTGTAGTATCGGATTATAATCGCATCGGGCTGTGAATCCCGAAATTTTATTAACGCAAGTGCTCAGTATATGTCTTTCCATTTTTCTGAATTTTTCCATATTTGTTACAAAATTAATCTTATATAAAGCCTTCATTAGACTTGTAATAACATATGGTGCGCAAATATAGTACAAACAATTTAACAATATGGTTTTTTTATATTTTCATATTATAGTTTTAGACTTTAGATGAATTAATATTTATTTTTGTTATTTTAACAACTTCTGATATTGTACCACTTTCTTCGCACACTTTCGCTGTATCAATATGTATTTATTTTTGGGACGGAGTTATTTTATTTTTATATTAAATAGGATTTAAAATAGATATGGTTCCATTTTTAAGTTTATACACAATTTTTTTTTTTTTTTAAATGATTACCTTATTTCAATCTTTAATTTTTTATAATTTTAAAATGTTTGATAAAAGTTAAAGTTATCCTCTAGAAAAGAACAAAAGTCATTCTTCGTATTTATTTTAACTTTTAAAAAAAATCTAAATAAAACCGATACCTTAACATATCAACCTAAAGTAACAAAAAAACCAAAAAACACAAAACAAAAAACAAAAATTCTTAAGCAAAAAATATTTTTTTTTTTAAAGTATGGTAAAATCGTATAATCTTGAAAATATCTTAACTTAAAAAATGTCTAAACAACATTATATATGACCTTTAATTAATTAACAAAATTATATTTGTACGTATTAATTAAAATATGCAGCATTTTTCAATTAATTAAATTATTTATGTAATTTTTTTCTTTAGACAATCAAACTTTTTAACTAAATTAAAGTCGATTTATTGATTGAAGTTATTTTAAGTAACCAACACGAAAAAAAATATTTATAAATTCTTCTACTTATAATATACAAGTAGATTTTACTTTTAAGAATGACCCTCAATTACTTTCACAATTTAATCCTCATTAAAAAAATATGGCAAATTCTTAATTTTCAAAGGTATAGGTAATGCACAAAAAAAAAAAAAGTATAAGCTTATAACCACCAAAAATAACTATTCATTGATTAGCTTTAGCATTATTATTATTATTTTTTTTTTTTTATTATTTATTTATAAACTTTCTTTGTTTGTTATTTTTTTTTTTGTTTTTTTTTTTTTGATACAAAAATAACTTACATACATGAATATTTAATATGGAAAAAAAAAACAGTATATAAATAACTGATATTCAATGAATCAGATGTAGTTCACCATTGAATCTAATTCAGTTAACAACTAAAGAATTCAACTAAAAAAACAAATATTTTTTTTAATTAAAAATGGCATTCAAAGTGAGTTTCCCGACACCTCATTTTATATCAAATTTAAGGATTACTTATTTACTCAAAACAAAAAGGATTACATTTTACATACAATCAAAAAAAAAAAACAAAAAAAATATTTTTTTATATTTTTTTAATTAATTTTAGCTAATTGCTGTCCTTGCTTTCGCTACTATTGTATCAGCTGGTGTTTATCATCAACATGAATCAGGTCATCATGGTGGTCAAGTTTATGTAGAACATCATGATCATCATTCACATGATGATCTTAGTGCACCACAACCCTATGATTTTAAATATGGTGTACATGATAGTCATACCGGTGATGTTAAAGATCAACATGAATCAGCTGATGGACACGGTAATGTACATGGATCATACAGTTTAGTTGATGCTGATGGTTACAAACGTACCGTAAAATATACCGCTGATCCACATAATGGTTTCAATGCTGAAGTTCATCGTGAACCATTAGGACATGGACATGGACATGGACATGTAGTTGCTGCTGCTCCAGCTCATCACGTTTCTTATGATGATCATCATCAACATCATCATCATTATTAAAGACAAAATAGGAAACTACCATTATAATATTTAAATCAATTATTTTGTTGTGATATGGAGATATAAATTCTTTTTTTGAATTATGAATAGTTAAACGAATGAAAAAAAAAAACAAAAAAAAGAAAATATATAAAAAATGAGATTAAAAAAAAAAATTAAATTTTATTGTATTTTTTTAAAATTGGTTGAGCACACCTATAATTCATTATTTGCCAAATAAGTTTTTTTTTTTTTAAATAGAATTTTTAAAAGCGTTGGTTTTTTCTTTTGTCTTAGGTTTTCTTTTAAAGTAAGTATATTCAACTCTAAAAATCTGAAAAGTGCCAATAAAATTTTTTCCACGAATCGGTTAATATTGATAGGATTCAGTTTTGTGATCTTTAAATAAATTCAAACTCTCTTCGAAATAAACAAAACGTGTAATAGGCTTGCTTAAATGGCTTCATACCATTACGCTTTAATCTTTGCGACTGAAATATTTAATAAATGCGAGCTATTTCTAGAAATTTTAAGAAAATAATTTAAAAAAAAAAAAAAAAAAAAAAATATCGCAGTTCTTTTAATAAAATTCAATTCCCTATTTTCTATACTTTTCTTACTCTCTGTTTTGTCTCTTTTTCTTTCCTGTTTCTCTTTCTCTTTCCATATTTATTTTCCTTTATTACTGTATATGTTTTGCTTGACTATTCAAAACAAACCAATAAATGATCTTTCAAGAGGATTATGGTATTTTTAATTGCATTGAATTATTGGCAATCTTAGAAGTTTCTGTTGTAAATTTATTTTGAACACAAGCATTTCTGTCTTGAAGTTATTGAAACTAAGGATGTACTTAGGAGGAAACTAAGGAAATTTAAGGAAACTAAGGATGTACTGTAAGGATGAAAAGGATTAAATTTTATTATTTTTTTACAAGAAAGTAAATAATTTCTTCAATAAATGTTATAATGTACATATAATAGACCGTAAAAGCCATTTGATTAGTATAAAGTATGCATAGTAAGATTAATTTTTTTTTCTTGTTAAGCATTGCTTTAAATTCAAATCAGTTATTTTGAATGAGCAATGAGCAATTTTGTTTCCCCTTCTAAATATATTTACTAAATATATAAATATAACCAATTGAATCTTTTGTTAAATAGAACTAAAGATTTATAATTGATATCATTATGTTGAATGTCCATGAAGGGTTTTAATCCCATTTTAACTGATTAAAATTCCATCCATGACGCACTTTAAATAAAAATACTGTATTTATTGTGCATTATTTAATCTTTATTATTTGAATTTTTAACACTTAGAATTACTTTGTCAATTATCTTGTTTCAAGAGTATAACAATAAGAAATTTAATTATTTTTAATATTTAATCTGATAATAAAATGCGGATACATATTATTTATATGAATTTGAATACCTGATTGTATATGTAATGCCATCAATAATAAATCTTTAGGAAATCATTACGATATAAATTTAATAATAATTGATTTTTGGGTTTTTTTTTTTTTGAATAATCAATGTCAAGTGTTTTAAATCAAAAAAAAAATTTTTTTTTTTTCTTTCTTTTCGAATTTAATAAGATTTAATTAAATAAATTTACAAAATTATTAAAATATGTTTGGAATTTTCTCACATCATCTTAATAATTAACCAAACCTTTTTGATACAATATACAAAAAAAAAACTTTATGTTGCAAAGTATAAAATTATGTAAAACAAAAACCACTTTATCTTGGGATTTTTTAATTTGGATATAAAAAAAAAAAAAAAAAACCAAATAATTACTTTTTTAAAGTGTCAAATTGAAAATTTTAAATTCATGTAACAATAAGACAGAGTGTATTGACCTTTAGAAAAAAATACAAAAATTCATCATCAAATAAAATAATTATTTTTTTGCAAAGAAAATTTACTTAGTTTTATATTAGATACTAAAAATTTTATTTGAAAAGTGTTACCATATTGATTATTATACGGAAAGAAAAAGATCGAGCGAAATAATGTGCTACGGGTAACAACACCTTTACTATAACAGTACTTACAATTATATAGTTCAATACATCGAATTGCTGTTACTTTTGGTAACCTAAAGTGCTGAACCTAATGAGAAGTTTACGAAAAAACTTTTAAAATTTGCTAATGTATTGATAAGAATTTTAAGATGTTAGAGATACTATATGAACTTTATGAGATTATGAGTATGTACACTGTTCAAGCTTTAGAAATGTTTTTCTTGTTTTCAAATTTTTTATCAGGCGCCTAACTATGTAAAAATTTCCTATCTTAGATATTTGTGATTTTAAGTTGCGATAGGAAAATAAATTGGAACTGTGTATCACATTTTTTAGAAATGCCTTATAAAAAGTATATTTATTATTTTTATTTTCTAAGATAAATATTGAATGGGATGATACTCTTTTTTAATATCATTCAAAATTTAAGCCTAATAAATGAAACTTTTATGTATATGTAAAAGACAAAATAAAGAATTATTTAAAAATACTGTTAAGAAATACTGCTGTACTGTACTGTCTTTTGATTAAGTTGGCTACAACTTTGAAATTTTTAAAGGAAAGATATTATCAACATGGGGGCAGGAGCAAATACGAATATTTCACTATCGTAACAAACATTATGTGAAGCTATTGCTATAGAAAAAACTTGTCTTCAAATAAAATTTCATTGAAAATATCGTTAAAAGAATAATGAAAGAAGTATATTACATACATTTTTATATTTTGAATGTAAATCTATATTTATATTTTTATGTACTTGCATTTTAAAGTTTCTCTATTTCATATTTCTTTTTTTTTTTTATAAAGCCAGCATAACACATCCTAAACTAAAATTCTTATCGCCTGAAGAATGTCAAGATAGCATTAAAATGCAGTATTAAAATTTTTATTTGAAATTGTGATGGTTGCGATTTTTGATTTTCAAAATGACATATTTTGAAATGCGAGATCCGTTTAGCTAAAGTAACAGTACGCTCCAAGAGCTCAAGCCCTTAAAAATCTGATATTTCAAAGTGGGGTAGAAAATTTCTTGAAAAATCTAATTTACAAGTTATTAGAATTCAAATCAAAATTTTAAGAAATTTTCTAGTACAATGTCTAGGTTATTCAGGAATAAATTAAACTACTGTTTTTTTCTACATATTTGTTAATAAAAACTTTGTTTATGTTGCTTTTAATTTTATTATTTATCTTAAAGATAAATCTTTTAAAAACCATTTATTACAAAATATTTTAAATCGTAGGATTTTAAGTGTATATTTTATACCACATAAATCTAATAAAAATATGTATGGTATATCTTACATAAAACACAAAAATACTCAAATATATTATGACTTGCCGCAATTTTCGACATTTCCAAATCTCTCTTTATACACTAAGAAAACTTTAAGTTTTTCAGGCACGTGCAATTTTAATTAATTACAAAAAAAAAAGAAAAAACCAAAAAAAAAATACTTAAAACAAAAGTGAATTTTTTTTTTTAATATTATTTTTGGAGTTTTGCACTCATTTTTTATACTCATAATTATTATTATTATTTTATTTATAACTTTTTGAAAATATCTTTAAGTTTTCTTCTTTTCTTTTTTTTTTTTAACTATTCATATTTATTTTATGAGTTTATTACTTAAATGTTTTTTATATATAATTGTAGTTAACGCATATAATATGAAATAATATCGAAAAAATCAGTCCACTGTATTTACTCTAAATATATATACAAAAATTTTTTTTTGTTTCTGTCTCTTTTCTTCTTCTAAAGATTTTATATTTTAATTAGAAGGTCAATAAAGTACAATTTTTGGTATTCACATTAAAACAAAAAAAAAATGAAATTATATCATAAAATTATGAAATTATAAATGAAACAAAACAAAATTATACTCAAAAAATAAAAATGAATACAAAAAATTAAGTGCACTTTTAACACTTTTTTACATTTAAATACTGAACTTCTTTCTTTGAAATATGAAAGAATGTATAAAAAGAGTTTACCGTTGGACAATTAAAGTCACAAATTAAATAGCTACCATTCAGTAAACTAAATTTTATTTTTTTATTTACAAATTTAAATTTATTTTTAATTTGACAGAGATGTTATCAAAAGTAAGTGTTAACATAATTTTTTCTTGTCGTAAATGCAATCAAGTTATATTGCATTAAAAAAAAAAATTAAATTCTAACAATACAACTTTTAGATCATTGCAATCTTTGTTTTAACATCTTATGTTAATGCTGGAATTATACCAAATCATTATGAAACTATAGCACATCATCAACATCATCATGGTGAATCATCACATATTATTGCTGCACCAACAATAATTAAACATATTGAACCAGTTCATTTAGTCAAACATGTTGAAAATGATCATGAATATGAGCATGAACATGAACATTATGAATCACCACAACCATATAATTTTGCTTATGGTGTACATGATAGTCATACCGGTGATGTTAAAGATCAACATGAATCAGCTGATGAACATGGTATTGTACATGGATCATATAGTTTAATTGATGCTGATGGTTATAAACGTACTGTTAAATATACAGCTGATCCACATCATGGTTTTAATGCTGAAGTACATCGTGAACCATTAGAACATATACCACAACATAAAAATATTGTTACTGCTGTTAAAGAAGAACATGCCCCAACTCCATTTCATATTGAAACAAAAACTACAAAAATTGTTTCACCATTAGTAACAAAAGTTGTACATAGTTATCATGAACCATCATTATCAAAAGATTTTCATTATGTTAATGCACCAGTTTATCATTCACATCATCATTAAAGTGATATAAAAAAAATAAATTAAGATGATAGAAAAAAATTCATATGTTTTTTTTGTTTTGTTTTTGTATAGACTTAACATATTAATTTATAAATTATGGATAAAATATTTGTTATATTATTTTTTTTTTTTATAAACACCTAGATATTATTTTTATATTTTTTAATTGTTTTTAATTTTTTTTTTCTTTATAACTATAAAGTCTTTGTAAATATTTTATATTTAAATTTTAAAAAGAAGAAAAAAAAATTTAATTATTTAAATTGCATATTTTTTATTTATTGTTTTTTATTCAAATATTCAATATTTGAAATTTCATACGTTTTTTTAATTTCTATATTGAGTTTCAGAGATTGAATAAAAGAATTCACTTAATTCATTTAAATTATTTAAATCATTTGTCTTTAATAAAAGTATTTATGCTTTGTTAACTTCTATACAAAACCAAAATGTAATGAAGACAACTAATCAACGGATCAACGGATGAGTAAAGTAAAATATGTTTGAAACAAAAACGTTATATTTTTTATCAATATATAATTGTCTTTATCTGAACTCTCAAGAACTCATATTTAATGTTTATATTATACAATAACTTTGGGATCATTATTAATTGCCTACTTAATTAAACGTAGATAAAAAAATATTTTAGGATAAAAAACCACTCGCAGGAAAATATAAATTAATAATTCGCATAAAACATGTTAAATTTATGTATCAATCATTTCCTCAATTAATTTTATAAATATGTATTGCATATTTTCTTTGATGAGAATTTTAATTTTTTTTTTTTGCTTATTTAATGTTAAACAGTGCAATATGGTGTAATGTTACAAATTGCATTAAAAAATGCATATAATATAATGTGCAATTGATTATTTTTTAAATATATTAGCAGCTCTAAACGGTAAAGTAGCGTTTTAACAAAGTGAATTATATTTATTAAATTATTTTTAAGATAACTTAAATTTAGTTTTTTGTTTTGTTTTTTTTGCAATAGCAAACTTCAAATTTTAAGTTTTACTCGAAAAAAATATATGTAGCTACTTATTAGATTGTGCAATTATGATGTCAAATAAAGACATTTATTTATTTATTATATAATTGTGTAATAAGACATGAAATATAAGTTTTGTATGTTCAAAAAAGTAAAAAAAACATGATTTTATCTTTTAAAAAGTTTTTTTTTTTTTCAAGAGCATAGAACATGAACTAAGCGTCTTATTCTTCATATTTAACTAAGCTTCATTTTTGTTTTAATCATTATTTTGATTAAATAGCACTATATTGCACAATGTTATTAATATATAATATACTTGTGCGCCATCTATTATTTAATACAAAAACTATTTTTTTGTTTATTTAATTTAAACTACGATATTAAATATTACGATAAAAACTATTACGATATAAATTAGATACTAATATTATATTTATGATCTGATTGAGATTTGACCTTGAGGCATTTTAATTCATTTTTGACTCAACCATTACCCCGTTAGTTAGATAAATTGTATTTAAAAAGCATATTAAAAATCAGAACAAAAACAAAAGATTTCTTTATAATGCAATTATAATTTGAACCAGGAAGTTAACAAATTTATTCTCAAAAAAAAAAGATTTTAAGTATAAAAAATAAATAAAACCTTATATTAATAATAAATTCTTATAGTTTTTAATTAATTTTTGTTTAATCCTGAAAAATACCAAACAATTGTAATTAAATAATTAAGTAATGGAAACGCAAAAAAAAAAAATCTTTTCTTTTTAAATATAATTTTAATAAGAGATGTTTATGTAATTAGGCAAAATATAAACATTAATAATACAAACACTTGCAACATTAGAAATAAAGAAGAAAAAAACTGATTACAAGATTATTAAAAAAAAATGCACATGGTAATGTACGAAATTTAAAAATTTATTCAAACATCATACATAAATTATACAAACATTATACATAATTGTATTTGGATAATTAAACTGATTAAAATATTTCTAGCTGTTTATATAATTTTTCATTCGAAATTCGAATATACCAAAAAAAAAAAAAGAAGTTTATAAGTTCTTTAAAAAAAAATAAACAGAGTTCCATGTTTAATACCTTGACACAATTTTTTTTTTTTTTCTGAATGAATCTCAACTCTTTATTTATTTATAAGATATCTTGTGTATTTTGGTCTTTTTTTTTTGGTTATAATGTTTTTGTTGTTCTTTTTTATTTCGTTTTTTATATTAAGTATAAAAAAGTCTTTTCTTTTGCTTTAATTTTAAAGTAACCATAAAGAAAAAAATAAAACAATAATAGCAACTACAACCTTTGATATTTGATTTTAGGCCTATGTTAAAAAAGTGCAAATGATAAAAAGATGTTAAAAATTTCAAATATTTAAAATATCAGAATAAGTTAATTTTATTAAGTCAAGATCTTTAAATTTATATTATAATAATAGCATTTTAATAGAGTATAGAGAATAATAGAGAATAATATAAAGAAAATACTTACACTTGTAGCAAAAAATGTTTTGCAAATAATTCTTTAGTTTTAATTTTATTTAATTAAAAAATGTATATTTAATAAGTACCCGTGGCATAAAATATAATATATTTCTTTTATTCTGACTAATTGTAACTTTAAAAATTTTAGAAGTTATTCATTTAACAGATTATTTGAAATTATGAAATAAATTTCACGAACTTACAAAAGAAAGAAATTAAGAATATTCTAATTTAAATGAAAGATTTAAGCGAGAAACTTGATAAAATAATAATTCATTTTCTATGTGTGGTATAATATCAAAGTGAATATATACAAATCCTTATATGTTAAACAATGATAAAAATAATATATTATGTATAAAATAATATATCAATACGATATATTACATAGTACATACATATAATTATTTAAGTTTATCACTGGCAAAGTTGTTGTTTTTTTAATTATTCATAATATTATAGCCAATAAAAAATTACTATTACAGCTAAATATAGATAGACAAAAATACACATATATTTCGATCTTATACTATTCAAACGTTATTTCATGCAAACCTTTCAATAATAATAATTATAAGAAGAAAAATCTTTTTTAATACAATTAAACACGAAAAATTACAAAATTTATTTATTTATATTTTATACATGTATATTTTTTTTGTTCAGTACAGTCATATTTTATAGACAAGATTCAACTTGTTTCTTTGCTATTTAATTTTTCTTATTACTTACTATTGTTACTTGTTATTTTTTAAGCAAAAAAAAAAAAAAAATCATTGCATCTTAAAATTACAACTCCTTAAATGTGATTTTCTTATACTGAGTTTACATATTATTATTTGATGAAACATGTATATGTAATACCATATTAAGTATTCAAAAAATAAAAAAAAATAAAAATATAAAATATGAAATATAAAATAAAACTGCGCATAATAAAGCATAAAGCACAGTTACCAAAACAAAAACAAAAAAAAATAAAACAAACTATTGAATTAATGTGAAGGCGGATCTAATATGATTATTTTAGAGCTCCCCTACTCCTTCTCCACGACCAAAAAAAAAAAACAGCCAAAATAAAAATAAAAAAAATTAATTGATATAAAAAAGAAATAGAGTTAGCTAAGTACCATATATCTCAAATAGATATACTTATGAGATACACAAAATTGGTAATCTGCATATTAAAATTTTGAGATAAAATCCCTGAATTTTATTAAAGGAAAAAAAAAAAGACAAGAAAAGTCGTAGATTTTGAAAGATTTTTTTTTTTATATATATTCAGCAAAAAAAAAAAAATAGCGTTAATATTTTTTTTTTATTTCTTCTGACGAACTGACGAACATGATTGATGATGACTAGTAATTGTGACAATTAAGGTTTTTTTTTTTTCATTTTTTATATTATTCACCTTCCACACACCTTTTTTATCACCTGTCTTAAGTTTTGTGTATGTGTATTTTTATTTTTATGTTTGTGTTTATTTGATTAGAAATTACGGTAAAGTAGCGAGTAACACGTTTAAAAGAAGCTTGAGGCGTTTTTTTTGCTATTTATATTTTTCTTTAAGAATTATATTTTATAAATTTTCTGTTGTTGTTGTTATTTATTTTTTATTTTCATTTTTTAAGTAAAAAATTCAAAACCAACGCTTGTTTTTTTAAGTATAAAATCGAAATAACAGCTGAGTTTATTAAGGAGTGTGCTATGGATCGTGTTAAGTGTTAAAAGTTAATAGAAAAAAGTAAAAGTTAACATTTAAAATTAAAAATGTTTTAATTTTTAAAGTTTTTTTTTTTTTTTTGAGGCAATATCCATTTGTGATAAAGAAAAAATGGTTCACTAAAAGGTGATAAACCTGAAACGAAAAATTTGAAATTGAAAATTAAAATCGAAATTGAAATCAAAAGTGTTTATTTTGTTATTGAATTGAATTTTTTTTAATTTTTCTGAAAAGAGCTTTTGATTTTAACTGGCTGTTTGGCTGAGTTTTATTAATGAATTTTGTTTGTTTTTTTTTTTTTTTGAATTCTTAAAGACCTTCAAAAATGTTTTTTAAGCATCAAAACAAAAAAATTAAAAATATAACAAAAATATTAATAATTCTGCGCAACTTAACATTTTTGGTAATGAATGACGGAAAATAATTTAATAATAAATATGTACAGTTAAGAACGTACTTATTGAAACTAACTCAAACAAAAAAAAAAATAACCATTTACGTATTTACCTTGATTAATTATTATTGAAAATTAGCAGATATTATTCTTAAAAAAATTCTCTTACATGAGCACACGCAGTATTTGTTCATTATTAAATTATTAAATTTGTCTTTTCCATACATATATGTACATGGACATTGAAATGTCTTTTAATTCATAAAAAATCAATTGTTAATTTTTTTTTTTTTTTTTCAATTATCTCTAGTAACTTAAAGTTTTATTCAGTTAATTCTTGTCAGAAGGAATTTTACTTAACAAGCAATTTAATGCTTATGTTTAAGCGAAACAAGAGTGTAATAATTTTAACAGGTAATTTGTTAAATTTTACACTTAACTATAACTTATAATTTATAACATACACTTAAAACTTAATTAGTTATATTATTTAAAACAGAAAACAGTTGAAATCACTTCCATCACTTCCTAATGAATCGAAAAGTCAATTTAATTTTTACATTATTCCGAAAAAGATTTTCAAAAAAACATACTTTTTCAATCATTTTCCTTTCAATAAAAAACGTGCCATGTATCCTATTATATAATACTGCACAGCCTAAAAAGATTCATTAAAAACTTCAAAAAGTAATAGAAAATACAGGGCATACTTTTAGGCGAAATAAAAATATTATTTTAGAATATGACTAAATTTTTTTTTAGTTTTTAAAGCTTAATCATGTAACAGCATAAAATCCTTGAAGATTCATATGATTAATAAATAATTGAAATTATAGAAAATGGGTTATAAATTATGATAAATTTTAGTTGAATACGATTTATATGTCCCAGTTTATGCACCATCAAAAATTGGACTAAATAGTACCTTCATTACTTTCGTGTAAAGAATGATAAAAAAAGTCAAGATCAAAGGATGACGACATATGGAGCAATGTTAATTAATATACATATATATTTTTTTTCCTATGCTAGAAACTTTAAATAATTTTAAGATCCAAGCAAGTTGTAAATAAGTTAAATTTCTTTTTATGTAATTAAAAGAAAACGAAAGAAAAATCATAACACAATTATAATATTTAATGATGTTTTAATAATGAATGCTATCAAATTATAATGAAATTAACCATTGTTTTTTTTTTTTAACATAAATATAGTCTTTGAATTATTTTTATATTCTATTACAAATAAAATATACTTTAAACCTTATATTACACCTATTAGAAATAAAATTTTACTACAGGAACAGGAAATAGAACTTTAATGATTTTTTTCAAAATTAAAAGTTTTACCATCTTTTAAAACTAAAGTTTCTTTTTGTTGATTATCTTGATGCTGCTGATGTAATTCATTATTAACATCTTTAATTATATCATGTCCATTAGCAATCGAACCTAATTGTTGTTGATGTTGTTGTTGTTGTTGATGTTGTTGTTGTTGTTGATGTTGTTGTTGTTGTTGATGTTGTTGTTGTTGATGTTGTTGTTGTTGTTTATGATTATGATGATCAACACTAGGTATATTTAATGCTAAAATTTTATGATTTTTTCCACTAAAAAGTGTTGTAAATAAAGAAGATTGAAAATCATGTCCCAAATCAGATTCATTATTATTATCTAATTTAACAAATTGAACGATTGGTGTTGGTTGAGTATTTTGATATTTTTGTAATACTGGTAATAAGCTTGCAATTGGTTCAGCATAGCGAATTGGTGTTGCATCATAAAATTTTGTAGCAACTGGTGTAGCTGTTGTTTTTATGTCATTTTTTATATGAGTTTGACTTTTTTGAAATGATTTACCAGCATTAATTGTTGGTTTTGATGATGCATGAAATGGTAATCTAGTTGTATAATATGTTTTTGTTGGCTTATATTTTGGTAATGGTTCAGATGGTGATGGAGATGGTGGATGATAAATTTGAGGTGAAATTTGTGAATTTTGTGCTTCTAATGTATAATATTTAATTTCATGTTCTTCATCATGATGTTTATCAGAGTCATTATATGATTTAAATAATAACTTATCATTTTCATCTTCTTCAGGTAATTTGTGCTCATCATTATCTTCTGGGTCCTTATTATTTTCTTTATGAATTTTTGCTTGATCCTCTAAATATTTATGATATTGTCCAATTGATTCAGCTGATTCTGATTCACGTTCAGAATTTGTTGCTGGTGTAAATAATGGTTTTGAAAGATTAATTTCATTGACAATTGGATTTGAACGTTCATCTGATTCTTGTGATATATCATTATTAAATTTGATATCATGTATTGTTTGATCATTTAATTCTTTAACATTTTGATGATAAAGTTGAGCATCATTAATATGATGATTTGAATATTGTTCATTTTCAGAATTTTTTAATTTTTGATATTTAAAGACTGGTACTGGAACAATAACATCTGTTTTAACACGATGTACAATAGCTTGAAAACCATTCTGATCATCAGCTGTATATTCAACAACACGTTTATAACCATCTGAATCAATTAATTCATAACGTCCTTTAACAACATCACCAGTTCTTGTTTCAGTTTGACTTTTAATATCTTTTGTATGTTCATCATGTACACCATAATTAAATTGATATTCAGGTGGACCATCTTCATCATTATCATAATAATGGCCACTTTTCGTATCTACTTTATTATGTTCTCCAATATAAACTTTTTTAAAAGTTGGAATATCCAATGAAAGTTCTTTAAAATCTGGTGTTACCTCAGATAATCTATGATGGGATTCATCATGTTCATTATTTTGTATTAATTCTGAAATATCAGCTTCACCTAATACCAAAGTTAATAGTGTTAAAAAACTTATAAGATACTTAATAGATGGAAAAAAAAAAAAAAAAAAGAGAAAAGAGAAAAAAATAAATAAATTAAAATTCTTAAATATGATTGATTCGAATTAGAGATTTTTTTTTTTTTTTTTTTTCAATTATACTTTAGTCCACATATTTCCGGTATTTTTAAGTTTTGTTTTTTTTTTTTTGTTTTTTAATTCACGCGTTTTACAATTTTCTTCCGCTATACTAATATTTGTTTGCCAATTTGCTACTAGTATTATAAAATTTGTGTTATTAGCTATTAGTTTTGTTAGAAGTACTATTCGAAAGGAAGTTGATTGACGACTAGTTCATTTAATAAAATTGTAAACCCATTTATAGGAATACTCTAATTTTGCTTTTTTTTCTTCGTTTGTATTGTATATGTGTTTTGTTTTTTAGTAAACTGTTTTTTTTTTTTTTTGTTTATTTTTTTTCTTCAGTTTTTCCTTTGATTTGTTTGATATTTTTTTATTTTAAAAGTTTAAAAGTGTTTTTCTTTATATTTTTTTTCTCTTAATTTTTTAAGATTTTTTTTTCTTTTATTTTTTTTTTTATGAATTTTAATTAAAAATTCATAAAAATTTCTTTTTTTTTTTGTTTTTTTTTATATTTAAAATATTTTTTTTTTTTATCAAATATTTAATATCATTTGCTCGCTGTTATTACCATCGCATACGGATAATTTACAATATTTTTACTACCTACAATCAACCCCAGTACTATCTCCTGTGATTTATTTTCACGGATTATCACATTTCACGTACAGTTTTAAATGATCAGAAATATTAAAATCAAAATACTGAGTCAACACAAAAAAAAAAAACTAAAACAAAAATATAAATATAAATAAAAGTCATTAATGACTTTTTAAAGAAATTTTGAACGATTTTTATGAACGGTTATGAGCTTTTGAACTCTTTATTAACTCAAAACAAATAGAGAGTTTGATGTAAATTTTGGATGCTTTTATAATTATATTTAAATTTAAAGAAAAAAAAAAAAAAAAAAACTGTTTAATATTTATATATCAAAATATTATATCATCTAAAATTTATTGATATGTATACTTCAGTACACCTGAATGTACCTTACAAAATAATATCTAAATTTTATTTTAAAAAAGATCACGTTTTTTACGTGTACAAAACTGTAATTATAATATAAAAAAAAAAAATAAAAAATAAAATACATAATCTTTAATTAAAATCTTAAATTTTAAAATGAAAAACTTGCTTTTGGTTTTACGTGCATAAAATATTTATATTTCTTTTTGTCTAAATGTTAATAAACAAATGAATAAACAAATGTTCAGGGCATCTTACATTCAGGTAGCAGTAAATTGCATACAAAGATTAATTAACTATTTAGGTGTTTTATTGAATAAAAAAATTAGTCTAGAAAGAAGGCTAACTATATTTTTAAAACTTCCCACAGTAATGTAATTATGTCATTTAGCTTTAAATGGAGAAAAAACAAGACAGAATATAAAACCAAAGATTTTAACATGAAGAAAGGCGCACATTTTCTAAAAAAAACAATAAAAACAGTTTAGGATATTTGGAGTTGAACCAAAATTTATAAATTTTCGTAGAATATGTGAGAAAAATTTGTGAAAAATTAAGAGATATGTCTTTCATAACATAATTGATAAAAACCATTATTACATGTAAAAATATAGTTTTGGTGTTTTAACTTTTCACTTTTATTTTGGCAAAATTTGTACAAGTGCCCAAGTTACAGGTCTCTTAGAATAAAACAAATAAAATAAATAGAAATAACAAATTTGCAATTTTTGAGCTCATTTTTAAAATTTAATAGCTCTTCAAAACGGAATGGTCTAAAATAATTTCTGAGGTATGCTAATTCTCAGAAATACTTAATTCTAATTCTTATACTAATTCTGAAATATGTTTTTTTCTCTCAAAAATTTAAAAGTTTTATCTCAAAGTTTTTTTTAGAAGTATGAAGGTAGCAAAATTTTGCAAAATGTTGTTTTCCTATAACGGTAAATATAAGTAATAAATTTGCAAAAAATTGTATTAATTTGATATTATCTTATAAAGGTAAAAAAATTTCCAGCTATTTGGGGTTTTTAGATTATAAAAATGTTAAGCAAAATTTGACATATACTTGCACATTTGAAAATAGGGGCTTTGAAATTTTGTTGCTGCGTAATTGATACTACTACATAAAAAAGTTATTCTAATACATTAATTGCGTAGAATAAAAAACTTATTCTAAGAAATTAATTTCATTTAAAAGTCTTATTAAGGGTTCAAATTTCATTGTTCCTAACTAAAGCAGTGTAGAGAAGACGGACAAAGTGAAACTAAAAAGCAAATTTTTTTCTAAAATATATGCTAAATGGAGGAAAACTTACAAAAAATTAAGTGAGTACAAGTTAGTAGTAAAAGTATTAAATTATTATTGATCATCAATCATAATTGGGCTTTCTTGATCCGTAAAAGAAGTAAACAATTTAGAGGATTATCGATTTAATGTTGGAGGTATACAAAAGTTTAATGCAATCCAATTATAGACATACATCGTTTAGCGATCCAGATCATGGAAGACCGTTAATAAAAACAGAGGTAAATAAAGGTACTATTTGTACTAAAATCTGGGATTCCGTTCATTCTACAATTTTGAGTTATTAAGGAAAAATTTGAAAAAAAAAAAACAAATTTTGACAACATGTAAATTTTATAAATATAACATGTATTCTATTTTAACTAAAAAATTAATTAGAATTCAATAAAAAAAAAAACAAAAAAAAAAACATAATAAAAACAAAAGGCTCCGAATTTTAAATCAATACTAGCCATACTTTTCAAATTGCTTTTTTCAAAAAATTGTTTTTCAAATTTGTTTTATAAAAATATTAATATAAAATTTGAACAGTGAACGGTATAACAAAGCAGCGCTAAAAGACGAAGTAGCGTTAAACGAGGTCGACGAGGTCTGTATTAAGTTTTACTAATAAAGTCGACTTGTAGACTATTTGTATAATACCAATAACAAACCATTATGTACAGACTATGGTAATATACAAATATGCTTGGGTTTAAGTACCCCAATGCAGTTTATGTACAAATTTATGCAAATGCAAATAATGAAAAAAATAAAGAGAGGGAACTGACTTATGATTGTTTTAAAATAATTTAATTAAGTTTTACACTCTTTAGGATTCTAGGATAAACCAGTAAACTAAATTAAAAAACTATTTAAACTTTTTTAGTATAAAACATACATAAATCTGCATTAACTTCTAGAACTACAATAATTTAAAGAAGCTCAAAAATCATAAAATAAAACAAAAACGAAAATGAAAACAAAACAAAACAAAAATTGAAACAAACAAAAAAAGTAAAACTATTAAATAACAAACAATTAATGAGCTTTTGCTCATTATTTCAATCCATAGTGATTTCGATTTATTAGGTAATATAAATCTGTATTAATATCATAAAAATAATCTATATGTAAAGAAAACTGAATATTTAAATCATTTTAAAAATAATAAAAGAAAATGTTCGTTGATCTGTATTATTATGAGGTATTATTTTTGAAAATTTTTGTAATTTACTTACACTTTTCTATAGAAATGTTTAATCACTAATGGGTGATGTGTATCTAAAATACGCTGAAAACACCGAGAGAGTGTGGTTTCGAGTCCCACAAACGTCGTAAAAATAATTTCCCCTTACGACATTTAAAGCCACGCCCGAAAAGAAACGGCTGTGTAATTTCCTTGTCATATTGATGTGGCAGGGGAATGAACTAAAAAAAAATAAATAAAAAGACGACCCATTATTTTATAATTATATCATATATATAACAAAATAATTCTTGTATAAGATAATAGATGGCGTAGAAATAAAAGAAATATTTCCGTCTTATAGTCTTGTACAATAGCAACAGCCCTGTAATTAACGGCTTAATGAAATTTATGATTCCAAAAACTAAAGCATTAGTCAAATATAAATAATAAACAACTTAGTGGTTTCCCTATACTTCTTATAGGACTGGGTACGGAAAAAAATATATAATGAGCTTCATGAAACACCCTCGATTTAATAAAAAAAAAAAATTTTTAACAACTTTATAATACCTGTTCTTGTTACACTAAAATTTTTTCAAAATTCTTAGAGATATACAAATTTTGCGCACCATATTTTAATTTTTAGATTTTTTTTTGTAATACTTTTTTTTTTTTTATTTACTGACCGGAATCATATGATTTTGTGGGCCAAGTTAAGTACAAAAAATAATAAAAAAAAAAATTTTCAAATCAATTCGTAAGATTTTATTTACAATATTGTTACGTGCCATGGAAGTAAAAACCAAAAAATATAAGAAAAAAAATATAATTTAAAAAAGACCAAAGAGAGACAAAAAATTCTTTTTTTTTTTGTTATTATTTTTTGCTTTATTTCGTTTTTGTGTATTTCTGCTTTTTAACATTTTTTCGATTGGTAATTGTAGATTTTTATCAATTATTTTGAGATTTTTTTTTTTTTTTTTTCCTCAACGCATTTTCGTCGAAACGCGAAATTTACCTTTTTGAATAATTTAAAGCGTTTGTTTTTTTTTTTTCTTTTTTTGATCTGTTACTTTTTTTCGTTTTTATTTTGGCACCAAACATGACTTATAAGTTCATTAAAAAAAAAAATTGTGAAAAATTAAAGTTCATGACTAAAATGTTTTTTTTTTTTGTTATAACTTTTTAAATACTGTGTGTGTTTTGGTACAATTGTAAAGTTTAATTAATATTGAAGAAGTAATGTGTGTATTAATTTTTGAAAATAGATATGAAAAAAAAGAGTGACAAGAAAAATAATAATTTTTTGAAAAAAAATTACAATGTCACCCTGTGGCGATCAGTAGGAAATAACCATATATTTTATTTTTTGTTTTATTTTTATACATACACGTGTACGTACATAGGAAATTCTACGAAAAATATAGGAAAAGATCTTAAATTTAATTTTTTTTTGTTTAAAAAAAAACAAAAAAAAAACGATCTGTCAGATATTATATGAAATGGATTTGACAAAACATGAGTATATAAAAATAAAAAAAATTGGTGTGGAACTTTCTAAGAAAATACAAAAAAAAAAAAAACAAGATTGAAAAGTAAATATAAGAAGACCCATAAAGAAGAAAAAAGAAGGTTCCACCATGAATTGCAAAATAATTTCAGAAAAAAAAAAGAAGAAACAAAATTACAGGTAAAATAAATTGATATACAAGAATGGGTATGCATAAGTAATACTTAACTTATAGGTGTAATAGGTGGAGTAGACGAGATTAGGGAGTGCAGGGGTGTTTATCACGAATATTTTTTTCCCAAAATTTACAATTATCTATATTCATTGAATTTTATATATATGGGTATATTCAAATGAAAGCAATCACAATAATTAGGTCAATTTTCAGGCACGTTTGCATTAAACTCATAAACTGTACTAGAAAAAAAAAAAACCCCAAAAAAAGATCATTGCAATTCTATATTTGTATAAAATTCTTTTAATCCTCTGTTCTTCTGAAGGTTAGGCAAAAATTATGATAAGTGGAGATGAAGAAATAATTAAAATAAGACATATTGTAAAACCAAAAGTTTTTGTAGGTAAAAAAACAATAAAAACATTTTGAAGTTATGACTATACTTTTGCTTCAACATTTTTAATTTATTTTCGAATTTTTCATATAAATAATGAAAAGAGTGAAAAACAAGGGAAAGGAAATTCTATACAATAAAAGAAAAGGCGTTAGTACATTTTAAAAATAATTATCAGATGTTCATGTTAAAAGTGTAAAATGCAAAAATATGTAAAAATAACAAATTTTGAAGTATCCGTTTGACCCGTAACCGGGAGAAATTCTTAAACAGGGAGGGGCGAATGCAAACAAAATACAAGAAAAGTAATTTGTACTGATTTCCAAAGATCTTCCTTGCTCTTAAAATTTTCCGCAGTAGTAATATAATTTTGCAAAATTAAATTTTCACGTATCAAAGATATATATAACTCTTAATTCATTTAATGTTTTTAGATTGTGAAAAATATTCTGCGGCGTTTTAGATAAAAAAAAAACATTTCAAAAATTTTTTTTTCACTTTTATAGGGCTGTAGCTCCATAATTAAGTGGGATATAAAAAAAATTGTTTCACAAAATTAATTTTTTTAAAATCCAGAAATCTATCCATAAAATCCTACACCCTAAACGGTGTAAGAGTTTTGTAATCAGACCGATAGGCAAACAGACAGGATGAACCAAATTTTCAAAAATTATTACAATTTTAATTTTATTAATAATCATGAGTATTTAAATTTTTTTTTTAATAATTAATTATATTGGCAATAATTGAGTATTAAAGTTATTACGTATAAAAGCATACACAGTTTATCACTTTTCTTTTAAAATTTCTTTGAATAAAATTACTAAACGTATTGTATATTGAGTAGACGACACCACTTACTATCGTGTATTCTTTCTCTTTCTTTTCTTTAAAGATAAATATTTTTTATAAAATGATAAAGCGATAATTGCTTTTATACGAGAAATGATAAACTACTTTTAACCGGATAAAGTATACAACAAGCTAACATCCGAGAGGAAAAGGGTTTTTACCACTTGGCTAGACCATTGCACGTTATATGTGTCAAATCATAATAATAAAGTAATCAACATTAAAAATATTTTCATTAATTACAAAATTTTTTACTCTATTTTTATTGATAATCGTCTGTTCTTATGTACAAAATAAAACAAATATTTAAGATTTAAAAATTTTAAGATTAGATTTTAAGATTTTAAGAGACTTTGATTTTTTGCTTTATTTGTTTTTTAACCCATTTTTCAAAATAAATGCGAAAAATTTCTTTATCATTTTCACTTTGTTAGTCCGTTCGTTTAAAATAGAACTATGAAATTTTAACGATAGATAAAAATAATAGATTTTAACCGTAGTTAAAAAAATTAATATTGTTGGTCAATTATACGTTTTACGTGGCCCCATCTAGATTCCTTATCCTCATCCTTAACATTTTGTTAATACAAAAAAATCAAATGACATTAAATATTTTTAGTTTTATAAACTAACTAGGTAATACCTGGTTGCGTTACTGCGCTCCTCAATTAATTAAATATATAGATTTTTAATTGAAGATAATATTATTGAAAAAAATTAACACAAAAATTGTTAAAGCTGATCTGTCTGATTAACGGAACTCGACAAAAAATGTTTGAGACTTTCTTCAAAGCAGTACTTCGGAAAATTGGGCATAATTCGCTTCGAAATTTTTTTTTGACCAATCGTCATGTCATGGATTAACAAATTTCAAGTCTGTTAATAGAGTCATCTCTACTGTGAAAGAGGAACACGTATACAAAATTTGAAGTCAATCAGTAAAACTGTTTTTATTTTAGAACGAAAAAGTTTAAATATACTACAGCCAACTTGGCGGCTCGTTAGAGCAAAATGGTTACCCCAGATACACTTCCCGCACCCAAAAACCTTTATATACAAATTTTCATGATGATAGATATTAAAATTATACGAGTACAATTTTTTGAAATTTAGTGTTTAAATTTACCATTATGAGAAAACATAATTTTGCAATATTCTACTTTCTTTGTATCTCCGATATGCTTTTAGATAGAATTTTGATATTTTGAAAGAAGGAAGTTCTTTTAGAATAAAACCTGGGGTCAAAAATTGAAAATGCGCTATTTTTAGACATCTGTAACTTAGATCTCTATAAGTAAAATGTAAAAATTATTTAGGCACTAAAGTTAAGTTTCAAACTAAAACACAAAAATTATAGCTTTAAGATTATAATTTAACATATTGTGTCAGCTTTTCTTATTTATGTACAGTTACTTTTAAATTGAATATAAAATTACATGTAAAATTCTAAAAAAAATTTATAAATTTTGGTAAAAATCACAATACTCTAAACTGTTTTTATTATCTTTTGGAAAATGTGCTCCTTTAAAACTCTTTGGTTTTATCTTTTACATTCTGTCTTGATTTAAATTAATTTAAAATAACGATAAGCCAATTTTCATTTTAAATACAAATTATAACTAATTTTAATTCCTATCATCATCCCTTTATCAAAATTAAATAATCTAATTATAAAATAATTTCAATCTAACATGTGATTTAATATCTTATTTAGAGATTTATTTGATGCAGTTTTTAACTCGGCAATTTCACAATATAATCAGTTGCCAATAAGTTTCAAAAATTTGCCTAATAATGTCTTAATATTGTCATAATAAGAATTAAAGTTCTTACAGCAATTTCTTATACCACAATTCTTCATTCCGATCCATTGCCTCCTTCAGATTATTTTTATCTATAACTTTTAAAACTGTGCATTATGTTAATTATTACATAATTATTAACTGTAAATTATTTTCTTTTAAATCATATGATTGGATATTCATATATTTCTCTCATATCATAATTTTAGACCTAGACTATGTTAGGAATTCATATAAATATCTTTCTAAGATCACGGATAACTTCCATACTAATTCTCGCAAACAAAGTACTAAAATTGGTTCAAGATAAGTTAAGTTAAAAAAAGTTATAAGTTTAAGTTTGTTAAAATGAATTAAATCTAAATTATAAATAGAGATTTATATACCGCGGTAGAAAGATTTGTGCAATCAAGTAAATACTAATTTTGATGATAACACCAACCTTAAATATTATACTAAAGATACCCATCCCAAGTTAAATACTTTTAACAATTATTCTGCAATTATTATTTTATAGAAAATCAATTAATATTCAAAATTTCTTTTTATATAAAAATTTTTAAAAATTTATTATTTTATTTTTAAAGTAAATTATATAAACTTTCTAATTATTTAATTATAAAATTGCAAAAAAAAAATTAATTAGCATAATCTAAAATAACATTGAATACTGCCCCGGTAAAATGCATTTAAAAAAAAGTCTTCTATTATATATATATATACATATGAATATTACTAGTAATGATAACTGGCATTCGGACCATTAAAACTAACATGAGAACTGGTTGATGCATCACTCCATTTAGGTTTTGTTTCATGATTATGTGCAACTTGTATATTTTCTGATTCATGTTCTGTTGGGTTTTCAGCTTTAACTAAAACATATTTTGGTTGAGTATTAGAATGTTGACCATTGCCATCATGATGATTGGTAGGAATTTCTTGATAATAAATAGCAGAAGGTGTATGTTTTTCAGAAGCTACTGCTGATCCACTATAATCATATGATACTGGTGATTCATGTGAATTCATTTTATGCGATTCATATTGAGTATTTGTATCATATTGAGATTGAGAATCAACTTGATGCACTGTTGCTAATTGATGTTTGTGGTGTTGATTCATTTCGGGTTCATGATGATAAACAATTGAAGGAATTGATTGTCTTTCGTGATAAACTGTTGCTGCTGAAGGAGCTGCTGCAGTAACATATTGTTGTTTTGAATAATCATCATGTTTATAACTGGGACTTGCAACAAAATATTTTTGTTCAGATGATTCTTTTGGTGCAACATAATTATTTCCTGTATTATGATAATGAACCAATGTTTGATCATATTCCTTCATTTTATTATTATCTTCAGCGTATTCAATATAATGTTTATATCCTTCATGAGTTACTGGTACCTCATAATGTTCTTTGGTCATTTTTTCTTCAGATTTTCCAGAATCCATTGAACTCTTCAGATTATGATGACCATCATCAGCTGTATAAGTGTACTCGTATTCTACAGGACTTTGATGTTCAGAGTTTTTTTTATATTGAATTGGTGATGATGATTCATCACTTGCTTCATGATTATAATATTGTGGTTGTTGATGATAATGTTGGGGTGCTGCAACAGTTATAGCTAATAACGCAAAGAATGTAATTAACTAAAATGAAAACAAAAAACCAGTATTACCAGATTAAGAAAGTTTTTTTTTTTTTTGTTTTGTAATATATTATAATCCTGTTTTGGTTAATGCTTTTTTTAATTAATCCTTTTTTGGTTTTGGTTAATCCTATTTTAGTTGTATAATCCTATGTTACTTACCTTAAATGCCATTTTAAATTATTTCAAAATTCACTTTTTATTCAGATGGGATGGTCAAATGTAGATTTGATGAATTGTATTCTGATACTGATTCAATTAATATAATTCAAAATCTTTATATACCAAAAAAATAAAAGTTAATATTAAAATAAAATGAAAAATCGATATACATGAAAATCGATGTATCAAATTGGATATTATATCAATTAAAATCAATTCACAGTTTTTTTTTTTTTTCTTTTTGTTTTGATTATTCTTTTATACTTTTAACATGACTAAAACGTAGTCGCAACAACAACAACAATAGTAAAGGTATCAACAGCAATTATTATTTTCTTTACCATATGATGATTCAATGGCGACGAGATGCCATGACTCAAAGATTGATAAACAGAATTTTTACTAAAAAAAAAAAAAACAGTAATTTTCAAAAATTAAAATTTTTGCCGCTGAATATGTTTAAAATTTGAAATGGTCTTTTTTAATAGCCAGCGGGATTTTCTACATAAAGTTTTTTTTTTGTATTTCACTGTTGGTATTTTTCTTGTTCCGACAGCATATTTTCAATTTTGTTTTTTATTTTTTTTTTTTTTGGCAAATAGCCAAATAATTCAATGATTCAACAATGAAAAATTTTTTAAAATTGCTAAAAATTTAACATAACAATTATATAACATAGACAGTAACTATATATGTTTGGAAGTTAGAATGTAATTTTATACTCTTTTTCTTTTTCTTACAATTTTTTTTTTTTTTTTTTTTTTGCAATTCATTTGATTTAATTCGAAAATAATTTTTACCGAAATGCAAAAATGAGATCAATTTAATTGTTAAAATATAATTTTATAAAGTTTTAAATTATCCAAGGGTACAACTAAAAACAGAAAAACGTAAGAAATTAAAAACGATAATTTTACTTAAACTTATAAACTCAAGGCAAATGTCATATAAAATATTTATTTTTTTTTTTTCTGACTTGAAACTTGATCAAAAACTGTTTGACGTCACGTTTTTACATTTATCTAAAAAGATCTTAATAATATTTTTTCATGCAGGTGATATTAGATTTTAATTTTTGGAAATTACCTATGAAAAGACGTCCTAAAAGTATGCAATGAGAGAAGAAAATTTATAAATTAAGAAAATATGACTAATTGGTTTTGAAATAGAAAATAAAATGAAAAAAATATTACAGTTACTTCCGATTAATTTTGACAACCATATTGGTATCCAAATATTCATATTAAAAAGAAACAATGAAAAATTGAATAAATCAAAATTTCCAACGATCTTGTCTGGCCTCATTTAAAATCTTTAAAACATTATAATAACTTTTTTTTTTTTAATTTAAATATGTACAATTCATTTAGTTATTTGCAAATTTTAATATTTAAAAAATTTCGATTTTTCATTGTTGTACAATTGTTGAGATTTAATTTTTTTTTCCAATAGAATCGTAGTTCAGTTTCTTTCAAAAAAATGTAAATGGTTATTTTTAAAATTTTTAATTTTCAATAAGTTTTTTTTTTTTTAAATAGAATATCCGCTTGTCTTGACATCACCATATTAAATTCAAGAACCATAATACTTTTAAGAAAATCGAGGTTTCTATAAACTTACGTAAATTATGCATTTTGAACAAAATTTTTATTAAAACATGTAATAATAGGTGTATTATATTGAACCGATTCAAGATCTATGTCAGTGATTTAATATTGAAAATAAAATTACAACTCAGAAGCCAGATATTTATCAAGTTTTAAATATTTAATAATGCTATTTATTACTATTAGCGCCATTTTATTATTTTTTTAAGTTTTGTAGCTATTATTTTTAGATATTTATTTATCAAATTATATTTTCAAAATTCAAAAATTGAAAATATTATTATAAAAAGTAAACAAATTGAATGGATAATCAAAGATAAGATATAAAACATTGACCAATTTTATCACATTAATTGCAAATAATAATTAATATTTTATCAATAATATATGACAAACAATCAAATGAAAACTAACAATTTTTAATTTAAACCTTATAACTTACAGATAACAAAATATGAAGAAGTAAAAACTTTTTCCAAGCGATGAAATCAACCTTTTGAATTTTGATTAAACTGCGAGGAAAACAACTTAACAACTACTAAGTAAGTAGTTTAATCATTTACTTAAATTTAATTGACTTCGAAAATCGTGTATTGAAGTTTATATTTTCCAATAAATTAAAAAAATCATAACAAGTAAATTATAACATCTAAAGAGCTGACTCTTGAGTGATTATTTTTGCTCCATTAAAATTAAATTTGATATTTTTTACGTTTTCATCTCTTTTGACTCTGGAAACTAAATAATATATCACTAGACATTTAAAGAATTAAAAACTTTAAATATATTTTAATTTTGTAGTTTCCTTCTCACCTTAAAAATATAAACTAAAAATTTTTAATCCAATTTCAATAATACTCGAACATAATTTGCAATTTATTGTTTAGTTTTTTGCGAAACGCCTTAAGGAAATTCCCTCACAGATTTCTTAAAGTGATTTTTAGGCTTGAAAAAAAATCACAAAATGAAATACAATTTTTTAAAAAAAATATATTGTAATAATATATCTACAAAACTCTTTTTGTCAATAATTTTTAAAAACTTATTGTCAATTAATATAAAAAGACTGGCAATTACTCAATTGATTCAGTTCAACTTTAATTTTCATTCTCTTTTAACCTAATATTGGAGTATCTGCTATTATCTGAGCAAAATGACTTTTAAAGTATGATTTTTAATTATTAAAAAAATAAAAAAAAATAAAATCTTTTGTATCTTTTTATTTCAGTTTATACAATTTGCGTTAATGACAATTGCTGTAGCAGGACAACAACATTATCCAGTACAACATCATTATGAACATAAACCAGTTGCAGTCTATCATGGACATGAAAATCCTATTCATTATGATTTCAGTTATTCCGTACATGATGATCATACAAAAGATATTAAAAGTCGAATGGAATCACGTAAAGATGACCTAGTGAAAGGACATTATGATATGATTGATTCAGATGGTTATAAACGTATTGTTGATTATACAGCTGATGATAAAAATGGATTTCAAGCAATAGTACATCGTGAAAAAACTGATATTCATGTACCAACTCCAACTGTAACTTACCATCAGCAACCATATTTTCATGCTGTATATCCTGAACATTCTCTTGAACATCATCATATGGCATTACCAGTACATTCAGCTGAACCAAATAAACCACATCACAATACAGCTGTTTATGCTGAACATTCTCTTGAACATCATCATATGGCATTACCAGTAAATTCAGCTGAACCAAATAAACCATATCATCATACAGCTAATTATGCTGAACATTCTTTTGAACATCATCATATGGCATTACCAGTACATTCAGCTGAACCACATAAACCTATAGTATCATATATAGATGGAAAAAATCCGGTTCACTTTGTTCCAGTAGCAAAACATTTTTCTCATGTAGAACACATTACTCCAAAATATGTTGCACCTGTTGAACACAAAGTTGAAACTCCAATTTCTCATTATGAAACTAAATCAACACCAAACACATATAATCATGCTAAAACTCATGTTTCATTTCATGGTGTAAATGCTAAATATGAATATTAAATTTTTCTATAATATTTTCTTTTTTTTTTAATTTGTTAATTCTTATACTAAATTTATTATGTTCCTAATTTTAATTTTATTTAATAAACAAAAGAAAAATTCATTTAAATCAAAAATTATTGTTTTTTAGTTTCTCTTAGACGCATAGACTTAATTACAACATTATTTATTAGTTATCTTCACCAGTGGGCAGTGATTGATTTGATTAATTAAAAGGATTTGTATGTAATAAACATTTTAAATTTCACTTAAACGAGCTTAAAATTCTACTAATAAAAATCAAAAAAAAACAAGGTATCTTAAGGTATTTATAAGCTTTAGGTCAGGATATCCTTAGTTGAAAGTATTGAGTAAATTTAATTTTAGACTATAGAATTGAAATTTGGAAGGAAAAGCTAATTAAATTTAGATAATTGATAAAATCACATAAGAGGTGAAACAAATTCTGTAGATTAAAGTCCTAATTGTCACAGTTTTAACTATTGCGATCGGCATATGATGTTAATTTTTTGTTTTCCTTGCCACTCCTCGAAAGAGCATAGGGCATCCACTAAGTCATTTATTATTCATATTTTGACTAAATTTCAATTTCTGAAATTATTAATTTTACTAAGCCGTTGATTACTCTGTTGTAGCTATTGTACAAGAATATTGATAAGTTTCTTTTATTTCTACGCCATCTTTTATCTTATACAAGAATAATGGTTTATTATTATTTCATTATATGCCTACGATTATTACAATATGATATTAATTATAATTTATAAAATATATACTTATTTTATTTTTAGGACCCTTTTGTCTTTAGCATATGGGCCATCTCGGTACAAGTATTCAATTATAATTATATTTAATATTTTGTTTACATTATTTTATTATATTTTATATATCACTAGAAAATCTCCTGTGCAATTGCACAATTTCTATAGATGTAAAAACATTTACGATATCATATCATGACTCCCTTAATAAACTCCCTATAAAAATTTAATTTTTACATCAGCACCATTAAAAAAACGTTGGAATCATTTACTTGATTGTAATACAAAAAAACATAAAACAAATCTAAACATATAAAATAAAAAAAGTTGGAAACAGTTTATTAATTAATCTCGCCGTTTTTTCGGGGCTGTAATTTTTGACAGTTTTTTAATCATTGAGAAAAAATGATCCAAGTTAAAACACATTCAGAGTAAAAGTTCGTGGCGATATGTCAAAAATTTGACATAATACATTTGTTTGGTACACATGTATAAGAGCCACATTAAAAACCGGCGATTTTTTGGCCCGCTGGAAAATTTTTTTAACATTCGATTTGTAGATAGATTAAGATAATAATATGTCATTTGAAGAAAAATTAACTTCCTCGATTAAATAGTAAATTAAATGAAGACACATTCATTCTTGTTAGTTTCAAAAAATGTTCTTTATCCTTTTCTTTTATTTTCATATAATATTTTACGAAGAAATCATCTTGTTCCGATCTTACTATGAATGTGTTTTTATCTTTTAGCTCGAGTTGAAACTTTATGTTTTCCATGTGGAAATTCACACGAAATTTAAAAGAATATGACACTTGGACACCTATTAAATAATAAGTGTTATTTTTTTTGCAAAAATATTTCTATCAATCTTAGTGTTTTCGCAATGACATAATATTTATCTAAATATGCCGAATTTTATATTAAAATAAAGTTTTTAATTTTTCTACATTATATAAAAAATTTTAACTTTATTTAACAAAAGTACTTTCAAGTCTTTTTGCGGTTATTTCTTTTTGCTTGAAAAAAATTTGCTAAATTTATTTTATTTAAATGTATTTTGGAATTTATGAATCTTTTGTGATAGAAGGCTTCTAAAATGATATTTTCTATGTTATTTTTTCCATTTTTTTAAAGAAAAATATCCGTTTCTATAATATTTAGTAAGTTTCTGACTTCTGTTATGAAATATAATTATCTATGTAAGTCTGCCGAATTTTATATTAATAAAAAAAAATATGAATATTTTATGTTATATTCAAAATTCAGCTTAAAAATCAAAATTTCAACCTAAATAACCAAAACTAATTTAAAGTCTGTTGCAAAGCTTTTACCAGATTTTATAATAGAAAACAAAATCAAGAATAAAATCGGCCTATTATTTTTTCTTATAAATATTAGGCTTACTATAAACTTTGCTCTTTTCTCTTTCAAGCCTTTTAATTTTATTGAGTATTTTTATTTTATTTTTTTTTTTTTCAAAACAATGAATCATTTGAAAACTGCCAACAGAAGATTAATAATTTATTTTTAATTTAGCGCTCCGACCAGTTCAAATAAACTTTTAGTCGAACATTTGTGTCTCTGATAATAAAATTTTAAATTATTAAATAAAGATACAGAAATATCATCATTGTCAGTTTAGTTTACATTCAGTGTGAGTGGTTTATTATAAAAATAAAATACTTTTTTTACATGTTGACAAGGTCTCGCCAACATCTTGTGTATTATATTATAGATTTTTGACCTGACTGGGGTTTAAACCCCTGACCTTTCGACTGAAAGACTGGTGACTTGAATACTGCACAATTGATCAGATTATTTTTAATTTATTATATTGTACTAATTATATATTATAAGAAAAATCTATATTATTTTTTTATTAAACTATATGACGCAGCCGGGGTTTGACCTCGAGACCTTTCGTATGAAAGGACGATGTCTTAACAAGTACACCATTGACTGGATATATGATGTTAATAAATAGGATTAAATCTACCAGAAGAGTTTAATGATTATCCTGTTATATCTCATAAATTTAAATTTTCTTTTAAATAACAGGCTTTTAAATAAATAATCAAAATAAAAATTGAGCTAATAGTTTTTAAAATTGCAAAAATGAAATTTTATCTTCATAGGAATTTCATTTTCCATTACCATTTTCTGAAATAGAACAAATGTATAATAAAAAAAAAATCTATGTTTTGCCTTCAATTTATTTCATTAAAAAAGTAATTTTTACTTTAGAATTTAAACTCTGTAAATGGCTGGATAGTATAGTGATTAAAATATCAGTCATGGTACCCAGGCTTGAATTCTGGGAAAAATGAAGCAAATGAAGCAATATCCAAGCATATCTTCTCACTTTTTTCAATATGTACCAATGGTGCAGCCAGACTTTTAAATCTAATAAATAAAGTATCAGCAAGAAAACAAAAACCTTGAATTGTAACTTATGTTGAACTTTCTTCCATTTCTTAGTTTAATTCACCTATACAGCTTCAAAGATTCTAGTATCTAAGTCCTAAATTATCTTATTCTATTTATAATAATCTTATTCTAATTATATTCTAAGTCCTAATTATTTATTCTATTTGGAAGTATACATGGTTATACCTGGAAGTATCTCTTATTCTGGATGATCTTATACTATTTTTATATAGATTAATTTTTTTTTTTAATTTCTGTTTACATTATTTATTTATTTAACTGCAATAATTTTTGATTATCCTAAAATTCATTAGACGCTACCTTTAGGAAATACAATAAGATAAGATCTTTACAATAAATTAGCCAAACTGAAGACAAAATACAAAATGTTTTTCTTAATTAATTCAAAATTTTATTAAGTAGAATAAAAAAAATTAATATAAACTTAAATTAAGAGGAACGCAAAAGTTAAAATAAATTAATATTCATATTTAGTATTTACACCATGGAATGATACATGAGTTTTGGCATGATGATATTTTTTTGTTGGTTCGTCCACATAATAAGCAGATGAAATTTTAACAGGAACCATTGTTTGATATTCAATTGGAAGAAAATAATTTGATTGTTTTTCAACTGATTTTTCCTCATGTTTATTTACAAGAACTGGTTTTTTAGTAACACTGTATACTATTGCAGATTTATATGGTTTAGCATAATGTACAGGCATTGACATATGATGATGTTTAAGAGAATGTTCAGAATAAATTTTATGATGATATGGTTTATTTGATTCTAGTGTATCTACTGGTAATTCCGTATGATTATGTTCAGCGCGAGAATGCTTAGGATAAACAACTGTATGTTGATGTGATTTATTTGATTCTGAAAGAGCTGGTATCGCCATATGATGATGTTCAAGAGAATGTTCAGCATAAACTTTATGATGATATGGTTTATTTAATTCTACTGTATCTACTGGCAATTCCATATGATGATGTTCACGAGAATGTTGAGGATAAACAGCTGTATGAAGATATGATTTATTTTGTCCAGTTGAATGAACTGGTAATGCCGTATGATGATGTTCAAGAGAATGTTCAGCGTAAACTTTAGGATGATATGGTTTATTTGATTCTACTGTATGTACTGGTAATTCCACATGATGATGTTCACGAGAATGTTCAGAATAAACAGCTGTGTGAAGATATGATTTATTTTGTCCAGTTGAATGAACTGGTAATGCCGTATGATGATGTTCAAGAGAATGTTCAGGATATAGAGCATGATAATATGGTTTTTGATGGTAAGTTACAGTTGGAGTTGGTACATGAATATCAGTTTTTTCACGATATACTATTGCTTGAAATCCATTTTTATCATCAGCTGTATAATCAACAATACGTTTATAACCATCTGAATCAATCATATCATAATGTCCTTTCACTAGGTCATCTTTACGCGATTCAATTTGATTTTTAATATCTTTTGTATAATCATCATGTACAGAATAACTGAATTCATAATTAACAGGACCTTTATGTTCCTTATAAACTGGAATATTATTATTTTTTATAAAAACTGGACTTGAAGATTCATGTTCATAATGATGATCTGTATTGTATTGTGATGCTGCAAGGGCAGCAGTCATTAAAGTGAAGAATGTAACAAACTATAAATATAAAAACAAATTAAAATACGTGCAATATTAAATAATTTAAGAAATTACTTCAAATGCCATATTATTAATTTTTTTTTTAACTGCAGTGTTGTATATCAAACTGAAGTTAATAAACTGAACTAATTTTAATAGATAATTACAAGTCTTTTTATATGTTAATTATTAAAACGATTGTTTTAATTAAAAAAAAAAATATTGGTAAAAATAGATTAACGATAGATAGGCAAATTTTTAAAAAATTCTATATCGTTTCAATTCAACTGATAAATAAAAATTTAAAACCTTGAGGGGTTCACCTTAATCTGTCTATTACATTTTATTGTATCAAATTTCCTCGAAAATCTAAAATAAATTTTAATTATGTTCTCTTTTATTATTTATTTCAAACAAAAAATGCAAAATATATTGTTTATGATGGTTCTATATATGGTATAATGATATCAATATTTTATTAACTTGACATATTTAGTGTATATGACCTTTGGTACCCCACATTTTTCTTTAGAAATTGTTAACTAAGAAACGCATAAAAAGCAAAACATTTATATTTTAATTATAATGCCTCTTCCCTTTATTTTTAATTAATATTTTACTTTAATTATGTAAAAAGAATAGAAGAATTCTGTAGATTAGATTAGATTATTACTATTACTATTACGAGGATTAGATTATTACTATTACTATTGCTATTACGACTATTACGGGGAACCTTTTAATGTAGATCTATTGTGCTCTCCAAATTACTATGTGTTGTGAATTTTATCTACATTTATAATACTTTTATCATCTTCCTTGGAGTGAAGCTCCGAAATTTTTGAATATGTATTCTAAGGACTCTTCTGCTTCTTGACAAAATGTGTATGGACAGTCATTCTCTATTATAATTTTATTTAAGTGCCACTTTAGGCGACAGTATCCTGATAGTAAGACTGATAGAATTATAAGTCATTTTTACTGGATCTTATGATTTTTTCATATATTTCCCGGTTCTAGTTTACCAGAAATTTCTTAGATTGTCTTAACCTTCTCTTGCCTCAATTCTTTTGTAAGTTAATCCGCTTCCTCATTTTCTTTTATATTTAGTTGTCCCGGTTGACCTAGTTAACCCAAGTTTATTCCCTGAAAAAACAAAAAATATATCTATATAACTTTAAGAAATCTTAATAAAAATATTTATGCCTATTACAGAAAACATAAATACTTTTACAGCTGAAATAAATCAGATTCACAAGTATTCCCGACGCAATAATCGTATATTTGTATTATTCTTGAAAATGTAAAACAAAAGCGGCGGAAATAAATTAAATTCACAAGTATTCCCGACTAAATAATTTTATTAGAAACGGAGCTGTAAAGTTTTTCAGTTTAAGTTTTTCAGTTTAAAAATTATTGACAATCTTAACCACATATTTTATATGCATATATATGTTTTAGTATACAACATAGTTTTGTATTGGTGTTGGGTTTTATAAAAAAAATATAATATAATTACCACTTTACAATAAATTCGCAACGTTTTCAATGATGGCTATTCAAAAAGCGTTACTGTGATAGCAACTCAAATAGTTACCGTAATCGCGTAGCGGATATAAATATAAAAATTAAATTTGCACAAAAATTTGTTTAAGAGTTTTTTCAAAAGAAATTTTAAAAAATTTCCACATTTTCCATACTTTTATATCAGAATTTATTGAAAATAAATTTCAATTTTTCAAAGCTAAAGTAAAAATAAATAAAATAAAAAATTTTAATTGAAATAAATGTTAAGCATATTCGTTTTGTTTTTTTTTTTTTTCCTGTGACAAGGATACTAACAAATATGAATTTTCACAAAAAACAACTTAAAATCAGAATTCGAAAAAAAAAAAAAACTGATTTAATCTTTTCTTTTCCTTATAACCGACACCCTAAATTTTGATTTGTTACAACACTTAATTAATTATTTAAACGATTTACAATCTTTCAAAAGACAGATAACATTTATACAATTAATCAGTCTCATCATCGATATATATATATATATATATATATATATAAATTGAATGATATTTAAAAGAGAAATAATCTCTTGGAATAAATTTGTATAATTACTTATTTAATGCCAAAAATTCTGATAAATTGTAATAAGAGTAAATTACAAAAAAAAAACAAAAGCAAAAATCAATACCAACTTTTTAAATGATATCAAAAAAGGAATTCAAAAAATTTAATCAAAAAAAAAAAAAAAAAGAAATAAACTAAAATAATTTTTCTTTTAAATTAAATATTTTATAATCATTTATTACTCTCGCGAAATTTCGCGAAATATCACATGACAATTATTCATCTACAGTAGAAATTGTTACGAGAGAAGACATAAAATTCGTTTATTCAACTATATGACCAGTTAATTCAGCTGTTGTAGTCAACTACATAATATGAGCAGCCGAAAAATTAAGCAGCTGCAATTTTAAAAATTTCGTCATGAGTTTTTTTAAAGTTATGAAAAAAAAAAAACAAAACAAAAAATGTTTTTTTTTTTTTTAGTTTAAAAATGAAATCAAAAAACTGGTCTAACTTCCTTTTCATTATAAATTTTCATTTTTTAATTTTTTTTTTTTATTGTGAACCACAAATCTTACACTATAATTACATTTTCTCATAAAAAAAAAAAATACAAAAAAATTAAAATTCAGTTAAAATTAAAACAAAACAAAAAAAATTAATCTACACAAGCATTTTGAATCTCAACAATATAATCCAGTTTGTATCAGGACTAAAAAATGAGAAGCAGTTCAATAACCGGTCCATTTTTTTTTTTTTTTGTTTTTACATTTTTATTTGAATTTTTTTTTTTTTCTTTTTAACTGTCAATTTTTAAAACAACCAACTAACCAATATGTTATTTAGTGACCAAGTAACCGACATTTAATGTTTTTTCTTTTTTTTTGAATTTTGGATTTTCTTGTATATTTTTGACATGTAATACTTGAGCAAATTTCCGTAAGAATTGTGTTACGTTATACCGCATAAAAAATATGGTATCAGAATGTTGTAAAACTAATTTAAATTACAGGTTATTTACAATTAATAGTGTTTTTTTTGTTTCTGTTGTCTGTTCTGGTTAATATTAAAGTATGGTACTATTATTGTATAGAAAAAAAAGTGCGTAATTTAATATGTTTATAAGGAGAAAAAAAAAAAAAGCAATTTGGGTTAAGGCCATTCATATTATACAAAACAGAATTTAAATTGAAAATTTTCTTTCTGAAATTAAACAAAAAATAAAAGCATAAAATATATTAAAAAAACAAGAAAAAAAATAAAGAAAATTATATATTAAAATAGCCCGTAATGCTGCAAACATATTTAATTATATTTAATTATATTTTGATTATCTAAAATTAATTTTTTTATTTAAAAATAATCATCAATTTTTCAATTAATTTTTATTAAAAGAAATTCTGCATATATTTAGGCGGAATAGTTTTTTTCTATTATAGTTGAATATTTTATTGATGAAATAACAAAAATTGAATGTTGTAAATATGTGATATAAATTAATACTTACATAATATATAAATAATACTAAAATTGCAAATGAATTTTTTATGTGTTTAATAATATCGTCAGTTATTTAAAAATTAAACAAAAAATCCATTTAATTTGAAATTAGTATAGCATTCTGTTCTACTGTACAAATGCCGGGTAATTGGTATGTGCAATTATTCCTGTAATTGAATTGATTATTTTCTTTAGAATTATAGAATTCGTGTTCATGTCGAGAGTTTCATGCTTAACACTTTCTAAGCCCGCAAGAGTTTGCTTTCTTGATCCACTCTCTTCTACCTTTTAGGCATGCAGCTCAATCCAAAAATACTTGAAATTATCATTTTTTTGCTAAGAATACTGTCAAATGTTAGAGTTTTCTTTCTTTTATTAAATTTTATAGACCTGGAAAGCTGGCTAAAATTATAAAGTATATATTCGATTTAAGATGAAGTAGAATTCTTATATTTGGGCTAGCGCTCTATAAACTTCACTCAGCTACCTCAATATACTGTAAAATTAAGTCTAAAGCCTAAGAGGCGACTCTGTCATTCAAGTAACTTTATTTTTCTTAATATTCGTCGATATATTGGAGCATTATCTCTTTTTTACATGTAATATTATATATATCTTATAGGTAATCATAGATGTTCTATATTGAACTAAAATGAACAATGCCCTCCACTAAAACAATTCCAAAATAACAAAACGGAGGTTGAAAGTTATCATTTTGCTTAACAATTTGTAATTATTCAAAAAGAATCTATTCGAGTTCATTTCAAATTTAACTCCATGCTTCAGATCCTCTCGCTTTTGAATAAAAGTACATCAAAAGTGGCGTAGCCATTTGAATAAAAGTACACCAAAAGGAGTATTGTCCTAAAGTTTGGCTAATACGTGAATGTTTATTTTCCTGCTTCAGTTTCTCTCCCTTTTGAATAAAAGTACATCAAAAGTGGCGTAGCCATTTGAATAAAAGTACACCAAAAGGTGTATTGTCCTAAAGTTTGGCTAGTGCGTGAATGTTTATTTTCAAATATCGTTCTAATTGCGTTCATTAAACCTTTAATATTCATTAAACCGTTAATTGCACATAGCTTCTTAAAGTTTTGAACGAAGTATAGGAAGGAGTTATTTATGGTAAACTGGCAAAGACACATTAAAAATTCTTAGGTTTTTTTGTTACTTAAAAATTTCTTCAAAAAACAGAGTTATATAAGAGTTTAAAAATTGGAAATAAACACGCATTATTCTGGATTCTTTTAGTAATTTTGTTTAACTTAAAGATATTTCGATTATTTATGGGATAAACTGTATATAAACATTAATATAAAATTCAAACCATGAGAAAAATAAAGTTTTTATATCTGCTATCTATAAAATCTTAACGGACAACGCACAATTTTATCAATATATATATATATTTTATTTTAGATTTCTTAAGGCAATTTGTTTATATTTGAAGGGAACCAACAGTTCAAAAAAAAAAAACAAAATAAAAAAATTAAATCCTTGTAAAAGTTGAAAGAAAAATTTATTTAGCATTAAGGATTTTATTAATGATAAGGCAATATCTTACAGAAAATGAAAACACCCATAGGCCTCATATTTTACACTCTGTTACATGTAGACTAAAATTCAAATTTCATGTTTTACAATTCAAATGATGTTTTTTATGCCAATGATTATGTTGGCTCATAATAACACCAACTGTTAGAATAAATTTCCATATTTATCAATATATTGATTTACTTTTAAAATTCATGTAATGGTCATTATTTCATTTTTCAAAATTTTCCATAATTGAACTTGAACCTTTACTGTAACAAATCAAAATCAATTAAATTTTATAATGGTATATTAATTATTTTTTTATTTTTTATTATTATATTTTTTAATCGAAACAGAAATTTATCATTTTTTTATTGGTATAAAAAAGTCTTCAGGAATTTTTAATAAATCAAGTTATTTGTTTATTGAAAATTAAAAATTTATGTTACATAAAAGAATGAAAATAATTTAATATGCATAAAAAAAGGTTTTTAGCACATTTTTTAAATAAAAACTTAAGAAATTTGCGTATTAGTTTTACTGCGTCCGACAGTCCGTTTGTCCGTCTCTTTCTTTGGAAAACTTCTACATCATTAAATTTTGAGCAATGAAATTTTAATCATTGATAGACCTAAAAAAAGAAAGAATTAATTTTTCTGTAACACCATCCATTACACGGAGCTAAAGGGCCTCAAAATTCCAATTTTCAAATGTTTTTATCACAAGTTAAACTTAATATTTTTTTAATCTAAAGACGTGAAATAACAGGACATTTTCTTAGCTTTACAATATCAAAATAATTTCTAATTTAGTATTTAAATTTAACGTTATATAAAGACAACATTTTATAAGATTTTGCTTTCCTCATAACTACCCCACACTTTGACCTTCCCCTGTTTCCTATGTTTCCTTCCCCTATTTTCTAAAAATTTCTTATGAAAAGTGTCTCTTGATTTTTTACAATTTTTTTTACATATATAAAATTCTAAAAAAAATTACAAATTTTAGTGCAAATCATATTTCTGAACTTTTTATATTGCCTTTTGGAAAATGTGTGTTTTTAAAAATCCTTGGCTTTACACCTTTACCTTCTTTATTTTTGTTATTTTAATATTTATAATTAAAATATCCAATATGGTTACCATGCACATATTTTATGCTATCAATATAGTTTAATTAAAATAATTAAAATAAATTTTGTAAGTTTTTAGTAAAATATTAATAAATTAAATGACTATAGGAACATTTATGGGATCAATGTCTCACCACGTCTGAAGGACTTTAAAAATAATGGGTTGTTTTTTTTTTTTGTAGAGTATTTTTTTGTAGAATATATGAATAACTTTTTTTTTAATTAAGAAAAAAATTTAAGAGCTAAAAAAAAATTTAAATGTAAAATGTACCAAAGTTAGCTAAAAGTTAAGTTAAGGGAAGGAAAAAAATGGAAATTGTATGACATATAAAAAGACTTCAAAAAAGTGAAGAACGTTAGAAAATGTTAGTGGAATCTTAGAAGAATATTAAAACAAAGATGTAGACTCTAGGATATGCGTATACGAACGTAATATATATGCTGTTAACATATTATATAAATCATTAAGCGTTTAGAAAATTTAAGATATCTGACTTAATTAAGTTTATATCGTATTTATGGAAATTTTGGAGTTGTATAACAAGCTACTGGAATCCGTTGCTCCAAACCATCACAGAAGTTATTGCCATAAAACTTTATCATCTTTTACAAAATTGCAGATGTCTGACTTAATTAAGTACCGAGATATATTTATATAAATTTGGGAGTTGTATGACAGCTTCTCAAACCCATTGTCCCGAAACAACTAAATTTAATAGAAGTAATGGCCATAAAGCTTGTTTATTTCTTCCAAAATTTCAGATATTTAGACACTTTATAAATAAACAAATTGTATGGCAGCTATTCAAATAGGCCGAGCAAACTTAGAATTTTTAAATAATAACAATTTTATAAATGTGAATTCTAGCTCCTTTTTAGCACATTTTCGAAAAATTTTGAAAAAATGTACTTATTAGTTTCACTGTGTCCCTCTGTCAGCTTATCAAGGTGTTTACAAAAAGCAATGAAATTTTAACTAACGATAAGCATCGCCAAAAAACTAATTTTGTGGAATAACTTTTTTCTGTAGCCCTATCCGTTATAGAGATACAGCTCTACAAAGTTCGGAAAAGTCCTATCTTTAAATTGTTATAACACAGGTTATATATGTAAGGTATATTTTTTGAATCTGGAAACGCCAATATTTTTATTCTCGAGTGACAAACATACGTTTTGAAATTTTATATTGAGTATAGATTTAAGGACAAAGGATCTAAGAGGAGAAAGGGGTCATAATATACATCGACCGACTGCTATTGATATAATTAGTTAATTATAACAACATTACGAACCTATTGATCATTATGAATCTGGCTTTCCATTATGAATCATTTCTAGTTTCATTTCATCTGATTTTATAAACTTTATAAATAAAAATAAAATAAATATGTTGCTTGGTCATGCGGTATTTTAATATACCGTTATGTGAAACTAAATTTTTGCAAAAATTTGGGCCGCTTCTATCTTTCAAATAGTTTAACTTAGAAGTTTGAAATTTTAAGAGGAGTTAGATCTTTGGAAATAAGTATGAGTCATTTCAGAAAATATTTTTGTGTCGCCCCCCGTTTAGGAGCTGTAAAGGGTCAAAAACTGAAAATTCTCTATTTTTAAACACCTGTAGCCCAAGTTAAACCTGTTCAAATTTCGAAGTAATATACAAAAATTAAAACTCCAACATTATATTTTTGTTTGTGTTAATAATGTTTCTTAATAATATATGTTACCTTATAATCGGCGAAAGTGTGATTTGATTTTTCTCAATTTATTTATTGTTTTTATTATTATTCATAATTTGTTTTAATAAAATACGTAATTTATATTATTATAAATTTATTTTTCAATATATCTACTCTTTACTCTAGGCAAGGTACGGAATATTTTTTAATTTTGTAAATGTGCTTTTTTGAAAATCCTTGGTTTTTTTCCTCTACTTGTTTTTTTCTTTTTGAGATATTGTACGAATGGACCTATGGGGCTAAATCAACTCAGAACTCGATCGTGACCAAGTTCTGCCACGATCGAGTTCGAGTTATTTCAGATTTTGCCATATCTAATTCGTCTTCTTTAAGGTCTCACAACCGTAATTTCTAATTTATTATACTACGTTCATTCGGATATAAAGAATATAGAAAAAAATAGAAATGATTCATGATGGAAAGCCAGATTCATAATGATCAATAGGTTCGTAATGTTGTTATAATGAACTAATTATATCAATAGCAGTCGGTCGATGTATATTATGACCCCTTTCTCCTCTTAGATTCTTTGTCCTTAAATCTATACTCAATGCATAATTTGAAAATGTATGTTGGTCATTCGAGAATAACAATAAATAAAAATAAAGCAAAAAAAAATGGAAATAGAAATTTGTGTGTGGTGTGGAAATTTGTGTGTGGTATGTGGTTAATGACATCGTTAAGTAGTATGTGGGTCGGAAATTGAATCTCGATGTAAACGGATTTTTTTTTTAAATTTTTTGTTTTTATATACATAATTAAAAACTTGAAAAACAGGAACAAATACTCTTTTTTGTATACTAATTTTTTGAATAGGAGGCATTATGTATACTAGTTTTATATGTAATTTTATTATATTATTTAGGTATGAATATGTAGCCGGTAATTTAAGCGCTACGCCATTGATCATATTAGTGGACGAAAAAAAAATTTTTTTTAATTAATAATGATGGTAACTTTGACATTTAAAAAACGAAAAACTTGATTTTTTTTTTGTTTTTTTTCTTTTTTATGTTACTTTTATTTTTTAACATTTTTTTAACAAAATTTTTATATAATTTTATGTTTTTTTTTTTTTTTACATATTTGGTATAATTTTCTAATTTTTTTTTTTTTTTAATGTATTTTTTGTACATTATGGATTTTACTAGAATGAAATTAAGATTAAACACAAGTACGTGTTTTAGATTATACTTAATTTAAAATGATTAATAATAATAATATATATATATTTTTTTTAATTTTATTGGCACATAAGAAGATTTTTTTTTTTTTTAAATTAATTTAATTAATTAATTATATGTTTTAATTTATTTAACAACTTTTTTTTTTTTTTATTACACACAGAATTTCTTACATGAGCGTAAAGTTATTGAGGACATTTTTTTTTTTTTTTTTTGTATTAAATTAAAATTATTTGTTAATTAACTATAAAAAAAAAAAACAAAAAATATATGAATTAATTAATGAAAATTATTTATAATAGAAAACAATTATAAAAAAAAAAAAGAAAAATAATTATATTTAAATAAAAACAAAATCATTGCCTCCATAATAATAATAATGATGAAAATTATTATAAATTATTTAATAATGATAAATAACACTAGGACTATGATATGATACATGATTATGTCCAGCAGGATGATGATGATATGATACAATAGCTTTTTTAACTTTAACAACTGGTACAACTTTAGCATGATGTACAACTGGTACAACAATTTTATGATGTTCAACTTCATGATGTTCTTCTTGATGATGTTCTGGTATTGGTACTTTAATATCAGTTGGTTCACGATGTACAACAGCTGTAAAACCATTATGTTTATCTGATTTATATTCAACACGACGTTTATAACCATCTGAATCAATTAATTCATAACTTCCAACAACTTTATCATCTTTACGATGTTCCTGATGACGTTTAATATCTTTGGTATGATCATCATGTACTGAATATGAGAATTCATATTCAACTGGTCCATCATTTTCTTCTTCATGATGTTCACCTTCATTTTCTACACCATTAACGAAAATTATTGCAAAAATTGCAAATATAATAAAAACCTGAGAAATTATTATAAAAAAAAAAAAAATTAATTCTTATTAAAATGATATTTTTTTTTTTATATTTTTTAATTAGTTTATATGTGTGTTATATACTTATATATTATTATTGTTATACAGGACAACCAAAAATTAGAAGTGAACTTTTACTTATTTGTATGGTTTCGGTTAAATAGGATAGAATGCAAAAAAAAAGGAAGAAAGAATATTTTAGAGAAGAACTATTATCTAAATTAGTAACAAACACATTTTTTGAAATTGTTACGCATGCAAAAAAAAAGGAATAAAGGATATTTTAGAGAAGAATTATTATCTAAATTAGTATTCATTAGGTTAATATTAGTAGTTCTTATAACAAATTATAATAAAGATCAAACCACTTAGGAAAATCCAAATTTCCAAAATAGTTATCATAAACCTACCTGTTTCTATACCTTTTTTTACTTTAAGTGAATATTTTTTTATTTTAAGTAAACCATTTTTACTTTCAGTGAAAATTTTTTATTTTAAGTGAAAATATTTTTACTTTAAGTGAAGAATCTTTATTTCAGTAACTATGTTATGTAAATATTTAATACACATATCTTTAATTTTCGTAATATATATAAGTATATTTGGATATGATATTTATATAATGTGCGATATTTATATATATGCAAATACACATATATATATATATATATATATATATATAATATATGTATATTGTATGTTTTTTCTTACTTTAACTTTTATTAAAAGTGTCTTCACTTAAAGTAAAAAATCTTCATTTAAAGTAAAAATGACTTTACTTTAGTAAAAAAATGTTCAATTAAAATTAAAATGTTTTCTTTTAAAGTAAATTAAAAATATCTTTAGTTAAAGTAAAAATGGTATATATCTTAGGGGATTGTTGGAAGAAAGAATTCTTCAATTTTATACCAATTATTTACAAAATGTCTAAACGTCTAACAGTCTTCGACCAAGTTGTCTATGTAACAAATTTGGAAAGAGTTTTACTAAAATTAATTAATGAACAACTTCAAATTTTAATACAAATTTCTAACTTTAAATAGTTATAAGTTAAATTATATTAGTTATATATTGTTTTAAGTTTTATATACAATTTAGTGAAACAACACAAAACATGTTTGTTATCTTTTCCTTAGAATTTGCGTTCATTTAAAAATTTCTCAGCTAGAGATTTAATTTTATTTCTCAGCTAGAAATATTTTTTATTTCTAAAACTCTGTATTAGATGTTTAATCTGATTTGATTAATTGTAACAAATATTAGTCATTCAGAAGATTATTTAACTTTGAAAAGAATAAATAAATAAATAAATACAACAAAAAAAAAGTTCTAATTTGAGAACTTATTTAAGAATTTCTTTATATGAACCATATATACATATAAATTTATTTTTAAAGTAATTATCTTAATGATGAAATTGATTCATTGAATTCAAAAGAATTATTAATTTAATTATTTGAATTTTTAGAGAAATAAACAAAAAAACTAAAATTCTTACCTTTGAAACCATGTTGATTTTAAATTTTCTTTTGTTTCTTTGAAATATTCTATTCACGACTAAAGAAATGACACTGTAAATGACACACTAAAAATTAAACACTGTAATTATAAAAAATGATTATTATTTATTTATTTATTTAATTTTTTTTTTTTTTTTTAAGAAAATTCTATAAAAAAAATATTTATTATTAATTATAGAACAAACAAAAAAAAAAAATAAAATAAAAACAAATCAATTCAGATTTATTGATTTAATTATAAATATATTTATTTTAAATAATACCAATTGATCTTTTTAAAACTCAATCTTCAAATAATTAACTATTTTAAATTTTACTTTGTTTATATACAAAATTTATTTCCAAAAATTATACATTAAAACTATTAGGAAAACAACACAAAAAAAAAAAAAAAAAAGAATTTTCATTTTTTAATGGTTAAAAAAAAAAAAAATAAAAAAATTTACCTTTAAAAAAATCAACAAATTACAAATTTGTTTTGTATGCAATACTTATTATTTCAGTGTCTAAATCTAGTGCAAATATTTGCTTTTTTCCTAATATACATTAACATATGTATATAAGATTGAAAAATTAAAATTTGCAATTTAATAAATTACACCATACTCTTCACATATATGCATTTAGGTAATATATTTAAATTTGTAACAAAATTTATCTACATACACACATACACACATCCATATTATTAACTATTACTGAACAAAAATTTAAATATCTTATGTATAAATTTCTTAATTCATTGAAGAGAAAAAATTAAAACCCACTAATGTCATTTATTTTTCCTCAAATGTTAATAATGTGTAAAAAAAAAAACAAATTTCCACATTAAAAAAAAAAAAAAAAAAACACAAACAAAAAAAATAAAAATAAAATCGACCTATCAAATTACATGCTATTTATTGCATACACCATCTATTGCTTAAAAAAAAAAAAAAATTTTTTTTTTTTTTTTTTGCAAAAGAAATTTAAATTGAAAATTTGTTTTAAAACTGACCAAAAATTTATTACCAATAATAAAAAAAAAAAAAATAAAAAATATCATAAAATGATTTTACAGATTTTTTTTTTGTTTTTTTTGTTTTTATTTTTTTAATAACATATAACTCAATTCTAATCAAAACGAATCAAATCATAAGAAAAAATAAAAATTAAAAACCTTATTAGAAGATTTGATCCTAAATATGCTGTAAGAAACATAGAAAAGAGGCTGAAAATTTGCCGGTATATACACAAGTATTAAAATATTACATTTGTATACATATTGAAGTTATTATTAATAAAGTAATGAATATGTCAAGCATGTGTGGTTTTTAAGAAGGATTGACTAAGATTTTTTTACAGTTCCATATAATTAATTTTAATTAATTTTTGTTTTATTTATTTATTTATTTATTTTTATTTTTTTTTTGTAATAATAATCGTTAAGGTAATTTTAAATACAAAGGATGGTTCTATAAAATAAATAAAATTTTAAGTGAATTATTTAAATACTGCATCCGCAGCCAATGATGTAGTAGGTTAAGATATTGGTCTTTCCAATAAAAGGGCTCACGCACAAATATATTCAAAAATAAAATGCAGTTTAAAAAAAGCGGTCCTTCAGATATAAATAATTAAAGAAAAAGTTTTTAAATATATATATTTTTTTTTGAATAAATTTAGAAAATTTTGGTTTGTAAATCTCATGTTAGTGTTTATAGATTGGTGACAGAGATGCCAAAATAACTTATAATTACAAATCTAAACAAAGTTAGAGATAATTAAAAACGGCGAAATACCTAACACAAAAAAGAGACCTGCTATAAAACAAAAAAAACAATCAACGGCTTAGTGAAACTGAAAGAAACTGAAGTTTAGTCAAATTTGAATAATAAATTACTTAGGGGATCTGCTATCCTCCTTATAGAACTGGAAAAGAAAAGAAATTTGAACACTGTTAAAATGGAATATAGTGATTCATTGCAGATGATCTAGGTATAATCAATTGAGTGAAACTTGTTATCGTGGTAATGATAATTGATTGTTTCTAACACTTTGTATAATAAAGCTTTCAATTTCTTCAATAGAATATCAAGTTATTTTTCTTTTACAGTCTTGTAAATTAATTAAATGAATAATCATTAATTTTTTTAAAGGAAACTTAACAAAAATATTTTATTTTTGAACTATTTTATTAATTGCAATAAATATAAAAGCCACCAATGCAGAATGAGATATGTTTCTATAATAGACGTGTGCGGTACTTTTTTATGAATAAAGGCTAAGCCTGTCAGTAATCATTAGTGTACTTTAGTAGTCCGTAGTGTAGTTTAAAAACGTAAGACAACCTATTTGGCCAGAGTTGGTGTTACATTTCCTTAAACTTATCGCACAATTATATTACTCTGATGGAAGTATCTTTGAAAGTTTCTTAGGTCCATATCAGAGAGTGGAAAGACTAGGACAAGTGCAAAGAAACTGCACTACACTATCTATCGCGGCACTTCCTGCTGTAACCGATATGTGGTGTTGTAACCAAAATAAACTAAGAATAAAATTTTCAAAGAGAACTTTCTAAGTAGCTAATTAGCAATTAAGTTTTTCCAATTTCATTAAGTTCCAAGAGGTGTAAAAATCCTAAATCGGCTGCTCCAAACCAACTAAATTTTATAAAAGATGTTGGCATGGCAAATTTGTCAAAATTCAAATGCCTAGTGTTAATAGACACTGAGTTATTTTTATTTAAAACGAGGAAGAATACAGTTGCCTTTGTCAATTCTTAGATACCCGTATACGAACCTGTTAGCATGTTCATAGGCTGTCACTCTGTTTATAATATTATTTTTTTAATTGTTCAGCATTTTAAAATAATTTGGGTCAATTTTATAATTTCTAGAACTATTTCTTGTACATATATTTAAACTATACCTTTATACATTCTTCAAAAGCAAATTATAATTTCGGGGCCTCGGTGGTTTAGTGGATAAGACCGTATAAAATACGTTGTAAACACCGAGGGAGTGTGGGTTCGAATCCCACAAATGTCGTAAGAGGTATTCCCCCTTACGACATTTACAGCCACTCCTGAACAGGAAAGGCTGTGTAATTTCCTGTCCACATTTATGTAGCAGAGAAATGCATTCAAAAAAAATTATAACTTTTCATCCAACGATTATCAATCCAACGCTTTACCAAATATGATATACCCAGTACTATTAAATGCTAAGCGGCAAATGTATATTAATTTATACTAAACTTACTACAAAATACTAAATATATATAAATATTTCAATATAGTAGTAGTATAGTATAAATATATCAATCTGAATATAATAGACTTGTAAAAATAATGATTACTTTTATTATATTATTTTGGATTACTAAAAAGTAATCTAAAAGTAATCCAGATTATTTTTCAATTATTTTTGATTACTAGAATAATCTAAAAATAATGTGGATTACTTTTTAATTATATGAGATTATTTTTAGATTATAAATTTGTATAGAAAAAAATTAATTAAGTCGGAGCCATATAGGGCTTCATCCCATGATATGTAGTATCTACTAGTAAAGTGTGTTTGAACAAGATTCAACAAAGTGTCTAAAACAAAGTATGTCTCGATTTTTTTAATAGTTGGTTTCAATCTTATGGAAGCAAAACTAAATTATAGTTGAAAAAGCGCCCCATAAATTCCAAAGCAGTAGAAATAGATCCCCATCCCATGTAAGTTTTTGTACCTCTCGATATGATCAATTTCATGGAAGATCATCTAAAGCCAAGTATAATTATCTGTTAGTTGTTATCTGAAGTTGTTATAATCTTAATAAAAGACATTTAATGTAGAAATAAGACTTTATTCACAGAAGTTCAATTCAAATGTTGGACACGGGTATCGTAATGGGGAAGAGAAAAAAATTACAGTCAATCCGTCCGTGTACACTGATCTTCTCGAATCTACTTTTTTCATTACATTTTACCCTTCTTTCCCATAAACTTGTGATTTGTAGTTTTAAAATTTCATTCTTCTTTTTTAACACCAGAAATTTTAGACTTGAAAAAAAGAATCTACTAAAACAAAGATAAAATGAAATAAAAATTTTTTATGAGGGTCAGAATATTTTTATGTAACTACCATAATACATTCATTTCTTGACAATTTTATGTACCTCTTTCTTCAAAATTTTTTTTTTTATACTTTATATATTTTTTATTATATAAAAAATAATAAAAAAGAATCAAGAATCTACTTTTTGAAGACAAATGTAAAACGTGAGTGGTGTTCGTGAAGCGGATTTAGGATGATTTAGTGTAAACTTAGCCAATATAAGTATATTTTATAGACTATTCGCTTCTTAAATGTTAGTTAGCTATCATTATTAATTTTGTATACGTAATTGTATTGTTTTTATGGGATATAACGTGACCAGGGAGAAAAAAAAAAAAGACTTAATAAAACTCTAAAGATATAAATTAAAGTTTACATGAAGGAATATGGTTTCTCGAGTTATTTTATAGCTGCACTTTCAAAAAGTGACTACTAATATTTATTAATACTTTTCCAAAAACTTTTGAACCTCCTTATACTTAGTATTTTTTTTTTTTGTTATACATTACACATAAAAAATCAAAACATAAAACATAAAAAAAATCTAAACAAATTAAAAAACAGTAATTTTTGTAACTAACTGGCTAATTTTGAAAGCGAAGTTAAATCAAAATTTGCGCATATACAAAAATTTACTTATTAAAATGATACTGAGCAATTTCTGTTTTTTTTTTTTGTCAACAGCTTGCAGCATGCAGATGTTTATGTGCTTTTTTTTATCAAATAAAAATGCATTAAACTATTTTTATTTGACAGATCTGGAACACACGAGAAACTTTTTTGGTTTACAAATAAAAAAAGAAAAAAAAAAAACATTTTTTTTTGCTTATGTTTTAACAAAATATCTTCTTAAGATATTTATGTTTTCTTTTAAAAAAATTTTCATAATTTGTTTTTTACATACACGTGTATTTGTCAATTTCTGTATATTTAGAAAGTTTTTTTTTTAGGCCAAAGTTAAATAGAATTTTAAAATTGTTCTTTAAGAATATTATTAAGAATTTCACTTAATCTAGAATTTGATCACTGTTTTATTTAATAACAAGTAAATGTAACAGTAAGTCGATGCAACCGACTTATTAATACCCTACACCTGAATAATTCGAATTAAATTAACAATCCATAAGTGTTTTTGGCAGTGCTTGAACTTCTTCCCTTTTCTGTCTTATTCAACTCGAATTTCAAGAACGTAAAAGAGGCATCCGCTTGGGATATTCTTGACACCCACCCCTTGTATAAAATTTTAAGTTTCTATCTTAATTATTTTCGAAGATTGGTAGTCCTTGGGATGTTTGTGTCAGCTACCCGAATTGCCACTCCAATTCATCGAATCCATCTCAGGAACATAAAGAAAACTTGCCAGAACACCATTCTATTAAATTTAAAGGTTCTACTTTTGTTGGTTTTGGAGATATGCTCGTTGCTCTTGTGCTCGTCCGGAAGTTTCCAAAATACGAACCCATGGTTCAAATTCTTTCAAATGTCAGTTTCCAATTTTACAGAAAAGGAAACATAACAGAACACCTTTGTACTAAAAATAAAAGTTCTATCTTTGTTGGTTGTGGAGATATACTCGTTTGATCTGGGGCTCCTCCGGAAGCTTTCAAGATTTGAACCCATGGACCAAATCCTCACAAATTTCAGAAACATAAATCAAACATGAAGGAACACCATTCTGCCTAATTTAAAGGTTATATCTTTGTTGCATTTGGAGATAATATCATTTGCTCTGAGGCTCGTTCGGAAGCTTTCAAAATCCGAACCCAAGGACCAAATCCTCTCAAATTTCAGAGGCCTAAATCATACATGAAAGAACACCATTATGCCAAAAGTAAAGGTTATATATTTGTTGTTTTTGGAGATAATCTCATTTGCTCTGGGGCTCGTTCGGAAGCTTCCAAAATCCAAACCCATGGACCACATCCTCTTAAATTTTAGAGACATAAATCAAACTGGAAGAAACATCATTATAAAAAATTTAAAGGTTCTATCTTTATTGGTTTTGGAGATAATCTCGTTTGCTCTGGGGCTCGTTCGGAAGTTTCCAAAACCCGAACCCATGGGCCAAATCTTCTCACATTTCAGAGACTTAAATAAAACATGAAAGAACACCACCCTGCCAAATTTAAAGGTTATATCTTTGTTGGTTTTGGAGATAATCTCATTTGCTCTGGTGCTCGTTCGGAAGCTTCCAAAACCAAACCCATGAACCAAATCCTCTTAAATTTCAGAGACATAAATCAAACACGAAAGAACACCATTGTACCAAATTCAAAGGTTCTACCTTTGTTCATATTGGATATAATCTCATTTGTTCTGCGGCTCGTTGGGAAGCTTCCAAAATTCGAATCCACGGTTCAAATTCTTTCAAATTTAAACCCATGGCCAAATCCTCTCAAATTTCAGAGACTTAAATCAAACATGAAAAAACACCATTCGGCCAAATTTAAAGGTTATATATATTTGTTGTTTTTGGAGATAATCTCATTTGCTCTGGGGCTCGTTCGGAAGCTTCCAAAATCCAAACCCATGGACCACATCCTCTTAAATTTTAGAGACATAAATCAAACTGGAAGAAACATCATTATAAAAAATTTAAAGGTTCTATCTTTATTGGTTTTGGAGATAATCTCGTTTGCTCTGGGGCTCGTTCGGAAGTTTCCAAAAGCCGAACCCATGGACCAAATCTTCTCACATTTCAGAGACTTAAATAAAACATGAAAGAACACCACCCTGCCAAATTTAAAGGTTATATCTTTGTTGGTTTTGGAGATAATCTCATTTGCTCTGGTGCTCGTTCGGAAGCTTCCAAAACCAAACCCATGAACCAAATCCTCTTAAATTTCAGAGACATAAATCAAACACGAAAGAACACCATTGTACCAAATTCAAAGGTTCTACCTTTGTTCATATTGGATATAATCTCATTTGCTCTGCGGCTCGTTGGGAAGCTTCCAAAATTCGAATCCACGGTTCAAATTCTTTCAAATTTAAACCCATGGCCAAATCCTCTCAAATTTCAGAGACTTAAATCAAACATGAAAAAACACCATTCGGCCAAATTTAAAGGTTATATATATTTGTTGTTTTTGGAGATAATCTCATTTGCTCTGGGGCTCGTTCGGAAGCTTCCAAAATCCAAACCCATGGACCACATCCTCTTAAATTTTAGAGACATAAATCAAACTGGAAGAAACATCATTATAAAAAATTTAAAGGTTCTATCTTTATTGGTTTTGGAGATAATCTCGTTTGCTCTGGGGCTCGTTCGGAAGTTTCCAAAAGCCGAACCCATGGACCAAATCTTCTCACATTTCAGAGACTTAAATAAAACATGAAAGAACACCACCCTGCCAAATTTAAAGGTTATATCTTTGTTGGTTTTGGAGATAATCTCATTTGCTCTGGGGCTCGTTCGGAAGCTTCCAAATCCAAACCCATGGACCAAATCCTCTTAAATTTCAGAGACATAAATCGAACGGGAAGGAACACCACCCTGCCAAATTTAAAAGTTATATCTTTGTTGGTTTTGGAGATAATCTAATTTGCTCTGGTGCTCGTTCGGAAGCTTCCAAATCCAAACCCATGGACCAAATCCTCTTAAATTTCAGAGGCCTAAATCATACATGAAAGAACACCATTCTGCCAAAAGTAAAGGTTATATCTTTATTGGTTTTGGAGATAATCTCATTTGCTCTGGGGCTCGTTCGGAAGCTTCCAAATCCAAACCCATGGACCAAATCCTCTTAAATTTTAGAGACATAAATCAAACTGGAAGAAACATCATTATAAAAAATTTAAAGGTTCTATCTTTATTGGTTTTGGAGATAATCTCGTTTGCTCTGGGGCTCGTTCGGAAGTTTCCAAAAGCCGAACCCATGGACCAAATCTTCTCACATTTCAGAGACTTAAATAAAACATGAAAGAACACCACCCTGCCAAATTTAAAGGTTATATCTTTGTTGGTTTTGGAGATAATCTCATTTGCTCTGGGGCTCGTTCGGAAGCTTCCAAATCCAAACCCATGGACCAAATCCTCTTAAATTTCAGAGACATAAATCGAACGGGAAGGAACACCACCCTGCCAAATTTAAAAGTTATATCTTTGTTGGTTTTGGAGATAATCTAATTTGCTCTGGTGCTCGTTCGGAAGCTTCCAAATCCAAACCCATGGACCAAATCCTCTTAAATTTCAGAGGCCTAAATCATACATGAAAGAACACCATTCTGCCAAAAGTAAAGGTTATATCTTTATTGGTTTTGGAGATAATCTCATTTGCTCTGGGGCTCGTTCGGAAGCTTCCAAATCCAAACCCATGGACCAAATCCTCTTAAATTTCAGAGACATAAATCGAACGGGAAGGAACACCACCCTGCCAAATTTAAAAGTTATATCTTTGTTGGTTTTGGAGATAATCTCATTTGCTCTGGTGCTCGTTCGGAAGCTTCCAAATCCAAACCCATGGACCAAATCCTCTTAAATTTCAGAGGCCTAAATCATACATGAAAGAACACCATTCTGCCAAAAGTAAAGGTTCTATCTTTATTGGTTTTGGAGATAATCTCGTTTGCTCTGGGGCTCGTTCGGAAGTTTCCAAAAGCCGAACCCATGGACCAAATCTTCTCACATTTCAGAGACTTAAATAAAACATGAAAGAACACCACCCTGCCAAATTTAAAGGTTCTATCTTTGTTGGTTTTGGAGATAATCTCATTTGCTCTGGTGCTCGTTCGGAAGCTTCCAAAACCCAAACCCATGGACCAAATCCTCTTAAATTTCAGAGACATAAATCGAACGGGAAGAAACATCATTGTACAAAATTTGAAGGTTCTATCTTTGTTGCTTTTGGAGATAATCTCGTTTGCGGAGATTATCTCCAAAAGCCCGGAATCATTCGGAAGCTTCCAGAATCCGAACCCATGGACGGATTTTGTCCAGATTCGAACTTAGCCTTTCTTTCGTAATTAGTAACCTACTATATAAATTTCATCAAGATAGCATCATTATTTTTTGAGTTATCGTGCGTACGGACGGACGGACGGACGGACGGACGGACGGACATCGCTAAATCGACTCCGGCGGTGATCCTGATTCAGAATATATATACATGTCTATACCTAACTCGCTTCCTTTTGGTGGTTACAAACACCATACCAAAGTTAATATACCCTATACTTTAGGTGTAGGGTATAAAAAAACCTAATTGATAATTCAAGGTCAAATGAGACAAGAGAGACAAATGAGAAACTAAAAATTTCAAACCTTAAGAAGCGAAATGGCATGTTAAAATTAAAACATCTTAATGAAAATAAATGAACTATATGTAAAAGAACACAGAATAAAAATGTTTAAACAAAAATAAGGCAGAATGTGAAACTAAAGTTTTTTAAAGCGGCAGATTTTCTAAAAGACGATAAAAACAAGTGAATTTCAAGAGACACTTTCTTCAATTTTAAAGAAACCCTATATACGGAATTAAGAAAAGCTGATGTAAAAATATAATTTTGAAGTTTTAATTTTTCTTTTTAACTTGGGAAAATTTTGAACATGTGCCTAAGTTACAGGTGTCTAACAATAACAAATTTTAAATTTTTGGCTCCTAATAGCTCTTAAATAGGAAGAGGTAGAATATGTTGAAGTAGCATACTATTGTTCCTATGTGGATGTTGACTGTAAATTTTGAGAAATTGATGTGATAACGGAACGTAAAGCACTTTCTCTGCACTTGTCCTAATCTGTCAAGGATAGAACGATATCATCGTGACATTAATCTAGGGAAACATAACACTAACTCTGACCGAATAGGTTTCCTACATTTTGGAGGTACACTATCAACCTATCAAGGTGCACTATCATTGCACATATTGATGACGTGTTAGCCTTTATTAATAAAAAAAAAAACTTATGCAAATTCTGAAAGATATTTCTTCTAAATTCAAATGAAAATTAAACCAAAGAACAAGTTTTCAAACAAATAAGAAATCTATTTAAATAAGTTAAAAAAAATGTATTTCAAATGTTTCAATCCAAATCTTGCTTCATCCTTTATGCTGTTAAATCCTTCATATTGATGAAAAGCTAGTTTATTACACAGAAGGACATTCAATTGCTGACAGTACTGACAGTAATATAAGGTATTGAAAAGAAAAGTGTTGCGATTATTTTTCATTACTCTTTCGGACATTGAAAAATCAGCAGGAATAAACTTTTAAAATAAATTAAAGACCTTGTCATCCAACATTATGCAATACTGATGGTATTCTTCTTTAAAGGAAAGTAAACAAAAGAGAAGAAAATTTTCAGTAAACCAACAATTGAAATATAATATAAGTTTAAAATAAAATTTTCGTTGGTCCATAATCTAAGAGAGTTCATTTTATACAGACTGCTATCAACACAATAGAAAGCCAAATATTTACTTTACCATGAATGAGTGCAAAATCCATAATACAAATTCAATTTTCTATTGAGAAGATTGAAAATTTCTTGACTAATGAGTTACGTAGTACAAAACTGCCTTTATGGGAAAGTACTTCATCAGTTACGTTTGAGCTACGTTTCGATGACAAAAAGAAACGAGCAAGACTGCAGTAGAGTAGACTGTGTCAACTACTCTGGGATACCCGTATGAACGTAATATATCCTGTTTCTATAAAACTTGATAATCTTTTAAAAAATTTCAGATGTTTTAGTAACCGACATTAACTATCGAGATATATTTATGTAAATTGTCTAGTTGTATGATAGCTATCCGTATCTATTGCACCAGCACAACAAAATTTTACAGAAGTTGTTGCCATAAAACTTGATAATTGTTTACAAAATTTCAGATGGCTTGGTTTATTAAGTACCAACTAGATATGATAATATAATTGCAAAGTCGTATGACAACTATACTTTAACTTTTAATTAGTTACGCTAATATATACCTAACTTTTAATTATTCACTGAGTAATTCTCATATAAATAGGTGTTGTATGGTGGTAGCTGATCGAATCCGCCCCTCCTATACTTATTTAATTTCAAATGTTTATTTGAAAATTTTATATAGAAATCTATTAATTATATAAAAATGAAATGGTAAAAATTTCAGAAACACAATGGAACTATGTTCGTTTTGTTATAAAGAGAGATATATTTTTATTTTATGTCTCAATAGATACTTTCATTCACTTATATTAGTTTATAATATTATAAAATGCAAATTATAAAAAGATAATCATTTATTTATTCTCAAAAAAAAATTCTATTAAACCCAAATTAAAAAATGTAATAAATTTAAAAAAAAAAAAACTGACATCTTATTAACAATTTATTTATTATTTTCTAAGCCTACAATATTAAAATATGATTATTATGCAATTCAATTTATAATTAATTGCAATTGCAATTAATTTTTCTTACACTTGTATTATAACTTTTTTAATATGATATTATTTGATTACAAAAAAAATAAATAAATAAATAAAATCAATTCATTAAATATACTAAATTATGTGTCTATCAATTAAAAAAAAAAATTGATCTAAATCTAAACACTAAAAAAAATCCTAATAAAATGACCTAATCATTTGAAAATACAAGAAAAAAAAAAATGTTCAACACTTCAAAAATATTGCAGCACTGTTTTTTTCACAAAAATCTCTACAACATTCTTATATTAATCGAAAATTAAATTGTAGGTTTAATATCGTGTACATATTATTGTATATAAAAGGTATTACATAATATAAAGTGTTCTAAATAAAATTTTTAAAGCCAAATAACGAAATATCATAATATTCATTTGCATTTCCGCATACTTAACGATTCTTGTTTTCTTTCTTTATAGTTATCATACCACTTCTTACAAATATGTTCCATATTTTATTTTTTTTTTTTTTTTTTTTTTTTTTTTTGTGAATTTCAATTTAAATATTTTCTTAATTAAAATGTCATTTGATTTTTTATAAACAGTTCTTACTTTCATTTCGTTTAGAGTCCAAAATGCATATAAAATTTTAATGTATTGGTAATGTATTTCATTGATCACCACATGATTTTAAAATTCCTTTTCCTTTTTTCTACGAAAGTGGAAGTTTAAATTTTAAAAAAATTAATTTTTTTTTGTTTTTTCTTATTTTATACCAAATTTTTTACTATTAGATATTATGTGATCCAAAATCTGACTGAAGTTCTTTTAAGTATGTCAGTAATTTTGTTTTTGTTTTTTTGGCTTTAGTTTTAGATATTAAAAGTTATATTGAAATTGAAAATGTATCTATATATATAACATAATTTAAATCGAATTTTCAATTGCGATGTTATATTTTATAAATGATTAAAGTTTATTATCATTTAAATAGTAATTAATGAAATAGGAATACGACGTTCTTTTGAAAAATATAATTTTGAAAGGACAAAATCTTGAATTTTTTATTTCTTAAAATCTTAACATGAAAAATCTAATTTTACATCGAAACAAATATTTGCGTTTGAATATTTGCAAAATTGATGTTAAACGTTTTATAATTGTTTACAAAATCAGGATTCCAATATTATAAGCGATAACTCTCAATTGTTTCTTGATATAATTTATTTCAAAAATGTAATTATGACAGATTCTATAGTTTATTACAAAATCAGGATTAGACATTTTTCTCGAATATGTACACAAATACGAAGGTTTTCAGAATTAAATATTACTTCAATACTTGTGGTATTAAGGTAAGGTAAATAAATACAAAAAAGCTTTTTAGGTAAGTCAAATAAATACAAAAAGAAATTCTAGTTCAACAAAAATTCAATTTAAGTTTTTATTTTTTCAAGATTTTGTTTTTTCAAAATTTTGTTTTTTAATATTTTATCCCAAAAATATTTTGACTTTCAAGATTTTTCTTTTTAAGATTTATTTTTCTAGATTAATTTTTTTGAAAATATTGTGGATAACCTTTAGAAAATATTTTTTTATTTTCTATATAAACTATATCTAAATATTTAAAAGTTCATCTTTTGATTTAGTTACAGTTACAAAAAATGTTTTTACAATAACCCATGCCATAGACATATATCATTAATATAGCGGAATGAAATTTTGGTCTCCATATTCTTAGAACTAAAAATGCAGCTGTGATATCACAGGTTATTTTATACGAAGAACTGAAGTGAGAAACTTTATTTTAGCTTATATTATGGCTTGTCAAAAAAATTTTGGAAATTTATAAATAATAAAAAAACAGATTGACGTTTCGGAATGTTTTAAAGTAGATAATGTTTTCAAGAAATTATCTAATAAATCAAGTAAGCATAATGTATGAAATAACACTTGAAACTCATTGACTTGGAGTAACGACACAAAAAGCAAATAGTGAAACATTTTAAATTACCAGAATGGTATCGTAATTTAAAAAAAATTACAGATAGTCTTTCAAATAAAAGACCGTTCCGTAAAAATCTTAAATCATTAGTTTCTTAAAAATTTTACAACGTATTACCGAAAGATGATTGAATTTGGAATGAAAGTTTTTACAAATATAATTTTAAATAAGTTTAACGTCACATTCTTAAACGGCATACTTAATATACTGAAATAATTAGGCACAAGAATCTCTATTCATGACTCTGTTTTAAATCGAAATTAATTTTTCATGTGTCACCTTATTTCTAGCATAATCATAGAAAAATAAATAATCTACAGATATTCGAACAAAATTTAATTTGAAATTATTTGGTTTTATGTTATTTGTCTCATTTTCACTATTTACGCAAAATAAAAGAATTTTTTTTTATACCAGTTTACCTTTACGTGTAAATTTAAATATTTTCCAGAATAAAATACAACAACATAAAAAAATGTTAATTATATAATTGAAAATATATTAAATACATAGGTAATATGGTATATTTCATTCTTTCTTAATCCCACTTTAGGGCATATTGATATGCAATAATGTGTGTGTTGTATGCATATTTCTGTTCATATGAATTGAAATTTACAAATATTTCATTTATACTTGATGATTAAATTTTGCGAAATTTAATTTTTTGTTTTGTTTTTAAAGTATTTCTCCACTTAAAAAATTTATATTCCGTAAGGAAAAGGAAATCAAAATCATAAATAAATCTAAAAACTAGAAAATATTTGAAGAAGGAAATAATTTTTCGAAACATTACATTAATCGTTTCTTCTTAATTTAGTTGTGAATTATAGAAATAAAATTTGTATATAAGCAAAGTTCAATTTCAAATATTTAATTATTTGAAGATTGAATTTCAAAAAGATCAATTGGTATTATTTAAAATAAATTAATAAATTAAATTCAATTAAATCAATACTAAATATTGTGTAGAAATTCTTTAAAAAAAGAAATCAGAGTAAAACTGTATTGCAATTTCAATTTTTAAGCAGTAATCTTAAGTGATAATAGACAGGTTAAAAACATTCAACATGGTTTCAAAGGTAAGAACATCAAAATATAATAAATTTTGTGTTTTTCTTTAAGAACTTGTTTATTTCAAATAGAACAATTTGTTTTTTTTTTTTAAATTCTAATCTTTTTTATTCAATAAAGATTCAAAACAATATTTAGCAAATTATTTACCATTTTTCTTTTAATTTCTCAGTTCATCGTTATATTTACAATTTTCGCAATAACTTTTGTTAATGCTGTAGAAACAGAGGGAGAACATCATGAAGAAGAACATGATGGACCAGTTGAATATGAATTCTCATATTCAGTACATGATGATCATACCAAGGATATTAAAAGTCATCAAGAACATCGTAAAGATGATAAAGTTATTGGAAGTTATGAATTAATTGATTCAGATGGTCATAAACGACGTGTTGAATATCAATCAGATAAACATACTGGTTTTACAGCTGTTGTGCACCGTGAACCAACTGATATTATAGTACCAATACCAGAACAACATCATGAAATTGAACATCATAAAATTGTTGTACCAGTTGTACATCATACAAAAATTGTAACAGATAAAAAAGTTAAAAAAGCAGTTGTATCACATCATTATCATCCAGAAGATAATCATGTATCATTTCTTAGTCCTAATTTTCTTTATCATTACTAAATAAATTATTCATGATTGCTTTATATTAGGCGAATTTTAATTGTTTATTTATTTGTTTTTTTTTTTTAAATGTTAAATATTTATTTTTAATATTTAATTAACCATAATTATTAACAATTTTATACAAACAAACATATCCTTACATAACTTTATTCTCAATTAAATTATTAAATATGTAATTTAAATATTCTATCTAACAGATATATTATATTATTATTAACAATTAAAAGTTAAGTATATTTATATGCATACTTATGTTTAATCATTATTTTAATAAAATGTAAAAACATTATAATGTACCAAATCGGCATAATGAAAATCATTAAATAATTTAAACACTTAAACCAATATATACAAAATAATAAATATACAAAAATTAAAGAAAATCAAAATTTTTTTGTTATTAATATTAATTTTCTTTAATTATATTTATACAGGTTTTTAAATGAAAATTATCCTATATCTTATATGGGAAAACTCTCCGCAGTTTATTTTTAAAACGTTGATTATGTAATACAAGACTCATGGCATCATCTGACTCATAGCTCAGTGATTAAGTCGCCAACCTTTCAATCGAAGGGTGTTGGATTCAAACCTCGGTCAGGTCATATAAATAAAAAAATATGTATTAATTTCATATCGTAATAATGTATATCGTATAATTAATAGTAGTAGTAATAATAATAATAATAATAGAAATAATAGTAATAATAATAGCTGCTACAGTGACAGTGGGGGTTGCCTTCAATAATTACTTCATACAGTAAGGTGTTATATACTACTACTGCATGTTGTAACTGTTGTAACGGCTATAGGCACTGTTAGCAAAATAGTAATAATAATAGGCGGATTCATTGTTTCCTTACAGTCCCACTCCCAATTCAATGTTTCTGTATCCATTTCTTATCCTTTCCTATCCCTACTCCCTACCTTATATACTGCGTTCACAGGTAAGGGTTTCATCCCATTATATTGTCTAAAGGGGGAGATGAGTTTAGTCAGTAAGAATCGGACACTACCAAGGAGAAATTCTTGGTGTCTTTGGAAGATTCCCATCTCCCTTAAGAAAAAAAAATACTGCTATTAATACACTAGTAATATTTATACCCTAAACACTAGATCCTGATAATGTTGCCGTCACTTTATTAAAAATGTGTTCTGATTTTGTAGTTTTTCCATTATTCTATAAAATTAGGAATGTTTCGATATCTGTGGAAAGCATTTTTTATCAAACCTGTCCATAAAAAAAATCAAAAAGTGATATATCTTTAAACTCTTGATATATGTTCACATTTACAAGTATTGTGCTAATAGAATTTCATTTAATTAACACGATTTTTTAAAGTGCATATCCATCGCTGCAAACTTGTTAGAGTTTGTATCGTATTTTCTTAATACTACAGAGTCAGACGCTTAAGCAGATGTAATTTGTACTGATTTAAGTAAGGCATTTGTCATTCTACCTCATAGTGTGATTCTATTTAAACTAAATAAATTAGGTTTTCCTCGCTTAAAATGAATCGAATCTTATTTAGATAATAGAAGTTATAAAGTAAAATTTAGACATGCAATTTCAGATCCCTTTTTTTCTATCTCTGATTTACCTCAAGCTAGCCTACTTGGCCCTCTTCCTTTATATATCTACTTTCGACTAATGATGTAACTACAATTATTGCAGAATTATTATTTACGCTGATGATATGAACATCTTCTGTAAGTGATTCTTTACTTCTTCAAGAAGACTCACACTTCTTCTAGAATTGGTATATAATTAATAATCTCATGTATAGGTAAATGTCCTTCATATGCCAGATATTCGAAACGTAAATTGAATATGCACTAACAATCATATTAATGGTGAAATGATGACAAACTTTAACAAACTTTCATTATTTAATAATTTGGGATTTACTTTCATTATTTACTATTTGATAATGAACTTACATTTATTAATCATTATAACTAAATTATAAATGAAGCTAATTCTTTTTCAGGTTTTATTAAAATATGGTCTAACTAAAGATTTCAATAATCCATACATTCTTAAATCACTATTTATTTCTTTAGTTGGACCTGATCTGAATTGTAATAATAAATGTAAGTCTATCTAAAATTGTTAACTTAAAATCTTTTTAACTTTTAATCTTTTCTTTCAAATACAAAAGAAAAGTCGCGATTATATAAAAGTATTACACAAACTTTGTTAAGTTGAAATCATGTTACATATAACTTATGAAGGTTATGGTTATGCAGTGTTTAATGGAATTCAAAAAAAAGAGCACATATCCGCTTCACCTTTAAAAATTTTGTTTCTGTAAACGGCACATAGAAATACAAAATGCTAGTAACCACAAGCAGAAAGTAGAAATATAAAATAGAATATCTTAAAAAGTCTTAATCTTAATGTTTAAAAGCTTAAATAAATTTAAAAAGACATCTATATCTAAAAGGTAGAAACAAATCGTAACCAAATTTTTAAATAGAATTATGCATCGTTAACTGAAGTAAATTTTTGAAACTTTTGAAAATCCATATAAAAGAATTATTTTTTATTTTATTCAGAGTTGTTGTATTAACACAAAAAGTTAAGAATTTTTTTGGTTGGTTAATTTATTTTTGTTTTGTTTTTTTTATGCAGCATACTGCATGAAATATAAATTATATTATTATATCTATGTTATAAGTACTGAAATTGTACAAACTTACAGATTACAAAAAAGAAAAGATTACATTTTTTTTCGTTGTTCTTCTTATATTTTCTTATCGTGATAGAACCACGGAATATGCTTACTATTTATAATAGATATTACCATAATATTAAACAATGGGAAATTGAATTAAAGAAAGGATCTACAGAAAAGAATTTACATCAATTTAATTATTTAAAATGAGATCAATTGAAAAAAAATGTTATTCTCTTACAACAATCTAACTAAAATTTAAATCTTAATTGAGAATTAAGAATGTTTTTATCTGTAATTTAAAAAGTCATTTTTCCAAGATTAAAAATCTTTTAGCATATGAAACCTTGATAAATAAACTTGTAAACTCGACTAAATTAATTAGGTTAAAATTTTTACGACAATAAATAATATAAAGCATAAAAGCTTTTTTTTAATTTTAGTATAATTATTAATTACATATTTATATAAGATTATTCATTAACACTTTAAACTTTAAATTTACATTAAATTTAATTAAAATAATAATTTAAGATTATGGCAACTAAGTAACAACCAAGTTGTAACTTAAAAAAAATATATAATTTAATTATAACACAACATTTTGTAATATAAATTAGAACATCAAACAGCTTCAGCTCAAATCATAAAACTTTTAATTAAATAGATTGCAATACAGAATTTAATTTTATCGATTTTGTTTTTACTGAATAAAGAAAAGTAAAAGACAAGCCAGATTAAAAACTAACGGTTTTTAAAAGCACACATTTTTCAAACCTGAAACCTGCTCTTAAACAGAGGAAGATACAAAAAAAATGTCTAAGGTAACTTATGCTAATTCTGATCTTTCTTCACTTAGAATTTCAAGAACTTATCTAAAATTGTTACGGAGATATAAAAGGTAAATTATAAAGATCAACTATATTTTAAAAATGTATATATATAATTTTGCTATTAATTTATAAAGGTAAAGAAAAATCTTGTCACTTGGCATTTTTGGATTAAAAAAATGTTAAGCAAAATCTGAAATATACACATTTAAAAATGGGGATTTTAGCAATTTTGAGAGGCGGTAACTTCATAACGGTTGTAGTTCCATAAAATAGTTGTTCTCTAACAATATATTTTTTAAGAGAAATATCCATGATTTAAATTTTTTTTTTTTTAAATGGTGTAAAGGTTTTGTAAACAAACGGATAGATGAATGGACAAATGGACAGACGAACAGAATGAAATTAATAGGAAAATTTTTCCTGTAATTTTTGTACATTTGTGTACACCCTAACTAAATTATTGAAACACAGATTTTATGACTCATCTCTTATACCTACAATAAAGTTTTTTTTGCTTTTATAGTTTTTCTTTGAAAGCACACATTTTTTTCAGCCCAATTATTTCTTAGCTCAGAATTTTGTAACTTAGAGTGTGTTGTAAACTCAAAATTGTTTTGAATCAGAATTAAAATTAGCGGTTAAATATTGGAAAAAATTGACCTGCACAATGAAAATCAATGAATTCATTTAATACAAAATGTTCATTAAACTCCTAGTCTTAAATAATTGAACTAAGTTGCACAATAAGTTGCAGCAGGTTAGATGAAAGAATAGTCGGTTATTCGCATATCAAATAAAAACAAATAATCAAAAAGTATTATTAAGTATTTAAATTTCCGCATATTTGTATTTTTTTATTCACATATCAGTTCCTAAACCAAAATTTTCCAATTTTTTTTTTTTTTTTGTCAATTATTTACTTCCAGTTCAAATATTTTATTAATTAATGTCATTTGATTTTTTAATAAACAGTTCTTAAAAAACATAAAACTTTTTTACATATGTTATTGATCGATAAGAAAATTCTATCATGTTGTTTTTGTTTTTTGCTTTTTGAAAAGTGGAAGTCTCAATTTTATTGACATTTTTTTTATCACTAAATTTATAAAATTCATATTTAAATCCTTTTAAACTTGTTTAACAGTAATTAATTTTTTTTTTTTCGAACTTCAGACATAAACTTACTAGATATGACTAAATTGGAACAATATATCTAAATAAAATATAATTTGTGTCAGTTTTAACACGCGATGTTCTAATTTTTATATAATAAAGTTTATTATAATTTTAATGAACATTAAGGAAACTTAAATTTTAATACAAAAAAAAAAGTTAAATATTTTATTGCAATCTAATAGTTACAGTTTTTATTGCTCGTTGTAGTTATTTATTCATAGTATTAGTTACAGTTTTTAGACTAATTAAAACTTTAAATCTGCTTTTTATTATAAATCTGTTGTAAATCACAAAAAAAAAAAAAAAAATTATAATAAAAGGAATTAATATGAAAAAAATATATTTTTGTACGAATTTATTTTAAATTTTTATGAATCACATTTCTTTTTTTATTTTTAAACATTTTAATTAATATCCATCAAGTGTTTTGATATCATTTATATTAAAACACTTTAATTAATATCAATAAGTAAAATAACTGCAATTATTATTGTAATAAAAATTAAAAGACTTAAACGAGAAACTTTAATTTTTATTTAATATATTTTGATGTTATATTTTTCTTTTTCTTATTTCAATGAATAAGCAGCTGTCAATATATTAAGCATTATTTTAAAACAAAGTTTTACTATTACAATGTGTACAAAAATAAGTTCATAATCAACGTAGGTTGACAATGGGTTCAGATATTTTGAACAAACAAAATCATTGAATTGTATCAATCAATTTTTTATTTAGATCAACAAGTCTTACCAGAATAACCAAGTTAATATTTGACAAATAAACATTTTTTTAAGATGATTTATTATCTAAAACAATTTTAAATTTACAATTTACTTAATTGTTGTATAGAACATTTTTATAATATGGCAAAACACTGTATTGATATTAAAAGTACAAGTTGATAGAATTTAATTAATAACCTATCTATATAACAAATTATTAAAAATTTTTTTTTTATACGTCTAATACGAATTTATTATTAATTTTTTTTTAATGCTTTAGAATTTAAAGTGTTATAAAAGTGTGCCTATAATGCTGATAATATTAATTATTTTTTCGCTAAAAGCATTTTCATATTATTAATAAATTTAAACCAAATAAATTGAATTCTGTGATAAGAATTAAAAAAAATAAAAACTCAATTTTGTGTAGGATAACTGAATGTAAATATTGCAACATTTATCAATTAAAATTTTAGGCTAATTAAGCAATAACAGGTTTTTTGTAACACTTCAAATTTCTAGGTAATCTAGACTGTAATTGCTAAGAAGAAAAAGAACAAACAATTTTTTTTTTTGTAATACTGCAATGTTTATTAAATTTTTTTTTTTGTTAATAACAGAATGTATAGGAAGAAATTTTGATGAAAAATCAGTTCTAAACATAAGAAGTAGAGGAAAATGTGGGAAATTTTAAATGATTTAATTTTTTTTTTTTTTTGTAATAAATATTTACATAATAATCAAATGAATTCTATTGAATTCTTTTAATCTGAATTAAAAAAAAAACACGTTCTTCATATTATTTACATTCTAATGATGATAGGCTGATTGATGATGATTATTATGGTGAATTTGTTGATTAGAATATGAAACTTGAGCACCATGATGATGTAAGTTAGTTTGTTGGTGAGCAATAGCAATTGGTTGATGATGGGAAATGGCAGCTGAATGAACTAAAGGAGCAGAATGGTGTACTGTAGCATGATGAGCGACGGCAGCAACTGGACTTGCATGATGTGAAATAGCAACAGGAGCAGCATGATGAGCAATAGCAACTGGAGAAGCATGATGAGCATAAGCAACTGGAGCAGCATGATGAGCATAGGCAACTGGAGCACTATGTTGAACATAAGCAACTGGAGCTGAATGATGTGTAACAGCTACTGGAGCAGAATGATGTGCAACAGCTACTGGAGCAGCATGATGTGCAACAACTACTGGAGCAGCATGATGTGCAATGGCAACAGCTGGTTGATGATGAGCATGATTTAATTGTGGTTGAGGATGAACTGAACCTTCACGATGTACTTGTGCATTAAAACCGGTATGTGCATCAGCTTGATAATGTACAGTACGTTTATGACCATCAGGTTCAATTAAACTATATTGTCCTTGTACAGCATCACCATGACGTACTTCATGTTGGCTTTTAACATCACCAGTATGACCATCATGTACTGAATATGCAAATTCATAATTAGCTGGTGCATGATGTTCATTATCATTATGATGATCATAATGACTGCCATCATCATAATTGTGTTGTGAAGATTTTAATAATAAAACACCTTGTTGATGATGCTGATGATGATCACCATGATGTTGTACAATTGGAACTGATCCAGCATTACAGATTGCTACTAATGCAAGAATTGCAACAAACTAAAAATAATAATAATAATTTGAAAAAGTTATTTTAATAAATTTAAATTAAAAAAAAAAGTTCTAAGTAAGAAATCATAAGATTAAAAAAATTTTAAATGAATTCTTACTTTGAATGCCATCGTTATCAAAAATAAAGTTTGCTACAGGTACACAAAAAAAAGAGTTTTTAAGAGTTAATTGAAATTCAAGTAAAAGACACTTATTAAAAGATCTACTGAACTTGAATGATAACATTAACATTGAATTTAGTTGCTTTTATAGTCAGTAAAACAGAATTTTTTTTTGTTTTTTTGCTTAGTTTTCAATTTCAAATTGTCACTTAATACAACAGCTATAAAAACAATATTAACCGCAACAATAACAACAGGAACAAAAAATATAATAAATGCATTATACACTACAAAAAAGGGCAACATATACCAAATTAAAATAAAAAGCAACCAAATTTTTTAATATAAAAATCGTAAATCTTTCGTTCGGAAAAAAACTGTATCATAACATTTCTACATACATATAAACATATAGCATAGCACGAATGTAGATTCAAGAGATTACGGATTATATTTTTTTTTATCATGTATACATAATTATTTTATATATATACATATTTATGTAATACATTCCTAACTTAATCATTCACTCAACTTGCATTTACAACATATGCATATTCTATATACATTGGGTTTAAATGAGATCAGGAAACCAGTAATAAAATTAACTCACCTGTAGAATTTGACATGTAAAAAAGAAAAAAAAAATGTAAGTCACCGTTTCAAATCCTGTAGTATACCTATTCCAGCCACTTTTTTTTTTATTTTTATCTGCAAGGTAATTTATTTTTTTTTATCTTTATAGGTTCCAAAAGTAAGTCACTACCAACTGAGAATGCTTTGTAATGAAAGTAAAAGTTTTAGTTTTTTTTTTCTTTTGTTTTACGCTCTGTAAACTGTCAAGAATTAAAGGCATGTCATTTTCCTTAATACAAAATAATTAGGGTGGATTTTCATGAATAACTGGATTTATCTTATTGTTTTTTAATGGATATTTTATTTTTATTTTTGTTTCTTTTAAATTTAATTTTAATCACATTGAAGTTATTTAATATCCAATAAAAGGTAAAATTTTGAGTGCATTTTTTTCTTTTTGCTCCATATCTATTTAACATCGTATTTTTCAAAATTATAATACAAAGAATTATAAGATATGATGCAAATATCTTGTGATCAATATCTTTGATTTACTTAACTATTAATTAAAATAAAAATAATTTATGTAACTATTTGCTTTTTTTATTATATTTAAAATCTCTAATTGCTTAATTAAAACTGAGATGGTATTAAACCAAATTAAACCAAATCTTAAATTATATTATAAGAATGTAAAAGAATCGGTTACAATGAATCTGTTAAAACCGGTATAAGCCTTATTCTTCTTATGTTTACATTTTTCAATTTTTATTATTCAGTAATAGTTTAAAATAGTAATAGTTTTATTAATAGTAAATAGTTTAAAACCTATATAAAATCACGATCTTTTTTTAATTTCCTCTTGCATTTTAAAATAGTAGTTTCCTTTTCAATTATTGCTATAAATAAAATACTTAATATGTTCTATAACTTTTTTCTATACCTTTCGATTAGCCTCAACGTAAACAACATCATCCTGACGCTTTGAAATGTTAAACAAATATTAATGTAGATAAAAATATATGGAACCGATTATTCTCGACGCACTACAGACGAGATTGACATTGGTAACGGAAAAAATTTAAATAAATTTATATTTTAACGAATCCAGAAATGTCATATAAGTTTGATTACACTTTCTTTATTAGTTTATTAAGTTTATTAAGCAAAAGAACGAAGATAATTAAAAAAAAAAAAGAAGCTAGTGAAATTTATACATTTTGTTTTATTCTAACGTCAATCAGATTGAAAATAATCACAAAAAAATTCAAACACGTTATGTTTTTTGACATTTCAAACATTTTTGACATTTCAAAACGTCGTACGTAAGCACATCGTACATCATTCACGTCAAGCACATAGACAAAGCATTAGAACCAAAAATTTGAAATGACATTTTAATGACAGTAACGAGCATAATATCATTTTTAACAAAAACTCAGAGCTATTGTTTAAAATTTAAATCTTTATTATATGACATAAACGTGGAGAAATACGCAGAAACTATTTTTTATAGCTTTCCTTTTTCTTTCGAATATTTCATATTTTCTAAAACTAAAACCGATCAGTTATAGTATTCCTATATTTTAGTTACTATATGCAATTTTTTCGTATTAACATTTGCAACTTTCTTTTACTTCTTTTAAAAAGGTATACCAAAATTAATTTGTTCCATTTTCAAAAGTTCTTTTTATAAATTTCATTTCGTTTTAGGCAGTTACAATTATTTCTTATACATACCTTATTATTTTGTAAAGTTAAATGTCAAAAAATTTTGAAAAAAAAATAAATTCTCTGGTAAATAAGTATTATAAACGTATTTACAAAAATTGAATAAAAATTAAATTAATTTCATATTTTTATATTATATTATTTGTTTGTTTTTATTGGTAATTGATCAAGGTTACGTCTATATAGTTAACCTGTCTCTTAAAATGTCAAGAGAAATTGTTTTAAAATTATATAGTAAAAAATTTCACAGATAATTATACTTGAAGGCTATATTTAAAAACAAATTTTAATATTAAAAATTGAAAACAGATATTTTTGTCCTTCTACGCATATTTTTTTTTTTTTTTTTGCTTTATATTTTTAATTGTGTAATGGAGCGAAACCTTTATGAATAAATATTTTTTTTTTATAATTATTATAATTTATATTAAAATTAAAATTCAGTTACATATAGTTTTTCTTTAGGAGTAATTAAACTTCCTGAAGCATTTTAAAAAATGTTAAGCTTATTTTTCTTAGATCTTTCATTGAATTTATTTAATTTAAAATAAACCAACGAAATCATTAAAAAAAAGTTACCTCATTGGCCAAGTGGTTGAATGTATTGCTTATCAACCAAGAGATTATGAGTTTAAATCCTGCACAGGTCATAAAAGTTTTAAATGGAAAAATTACATAATCTCCCTTTCGACTATATATCATGTAAAATATATAATATACAGGGTGATTCTCGTTCGGTCTTCGGTGAATATTTAAGCAATGTTTTTTTCATATTTCAAATAGTTTTCGTTGAGCCACATTTTAACATGTTTTTTATTCTTTTCAAGTTTTCTTCTATATTTTTATAAATTATTTCAAATATACTATAAGAGATAGAATACTGCAACATAAACATTTAAGAGCATCACAAACCGTTTTACACAAAAATTAAAGAGCTTTTTTTTCAAGTAGTTAAAATAATGATTTTTAATATGTTTAAGGGCGAAAATTTGAAACGTATAAAAAAAATTATTAAATTTGGCTATTTTTTTTTAATTTTTTTTTTTTTTTTTGTCGTTTAAATGCTGATAACTTTTAATCGAACGGTATCTAAAATGCGAAAAGATGCAGTGTAAAGCTATCTGACCGTGTACCAATTTATTAATTGGTTGCGTAATTTTTAAGATATAAGCAAATTAAAAAGTTAAAAAAAAAAAAAACTCTAGGCCCCAAGAACCAAGGAAAATTGACTATCTCCATTAGAACAGTCTATTGTCCCCCAAATAATAAATAATACTACAATACAAAAATTAATAAAAGTAAGACAGATGGTCCACATGACGACATGTCTTATAATAATGGGTCTTAAGCTTACTTGAGAAACTATTGGAAACGAAAACAAATACATATAAAAAAAATGCATTAACATTAAAGTGTATTAGTTCCAAGGTAAAATTTAGCAGAGCAAATTCATTTCTTTTAAAAACAAAAATAAATAAAGAGTGTTAAATAAATAAACTAAAAAACAGTTATGTATCTAAATTTTTAGACATCTCGATAGTATGTTGCACTTTTTCAATATTAATTTCATTATTGAATATAAAATATGTTAAAAATTGTCAAATCCCTCTCTACTATACTCTAATCAAAGTAAAATTAAATACAATATTATAAGAATTTTAAATATTTTAAATTTTAATTAATCGTAATAAAAAATAAACCAAATTTCATTAAATGATATTTTTTTTTTAAATTTCTTTTTAACATTTTATTTTCCTCATAAACCTCAACTTAAAAGTAATTTATGATATTAAAACAAAAACAAAAACACCTTTACAGTCAAGATCGATTATAACGACATATTGTTTATTACGACCAATTTTAAAAATCCCAATTTCAAGTTCACATAATTTCAAAGAAATTGATATTGGATGTAACAACTTCGCTTATAACGAATATAACGAAATATTGTGACTTATTATACCATACACCTAAAGTATAGGGTATATTAACTTTGGTATGGTGTATTTAACCACAAAAAAAAAAAAGCGGATTAGATATGGACATGTATATATATTCTGAATCAGGATCATCTCCTGAATCGATTTAACGATGTCCGTCCATCCGTTCGTTCGTACGATAACTCAAAAACTAATAAAGGTATCTTGATGAAATTTATATATAGTAGTTTAATAAATACGAAAGGAAGTCGGGGATTGCATCTGGACAAAGTCGGTCAATGGGTTCGGGTTCTGAAAGCTTCCGAATGATCCCGGAGCAAACGAGTATATTTCCAAAAACTACAAAGTTAGAACTTTTAAGTTTGGTACAATGGTGTTCTGGCATGTTTTCTTTATGTCCCTGTTATGAAATTTGAGATGAATTGGATTGACGATTCGGGTAGCTGACACACGCCTCCCAAGCTCTAACAAGCATATATTCGAAATTAATAAATATAGAAACTTGAAAAATTGTACAAAGGTGTTAAATCATACCTCTTTTACGTCCTTGAATTCGTGTTGAATAAGGAAGAAAAGGAAGGCGGTTCAAGCAGCTGCCAAAAAACTGATGGAGTTTTAATTTAATTGAAATTATTCAGTTGTAGAGTATTAATAAGTCGGTTGCATCGACTTATTGTTACATTTATTTGTTTTTACCTAAAAATTGGAAAAATTATCGGTTTTAACGCCGCAAAAATAAAAATAAAATAAGGAAAAATACATAAGTACATTGGTCCAGTTTCCAAATGTATTCTTTCAACTGATGATCATGCATTCTACATTGCCACTTGTATTTATTAAGCAGTATTACTTATATATGTGTGTGTGTGTAAAAATTTTATTTTAAAATAAAAATTGAAGCAAGAGGTACACCAAAAGAAAAAAAAACGGAAGAAAACAAAATAAATTAATAAGTATCATAATTTTTTATATTTTTTAAAACTTTTTAATACATATATGTATGTCTGAAAGATTTCTGTGATCGCTATAATATGAATAATAGTATTCATATGAAAATGATTTTCGTTATCTAATTTTTAAGTTAAAGCGAAAGGTATACATAAAGAAAATAATATAGAATGAAACCCAAAAAATTTTTAAGGACGCATATTTTTCAAAAGTCAATTAAAAATAGTTTGGAATACGGTGAATTGCACCAAAATTTGTAATTTTTAGAAATTCCCTTCAACAAAATTAATTTGCTGGTAAGAGGGTATGAAACACAAGCTAAATTTAAAAAAAAAATATATATATACACTCGTATTCTTAACGATACCTGACAAGACCATTATTATTAACTAAGGAAAAAGACATCATACGATTGGCTCGTTACTTATTGACTCGTCGACACCGGCTGTGGTGCGAGTTTCATATTTCTAATATTTTTATTTATTTAATGTTACATTATGTCAGTTACTTTGAAATAATTAACAATAGTATAAAATTATACAAAGGTATCTGAATGAAACTTTTAATAAGGAATAAAAAACGTAAAGTATTTATCTTATTTATCGAAGAAAGGACTCATATTTTTTGGGGACTAGAGTCTGATAAATAAAACAATAAACACATAAGTACATAATATATCCCTAGTCGTATTTATTTTATGTTAGGTGGTACCATTTAAATTACATAGTTATTAAGTTTTTTTTTTTGTTTTTGTCAAAAATTGTGAAATAAAGACTTTAACAAATAAATAAATAATTCTATTAATTTGTAATAAAAAAAAAAAAATTGTCTTATTGTTTATAACGACCTATCGAATATAATGACCAAATATGTTGGTACACTCAATGTCGTTATAACCGATATTGACTGTATTTGTTGTTTTACTATAACAATTTTTATGACTAAAAAAAAATAAATGTTTATACCTTTCTACATACAACAAAACAATCATTTTAAATCATTTAATTAACACCTGACAATCACTCTGGTCATTAAAATTTAATAAAAAACCCAAAAAATGTTTTCCATTCTTTTTTTATTTTTTTACTTGTTCATGAATTAAATACAATTTTTCACTTTTAATTAATTAAAAAAATTAACCAAAAAAAAAACTTTTTCATTTTCAGAAAATAAAAAATTTTTCCAACTTTTTTTTTTTTTGGCAAAAATTTTAAATTCAAGTTTTTAATTTTTTTTGTTATTTTTGTGTGAAAGGTATTTTGCAAAGACTGTCAATCATATTTTGTTTAACCTAACTCAATCTATAAAAAGGTATTTAAGGATATCAAAAACTTTAATAAAATATTAATATTTATTATTTTTTAAGGTATTTTTGGACTTAGCGAACGTCAAAATCAACAGGATAATATAAAAAATTTAAATACAACTTGAAGTAATTTAAATTAATACTAACGCAATATAATCAATCCAATTACCTTGAAATATCCTAATTGTTATATTAAAGACCAAATTTTTTTGGTCTAAAAATATAAAAATTAATTTTTAAAGTCTATATATTCTCTACTTTATTTTATTTCTTAAAATTATGTATCTGTATTGTATGTTTTAACTCGCCTTTCTCTAGTTGGCGATATAAAATTTTTCATTTAATAGCTATTGTCAGTGCAGTTCAATTTTGAAAAAAAAATACGAAAATTGTATTTCAAATGTTAAAATCCAGCTACAATTTTTATATTTTGTTCTTTGTTTCATATACACAGCACAGATTCAACTGTGAAGTCTGATAAAGGTAGGTTATTATGGTGGCGTGACTTAAAGTCATAACGCCGATTTTTTCGCGAATGGTTTTATATCTCATTTGAGTAAGACATAAAGCCATAATGGTCTTAAGTCGAATGGCCTTAAGTCACCTCACCGGTTATTATAGCATCTTTGTATATTTTTCTAATATGACTTTATGACTCTTTTAAATGAAACATAAAGCCATATTTTATTCAATATTTCGTATCATAAAAGCATAAAATTTAATTATAAATTATTTTGTAATTCAAATATAAATTCCCACTGCTACTTCTACTTTTAAATTATTTTTTTTAGATATATAATTAAACAATACGATATTAAAAGTTTGTGAACGAATGAGAAATATCTCGATAGTTTCTTTTTTTAAGATTTATATGAACTGTTTAACATGGATCTGTTTTCAAGGCTTCTTCCGCAAGAGAAGTAAATTCGTGGCATAAATCTAGAAAAATTTAACATAAACCCTGGTCGAAAAACTTCTGCTAAAGGTTCACTACTGTGACTCGTTAACTCAGCCATCATAAAAAAAAAAATTAATGAAAGTATTTAAAAAAATTAATTTATGAAGGCTACAAAATCAAAGGTTCAATTATTTGGTTGCCGTTAAACACAATTTTACGAATATAGAAGTTTAGTTAAAATCAATTAAAAGAGCCCTCAGTATTTTTAATGCATATAAATTTAAATTATATATATATATATAAAACAAGATCGGATCCAATTTAATAATATAATTTATTTATTTATTTAAAAACATTCTCCTACCACATACAATGTGGTAAGAAAGAGAACTCTGCCTTAATGTTATATGCTTTTTTAGACGTTTAATCTATTTATGTAATTGTTATTAGACTTTCTTCTATTTTGACTATTTTCGTTTTTATAGTTTTTCCCATATCTGGAACTTTCTGCATATTTCTTTGATTTGACTTATCTGGCTACTATTTTCTGCCTTCAGTATTTGCAATGATGTCTTCGGATGGAAATTCGAACACACCATAAGCATTTGTCGTATTGAAAGTGGCTCTGCATAAAAGATGCATAAAGTTTGTGATTGTGAGGTGAAAAGATGTATGAATGTTGCTAAAGTTGTTTCTGTTATTATCCTTAGCAGTTTGATTTGAGTTGTTTTGTGTTCTTATTTGTATTCTTAGATGCAAGAAATATTACAAAATTTTCCTTGAAATGAGACTTTTGAATTCACTTTGATGAGTCAAAAGATCTATTAAAAGAAGAGTAAAAACCCACTGGGATTTTTTTTTATTTTTTTAAGTTAAAAGACTTTTTATTTTTAGTCCTAAATCTTTTTATATATGCAACTGGTAAGTCAAGAGTATGTCTCAGTTAGACTTTTGACACTAATCTTAAAAATTCATAGTTTTTGTAAATTTTAAATTTTTAAAAAAATCAGCTATCTCCACCACAGAACCGACCAACATTACACAAAAAATTTTACAGTTTGAATTTTGCGTCATCAATAAGAGAATATAATATGCTTAGGTATATAATTTTTTAGAGATATAAAAAAATAAAAAAAGTTTGTTCATATACTTGTATATTCATACATATATTTGGACTTTTGGAAATTTTGAAAAAATTAAATAAAAATTAAAGTTAGTCAGATCAAAAAATGTTCTATGGCAAAGTTGTTGGTGTTTACTTGCAAATTTGCAAAAATCTCAGGTACAAACTTTTGGTATGAAAACATTACCCACCTTATAATCAATGTATCAATGTATATGCGGTCGATAAAAAGGGTATATCTCTGATGTATGATATTCAAGGTATTTAATTAATAACCATGGACGTGGTGTTTTATTTAATTTTTAAAACATCCGACATAGCGGTTTTTAATTCATTCAAATGAATTTTAACACAATATGGCTTAACATTGTGGCTTTATGACATTCCAAGGCGCATAACACCAAAAAAAATTGTAAATGTTGTAAATTTCTATTAAGCACAAATTAAATTGTAATTAAATTTTTCATTATATTTTTATTTACATTTAAAATTTATTTGTAATATACATTTAATTTTTTTGTTTTTTTTTTTTGTTTTCATATTTATTCTGTACATGTTTCCACGTGTACATTTAAAATTTAACAGAAATTTTTAATGTTAATTAATTGTATTTTTGGACATTCATATATAAATATTTATTAATAAAAATAATTTACAATTTAAAATTCTATTTTTACAAAATTGGCTGTTTTTTATACATATTTTTTTTTTTTTTTTTTGCAAAATGTGTTTACAAAAATAATTAAAACAATTAATACTATTAGCTATTTGTGTTCAATTACAGGCAAAATAGATTATAATTTTGTTTACAAAGAAATTTGGTTACTACTGAAGAACTTGAAAATCAATCAATAAAAAAATGGGTAATTAAAAAAAAAATTAAAAAATATATATATATATTTTTTTTTAATTTAAAAAACTTGACTGAATATTGTCATCATCACTCAAAAAAAAAGAAAAAAAAATACATTATAAACGACTGATTAAAATTATTCAATCCAAAGTAATTTTAGAATGATTATTTTTTTTGAGAGTTTCCGACTGTGCTTATTAATTACCTACAGAAAGGGTAAATTGAAACAAAGAGCATGAATGAAGTAATATGAGTGAAATAAAATAAAGTAAAAAACATTTCTAAGATTTAAATTAATATTATAGATGAATAATTATTATTCGATAATAATCTAACTTATTCAACAGGTTGCCGATCTTTCTTTAGTAATTAACAAAATAAAGTAATTAACAAAAGGAGAAGATCCCTTAATTGGCATAAAATTCAATTAAAGATTTCTAGCTTTAAAACTGCTTGAAATAAAATTAGAAAATTACATAATTGGTCAACTCACATAAATAAAATTGAATATTATTGCATTTTATACTGTAACTTATTACCGTATTTACAGTATTTACTGTTACAATAAATATAAAAATAATGTACTGAAATTTTAAAAGTTTGCACTTAAATAAAAGCAAATTGTATTATTTATTAGGGCTAAAGGGGTATCATTTTACAGAGCAACAAATTATATGCTAAAAGTTAATAAAGAAAAGCATAGACTAGAATGCTCAAATTATGCTCAAAATTACGTAATATGATTATATAGAGTGTATAGCAACTATACTGTGTAACTGTAGCCATGAGAAGGTTAAGATATAATAGCAACTATACGGTGTAGCTTTAGCCATGAGAAGGTTAAGGTATAATAGCAACTATACGGTGTAGCTGTAGTCATGAGTAGGTTAAGATATAATATTATATAGCTTGAACAATTCTCTAATAATACAATTAATTGTATTTTAATATTTACTTAGTTCTTGTATAACACATTTTATTTAACTTGTTTTATTTTTTTTTTGTAATATAATTTTAAACAACATTAATATTTTTTAACATTTATATGTTTTTTTTTTTTTTAAATTAATATAATAAACATTTAGGTAGTGTTTTTTTTTTAATAATTTTTTTTAAAATGTTTTCAATTTTTTTTTTTTTTAGAAATAAATAATTGTTCTTAATCAGAATTTAATTATTATTAATTTCTAACCATTGAACTGTCACTATTTAACAATATTAATTATTCAATTTTTGTCATTTTTTAATATTTATTTTTAATTACAAATTATTAATATATTTATTTTTATTTACATTCGGGTTTATTTTTATTAATTATAATTTTAATTAATTATTTTGTTTTTTTTTTTCTTTATTAATTTTATCACAGATACCATTTTTGACTATTTAATTTTTATACATTATATTTCAATTAATATAAAATTTTTAATATATTTATTAATATTAAACTTTTAATATTAAAAAAAATTTTTTTTTTTTATCAATTTTTATTTTTTTAACATTCCATTTATATTCTGTATTGATTATATATTTGTTATTTATTCAGGTACTTGGCTGCCCAATCTATTCTACCATTATTCGATATATAATTTCTTTTATCAATCATTGAATCTAAAATTTTAATTTAAAAAAAAAAAAAAAAAAAAACAAAATTAATTATTTAAATAAAAAATTTATTAATAATATAACATAACATTAAAACGAACAACATTTTAAATATTTACAAAAACGAAAACAAAACGTACATATATTTAAAATGAATTAATAATAATAGTATATAGGGGGCGAAAAAAGACTATTAATTTTTAAGAAAAATGTATTTTTTCAAGATTATAGAAAATTGTATAAATTTCTTTTTATTAATTAGAAAAAACAGATTTATATATTAAAAAAAAGTAAAGAAAATTTTAAAGAAAAAAAAAACATTATAAAGATATAAAATTTTATTTGATATGTAAAAATTAATAGTTACATTAATATTAAATTGACTAAAAACTTTAAAAAAAATTGTTCAATTAAAGTATTTATAGCAACACAATTAGGAAGACATTAGCAAAACATTAAAACATTAAATTAATTAAGGAATCAAAAATATCAAAAAAGATTCCAAAACAACAAAAAACAAAAATTAATAACATGACCGTTTCTGGTACAGCACCAAAAGGTTCATTAGTTGGTGTTGGGGCAAAAGTGATCAAATGATATTCAAAAGTGATTGTGATATTTAGCTCATCATCAGCTCTACCTTCGCTATATTTTTTACAGGCAAAAATACACAAATATGAATCTTATCAAAACAATTTTTTTTTTTTTTTTGTGAAAAGATTCGTATTCAGAATGTTGAGAGCTGATGAGGAGTCATTTATTACAAATTTACATAAATAGCGTTTGGTTACTTCGGCGCTTAGTCAAAAATCAGTCCTCAGGAAGTACCTAATTTTATTAGGGAGACAAAATTCACAAAATTAAGGCAAGAGTCCAAAAGAAAAGGTTAATAGTCCGTCCAGTCATGAAACCTTTTTCGTATAAGTGAGTGATTCAGAAGTCCTAGTTGTAATATCTAAATAGTCTCAATAACAAGAGTCAAGACTTTAAGAAGTCCCAATAAAAATATAAAAATTAATATTATTTAAAATAGTCCCCTCGCACAACAAAAAAAAAATAATTTAAAACAAATCCAATTATAAAATGTTCTTATAATGTAAAATTTTGAAATTTATTATTTTGAAAATTGGAGACTCATTCCGTCTTCAATATCATAAAATACAAAATTCGGCTGTCCTATCTGTCCCTTTAATAACCTAGTTATGTTGATTGATAATCAAAATTTTATTAGAAGAGTTTAGCACAAAGCTTTGCAATCAAGAATAATATTAATTTTAGTATTAAGGATTCATTTTTATACAGCTAAAATAACGTAAATGAAAAATGGTTTGTTAGCTTGCTGCAATGATTAGTTTAAAGTTTCTGAAATATAACTTCATTTTAATGCACTACCCACACAGTACACGCAGTACCATTAAATTAATGAGTCCAAAACTATTTTTCTATATCTTAATAATTTTTCAACATCTAACCACAAAAAAGAAACAAAATACCGATAAAATATAATATATAAAAATATAAACCAATTACAGAAATTAAAACCGTATGAGAAACCTTCAAGCATAATATTGTATGCTTCCTATTACTATATCTAACTAATTTTCTTTAACCCTTTCAGTAACCTTGTTTACAATTGTACACATTTAACACGTGTGAATAATGCAATTTTATATTACTGAATCACGTGATTTTTCAGCATATATTGAAAGAGTTAATGAAAATAATCAAAAACTTCATTCATACTTTAATCCATTATAAGAAAAGTAAAAAAAAAAGAATTAGATTTTATAATTTTATTTCTTTCTATACTGTACTTAAAGTATTTCATAGTTTAATTAAAATTATTAATAAAGTTTAAGAAAAGTAAAGTAAAAAGTTTGCAAATAATTGTGAAAAGCATTTCACTAAAAACTGACACATTAAAATTATTTTTTATTATCAAAATTTAATCATTATTTATAACTTTATTATTTGTATTTGTATTTAAAAAGCAACATTTACATTTTTTTTAACATTTAATTAACTCTTGAAAAAATGTATAAAAAACAAAACAAAAATGATTGCTATAATATTAAAAACAATATTAAACATTAATTTTTTTTTATACATGATAATATAAATTTAATTTCAATTTAAGTTTATAACTCACCACCACTACTTATTCCTAATATATATCAAACAAATTCTCCAATTCTATCATTATAGACTATTCCTATATTATTTATTTTTATACAATAATATATATGTACATTGTATATATATATATATATATATACAAATTAGTAATAAAATATATATGTGTATATGAAAAATTGAAATTAATATATAATTTAAAAAAAAAAAAAAAAAATTAATATTTACTTACTATTATCAGGAACCATCCATGCTGTTAATTTTTCTTCTTGATCTTTATTATTTTCTTCCCATGGAAATAATTTTGGATTTTTATAATCTGACATATTTGTAACACCACTATATTTATAAAATAAAAAAATCTATGAATTTTTTTTTTTTATTAGTTTTTATTTTTTTTATAATTTTACCGATTTGATATATACGCTGAATCATTTAAATTTCTTTGACGTGATCCTAATATATTACCACTTGTTGAAAAACTGCCATTCATATTATCACTATCATCAGCAAAACCATTAACCATCATATCAGAATCTCTTAATACAGAAACTTTATCAGGTGGTACTGTACTTGGATATTTTGTACCATTTATACCATTTGTTTGTTCTACAGTACCAGTTGATAATGTTCCAAATAGATCTTCTAAATGTATATTAGCTTTAGAATTTTTACGTTTTGTTGATGATTTAATTTTTGTTCTACAATAAGGAAACAAAAAATAATTTAAAAAAAAATTTAACATAAGAAAAAAAAAAATAAAGGAAAATGATTTATATATTTATTAAGCAAAAGTTTATTAAAACTTTGACAATTAAAAAATGTTTAAAATGATTTTTAGCGAGTATAATACCAGAATCTCAGCTCATATTGTCCGGTATACTGCGGTATTTCAGTATTAATAAATTGGTAGTTATTTTTAATAACTTTTTCTTAACTTCCTTTCGTTGATTGGATGTTTAAATTTAAAAAAGCATTTTTGATAGTATATTACAAGTTAAAAGACTTTTTGACATAGTTTGGTTCGCGGTGATAATATAATGTCACCTATTAACTATTTCTGTTATTACATTGCCGAATTAATTACTGAAATTTGTATAGAAAGGAATAAAATTACATAATCAAATTAGTTTGATTAAAATATAGTTATAATTGGAACAAGTCCGATTTATATATTTAAAATCTTGTTAGACTAGACATAAAATTGTAAAAGTTTAGAATTTGTTATACCTTATGACATTTACCGCAAAATTTATCTTTCGTTTTTAAAAAAAGAAACTTTAATAAAACCTTTTCTGAAAAAAAATTTACAGAAAATTTCTGACTTTTACTTTTTCATATATTTATATGGTCTATTTTATAATTTGCAACTTTTCAAAAAGAATCTGTAGAAGTTAGCTTCTAACCTTCCAATTCTCCATTATTATCCTATTTGCCTTCAATTCTTCCCCCTCATTACCCAATCTTACAATAACTTTGTATAAAGAAATCTGTTGATCCGCAACCATAAAGCGTAACGTGTATAAAAAAAAAATCATTATAAAAAATTATAATTTTTATACTTAAACATTATTTTTTTTAATGCATTTGCCTGCCACATAAATGTAACAAGGGGGAATTACTCTTACGAAGTGTAGGAAATTCGAACCAATACTCCTTCGGTGTTTTATACGCTCTTACAGTGTATTTTATACGCTCTTACAGTGTAACAGTGTATTTTATACGCTCTTACCCACTAGACCACAAGGCCCCTTTTATAAACATTTTTTTGAAAACTAAAAAAGTCGACTCATTTGAAATACAGTGTAAACATATTAGAGGTATGCATCACATATCTATTTTAAAATTTCCAAGTACTTTCGCGTAGTTGAGTGGAGAACATATTTCTAATAAATTTATAATCTTCCGACATTTCTTCCCACAATTTAAACGAACCTTTGCTACTGCTGCAGGACATAAGATGACAGGACAAAAGATGAAAACCAAATGCTTTATGCTTTTTAAGATCATAGGTTGTGGACCATATTGACCGGACCATACCGAGATTAAATTTTTCAATATCAAAATACACTAAATTTTCATTCTGGTATTGCACTCTTTAGTACCACTTCAAAAAAAATTTTTTTATAATTTAAAATAAAAAAAACTTAAATAAGAAACTTAGATGTGAAAATTCTTATTTCTTTGTATATGCACTTCTAAATACAACTTACCCTAATATTACTGATAATTCATCATCATCATGTTTAAAATTATCACTGTTACGTATAGATCGTCGTCGTTCATTATTAATAAGATGATCACTATTATCATCATAATCATCTAAATTTCTTTCTTTTAATATATCTCCTCTTTTTCTACTACCACCAACACCACCACCACCATAATGATGATCATTATTATCATTTAAATCATTTTTATTATTATTATTATATAAACGATTACGATTATTTAATAATTTTTCTAATGATTCATTAGCTATACCACCATTACCATTTAAATTACTATCATTAAATATTAAATTGGTACGTGTAATTCCTGTTATTGTTGATGGTTGTTGAATATTTGTTGAATGTTTTGAGAATGCATTATATATTTTTAAATCTGTGTAATTTGGTATTGAATTTAATGAATCTAAATTATTACCATTATTATTATTAGAATTTTTTGTTTTTTGTCCTGCTGCTGTTGTTGTTGTATGTAAATAAAATCCATTTGTTGAACCATTTGTTGAATTTTTAACAGTAATTATATTTGGATCATATATTGAAAAACTACGATTAATACGATTTATTGATTCATTATTAAATGAAACATTTGTTGGATTATTATAATATGTTCCTATTATTTGGCTACGATTATTTGTATTACTATTATTATTATAATTTATATTTCGATTAACAAAAATATCACTAATTTTTTCATTAAATAAAAAATCATTTCCAGATTTATCTTTTGTTTTAATATAACCATTTATTATTGATTCATTACCACCACCATTTAAAATTGATCCATTTATAATTGATTCAGTATCTTTTAATAATTTTATATTATTATTATTACCGTTATTAATTAATTTATTACTATTATTATTATTATTATTATTTAAAAAACTATAATTTAATGTATTTAAATTTTCAATTGATTTTGTATTATTAACACCTACATTTCCAATATGGGTTGTATTTAAATCATTTCGAACCATTGATTCAGGATTCATTGATATATAACTCATTTTTGAAGTACGACCTTCAATACTATTATTATTATTATTATTATTAAGACTATTTGAATATTGATTAAGATGTTGTGGATGTTGACCATTATTTGTTGTTGTTGTTATTATTGTACTACCATTTTTAATATTATTTAATGTTGCTGCAACATTTTGTATTGATTCTTGTATTGAATTAGTATGCTGCTGCTGTTGTTGTTGTTGTAATTGTTGTGATATTTGTTGTGATTGTTGCGATTGTTGTTGTTGTACAATATTTGTTGTTGGTTGTGGAAGAATTTGTGTAACACTTGTTAAATATTGCATACGTTTTGTTGTTGCGGATGGTTTAGCACTAATTGCTTGAAAATAAGGATAACGTAATGATTGTTGAGCTGTTGGACGTTTTTCTGGATCATAACGTAAAAAATCTTCTAATAATTGTAAACCAGCACCACCAGCTCTTGTTACAATACTATTTATTGGTACTTTTATACAATCAGGAAAACGAAAATGTATTGCTAATGCTAATTTATAACCATCAGACCAATCATCCTATTCTCATTCAATAATTTAAGTTCAATTGTTAGTGATTGCAGCATTAATCAAACATCAAATCATGTAGAAAAAAAGAAATAAGTAAAATACAAAAAATTTTAATATTAAATACAAAGTACTATAAAAATTTTAGTTGAAGAAAAAAAAAGAATTCTAATAACTTGAACTCTTGATTATAATCAAGAGTTCAAGTTATTAGAATTCTTTTTTTTTATAATCACATTTTATTTTAATAACATGAAAAAAAAAAATATTAAAATTAAGAAAAAGGGAAGATTTGGTAAGTAGAAAGATATTTAAGCTGTAAAATTTAAATTTTCTTACTGTCATAACAATTCTATAAATCTCTTTTCTATGAGAATATGATTTTCTGTAAAAATAAAACTTAGTAAAATAGTAACAATCCCATATTTTAAAAGTGCTAAGAATTTATGGTAACTTTTTCAAAAGTTATACAGATAATAAAATATATCTAACGATTTTAATATATTAAATTTATTTTCATATTTACAAATTTAAAAAAAAGAAAAAAGAGCAAATTTAAAAAAAAAACAAGTAAAAGTAACAGTAAGTCGATCTAACCGACTTATTTATAGTCTACACCTAAAAAATTCAAATTAAATTAAAAATCCATAAGTTATTTTAGTTAGGTATTTAATATGACTAAGCTAAAAAAATAAATGCTTTTACAACCCTTGTACAAAATTTCAGATTTCTATCTTTATTAAATTCGAAAATATGCTTGTTAGGTCTTGGGAAGTGTGTGAAGGCACGCGGACCACAACCCCAATTCATCTCAAATTTTAGAGACATCAACAGGGTAGAACATTCTTATATCAAATTTCAAGTTTATATATTTATTAATTTCGAAGATATGCTTGTTTGGTCTTGGGAGTTGTGTGGCAGATACCCGAACAACCATTCTAATTCATCTTAAATTTTGGACAAATCAGGGATTCAGGAAACAACACCCTTGTACCAAGTTTGAAGTTTCTATCTTTATTAATTTCGAAGATATGCTTGTTGGGTTTTGGGAGTTGTATGGGAGGTACCCGAAGGACCACTCCAATTCATCTCAAATTTTAGCCAAATCAGGGATTTAGGAAACAGCACCCTCGTATCAAATTTGAAGTTCCTATCTTTATTAATTTCGAAGATATGCTTGTTTGGTCTTGGGAGTTGTGTGGCAGATACCCGAACAACTATTCTAATTCATCTTAAATTTTGGACAAATCAGGGATTCAAGAAACAACACCCTAGTACCAAATTTGAAGTTCCTATCTTTATTAATTTCGAAGATATGCTTGTTCGGTTTTGGGAGTTGTATGGGAGGTACTCGAACGCATGGTCCGATTTCGCCCCATTTACAATCCCCCGCCTTACCATAGTCATTGTTAACCTACAGTATAAATTTCATCAAGATAGCATCATTATTTTTTGAGTTATCGTGCGTACGGACGGACGGATGGACGGACGGACAGACATCGCTAAATCGACTCAGGCGGTGATCCTGATTCAGAATATATATACATGTCTATACCTAACTCGCTTCCTTTTGGTGGTTACAAACACCATACCATAGTTAAAATACCCCTATACTTAATGTGTAGGGTATAAAAAAGAAATTTTTACCTTAAAAATAAAAACATTTTCGCAATCGAAAAATAAGTACATAAAATTGCAAGGAAAACAAAGAGTTATGTTACATGACTAAAAAAATTTAGGTTACTATTTATATCATGAAAATGGTTATCAACAATAAATTTACACGAATTATCAGATTTTTTCGTTAAATATATATTATATTTATATATACAGGGTGTTTCGTATATTGTTTTTTTTTTAAATTATGGATTTTCGGTGCAGAAACAGAACGTCCGTGGGCCTTAAATCCTTTCAAAAAGGAATTAAAGTTATCGGGTGTTAATTCTACAAGATCGTACGTTTTGACACCATTTTGAAAAAAAATTAAAGCCCGCTCAACACGAAGGTTACTATTAATGAGTCAGTATTTTCATTTGACTGGATTTTATTTTTCTGTACCCAACTATGAAATCTTTCCTAATTCAGAATCTAGCATAATACATAATAAAATCCCCCT